>JAPVLO010000054.1:6000000-6676375 GCA_027257055.1 Cephalopachus bancanus | reverse complement strand
GTTGCTGAACACATGATGTCTGGAAGACAGTATACTTGGAGAAGGCATGAAAGCTCTGCTTTCCTTCTCACATGCCTTGCCCTATGTTTCTCTTCATCTGGCTATTCACCTGTATTCTTTTTTTTTTTTTTTTTTTGAGTTGGAGTCTCACTCTGTCACCCAGACTGGAGTGCAGTGGCCGCTCCCGGCCGCAGCCTTGACCTGCCTGCTGGGATCCAGCGATCCTTCCGCCTCAGCCGTCCAAGTAGCTGGAACTACAGGTGTGCACTACCACACCCGGCTCATTTTGATTTATTGTAGAGATGAGGTCTCGCCAAGTTGCCCAGGCGGGTCTCGAACCCATGGGCTCAGGCAATCCACTCACCTCAGCCTCCCGAGCCCGGCTTCACCTGTATTCTTTATAATATCTTTTATGATAAGCTGGTGTGTAAGTAAAGTGTTTTCCTGAGTTCTGTCAGTCGTTCTAGCAAATAATTAAACCTGAGGAGAGGATCATGTGAACCCAGATTTGTAGCTGGCTGGTCAGAAGTGCAGGTTGCAACCTGGGACTTGTGATTGGCATCTGGAGTAGGAGTAGTTTTGGGAACTGAACATTATTTTATTTTATTTTTTTTAGTTGGAGTCTCACTCTGTCACCCAGGCTGGAGTGCAGTGGCATGCTCACAGCCACCACAGCCTTGACCTACTGGGCTCAGGTGACCCTTCCAAGTAGCTGGAACCATAGGCATTCACCACTGTGCCTGGCTGATGTTTTGATTTATTGTAGAGACGAGGTCTCCCCATGTTGCTCAGGCTGGTCTCAAACCCCTGAGCTCAAGTAATCCTCTCGCCTCTGCCTCCCAAAGTGCTGTGATTACAGGTGTGAGCCACCAAGCCTGGCTGGGAACTGAACACTTAAACCTGCAAACCTGCAGGATCTGACACTATCTTCAGGCAGACAGTATAAGAATTGAATTGAGCCGGGCTCGGGGACTCAGCCTGTAATCCCACGGCTTTGGGAGGCTGAGGTGAGTGGATTGCCTGAGCCCGCGGGTTCGAGACCCGCCTGGGCAGTGAGACCTCATCTCTACAATAAATCAAAAAATCAGCTGGGTGTGGTAGCGCATGCCTGTAATTCCGGTTACTTGGAAGGCTGAGGCGGAAGGATCGCCGGAGCCCGGCAGGTCGAGGCTGCGATGGCCAGGAGCGCCCACTGCACTCCAGTCTGGGCGACAGAGTGAGACTCCAACTCAAAAAAAAAGAAGTGAATTGTAGGATGCCCAGCTGGTGAATTGCTTGGTGTGGAGGGAAAACCATCCCCACATATTCTGGTTATAAATGTTCTGTTTTGCCGGGCTCGGTGGCTCAGCCTGTAATCCCACGCCTTTGGGAGGCTGAGGTGAGTGGATTGCCTGAGCCCGCGGGCTTGAGACCTGGCTGGGCAACTTGGCAAGACCTCGTCTCTACAATAAATCAAAAACGAGCCTGGCGTGGTAGCACGTGCCTGTAGTTCCAGCTACTTGGAAGGCTGAGGCAGAAGGATCGCTGGAGGCCAGCAGGTCGAGGCTGCGGTGGCTGGGAGTGGCCACTGCACTCCAGTCTGGGAGACTCCAGCTCAAAAAAAAAAAGGGCCGGACTCGGTGGCTCAGCCTGTAATCCCAGCGCTTTGGGAGGGCGAGGTGAGTGGATTGCCTAAGCCCGCGGGTTTGAGACCCGCCTGGGCAATTTGGCGAGACCTCATCTCTACAATAAATCAAAAATTAGCTGGGTGTGGTAGCACGCGCCTGTAGTTCCAGCTACTTGGAAGGCTGAGGTGGAAGGATCCCCAGAGTCCAGCAGGTGAGGCTGCGGTGGCCGGGAGCAGCCACTGCACTCTAGTCTGAGCGACAGAGTGAGACTCCAACTCAAAAAAAAAAAAAGAAAAAGAAAAGAAATGTTCTGTTTTATGTTGAGTATGAGAGTAGAAGGAGAAAAAAATTTTTTTCTCCTTTCATGTGGTTTTTAATATTTATAGCTGATGAGCTCTTACTATTCAGGGAGGACATCACCTGGAAAGCAAGGCAGCTATAAGATAATTCTAAACCAGGCACAGTGGCTCATGCCTGTAATCCTAGCACTTAGGGAGGCTGAGGCAAGAGGATAACCCGAGCCCATGGGTTCAAGACCAGCCTACAACTTGGTGAGACCTAGTCTCTACAATAAATCAAAAAATTAGCCAGGCATAGTGATGCATGCCTGCTGTTCCAGCTACTTGGAAGTCTGAGGCAGAAGGATCACTGGAGCCCCGCAGGTCGAGGCTGCAGTGGCCGGGAGCATGCCACTTCACTCCAGTCTGGGTGACAGAATGAGACTGCAACTCAAAACAAACAAACAAACAAACAAACAAACAAACAAAAAAAGTGCATTTGACTCCTAACCTACTAAACATTGTAGCTTAGCCTGGTCTACCTTCTGTATACTCAGAACACTTACATTAACCTACAATTGAGCAAAATCATCTAACCCAAAGCCTATTTTACATAAAAGTGTTGAATATCTCATGCAATTTACTGAATATTGTGCTGAAGTGGAAGATGATGGTTGTAGGAGTATGCGCAGTACAGGTTCTACTTAATGCATATCACTTTCACACCATCGTAAAGTTGAAAAATTGAACCACTGTAAGTTAGGGACTGTCTGTATACTAAATAGAAATCATTATAATTAGAAAAAGTTTCAAAGGGCCAAAAGACCTTTTTGGAAACAAGAAGAATATAAGATGTTAGATTGCAAAAAAATAAAAATCAGTGAGAATTAAAGGAACTCAGTAATTACTATGAGAGTCAGTGCTGTGCAGGCAGGGAATGTTCTAGCAGGTGTTTGCAACCATGGTGTAAAGTCTGCAGGTGATGGGAGAGCTGCCAGCTTTTGGGCAGCACTACAGCTGAGTTATGAACACTGTCAGTGTAGCCGGGCTCGGTGGCTCAGCCTGTAATCCCGCGCTTTGGGAGGCTGAGGTGAGTGGATTGCTTGAGCCCGCGGGTTCGAGACCCGCCTGGGCAACTTGGTGAGACCTCATCTCTACAATAAACCAAAAACCAGCCGGGCGTGGTAGTGCGTGCCTGTAGTTCCAGCTTCTTGGAAGCCTGAGGCGGAGGGATCACCAGAGCCCAGCAGGTCGAGGCTGCGGTGGCCGGGAGCAGGGCCACTGCACTCCAGCCTGGGCGACAGAGTGGGACTCCAACTCAAAAAAAAAAAAAAAAAACAGCAAAAACAAACAACAAATAAAAAGACTGTCAGTGTAAGGGATAAATCAAACTGATTTTTTCTCTCTACTTTCACACTCGTAACACAGAACACATTTGTGATCAGATGTATGGGAGTTTTCCCCACATACCAAGCAACTCTCCAGGAGACACCAAGTACCCTACAATTCTACCTGGAGATAGTGTCGATCCTATGAGTTGAGGACTCAGTCGCACAAGACTGTCCCCACTTCAGATACCCATTGCAAGTCCCAGGTGCTTCTGAATGACCAGCTATAAATTGAAATTCCCACAACCACGTTCCTTGGATTCAATAGTTTGCTAAGACAGCTCACAGAACTCAGGGAAACACTTTATTTACATTTACTGGTTTATTATAAAGGATACAGATGAGCCTAGGCATGGTGGCTCATGCCTGTAATTCCAGCACTGTGGAAGGCGGAGGCAAGAGGATTGGCTGGGGTTCGAGGACCAGCCTGGGTAAGACCTTGGCAAGACCTCGTCTCTACAATCAGTCAAAAACTTAGCCGGCATGGTAGTCCACTCCTGTAGTCCCAACTACTTGGAAGGCTGAGGCGGAGGGATTCCCTGAGCCCAACAGGAGAGGCTGTGAGTGTGCCACATACTCTACCCTGAGCAACAGAGTGAGACTCCAACTAGAAAAAAGAAAGAAGCCGGGTTCGGTGGCTCAGCCTGTCATCCCGCGCCTTTGGGAGGCTGAGGTGAGTGGATTGCCTGAGCCTGCAGGTTCAAGACCCGCCTGGGCAGGCGAGATCTCATCTCTACAATAAATCAAAAACTTAGCCGCGCGTGGTAGCACGCACCTGCAGTTCCAGCTACCTGGAAGGCTGAGGCGGAAGGATCACTGGAGTCCAGCGGGTCGAGGCTGTGGTGGCCGGGAGCGGCCACTGCACTCCAGTCTGAGCGACAGAGTGAGACTCCAACTCAAAAAAAAAAGAAAGAAAGACCGGAGCAGTGGCTCATGCCTGTAATCCCAGCACTTTGGTAGGCCAAGGCGTGAGGATTGCGTGAGCCCAGGATTTTCAGACCAGCCTGGGCAACTTGGTGAGACTTCGTCTCTACAATAAATAAATGAATAAATAAATAAATAAATAAATAAATAAATATTAACTAGGTGTGCTGGTGCGAGCCTATGGTTCCAGCTACTTGGAAGACTGAGGTGGAAGGATCACCTGAGTCCAACTGTTTGAGGTTGTAGTGGCCATGAGTGTGCCACTGCACTCCAGCGTGAGCAAAAGAGACTGACTAAAAAAAAAAATTAGGATACAGGTGAACAGTCTGATAAAGAGATGCATATTGCAACATTTTAGTGTGGCACTACCCTCCCAGCAACTTTGTGTATTCAGCAGCCTGGAAGCTTAACAAATTTTATTATTCGAGAGTTTTAGAGAGCTTAATCTCCAGCAGCACACCACTTTCCCAGAGGTTGGTGGGTGGAGGTAAATTTCCAACCCTCTCATTGGTGACTGATTCTATCCTAAAGTGAGATATAATCAGAAGGGTTCCATCTGAATCACAAAAGACACTCCTATCTCTTAGGAAATTCCAAGGGTTTTAGGAACTCTGTGACAGGCCTAGGGACAAAGACCTTATATGTTTCTTTTTCTTTTTTCTTTTGATTTGGAGTCTCACTCTGTCACCCAGCCTGGAGAGCAGTGGCACACTCATGGCCACTGCAGCCTTGACCTGGTAGGTTCAGGTGATCCTTCCACCTCAGACTTCCAAATAGCTGGAACTACGGGCGTATGCCACCTTGACGGCTAATTTTTTTTATTTTTTTATTTTTGGAATTGGAGTCTCACTCTTTCACCCAGACTGGTGTGCAGTGGCCGCTCCCGGCCACCGCAGCCTCGACCTGCTGGGATCCGGCGATCCTTCTGCCTCAGCCTTCCAAGTAGCCGGAATTACAGGCATGCGCTACCACGCCTGGCTGATTTTTTGATTTATTGTAGAGATGACACTCGAAAAAAAAAGAGAGTATATTAGATATAAGCATTTGAAGAAAATACTCCGTTACCAGAGGGAAACATAACAACATGGAAGAACAGGAAAAAGAAAGAGATCATCCTCATGTGACCAATTATTGTGAAAGACTAAGGATCAGAGAAATTGGCCTGATCTTTTCCTATGGTTTGTTTTAGTGAATAATTTTTCTTACATTCAATTTGCCCTTTTGAGGGGTACTGAGCCAATTCATTCTTTCAGTCAGTATTTATGAAGTGCCTACCATATTTATGATATGGGATAGACCATGAATATCTCCTTTATATCCACCATCCCAACCTTAGCTAATTTCTATTCAGTACTCGGAACTCAGCTGAAATATCACGAAATAACACATCTTCTGCTCAGCCTAGTTTGTACTTTCTTTCTTTTTTTCTTTTTTTTTTTTGAGTTGGAGTCTCACTTGGTCACCCAGACTGGAGTGCAGTGGCCGCTCCCGGCCACCGCAGCCTCGACCTGCTGGGCTCCGGCGATCCTTCCACCTCAGCCTTCCGTGTAGCCGGAATTACAGGCATGCGCTACCACGCCCGGTTTGTACTTTCATGGCACTAGGATTCTCACTTTTTTACACTTTGCAGTACACACTAATGCCTTTGCTTTTTTGGGGTGAGTGTGTGCTTAGGACCTGTCTTTTCTGTAATATGGATGAGGGCAGGGATCTTTTATTTGCTAAAGATTGTAATCCTGGTACTTAGTTTGCAACTCTACATAGTAGTTGCTCAATTCTGAAGAAAGGAAGAGCCGGCGCAGTGGCTCACGCCTATAATTCCATCACTTTGGAAGGCAGAGGTGAGAGGATTGCCTGAGCCCATGGGTTCGAGACTTCATCTCTACATTAAATCAAAAAAATTAGCTAGGTGTGGTGGCGTGTGCCTGTGGTTCCAGCTCCTTGGAAGGCTGAGGTGGAAGGATCACCTGAGCCAAGCAGGTCAAGGCTGCGGTGGCTGTGAGCGTGCCACTGCACTCCAGCCTGGGCAACTGAGTGAGACCCCAACTCAAAAAAATAATAATAATTCTCGAATCCACCCAATGCTCTCACTCCGCCAGTGATGTCCTTCACTCAGCCACCTTTCACCTCTTACCTGTTTTTTCCCAGTAGTCTTCTAGTGGTCTACCTCACAAGGAAACTCCTCCCCCAGTCTAGCTCCAGGCTGCCACTGAGCATCCTCCCACAAGGAAAATCAAGTAGCTTTCCCACTGCCTAACACTCTTCAATGATTTCCCATAACCCTCAGTTAAAAGTCCAAGCTCTGAGGCTGGGTGCTGTGGCTCACGCCTGTAATCCCAACACTTTGGGAGGCCAAGGTGAGAGGATTGCCTGAGCCCACAGGTTCCAGACTAGTCTAGCCAACTTGGAAAGACCATCTCTACAGTAAATCAAAAAATTAGCCGGGTGTGGTGATGCTCGCCTGTAGTGCCATCTTCTTGAAAGGCTGAGGTGGAAGGATCTCCTGAGCCCTGCAGGTCAAGGCTGCGGTGGTTGTGAGCGTGCCATTGCATTCCAACCTGGGTGACAGAGAGAGACTCCAACTCAAAAAAGAAAAGTCCAAGCTCTTTCCGACAGTGTAGAAAGCCATAGATTTGGATGCCATCTAACCTTTTCAGCCATTATCGTTCACCTTCTCTCTTCATAGGCTGTTGTCAGCCTTTCTGAACTGGCAGTTCCCCAGATGTGCCTGGTTGCTGCAGATGCACCCACAGAGTCTTGGCTCCTTCAGTTCTGAGAGGATTCTCTGAAACCTTCCCTCCCTTCACCTGAAGAAAGCTCTTTATTATTCAAAATTCAGTTTGAAGGTATTTCCTCCCTGAAGCCTGCTATATCATTCACCTCAGCACCATGTAACCCCTCCCTCCCTTATTCAGTCCTTGCTCACTGTCTGGGAGTTACCTCCCACAGCACAGATATGGTTTGCTTCCTTTGTTGTTTTCCCCAAGCAAGGATCATCTGCATCCTACACCCTATTTTTTTTTTTTTTAGTTTTTGAGTTGGTTGTCTCACTCTGTCACCCAGGCTGGAGGGCAGTGGAACGCTCCCAGCCACTGAAGCCTCAACCTGATGGGCTCAAATGATCCTTCCGCCTCAACCTTCCAAAGTAGTTGGAATTACAGGCATGTGCCACCATGTCCAGCTAATTTTTTGATTTATTGTAGAGATGAAGTCTCACCAATTTGCCCAGGCTGGTCTTGAACCCATGGGCTCAGGCAATCCTCTCACTTCGGCCTCCCAAAGCGCTGGGATTATAGGTGTGAGCCACCATGCCCAGCCCTATTCCCTATTTTTTAAAAGTTTTCACTTTTTTATTTTTTTTTTTGAGTTGAGAGTCTCAGTCCGTCACCCAGGCTGGTGTGCAGTGGCACACTCACGGCCACCCCAGTGTCAACCTGCTGGGCTCTGGCGATCCTTCCGCCTCAGCCTTCCAAGTAGCCGTAACTACAGACGTGTGCTACCTCGCCCAGCTAATTTTTTAATTTTATTTTATTGCAGAGATGAGGTCTCATCATGTTGCCCAGGCTGGTCTCGAACCCGTGGGCTCAGGCAATCCTCTTGCCTTGCCCTCCCAAAGTGCTGGAATTACAGGCTTGAGCCACCGCACCCAGCAGGTAATGTTCTATTTCTTGATTGGATACTGGTTATACTGAGTATTCATTTGTGCAAAATTCACTGAACTTTATAGGATATGCATACTTTTCTGTATGCATGTTTTTTTTCAGTAAAAAATTTGAAAAGGAAAAGTTTCTTAGTGTATTCTTATGTAACACTGACGTTGGAGAACCATTGACTTTTCTGTCTCTCTATTTAATTGTGCAGGGAAGGCATCTATTTTTTCTCTGTATTCCCAACATCTGTTTTGGTCCCTACAATGCAGTGCACACTTAATAAATGATTGATAAATGAATAAGGACGGAGGGAGAGAAATGGCTTGTGGGTCCCCTCCTCCCTCATTGTCTTCCTGACGTTTGTTCCATGTCCCTCCCAGAGCACAAGATAGCTCATGCCTCAAAGTTACACCTCCTACACACCCCCATGAATAAACCTGTGAGATGCCACCTGGCTCCCTCCCTACCACATGTTGGGTGTAACTGATCCAAGCACCGGCCTGAGAAGAGTAAGAGAAAGGAAGCAGGTGGAGGACATTCTGTCCCCAGTACCAGTGCTTCTGCCCTGCTCAGGTCTGAGCCATCTGGCTCAGGCCTTCCTCAGCATGCCTAGGAATCAAGCTGGAGAGAATACGTCCTTGGAGATATTGCAACGCTAAAGCGTCTACTTGCATCTCTGATGCAAGTTGCTTCTGAAACTCTGAAGCTCAATTATGTGGAAATTTGAAAACTATGTATTTGAATGTGTAGGGGTGGTGATTTTTAACCAGCTTATAGTAGAAAGTGAGAGGAAACCTGATTGAAATAGCAACTGCCAGGCGCGGTGGCTCAGGCCTATAATCCCAGCACTTTGAGAGGCTGAGGCAAGAGGATTACCTGAGCTCAGGGCTCGAGGCCATACCTGAGCTCAGGGTTCAAGACCAGCATGGGCAACTTGGCGAGACCTCATCTCTACAATAAATAAAAAAATTAGTAGCCGGGCGTGGTGGTGCATGCCTGTAGTTCCAGCTATTTGGAAGGCTTAGGTGGAAGAATCGTCTGAGCTGCAGGTCGAGGCTGCGGTGGACATGAGCATGCTACTGCACTCCAGTCTGGACAACAGAGTGATACTCCAACTCAAAAAACAAAACAAAACAAAACAAAACCAGCAACTAACTAAATTATTCAGTCACGAGTGCTTCCTAAAAATATAGGGATAAAAAACAGTCACCTGCCTTAATGGAGGTTCCAGTGCAGTATGGGAGATAGGTCATTAATAATGGCATCTAACTTTTTCATAGCACTTATAGTGTACTGGGTACTTTATATATGTCAACCTTAAATATAAGATTCAGAGACTATGATTAAGTATGGAGTTTGAGTGTAAAGCTTGAGGATAGCCACTCCAAAACACCAACTCCTAACAAATGAGGTCGCACTCCAAAGTGGAGAAGTTAGGGATTGGATTATACAGGCAGAGACAGAGAAGTTCCAGCAGGATTATAGACTGTTCATATAAGACCAGTGCCTATAGCACAGACAATTGCTTGGTTACGGGTTGCTACATTTCTTTTTTTTTTTTTTTCAGACTCTCACTGTGTTGCCCAGGCTGGAGTGCTGTGGCACACTCACAGCTACCGTAGCCTCAACCTGCTGGGCTTAGTTGGTCCATCCACTTCAAGTAGCTGGAACCACAAGCATGCACCACCTTGCCTGGCTAAGTTTTTGATGTATTGTAGAGGCGAGGTCTCACCATGTTGCCCAGGCTGGTCTCAAACCCCTGGGCTCTGGCAATCCTCTCACCTTGGCCTCCCAAAGTATAGGCATTACAGGTGAGCCACCACGCCTGGCAGAGATTGCTACATTCCAAGGAAGATTGCTCTATTACTCTATGAACAGCAGCAATGATCTTAGGGGGTTCTTATCTCTGACCTTGCTTGGTCTTCCTAATCTTTTTTTTTTTGAGTCAGAGTCTTACTCTGTCACCAGTTTGGAGTGCAGTGGCATGCTCATGGCCACTGCAGCCTTAACTTGTTGGACTCAGGCTGTCCTTCTGCCTCAGCCTTCCAAATAGCTGGAACCACAGGCATGCACCACCACACCCGGATAATTTTTTTCACGTCAACACAAAGCCAGGTGTGTGAGGGGCGTCCCCCACCCACCAGAGGTTCTTTCAGATATGAGGAAGAAAATCCCATAACAGATGCTAACCTTAATCCGTGACTGACCTATCCTATAAACCTTTTTCATCCTATGCTGATTTATACTAATACCAAGTTAAACGATTCTATAGAAACTTAAATACTTACTTTACAACCTAAAGTGGCCCATCCCAGAACGTTTGGAATGTGGCCCAGTCCAAAGTTCACAGTGGGCTACCTGCAAGTAACCTAGCCGCATTCTTTCAACAAAATGGCTGTCTAAATGTATATTTCTAAAACTATCTTCTACAATTTACAGCTTACTCAACTTCAATAAATCCTAAAATCACGACCCAGAAGCCTGTGACCAATACTAAGGCTTTTAGATGTGACCCGAGTTTGAACTGTAAGTTGTGTGAAAGTCAAAACTGCAGTTTGTGGAAGAATGGGAACAATGAGCTTCTAAAGTTAGCTTGTGTTCTTCCCGGTCTCAGAGTTTTTATGTTTGAGTTTACAGAAGCTTTTTCTGGTTATAGTGCTAAGTAGAAAGGGGAAGGAAATGGGTTCAACAGCTCCCAAATGCATCCTAGTGGTCTTGGGGTCAACGGCCCTCCCCGATCCCTAACGCTCAGTGGGCCTCCGTGACTGGTTCCCAACACCCAGGCTGGTCTCAAACCCATGGGCTCAGGCAATCCTCTCTCCTCGGCCTCTCAAAGTGCTGGGATTACAGGTGTGAGCCATCGGACCTGGCTTTTTTTTATTTTTTGGGGCTCAGCCAGGAATGCAGTGGCATGATCAAGTCTCACTACAGCCTCAATGTCCTAGGCTCAGGCAATCCTCCTACCTCAGCCTCCTGAGTAGTAGGGACTGCAAGCACACACCACCACGCCTATATAATTTTTTGGAGAGCTGAGGTCTTGCTATTTTGCCTAGGGTGGTCTCAAACTCCTGGGCTAATGTGGTCCTCTCACCTCACCCTCCCAAAGTGCTGATTACAGACCTAAGTCACCATGCTCAGCTGATCTACCTAATTATTTACAGGAAAAAAAGCAGAAATTACAACTGTATGCCATGACTCAGGTTGCATAGCCACATTCCTCTCAAGTCTCAAAAAAATGTAAAATTCCAACAGCTCTAAGTTTGAAAATATTTAATTTTACACATATATTAATTCATTTAATCATTGTAACAACACAGTAATATCCCATTATTATCCCAATTTACACATGAGGGAATGGATGCATTGTATAATTACAAACTGATAAGATGTCACAGAAGGAGTGTAAGGACTGGGAAGAGGGTAGAGCAGGAAGACCTGATATAGTCCAAAGGGTTGGGAAAGATTTCTCTGTTTTTCAAGTGGGAGTCTCACTCTTGCCCAGACTGGAGTGCAGTGGCACACTCATGGCCATTGTAGCCTCAACCTGCTGGGCTCAGGAGATCCTTCTGCCTCAGCCTTCTGGGTAGCTGGAACTACAGGCATGTGTCGCCAAACTTGGATAATTTTTTGATTTATTGTAAAGATAAGGTCTCACCAAATTGCCCAGGCTGGTCTCGAACCCTTGGGCTCAGGCAACCTGCTTGCCTCTGCCTCCCAAAGTGCTGTGATTACAGGTGTGAGCCACTGTGCCCGGTCAAGATTTCTCTAGATATGAGAGGTTGAAGCCAGATCTGAGGGGTGCGTTGGAGTCTAGTAGACAAAGAGGTCTAAGGAAAGAGAACTGCAGGCAACAGAAACAGCAGATGCAAGATGTTTGAGGAACTGAAGGCAGCACAGGGAGCCCAAGATGAGGCAGGAGAGGTAGGTGGGGAGCCAGACCGCTTCAGTTTTTCTCCTCTGTCTTCGAATAGTATAAGGTCAGGGAAGCAGAGAGAGTAGAGATTTAAGACTTGGTCCTATCTTGCTCTTACTAACCTCAGTCATCTGTCTGTGGCTCAGTTTCCTCATGTGAAAAAAGTGTGAAAGAGTGGCTGGGTGCAGTGGCTCACACCTGTAATCCCAGCACTTTGGGAAGCAGAGGCAAGAGGATTGCCAGAGCCCAGGAGTTCAAGACCAGGAAGGCTGAGGCAGGCTTGCCTGAGCCCAGTAGGTGAAGGATACAGTACCTGTGAGTGTGCTAGCTACACTCCAGCCTGGGCAACAGAGTGAGACTTCAACTCAAAACAAAACAAAACAAAACAAACCAATGAAAAAAAGAATGGACTTCTCAACTGGTTCCAATGGTTCTAAAGCTCTGATGCTAGGTAATGTGTGGCTGGAAGGAATTGCCAGTCTGAGGGGCAAACCCTGGACACTACTGAACGTACCGAGGCCTGGGGGCCCAGAAACCCCATGGCCAGCCAGCACTTGCCAGCACTTGTCCTCTGTACAGGACTTAGTACAAATCATGGAGTACATGTTAAGTACAAATTATGGAGACTATTACACAATAAACATGGCTATGAGCATGGTTTGTTTTCCTCACTTGAAATGAAGGATGAGCCGGGCTCGATGCTCAGCCTGTAATCTTGCGTGTTTGGGAGGCTGAGGTGAATGGATTGCCTGAGCCCGTGGGTTCAAGACCCGCCTGGGCAGCGAGACCTCATCTCTACAATAAATCAAAAAATCAGCTGGGCGTGGTAGTGCATGCCCGTAATTCCGGCTACTCGGAAGGCTGAGGCGGAAGGATTGCCGGAGCCCAGCAGGCGAGGCTGCGATGGCCGAGAGCGGCCACTGCACTACAGTCTGGGCGACCGAGTGAGACTCCAACTCAAAAAAAAAAAAAAAAAAGAAATGAGGGATGAACTGTTAATATCAACAGTGTAATAAGGATAATAACTACCTGTTTTGAGCATTTACTGTGTGCCAGAATTGTACCAGATAATTTTTTTTTGAGTTAGAGTCTTATTCTGTTGCCCAGGTTGGAGTGAAGTGGCACCATCATGGCTCACTACAACTCCACCTCCTGAACTCAGGCAATTCTTCCACCTCAGCCTCCAGAGTCGCTAGGACTACAGATGCGTGACATCACTCTTGGCTCATATTTTTTATTTTTTGTAGAGATGAGTTCTCACTATGATGCCCAGGCTGGTGTCTGGTCTTGAACTCCTCTTGAACTGGGCTCCAACGATGGATCCTCCCCATCTCAGCTTCCCATAGTGCTGGAATTACAGGTGTGAATCACCATGCCCAGCCTGTACTAGATACTTTTAGGCAGATTTTTCTCACAACCGCCCTCTCTTACGATAGGAAAGCTGAGGACTCAACGGATGACGTGACTTTGGGAAGGTACTCACCCAAATTTGTTCTGCTTATGGAGCATGCCCAGTCCTGTTTCCTATTGCCTGGTGTGTTACCTTGAGCAATAACTTTTTCTGGGTTTGCTCAGTAGCTAAATTGGAATTTGAACCCAGTGCTAATTCCAAAGCTCACAGGGCTGATGACCATGTGACGCTGCCCTCCCTCCTTAAAACAGAGGCAACTCCATACTCTATAAATAACCTGACATTGTCTTTTGAAGTCCTTTCTGGGTGAGGAAAGCGCTTTTTATAGCATGGAATTGCTCCTGTTTACTTGGTCTCTTCCAGCACCGGTTAATCCTGTCTACGGTTTTGTCCTTCACTGTCCTTACGCTGTATTCCTAGGTTTTTTCCCCGCAAAAGACAACTCCATGAGACCACAGGGTGTTTGCGAGTGTGTGTGCCAGCAAAGAAATTTCACTCCACTCCCTCCCAAGTCTGCCTACTTTTCTATAAATAATCGTTCTCTTCTCTCCCTTCTGGCCTCTGAGTAGTTTGGTCACTTAACCAAACACATGCACACGCGCGCGCAATCACACACTCACAAAGGGGGAGGACAACGTGACCTTGCAAAGGTATCTCGCTCACTGGAGACAGAATTAGCAAACCTGAAACCTCTGCAAATATTTGTCTTCCTCCCGCAGCGGCTCGCTCCTCTCGCGCCTGAGTCGCCCAGGCCCCTCTCGGCTCGCTCCGCCATACAAAGCCCAACCCACCCATCTTCTCTTTGCAAGCCCAGAGAACTTCATTCCCCATGTTGAAACTCGTCGGTGGCAGTGGCGGGCAGGACTGGGCATGCTCAGTGGCGGGGACAGGTCTGGGAGGCGAGGAAGCCGCGTTTGAAGTCGCGCGGCCCCGGGATCGGCGGCAGGCGGGTGGAGGGGGACCGAGCTGGGGGTGCGCAGGGATCCCCGATTCCGCGCCCGGGGCGGGCATGCTCCAGGCTGGCGCCACGGAGCCGGCGCGCGGGGGGCAGGGCGCGGAGGAGGTGGGGGAGTCGGCGGGAGGAGGGGAGGAGCGCCGGGCTCGCCATCCCCAGGCGCCGGCTCTGCGGCTGCTGAATCGGAAGCCGCAGGGAGGATCCGGGGAAATAAAGACGCCCGAGAATGACCTCCAGCGAGGCCGCCTGAGCCGGGCCCGCGCGCAGCCCCGCCAGCCCCCGGCATGGGCGATCGCGGCGGGCAGCCGGAGCGCTCGGCCCCGCACTCCCCGGGGGCCCCCGCGGGCCCCGGCGCCGCCGCGGTGAATGGGCTGCTGCACAACGGCTTCCACCCGCCGCCGGTGCAGCCGCCGCTGGTCTGCAGTCGGGGCCCCGCCGGCGGCGGCGACGCAGCGCCCCCGCGCCTCCCGCTCCTGCCCGAGCTCCAGCCGCCGCCGCTGCTCGCTCTGCACGACTCCCCGCCAAGAAATGCCGGCTGCGGAGGAGGATGGACTCGGGGAGGAAGAACAGGCCGCGTAAGTCCCGCCGGGAGGCGAGCGCGGGCGCGAGGCAGGCGCCGCGCGCCGGGGCCGGGAGCGGCTGGGGCGGGCGCTGCAGCGCGCCTCGTGCGCCCCGGCGCCTGCGGTGCGGGGACTGCAGGGAGGGGGCTCCCGGACGGATTCTGTCCCCCGGGGGTCGTTGCCTGAGCCTGCCCTTTGCTCGCTCCTGTCCGCAGAATGGGTCGATTGGACACGGAACCTGATCTGGTCCTTAGGTCGAGGCTCCATAAAAGGCGAACGCACTATCTGCCTTTCTAATTGGTCGCTGGGAAAATGCATGTGTGTGGACGTTTGGTGGGGTCCAGGAGTGGGGGTAGAGCGGCTGCACTGCCGAGGGTGACCTCTCCCTTCTCAAAGCGCGTCTTGTTGGGATCGCCGCTCAGACAACCAGCCTGCCCTTTGAATCGCAGAGTAGCCGCCAGCATCTTGGGTCTATTGGAGAGCGCGTCTGGAGGCGCGGAGTTTGACAACCCCCCAAAATCACAGCCTATTAAACGCTGTTTCTTCGCAGCCAATGAGAGGGCCTTTGGGGTGGAACACACCCACTGATACCATGTGGGCCGGAACTATGTGGACCAATGAAGATTAGAGATGGATTTTTTTTTTTTTTCCGAGGAGGAGGAGGGAGGTAGAGTTGAGGGTTTATAATTGTAATGTACAGCGCAGAAAGCCGAAGTGCGTTATTTCACAATCTAAAGTTTGTATATATAGTGGTCGTTTGGAAAGTGTACCTTCCCCGCAGGACTTTCTGGGATGTAAATTTGTAGGTCGTGTTTACAACTCGTTCTTATCCGAGCCGAGCCTCATTCAACTGGTTTCTTCTTTGTGGGTGTCTTTAATGAAGCTTATACATGGCAAAAAGCAAAGTAAGTAGAATACATGCTAATCGATTCAATACATGCTAATGGAATGCTAATAGCATTCAAACATTCACCTTTTGCATAGAGATTATTCTGTCTGATATCAGGAAATTGTTGAATAGGTTTTGGATTTTTGCACAAGTTTGATATTTGGCAAACGGCATAACACGTCTTCACTTTTCCCTGCTTTTCATTTTCTCTTTTTTTCTCTTTTTGACTCTTAGCTTTTCTGCACAGATTTAAAGTTTCTAAGACTTATAACTATGGGTGACTGATACTTGTATTTTGTGGATCTATAATGTTAAGATTGAAAGTTAAGGTTTTATGTGGAACTTTGAAGCCACACAGCAAATTTGGCTATGGCTGTCAGGGATAAAGTTGTAATCTAGCACCTGAATTTTTATTTACTTTTGTTATTGGTACTTGTTAGAAAATGGCTTTAATAGAAATATTAAAAAGTCAGGATAGATAACCAGTATTAAGTGCTGACTCAATATTGATTATCGGTGATTTATTAACCTATTTTACTTCTTTTGAAACCACATTTTAGTTATTCTCTGATCTACATTAACAAATTGTACTGGAGTTTGCAATGAAAATAGCTAAAATATAATGAAAGAGAACTGTATTTTTTTGTTTAGTATTGCTAGCTTGAATGATCTATGTTTAATTGAGGCTATAACATCACTTGAAATAAGTTTTGAGGAATTGAAAATACACTAACAATAGCTTGGAGACAGAGAAAGACTAATCTGAGCTTTAACTTGTGCTTGCAAATCCATAGGAATTATTTTAAAAAATTTTTTTTTACTTTTGTTTTTGTTTTGTTTTTAAGGAGATGAGGTCTTGCTATGTTGCCCAGGCTCGTCTTGAACTTATGGACTTAAGCAGGCCTTCCGCCTCAGCCTTTCAAAGTGCTGAGATTACAGTAATGAGCCACTGTGTCCAGCTGGGAATTATTTTATTTTATTTATTTTTTTTGAGTTGGAGTCTCACTCTGTCACCCAGACTGGAGTGCAGTGGCCGCTCCAGGCCAACGCAGCCTCGACCTGCTGAGCTCCGGCGGTCCTTCCGCCTCAGCCTTCCGAGTAGCCGGAATTACAGGCATGCGCTACCACACCCAGCTGATTTTTTGTGATTTATTGTAGAGATGAGGTCTCGCTGCCCAGGTGGGTCTCGAACCTGCGGGCTCAGGCCATCCACTCACCTCAGTCTCCCAAAGGCGCGGGATTACAGGCTGAGCCACTGATCCTGGCTTTGGGAATTATTTGAAAATACAAAAAAGTATAACTATCTGTCTGTGTGCTTTGTGTCAGGAATTAAAGTGGTTTGTATTCATTACAAAATAAAAATCTTAGTTGTTTTAAGTTTGGTGACCACGTAGGTCAGGTACGGTGGTGGTAATCAAGTCAAGCTTGATTACAAGTCAAGCTTGTAATCCCAGGACTTTGAGAGGCCGAGGCAGGAGGATTGCTTGAGCACAGGAGTTCAAAATCAGCCTAGGCAACATAGCAAGACCATGTCTCTAAAAAATAAAAAATTTGGCGAGGCGTGGTGGTTCACGCCTATAATTCCAGCACTTTGGGAGGCCGAGGGAAGATAATTGCCTGTGCCATGGGTTTGAGACCAGCCTGGGCAACTTGTCGAGGCCTTATCTCTACAGTCAATCAAATAATTAGCTGTCCGTAGTGGTGCGTGCCTGTAGTTCCAGCTACTTGGAAGGCTGAGGTGAAGGATTGCCTGAGCCCAGCAGGTCAAGGCTGCAGTGGCCGTGAGCATGTCACTGCACTCCAGTCTGGGTGACAGAGTGAGACTTCAACCCCCCAAAAAATATATTTTAAAAAAAGTGATAAAGTGATTTTTTTTTTAATCCAAGGTGTTTTATTTGTTTTGAAACAATTATTTTATTATTTTCTCGGTCTGGGGCCCTACACAACATGGGAAGAACACATCATCAGCCTAATCATCGTACGACCCAGGCTTAAAGTTTTGACTTTTCATGGGTGAACTTTCAATCTGCAACTCTCATTTTTTGTTTAGAAAACAATCTTTCTTAGTACTTCCTCAAGTCAGTGAACTTTTTTTTTTTTTTTTGAGTTGGAGTTTCACTCTGTCGCCCAGACTGGAGTGCAGTGGCCGTTCCCGGCCACCCCAGCCTCTACCTGCTGGGGCTCCGGCAATCCTTCTGCCTCAGCCTTCCAAGTGCTGGAACTACAGGCGCGTGCTACCACGCCTGGCTGATTTTTTTATTTATTGTGGAGATGAGGTCTCGCCTGCCCAGGCGGGTCTCGAACCCGCTGGCTCAGGCCATCCACTAACCTCAGCCTCCCAAAGGCGCGGGATTACAGGCTGAGCCACCGAGCCCGGCTGATAAAGTGATTTTTTAAAAAGTTTATTGACCATTACATTATCTATAAATTTTTTTAAAAGGATCCATCAAAATTGGCTTTTCATTATCCACCATATTTTCCTCTCTCAGATTTGAACAGCTATTTTTGAAACACATTTTACGTGATTTGAGGAGTCATTATGAAAATTTCTTCGTTAAAACGGTTTAATTTAGCTGGGCGTGTTGGCTCACACCTGTAATTCAGCACTTTGGGAGGCAGAGGTGCGAGGATTGCCTGAGCCCACGGGTTCGGGACCAGCTGGGCAACATGGTGAGACCTCATCTCTACAAGTAAGTAAAAAATTAACTGGGTGTGGTGGCATATGTGTGTAGTTCCAGCTACTTGGAAGACTGAGGCAGAAGGATCACCTGAGCCCAGCAGATCAAGGCTAGAGTGGCCATGAGTGTACCACTATACTCCAGCCTGGTTAACAGTGAGACTCCGACTCAAAAAATAAAAAATGAATAAATAAATAAATATTGCTCAATCAGTTGATATTTAGGTATGATAAGAGAAATCTACTTAGAGTTAAGCACATTTTTATTTGCTGATGACTGACAGATTTTGCATGAGTAATTTTTTTTTGAGTCAGCGTCTCACTCTGTTACCTGCTGGGCTCAGGAGATCCTTCCGCCTCAGCCTTCTAAGTAGCTGAAACTACAGGCATGTGCCACCACATCCAGCTAATTTTTCTTGATATATTGTAGTAATGAGGTCTACGCCAAGTTGCCCAGGCTGGTCTTGAACCTCTGAGCTCATGCAATACTCTCGCTTCAGCCTCCCAAAGTGTTGGGATTACCGGAGTGAGCCACCTTGCCTGATACACTGGTGCTTTATTTTTTTTATTTACTTTTTTTATTTATTTGGTTTTCTTTTTGAGTTGGAGCCACTGCAGCCTTGACCTGCTGGGCTCCGGCGATCCTTCCGCCTCAGTCTTCCAAGTAGCCGTAACTACAGGCATGCGCTACCACGCCCGGCTAATTTTTTGATTTATTGTAGAGATGAGGTCTTGCTGCCCAGGCGGGTCTCGAACCCGCGGGCTCAGGTAATCCACTCACCTCAGCCTCCCAAAGGCGCGGGATTACAGACTCAGCCACCAAGCCCGGCTTTACTGGTGCTTTAAATGTAAACTTTAGCAGTATGTCAGTGGTGAAGCATCCAGTTGAACAAATAATTATTTCCTCCTTAGTAGTTTACAACATCGGATGCCTGCTTCCAAGCCAGATGCGTTAGGACAGATGCGTTCGAAGTAAGCCAGTGGCATCACTTCTAAAGTAACTTGGCATGTATATGTAGACAGGTGTGTTTCTATTTGGTAATATTGTGGGTGAAGTTCAATATAACGTTAAAATACTTCATGTTTGAAAATGATGAATGGAATAAAACCATTCCATTTCCTGTTCAATATTTTTAGATTATTTTAAACATTTAATTTGAATGCTCAGTGCAGACTGTTCACCATCTTGCAGTCTAAAAATCAGACTGGCAGCAGGTTGATTTTGCTACACCAGGCAGGAAGAACATTGCCCGTTGTTTTCATCTAAAGTGCCATCACTTCACTCTATTCTTCTTTGGAAGACTTTTCCATGACTAATGGCTTCATCAAGGCTTCCTTGGTTACTCTGCCTGCCTCTGTTACTTAGCAGCCGTGTGATCTCAACCGAGGTACTAGCTTTCATCTTGGAACTGCTAGAGTTGGGTTTGGTAATGTCCAAGTGCTGTTTCTTGTACCTTCCGAATTCTAGGACACTTCAGAGCTGACAGCTCTTCCTGTGTGACCTCTACACTAGTTATCTGCTCTGCCATTGATTTAATTATGCATGGATTTTTCTGCCTTGTACCAATTGCTCCATGTGTGTTACTTGTCTCTCCTATTAAATTGGAAGTCTAAGCCGGGCTCGGTGGCTCAGCCTGTAATCTCACGCTTTTGGGAGGCTGAGGTGAGTGGATTGCCTGAGCCCGCGGGTTCGAGATCCGCCTGGGCAGGCGCAGACCTTATCTCTACAATAAATCAAAAATGAGCCGGGCGTGGTAGCGCACGCTTATAATTCCGGCTACTCGGAAGGCTGAGGTGGAAGGATCGCCGGAGCCCAGCAGGCTGAGGCTGCGGTGACCGGGAGCGGCCACTGCACTCCTGTCTGGGCGACAGAGTGAGACTCCAACTCAAAAAAAATAATAAATAAATAAATAAATAAATAAATTGGAAGTCTAATTACAGATGATTTTTTTCTCATATGTCTTGCACCTTGGTATGATACTCTATGATTCATGTTGCAGAAAAAAGGTACAGGTAACCCATCACCACTCCGTCGAGGTAGCGGTTTTCATCTTTACAACAGACTTTGGCAAACATCCTTTCTTGGAGTTTCCATAAGGCAACAGTAGGGAGATTTCTTTGGTCTGCTTCTTGTGCCGATTTTTGAAGAACACATAAGCAGTATCTCATTGGGTCAGCTCATTTACCAAATATTTTGCAACTAATGATGTGCATAAGATACTGTGAATGCCTAATGTGTTGTGAGTGGCGTAGTCATTCAGTACTTCCCCTGCCAAGGGCTTGGGTTTGAATCCCAGCAGGATGATCAGAGCCAGTTACCTAATCTCTGTGTCAGTTTCAATATCAGTAAAATGGAGATAATTATACTATTTTGTGGGGTTGATGTGAGAATTGAATGAGATAATACATATGAAAAACTTAGATTCCTGTTTGACACATAGCACTTATTTAGTAAATGTTGGCTGTCACCATTACTACCATGCTAAACACTGTCCGCTGTTAATCCATATGACAAGACAGTGAAGCTGGCAGGTACAACCTCAGACTGACTTTCTTAGTTAAAAAAAAAAAAAAAGCCAGGCTCGGTGGCTCAGCCCGTAATCCTGCGCTTTGGGAGGCTGAGGTGAGTGGAATGCCTGAGCCCGCGGGTTCAAGACCCGCCTGGGCAACTTGGCAAGACCTCATCTCTACAATAAATCAAAAAAAATTAGCTGGGTGTGGTAGCGTGCGCCTGTAGTTCCAGCTACTTGGAAGGCTGAGGCGGAAGGATCGCCGGACCCCAGCAGGTCCAGGCTGCAGTGGCCGGGAGTGGCCACTGCACTCCAGTCTGGGTGACAGAGTGAGACTCCAACTCAAAAAAAAAAAAAAAAAACAAGTCTAAAATAAGAAAGATAAAAAGTTTTTTTTTTCTTCATGGAGAACAAAAGAATTTTTTTTTTAAGTTGGAGTCTCACTCTGTCACCCAGGCTAGGGTGCGGTGACATGCTCATGGCCACCGCAGCCTCGACCTGTAGGCTTAGGTGATCCTTCCACTTCAGCCTTCCAAGTAGTGGGATCTACAGGCATGTGCCACCACGCTGGGCTAATTTTTTGTTTTATTGTAGAGATGAAGTCTCACCAAGTTGTCCAGGCTGGTCTCGAACTCGTTGGCTCAGACAGTCTTCTTCCCTCGGCCTCCCAAAGTGCTGGGATTAGACTTATGAGCCACTGCGCCCGGCCAAGTAAAAGTTTTTATGTGTTTATTTATTTTATTGTTATTTTTTTGAGTTGGAGTCTCTGTCGCTCAGGCTGGAGTGCAGTGGCATACTCATGGCTACTACAGCCTCCACCTGCTGGGCTCAGTAATTAAAGTAATTTATAGATGATGTCTTGAAATTCTGAATATTTGAGACACAGAGGACACTGTTTTAGATAAGACATGACACTAGTGCAGAGCGGAGAAAAATACAATGGAAACGATTGAGAACACTGCACGGCAGAAAGGCAAACATTTGAGTATCATCTCTGAAGGGCTCGAGATGTGTACTCACTACCTTCTTCCTTCCCAGTGTGTGTTGACAGGCAGGAACAACGAGTAGGTCCACGTGGGCAGCTTTTTGACTTCTCCAATCATCCAGATAAAACATTCAGATAGCAAAAAGGGGTCAGAGTTCATGATGCCAACGTGCCCGTGGGTACAAATGGAAGAAATTCAAACATTACCAGCTTTAGCCACCATTCTGAAAGTAGAAGACTTTAGTTGTCTACATTTGGGGATATTTAGCGTTGTCACTTGGTCTTTACTTCTGTATCAGGCTCATTGGAAAAACCAGTATGAAAAGAAAATTCGGAACATTTTCTGGCTGTATCTGCATAGAGTTTGGATATATACCATTTGTTTTTTGACATAATCAACACTTCTGGGTGGATGAGGAACATGGCAAATTCAAGACCAAAAGACTAAAATGGAACGCAGGAGCACGCTCTAGTATTGCTAACTTCTAGAACGTGGTCAAATTTCCACATTTGTCAATTAAGTGATGAATGATATAATCCACATATGAATTGATGATTCAGGATGTAAGGCCCAATTGTCCAGTATCTAAGCGGATAAGGATCAGGATTCTGTTAAACATATGAATGCTACTTCTCCCCCAAAAAGACCAGTGAGTAGCCGGGCTCGGTGGCTCAGCCTGTAATCCCGCGCCTTTGGGAGGCTGAGGTGAGTGGATTGCCTGAGCCCGTGGGTTCGAGACCCGCCTGGGCAGCGAGACCTCATCTCTACAATAAATCAAAAAATCAGCCGAGCATGGTAGTGCATGCCTGTAATTCTGGCTACTTGGAAGTCTGAGGCGGAAGGATCGCCGGAGCCCAGCAGGTCGAGGCTGCGGTGGCCGGAAGCGGCCACTGCACTCCAGTCTGGGCAACCGAGTGAGACTCCAACTGAAAAAAAAAAAAAAAAGACCAGTGAGTTAATTTCAATATGAATACAAAGCTTATTTTGTTTGGCATGGTAACTAAAGATGGAAATAGTGTTGTTAATTCTTAACAAGTGAGACATTTAACGAGTGAATAAAACAAAACTCATCATGGTTTTGGAGACAGGATAAGTAGGGAAACAGAAGAGTACTGGTTTTAGCTGACAGGCTTTTTGTGTGTGTGTGATAGCGTGATTTTTAATATTTTGTGTGCATATGTGTTAAATACAAACAAATTACGATGAAAATAAGTCAGGGTTTGACTTCTAATGTATTTAATTACATGTGCCTTAGCTTTAATATGTAAGCCAGGATTCACCTTGGAATGACAAGTGTTTGGTGTACCCAGTGTGGTGTGCAGAATTTCTAAGTAGACCTTTTCACTAGATAATGCAGCTGTCAAACTTGGTATCTCGTTACTTAATTTATGACACCTTTTAAATACTTAGAGTTGGGTAATCATGCATGTGTGTATGTGTGCGTTTCCTCCTTGATAATGTATTTAAGAGCAGCAGACGATTCAAAGGAGCAAAGGAATGTTATTTTTAGAGGCAGTTACATCAAAATTATTATCTGGGCCTCTAACAGATTTCTCTATAGTTAGGAAAGATAGTAGAAAAACTCATAACGAGCCTGGAGTGGTGACTCATGCCTGTAATCCCAACAATTTGGGAGGCGGAGGTGAGAGGATCGCCTGAGCCCACGGGTTCAAGACCAGCCTGGGCAACAAAGTGAGACCTCATCTCTATAATAAATCAAAAAATTAGCTGGGTGTGGTGGAATGCGCCTATAGTTCCAGCTACTTGGAAGACTGAGGCAGAAGGATCTCCTGATCTGAGTAGGTTGAGGCTGTGTTGTTGTGAGCATGTCACTGCACTCCAGCCTGGGTGACAGAGTGAGACTCTGACTCAAAAAAAAAAAAGAAAAATTTATGACGAAAGTGGGTACTTAGAGTAGTAAGTTTGATTTACCCAGTAGTGAGAGTACCTATTGAGTGACAGTTATGTTTCCATTGTTCTGTATGCAATTGTCACTCCCACTCTCCATTTTACAGATGGAGAAGGAGAGGCTCAAAGAAATAAAGCAACCAACCAGAGACCTGTAGTCACAGGGCCGAAATTTTAATCCAAGTCTACCTTCATTGCCAGCTGACTTTCTTTTCTGCCACAATAAACCTGTTATTTCTGTTGGGAAAGGAAGTGTGCTCGGCAAAACTTTCAGAATAGATAGGTGTATATAATCTGCACACCTTTTGCAGAAAAACTCATCCATGAGTCAGTGGAAGCAACAAGAAGGAGTACTTTATATGTGCCAGACACTAAGCTAAACACTTTACATGAATTATCTCATGAAATACTCCTAGTACTTGTCATTATCTTCCTTCTACAGGTGAAGAAACTGAGGGTTTAGTATTCAGGGTAAAACTGAGTTTGGATTTTGACTCTGCTGAGAAGGATCCTTATGGGTTCCTAGAAGTAAGTATGGGTGGTATTCTCTAGTGAAAAGCACTCGGGAGCCACAGATCCAGATTCAGATCCTCATTTCACCACTTACTAGCAGTGAAGCATTAGATGAGATTCTTTTTTTGTTTTTGATTCGAAGTCTCACTCTTGCCCAGGTTGGAGTGCAGTGGCATGCTCAAGGCCACCGAGCCTCAACCTGCTGGGCTTAGGTGATCATTCCGCCTCAGCCTCCCATGTAGCTGGAACCACAGGCATGCGCCACCAAGACCAGCTATTTTTTTTATTGTAGAGACAAGGTCTCGCCATATTGCTCAGGCTGGTCTTGAACTCCTGAGCTCAGGCAATCCTCTTGCCTCCGCCTCCCAAAGTGCTGGGATTACAGGCATGAGCCACCATGCCCGGCCATAGATGAGATTCTTTTTTTTTTTTTTTGAGTTGTAGTCTCACTCTGTCACCCAGACTGAAGTGTAGTGACCGCTCCCAGCCACCGCAGCCTCGACCCGCTGGGCTCCGGTGATCCTTCTGCCTCAGCCTTCCAAGTAGCTGGAACTACAGGCATATGCTACCACGCCCGGCTAATTTTTGATTTATTGTAGAGATGAGGTCTCGCCAAGTTGCCCAGGCGGTCTTGAACCCGCGGGCTCAGGCAATCCACTCACCTCAGCCTCCCAAAGGCGCGGGATTACAGGCTGAGCCACCGAGCCCGGCTGCTTTTTTTTTTTTTTTTAAAGAATGTCTGAATCTTCTTTTTTTTTTTCCCCTTAGGCTGGTGAAAATTCACTGTTGTCCAAGCTGGAGTGCAGTGGCACAATCATGGCACTCCACAGACTCACTCCCTGGGCTTAGGTGATCCTTCCGCCTCAGCTTCTGGAGTAGCTAGAATTACAGGGGAGTACCACCAGGCCCAGCTAATTTTTTTCTTTTTTATAGAGAGAGACAATGTCTCGCTATATTGCCCAGGTTAGTCTTGCACTCCTGGGCTCAAGCAGTCCTCTTTCCTCAGCTTCCCAAAGTGCTAGGAATACAGGTATGAGCCACCACACTTGGCCCTGAATCTTCTTAAAAATTACTTAATTGTGATCTGAATGTTTGTGGAAATAATGACAATAAAGGCAAGTCTGATGAAGTCTCATACAGAAATGAACAACAAGGTATTAGAAACAGGAGTAAAAGCCATCTTTGTTATAAAGTGGCAAATAATTTGGCTTAAGTGTGGCCAGCCCTAGGACTTTATGGAAGGCAGAATCTAAGAGCAATAAACTAGGATATTTGGTGGAGTACATTTCTTTCTTTCTTTCTTTCCCTATAAATTTTTTATTTTATTTTATTTTTTATTTATTTTTTATTTTTTTGAGTTGGAGTCTCACTCTGTCACCCAGACTGGAGTGCAGTGGCCGCTCCCGGCCACCGCAGCCTCGACCCGCTGGACTCCGGCGATCCTTCCGCCTCAGCCTTCTGAGTAGCTGGAACTACAGGCGCGCGCTACCACGCCCGGCTAATTTTCGATTTTTACTGTAGAGATGAGGTCTCGCCAACTTGCCCAGGCGGGTCTCGAATCCGCGGGCTCAGGCAGTCCATTCACCTCAGCCTCCCAAAGGCGTGGGATTACAGGCTGAGCCACCGAGCCCGGCTAAATTTTTTATTTTAAAGATGCAGGGCACAATTCAGGGTTAGGTATACAAATGTTCAGGTGGAGGAAATTTCTAAGCAAAATATTGGAGAAGCCTCTTTTAACTGCTTACAGTAAAAAAAAATGAGAGAAGACAGAAGTAATTTAAAGAAAAAATTTATGATTAAAAGGCAAACAGGACTTAGAGATTTGAAGGGTCTGTCAGCCTGGCCATGTGGTAGAAAATGAAAGCATTTTCAGAAGAGAAAACCAAGGGTGTGGGCAAGCAACCAATTGGTAATGAAGATTAGTGGGGTTAGAAGGAAGCCAGAGACTGGCTATTCGTCAGGACAATGGGAGAATGACCCAGAAGGCACTCTGAAGATTACTGGGACTGCCCCTCCCTCCCATTGTGGACCCAGAGTGCCAAGGACTGGGGGAAGGAAACTCAGTCATGCTCCGTGTAAAGACCTTTCCATCAAGGAAGGTTCACATGTGTATGTGAAGGTAGTCCCATAAGATTATAATGGAGCTGAAAAAATTCCTGTTGCCAAGTGACTCCATTGTCATCTAACGTATTACTCACCTGTTTGTGGTGATGCTGATATAAATAACCATACTGCGTTGCCAGTTGTGTAAATGTATAGCACATAATTATGTATAGTGCATAATACTTAATAATAAATGACTATGTTATTGGTTTATGTATTTACTATATTATGTTTTTTACCATCATTTATTTAGTTCATTTATTTAGAGTCAGAGCTTCACTCTGTCATCCAGGCTGGAGTGCTGTGGCATGATCACGGCTACCGCAGCCTCGACCTGCTGGGCTCAGGCTATCCTTCTGTCTCAGCCTTCCAAGTAGCTGGGGCTACAAGTGTGCTATCACGCCTGGCTAATTTTATTTTATTGTTGAGATGGGGTCTCGCCATGTTGCCCAGGCTGACTCAAACTCCTGGGCTTAGGCAACCCTCTCTCCTTGGCCTCTCAAAGTGTTGGGATTATAGTTGTGAGCCACTGTACCCAGCTACTGTTATTTTAGAGTGTACTTCTACTTATTAAATACACACAAACACACACTGTAAAACAGCCTCAGGCAGGTCCTTCAGGAGGCATTCCAGAAGGCATCATCTTAGGAGATAACAGCTCCATACAGGTTATTGCCTCTGAAGACCTTCCAATGAGACAAGATGTGAGAGATAGAAGACAGTGATTTTGATGACCCTGACCCTGTGTAGTCCTAGGCTAACGTGTAATTGTGTATTGGTTTTAACAAAAAGATTATTATTATTATTTTGAGTTGGAATCTCACTCTGTCTCCCAGGCTGGAGTGCAGTGGCATACTCACAGCCACTGCAGCCTTGACCTGCTGGGCTTAGGCGATCCTTCTGCCTCAGCCTTCCAAGTAGCTGGAACCACAGGCACGTGCCACCACACCCAGCTAATTTTTTGATTGATTGTAGGTCTCACCAAGTTACCCCAGTCTGGTCTTGAACCCATGGATTCAAGCAGTCCTCTCACCTCCACCTCCCAAAGTGCTGTGATTACAGGCATGAACCACCGCACCAGACATGGGCTTTTAGTTTACCCATCACCTAAATAGTGAACATTATACCCATTCGATAATTTTTTTTTTTTGAGTCAAAGTCTCACTCGTCACATAGTGGCACTTTCATGGTCACTGCAGCTGCGACCTGCTGGGTTCAGGCGATCCTTCTGCCTCAGCCTTCCAAGTAGCTGGAACTACAGGTGCAGACTACCACACCCGGCTTATTTTTTATTTTAGATTTATTGTAGTGACGAGGTCTCACCAAGTTGCCAGGCTGGTCTTGAACCCCTGAGCTCAGACAATCCTCTTGCCTCAGTCTCCCAAAGTTCTGGGATTAGAGACTTGAGTCACTGCACCCAGCCTAGGTAATTTTTAATACTTACTCCCCTCCCACCTTTTTGCAGTCCCCAGTGTTCATTATTTCACACTGTGTGTCCTTATGTACCCATTGTTTAGCTCTCACTTGTAAGTGACACCATGCAGTATTTGACTTTCTAATTATTTCACTTAGGTGGATGGCCTTCAGTTCCATCCACGTTGCTGCAAAAGACATGCTTTCATTTTTTTATGGCGGAGTATTATTCCATGGTATATAAAGTTTATATAACGAGGGTGCCAAAAACGTGTACACATTTTAAGTGATGTTATCTATGTATTACTTTCCAAAGATGAATTGAATTACAGTAGCAATGTGTAGTATGACATTTGCTCAAAAGATGGTGTTAATCAAATGAATGCTAGCATCACCATTCGGCAGGTGGGTCAGTCAAAGAAAATGGTGGAAGCACAGTTGTCGTTGGAGGAGCACAAGACCATTTTGAAGTGGTTTGAAATTTGAAAACGTTGTGGAAGTACGATGATGGAGGTGTGAGTACAACAGGACCTCCAACACATCTGACAATTGCACACATTCATGATAAATTTGAGACGCATGGTACTGTGTTTTATGGGCATAAGGGAAGATCCAGGAGACCTCCCACGACAACAAATCCTGCAGTAGTTCGCTGTCCTCAGAAGTGTCTAGACGCTGATGGTAACAACCATTTTTAGCACCTCTTGTAACTGCAGAAGTCAAATGTAACTTGTATTTTTTTTGTTATCGGTATTTGAGTATTACAATTTGAATACAGTTTCTTCCTTTCTTAAAATGTATATACACCTTTTGGCACCCTCTGTATATAACATTTGTGTATGTATATTTATATAAAACTGTATTTTCTTTTATCCAGTCCTCTGCTGAAAGACACATTGATTCCATATCTTTGCTTATTGTTATTAGTGCTGCGATAAACTTATAAATGCAGGTGTCTTTTTAATATAATGATTTATTTTCCTTTGGGTAGATACCAAGATGTGGGTTTGCTGGATCAAAGAGTAGTTCTATTTTTAGTTCTTTGAGAAATTTGCATACTGTTTTCTGTAGAGGTTGTACAAATTTACATTCCCACCAGCAGTATATAAGTGTTCCCTTTTCTCTGCATCCTTGCTGATATCTGTTGTTTTTAGACTTTTTTTTTTTTTTTGAGTTGGAGTCTCACTCTGTCGCCCAGACTGGTGTAGAGTGGCCGACCCTGCCACTGTAGCCTCGACCTGCTGGGCTCCGGCGATCCTTCCGCCTCAGCCTTCCAAGTAACTGGAACTACAGGTGCGCGCTACCACGCCCGGCTCATTTTTTTGATTTACTGTAGAGATGAGGTCTCGCCAAGTTGCCAGGCGGGTCTCAAACCCGCGGGCTCAGGCAATCCACTCACCTCAGCCTCCCAAAGGTGCGGGATTGCAGGCTGAGCCACTGAACCCGGCTTTTTTAGACTTTTTAATAATGACCATTCTGACCTGTATAAGATATCTCTTTATGGTTTTGATTAGTATTTCTCTGATAATTAGTGACGTTGAGCATTTTTTCATGTTTGTTGGCCGCTTGTATGTCTTCTTTTGAAAAATGTTTGTTTGTGCCCTTTACCCACTTGTTAATGGAGTGATTTGTTTTTTTCTTGTTGAGTCGTTCGAGTGTTTCTTGTAGATTCTGGATATTAGCTCTTTGTGTTTACAAATATTTTTTCCCATTCTGTGGGTTGTCTGGTTACTCTATTGATTGTTTCTTTTACTGTGCAGAGCTTTTTAGTTAATTAAGTCCCATTTGCCTATTTTTGCTTTTGTTGTGTTTGCTTTTAAGGATTTGGCCATAAGTTATTTGTCTTGGCCAATGTCCAGAAGAGTTTTTACTAGGTTTTCTTTTAGGATTTTTGTAGTTTCAGGTCTCACATCTAGGTCTTTAATCTATCTAGAGTTAATTTCTGTACATGGTGACAGGCATGGATCCAGTTTTATTCACCTGTATATGGCTATCCAGTTTTCCCAGCACCATTTATTGAACAGGGTGTCATTTCCCCAGTGTATATTTTTATTGACTTTGTCAAAGATCAGTTGACTGTAGGCATGTGGCTTTATTTCTGGGTTCTTTATTCTGTTTTGTTGATCTATGTATCTGTTTGTATAACAGTACCATGCTGTTTTGGTTACTATAGTCTTGTAACATAATTTTTTTTTTTTTTTTTTTTGAGTTGGAGTCTCACTTTGTCGTCCAGACTGGAGTGCAGTGGCCGCTCCGGGCCACCGCAGCCTCAGCCTGCTGGGCTCTGGCGATCCTTCCGCCTCAGCCTTCCAAGTAGCTGGAACTACTGGCACGCGCTACCACGCCCGGCTAATTTTTGATTTATTGTGGAGATGAGGTCTCGCCAAGTTGCCCAGGCAGGTCTTGAACCCACGGGCTCAGGCCATCCACTCACTTCAGCTTCCCAAAGGCGTGGTATGTAGCATAATTTGAAATTAGGCAATGTGATGCCTCTAGCTTTGACAAAAAAGGTTTAAAAGGTAAATGAAATAAAATAAAATAAATTAAATTAATAAATTTAAGACAGGCCGGGCGCGGTGGCTCACGCCTGTAATACCAGCACTTTGGGATACCAAGGTGAGAGGACTGCCTGACCCCATGGGTTCGAAAACAGCTTGGGGAACCTGGAGACTGCATCTCTACAATAAATAAGAAAATAGCTGGGTGTGGTGGGAAGATTAAGGTGGAAGGATCGCCTGAGCCCAGCAGGCCGGGGCTGCGGTGGCCGTGAGTGTGCCACTGCAATTCAGCCTGGGCCACAGAGTGAGACTCTGACTCAATAAGAAAAAAAAAAAAAGAAAAAAAATAAGAAAATAAATTTAAAACAAAAGCTTATAGAATGCAGATATAAAGAAAGAAAATACCTTGATATAGCAGTACGTGTTTGTGTTTTTAGCTGTGTTAGTACCAAAGAGTCAAAAAGTTATGGTAAGTTAAGTTTATTATTGAAGGAAAAAAATTTAGTTTAGCCTAGGTGTACAGTGTTTATAAAATCTATGACAGAGTACAGTAATGTTCACATTCATCACCACTCATTTACTCACCCAGAGCAATTCCCATGCTTGGTAAGTGTCCTATACAAGTGTATAGTTATGGGGGGGGTTTGAGTCAGAGTTTCACTCTGTGGCCGAAGTTGGGGTGCAGCAATTGGGAGCAGCATTTTGGGTGCAGCAATTTGGGAGGCAGAGGCGAGAGGGTTGCCTGAGCCCGAAGGTTCGAGACCTGCCTGGGCAACTTGGTGAGACTTCGTCTCTACAATACATCACAAAAATTAGCTGGGCGTGGTGGCAAATGCCTGTAGTTCCAACTACTTGGAAGGCTGAGGCAGAAGGATCGCCTGAGCCCAGCAGGTCGAGGCTGCGGTGGCTGAGAGTGTGCCCACTGCACTCCAGCCTTGGTGAAAGAGTGAGACTCTGACTCAAAAACAAAAAACAAAAATAGAGAGAGACCTAGGGTGCCCTTTGGACCTTGGAGTTTGCTGTCCAGGGTTGCCTCAAGTTTCTACTCCCCATTTTCTGGCACAGCACTCCTTGCTTGCCCAAAGTGTGGCTCAAGGGGACTCTGGTGTGACTTGGGCCACAGCTTTGGAATGGGCAAGCGGCAAACCTTGGTAGCGCCCTTGTGGTGTTACGCTCATGCAGAGTGCAAGAGAAGTGGGGGCATGGGTTTCTCTACTTAGATTTCAAAGGATATTGCAGACAACTTGTGGGCCCAGGTAGAGACTTGACTTGTTACGGGGTGGAGCCACCACCAAGACTCCCACTAGGACAATGCCCAGCAGAACTTTGGGGTCAGAGCCCCTTAAAGCAATGCTTAGTGAAGCCTAAGAACTGGAGCCACCCCAAGACTTCAGAATTGTAGAGTGACCAGTGTGCAACACCAGCCTAGGAGAGACAAGCACTTGATTCCAACCTGTGAAAGCTGCCATGTGGGTTGTACTTAGCAAAGCCATAAAGGTGGGGCAGCCTGAGGCTTTGAGGGTCCAACCTTATCCCACTGTGCTCAGAAGGTGGGGTGTGGAGTCAAAGAAGGATCTGAAGCTTTAAAATTTTTTTTTTTTTTTTTGAGTTGGAGTCTCACTCTGTCGCCCAGACTGGAGTGCAGTGGCCGCTCCCGGCCACTGCAGCCTCGACCTGCTGGGCTCCGGCGATCCTTCCGCCTCAGCCTTCTGAGTAGTCGGAATTACAGGCATGCACTACCACTCCTGGCTGATTTTTTGATTCATTGTAGGGATGAGGTCTCGCTGCCCAGGCGGGTCTCGAACCCGCGGGCTCAGGCAATCCACTCACCTCAGCCTCCCAAAGGCGCGGGATTACAGGCTGAGCCACCGAGCCCGGCTAGAGCTTTAAGATTTAATGTTGTTTGCTGTGTTGGGTTTTAAACTTACTTGGGACCAGTTATCCCTTTCTTGCCCATTTCTTTGTTTTGTAATGGGAAAGTATAGCCTGTGCCTATCCACCGTGGTATTTTGGAAGCAGATAACTTGCTTGATTTCACATGCTCATAAATGGAGTGAATTTGCCTCAGGGTGAATCTTACTTTAAGTCTCATCCATATCTAATTCAGAAGAAGAGACTCTGGACTTTTGAGTTGATACTTGAAGAATTAGGAATTTCGCTGCTATTACATAGAATGACTGTATTCTGTATGTGAGAAGGACATGAATTTTCAGGGCCAAAGGCGGAGTGCTATGGTTTGAATGTGTCCCGTAGAAGGCACATGTTGGAAAATGAATCCTCAAGGCAACATGTTGGGAGGTGAGGCCCAATGGGAGGTGTTTAGGTCATAAAGGTTCTGTCCTCAGGCATGGATTAATGCCATTATCTGCATTTCAACGTTATGCTCCCTTGCGCATGCATGCCTTTTTGCTTTCCACCCCTCCACCACGGGATGGCACAGCAAAGAAGGCCCTTGGCCAGATGGAGCCCTTCAATTTTGGACTTACCAGCCTCCAGAATTGTGAGCCAAATACATTTATTTGGATTATCGATCACCGAGTCTTAGGTGTTCTGCTGCTGCAACACAAAATGGACTAAGACATTATTAATACGAGTTTTGTTAATATTAATAAAAGATGCTTAATATTAATATCATTGCTATTATTTAGTCAGAGACAAAACTTCCTGAACTACCAGCTTCCATGAACTCATCTTCTCTGACTGGGAATCTTTTTGGGACCGGGTTTCTGAGTATTCTCCAACGTGATCTGACATCACCTTCTCCATGGAAGCTCCTCTGATGCCCTCTGATGTTTCTAGAAGCAGGACACATGGCCTGTGTCACAAGTCTTGACCTCATTATCATAGATTGCTTCATTGCACCTCCAGAGACCAAGTACAGCATGCCCTGTCAGAGAGTAATGTTGGCAACTTAGTGAATAAGAAGGCTGTAATTTATTTGACTGCTAATCTAGTGTCAGGACAAAGTTATTTTTAAAAAAGGAAGTGTCCTCCTTTGATCTTGACTGTTTGATGTCTCAGCCCTTGAGTGAGGCAGATATGCACCAAGGAGATGAGAAGGATTAGAAAAATGAGCACTTTTCCTTTATAAAAGCTACATGAAGAGACTTTAGAATTCAGTCTGAAGCTAAGCTGCATCAGTTCCTAGGTCTTTTTTTGTTTGTTTGTTTGTTTGTTTTGGTTTTTTTTTTTTTTGAGTTGGAGTCTCACTCTGTCGCCCAGACTGGAGTGCAGTGGCCGCTCCCAGCCACCGCAGCCTCGACCTGCTGGGCTCCGGCGATCCTTCCGCCTCAGCCTTCCAAGTAGCCGGAATTACAGGCATGCGCTACCACGCCCGGCTGATTTTTTGATTTATTGTAGAGATGAGGTCTCGCTGCCCAGGCGGGTCTCGAACCCGCGGGCTCAGGCAATCCACTCACTTCAGCCTCCCAAAGGCGCGGGATTACAGGCTGAGCCACCGAACCCGGCTGGTTTTTTTTTATGAGTTGGAATCTCACTCTGTCACCCAGACTGGAGTGCAGTGGCCGCCCCCGGTCACTGCAGCCTGGACTTGCTGGGCTCCGGCGATCCTTCCGCCTCAGCCTTCCAAGTAGCTGGAACTACAGGTGCACGCTACCACGCCCGGCTCGTTTTTGATTTGTTGTAGAGATGAGGTCTCACCAAGTTGCCCAGGCGGGTCTCGAAACCGTGGGCTCAGGCAATCCACTCACCTCAGCCTCCCATGGCGCGGGATTACAGGCTGAGCCACTGAGCCCGGCACTAGGTCGTTTTTTTTAAAACCCATTCTCCAGGGAATGAAGAAAAGTCCTTGCAAACTTCCTTCTGGCAGGTGGTGAATGAGATGGACATCTCTGGGTACTTGTTGCCTTCAACAGCAACACACGTACCTTCTGGTGCTCTTAACCTTGATCCCACACTGAATCTGAAGCCGCAAGGACTTCAAATAGAAGGTTAGGACAGGCTGGCCCTGCGTGAACCTCTGTGATCTGTGGTCATCCTGGGCAGTGCCAGTTACTTGGAGTCCTCTGGGGTTTCTGGACAAACAACCCTTTTAGAGCCCAAGGTAGGCAGTCAGGAGTGAAAGAGACAGAGACAGACTTAGTTCACTTCAAGCCTGCTATGAGTCAGTAGTTTGGTAATGTAAAATGTAAACATTCGATAAATATGAGCTGTGATTGGTGGTGATGGTGTTAGATGTTCTTTTTTAAAAATTTTTTGAGTTGGACTCTCACTCAGTCGTCCAGGCTGGAGTGTGGTGTCAACGCTCACTGCCACCGCAGTCTCAACCTGCTGGGCTCAGGCGATCCTTCCGCCTCAGCCTTCCAAGTAGCTGGAACCACAGGCATGTGCCACCTCGCCTGGCTAATTTTTTGAGTTATTATAGAGACGAGGTCTCGCCATGTTGCTCAGGCTGGTTTCGAACCCCCAAGCTCAGACAATCCTCTTGCCTTGGCCTCCCGAAGTGCTGGGATTACAGGCTTGAGCCACTGCGCCCGGCAGATGTTCTCTTTCATAATAAGTCAAAATCCGTCTCCCCAGAGCTTCTACCCTATATTCCTTGCCAATACAGTATATCGAGTTTCTCTTCTACATAACAGCTTATTAGCTATTGAAAGATAGCTATATTATCTTGACTTTTCCCCCGGGTCCTACTTTTGAAGAGATGTATACTCTTTTTTTTTTCTTTTGAGTTAGAGTCTCACTCTCGCCCAGACTGGAGTGCAGTGGCCGCTCCCGGCCACCGCAGCCTCGACCCACTGGGCTCCGGCGATCCTTCCACCTCAGCCTTCCAAGTAGTTGGAACTACAGGCACGCGCTACCACACCCAGCTGATTTTTGATTTATTGTAGAGATGAGGTCTCGCTGCCCAGGCAGGTCTCGAACCTGCGGGCTCAGGCAATCCACTCACCTCAGCCTCCCAAAGGCGCGGGATTACAGGCTGAGCCACCAAGCCTGGCTTGAGATGTATACTCTTGTCTGCCAGACTCCACCCATTATTCAGCATAGATTGTATTGGGTTACTGGCAAGTATTAAAGCAAGACCAGAGGATGACTTCTTGGAGTTGCCATAAAGGGGATCAAGTAAGTATTGACCTGGGTGGCCTTGAACTCTGAGATTAAATGATTCTCATGGGACCCACAGGACTAACCAGTTTTTATTCCTTTGGGCAGGCACTGTTGTGCTAGACTTTGCATGTGATTCTAGATTCTTAGTGTCACATTCTGTTTCATGTGACTCTAAGCTAGAGTGTAACCCGAAGCCAGTTGCCTAGCTTGACTTCTTTCAGATGTTATAGCATTCCAGATGTCACAAAATTCCATGTGTATGAGTTAGGACCTGAACATTAGTTGAATCTGTTTACCGTTTATACTTCCCCAACTACCTATGTTTGATGAAGAAAATGTAAAGGGATGTTATATATTTAAGATATGACATAGTAGTAGGTGTTATAAGTTTGGCCATGGAGATAATCACATTTTTAAACCTTTTATGGAAGGTCTTATCCTTTTTGCGGAAGGTTTTTACTATGAGAAGGTGTCCAGATGTGATTTATTCTTTGGGGTGACCACATAATAGTTCATCAATACTTTTGAAGAGTGGTAGGGTACCATTAATTATGCCAGGACCATAGGCATAAACTAAGATTATCCTGGGCAAACTAGGAGCCCAGGAGTGTGCTAGAGTCAGCACATGCAGGCTCTGGGAGTTGTTTGTACACATGACTTCCCAACTCTGCGTTCAATATCCTGTTGACAGCTTGAAATTGACCGTGATGCATATATTTACACCATGAAGACTGGCAAACACTGAAAATCAGGGCTTTATTTTCAGAGAGCCTGTTGTTAAACATTTACCAGCACACCAGTGGCTGGGACACAGTTCAACAGAAAAGGACTTGAGAAAAATCCCAGAGGACATCAGTAATGTCAATTGAATTATTGAAGCATTTGAGGTAGAGAATGGAAGGAAAGGTCAACATGTTCTTTGCGAAGTAGGATAATGTCAGAAGATGAGAAGTTAGATAAGGGAAAGGAAAATATTCTACAGTGTTAAGGAAAGAAGGTATTCTACAGGATTCAAGAAAGAAAGTGTCCTACAAATACTTGAGGGTCCACGATGGTATAGGAATATAATTTCTTTAGAATCACATTGTCATCTGCTTCCCTTTCTCCCTCGCAAGTTTCTACCTTAAATATGATTTGGCTTAGTGCTGGATAACCTAGTGGGTAGACCAAGTTGGTATTAGTGTCCCATCAAGAAAGGCGAAGGATATAGTATATGTGTTTTGTGTCTACAGGTGTATACACACGCATCTCAAAGCATTCTTCAGAGGAAAATCGTAACTTTGGGCTTCTTTATACTTATTTCATGACTCATTATTGTTTTCGTCTTTTGGTGACTTGAACTATTTTGAGTTACTTTTTCAGTGTGGATTGGGGAACACCAAAACTTTTTCTGTAAATAGATATAAGTTTGGCCCAAATTGAACCTTTTACATTTCTAGGGTGATTTATAATTTATTTATCACTGCTGAAATGTCAGGGTGGAGTTGCCGGAGTATCTTCATTTCATGTTTCTTGTTAGGCCAGGCAGGTTGAAATTTGTCCCAGCCAAGAGAGAAAAGATCTTGGCATGTTTGGCTCCATAAAGCAGATCTGTGAGATGAAAAAAGGACTTTCCTACTGCAGACCCATCTGGGTTTTACTCCAAAGGTAACTTATTACACTGTACTTGTCCGTTCATTGTCCTGAGTATTTGGAGAGTGTTGGGATTTCAAAAAACTTTTCTATTTAGGGAAATTTCACACATTATACAAAGCCAGAGACTGTACAATGAACTACCAAGTACTCATCACTTAACTTCTGTAATTATCAAATCATGTTCAATCTTATTGTATTTATTATATGTCAATCTCCTCTCCCAAACTGGATGATATTGAAGCAAGTCTCAGAAATCATATAATTTCAGTATTAAATGTTTTAGTATATATATCTAAATGATAAGAACTGTTTATTTATTTTATTTTTTTGAGGGGGGTCTCACTCAGGATTGGCCACTGCAGTCTCAATCTGCTGGGCTCAGGCAATCCTTCTGCCTCAGCCTTCCAAGCAGCTGGAACTACAGGTGTGCGCCACCACGCCCGGCTAATTTTTTGATTTATTGTAGAGATGAGATCTCCCCAAGTTGCCCAGACTGGTCTTGAACCCCTGGATTCAGGCAGTCCTCTCGCCTTGGCCTCCCAAAGTGCTGGGATTACAGGCATGAGCCACTGCGCCTGGCGCGAACTCTTTTAAAAAACATAACCACAATCTGCCACTTGCTTTAAAAGTTAACAATGGATTATATCCAGTTGAAAATAGAGTATTTTATGATGCACATTATCATAAATTCAATTATCTAGCCACGATTAAAAATTGTTACATCTTGTTTGTAATCTTGTTACATCTTGTTTGTAAATGAAAACCTGATTTGTGTTAGCCTAGGATAATCCTGTGTTTGCTAATCCCTATCATTGTTTGTTTATGATTAATTTTTAACCATTTCTTCATGGTCTGAAATTTGAAACCTCATTCTTGGAATGGAATAGTTCCTGTGCCAGAAAGCTTCTTTGTTTTCCCCTGCATCACTGGACTAGAAGTGATTCGTATTGCCTACTTAGTTAGATTAAGAAATAAGAAACAGCCGAGCTCGGTGGCTCAGCCTGTAATCCCGCGCTTTGGGAGGCTGAGGTGAGTGGATTGCCTGAGCCCGCGGGTTCGAGACCCGCCTGGGCAACTTGATGAGACCTCATCTCTACAATAAATCAAAAAAATTAGCCAGACATGGTTGCGTGCACCTGTAGTTCTAGCTACTTGGAAGGCGGAGGCGGAAGGATCGCCAGAGCCCAGCAGGTTGAGTCTGTGGTGGCTGGGAGCGGCCACTGCACTCCAGTCTGGGTGACAGATTGAGACTCCAACTCAAAAAAAAAAAGAAATAAGAAACAATATGAAAATAGTTTCACCCTTCTCTTTTCCTCTGAAGTCGTTAGGTTGGATCCAGTGAAAGCAGCAAGCTGGCTCTCCTCCTGGAAACATCAGGATGCAGCGCTAGGCTCAGGCTCCTGAGTCTGGAGTTGCTGGATACAGGATTGAAGGGGCAGGGAGCAGGGTTGGGGGGCGAGAAGTATGTCTAAAATTTGTGAAACTTGTAATTCCCAAGAATCATTAGAACTATGTGTTTCAGATTAGCCACAGGAGCAAAGATAAAGGTTCTGGATATATTTCATATCACTCAATTTATTGAGCATTCATGGGGATCAAACTAGTTAAACATCAGACAATTCTTTTTTTTTTTTTTTTTGGTAGAGACAAGGTCTCACCATGTTGCCCAGGCTGGTAAACTCCTGGACTCCGGTAATCCTCTCACCTCCACCTCCCAAAGTGCTGAGATTACAGGTGTGAGCCACCACGCCTGGCCATATAGTTTATTTAGAAAGTAAATTGGAGATAGAGAGAAGAGAGAGGAGATTCACCTTCCCAAGGTAGGGGAGGGGGCCAAAGCCAAGAAACATGGCACCATAGCACAAAAGAGCCATGTGGACACACCAGAGTTTAACAAAGCGATGGTTTGGAAGTAAATTTGAGAGGTAGGAGAGGGGGCCAAAGTTTAGAAAAACATGGCCTGGCCATAGCTCAAAGAGCACATGGCCAGACAAGTGGCCCAGAGAATTCTTATCTGTGTAAACTGCCAGATCTGGTTTACTTTTTTCAGTTTTATGAAAATGTACTCTAAGTACACTTTATGCATCCCGCCTTCTTTGACAGAATGAGTATCATTTAATGTATGCTAATATTTAAGGACATCATTAAATCAATTTTTTAAATTGGTTTGAATACAGGGAAGTCTTAAGTAATGGTGTACAAAGTGTTTGTACGTTGTTTCATTCAATGGATATTTGTTGTGCAACAGCTACATTCAGGGTGTGACTTTATTTTTTTTTTAAGAGATTAGATCTTGCTCTGTTGCCCCAGTCTGGTTTAGGGTTAGAGTTTAGAGTTCAGGGTTTAGGGATGGGGCTCAACTTGTGAGTTCAAGTGATCCTCCCACCTCAGCCTCCCAAGTACCTGGGATTCCAGGCACACACTTGATGTGGATGTAATTTTTAGGAAGTCCAAATGTTTAGTTTAAAATCATTAAAAAAAAATTTTTTGGTATGTTTAAAAGCTGTAGTTAAAAAGCATGCTAGAACCTACCTAATGTTTGGGTGAGTTCTTGGAACCTCAGTTTTCTCATCTGTAAAATGAGCATATAATAGCTCCTACCTTATTGGGTTACGAGAACTAAATTAAATAATGTGTGGAAAGCTCTTAACATAGTGCCTGGCACATAGTATGCCCTTAATGTTAGCTGATCCAATGTGTTGCTGGGTTAACTCATTTTTTATAGGCCTTGGAATTCTTTATGAATAAACCATTGATTCACAAGTGTGTGGCTCTAACGTTTGGCCTCTGTATATCTGTCCACATAAGATCGGACAAGCTTATACACCACTTCAGCACACATGTACCAAACTCAATTAAATTTGAGTCAAGGATTAGACATAGTTTCTTGGCAAAAGCTCTCACTCTGGCTTAGGTCAGTTATGTAACAACAAGTAAATGGGTAACCTGTCAAGCCCTTATAATGCTCTTAAAGTTTTAGCAATTATTAAAATGTTTGAATTTTTTTGTTTACTTTTTATATTTATTGCAAGCAAAGTGGGGAGTTAGCTATTTTTAGCATTCGACTTCTTGTGAAACATTTTCAGTAAATCTTTTCAGATTACTGAATCAGGTTTGATTCAAGGAATTCCTGAGATCCCAAGGAAAGCTTTTCAAAAGAACAGTTACAACTTGCAGCTGCTCTCCCTGAATCAAGCCTTTCTTCATATTGTGTAATCCAAAGTATAGAAATAAATAGAGCTGCCATTAGTAAATATTTCTTGAAACTGCAGCTATCATCCTTAAGCTACAGTTTCCAGATTTTATGTTGATCAAAACATCATTGTTTTCATTAGTTAACTTTATGTTGAATGTGATATGATTTGTAAAATAAAACGATGCAAATAAGATACTGCTTTTATCTCTTTCATGTGTAGGTTCAGAGTTAAGATGGAACGTTAAAAAGTTCCAATGCTAAAGAGCTTGAAAAATCTCATTTGATACAGAAGAGTATTATGCCCCCAAGCTAAATGGCCCCAGGAGAATAAAATATTTTGGGTGCTCACATTTATATTTTTATTAAGTTTTTGTTTTGTTTTGTTTTTGAGTCAGAGTCTCACCCTGTTGCCCAGGCTGGAGTCCAGTGGCACAATCATGGATTACCACAGCCTCAACTTCCTGGTCTCAGGCGATCCTTCCATCTCAGTCTCCTCAGTAGCTGAGACTACAGGTGCACACCATCATACCTGACTAATTTTTTGCTTTTTGTAGAGACAAGGTCTCGGTATTTTGCCCAGGTTGGTCTTAAACTCCTGAGCTCAAGCAATCCTCCCGCCTTGAACTCCCAAATTGCTGGGATTAGAGGCATGAGCCAACACACCTGTCCACGTGCATTTTTTTTTTGGGGGGGGGGTTGGAGTCTCACTCTGTCACCCAGACTGGAATGCAATGGCTGCTCCTGGCCACCACAGCCTCGACCTGCTGGGCTCCGGCGATCCTTCCGCCTCCGCCTTCCAAGTAGCTGGAACTATAGGCATGCACTATCACGCCCGGCTAATTTTTGATTTATTGTAGAGATGAGGTCTTGTCAAGTTGCCCAGGCAGGTCTTGAACCCGTGGGCTCAGGCAATCCACTCACCTCAGCCTCCCAAAGTGCTGGGATACAGGCTGAGCCATTGAGCCCGGTCCCACATGCATCTTATACTTTGGAATGTTTTCTGTGCTTTCCCTCAGAATCTATGTACTCTTTTAATCTTATTTTATTTTGTTTTTTTTTGAGATGAAGTCTCATTCTGTGCCCAGGGTGGAGTGCAGTGGCACGCTCACAGCCACAGCAGCCTCGACCTGCAGGGCTCAGGTGATCCTTCCGCCTCACCCTTCCAAATGGAACTACAGGCATGTGCCACCACACCCAGCTAATTTTTCGATTTATTATAGCCAAATTGCTCAGGCTGGTCTTGAACCCATGGTCTCAGGCAATTCTCTCACCTCGGCCTCACAAAGTGCTGAGATAATAGTCGTGAGCCACTGTGCCTGGCCATTTTATTTTTTCAGTTGACTAATTGACAAATAATAATTATACATACAGTTGTAACAGACTTGCTTTTCTGTTTTCTCTGCATTCATAGGCAGTGGATTCCAGAGAGATATATTGCAGTAACATTAACAATAGCAAGAAATTAACATCTTTAGCTCAAAAGAAAGACATAAAAAGCTATAATAGAGACAAAAGATAACATAGCCTTCTAGAAAGCACAGGTTGACCTGATGGCGATTCTTGAGGATGTCAGTATTTAATGGGCACAATAATTGTTTCTCATGTGACCACGAACCATCAGAAAAGGCTAAAATTGTATTCAGTTTATTATGCTTAAAAATATGGGAAAGTGGGTCATGTATTCTAGAAAGACTTCCTTCAAAAACTGAAATTAAAATGTATTGGTAAAGTGACAGGATTGAGATATAATTCACACCATACAATTCATTCATTTAAAGTGTGCAGTTTTATGATTTTTAATATTTTCAGAGCTGTGCAACTGTCACCACAATTTTAGAACATTTGATCACCTCCCCAAATAAACATACGTCATTCCTTTCCCCCCCTACAATTCTCAACCCTAGGCAACCACTCATCTACTTTTTTTTTGAGTGGGAATCTCACTCTGTCACCCAGACTGGAGTGCAGTGGCATGCTCACAGCCTCGGCAGTCTCTACCTGCTGGGCTCAGGCCAGTCTTCTGCCTCAGCCTTCCAAGTAACTGGAAATACACGTGTGCTACCATGCCCAGTTATTTTTTGATTTATTGTAGAGACGAGGTCTCACCAAGTTGCCCAGATTGGTCTTGAACCTGTGGGCTCAGGCAGTCTACTCACCTTGGCCTCCCAAAGTGCTGGGAATACAAGCTGAGCCACCGAGCCCAGGCGGCATATGTTTTCATCTATCTTGAGTGTATATATGTAGTAGTGGAATTGCTAGATATAGAGTGACAATAGGTTTAACCTCTTCCAGGACTGCCAGACAGTTTTCCAAAGTGACTCTATTATTTAACATTTCCATCAGTGATGCATAGGGATTCTTATTTCTCCACATCCTAACAACACTTGTTTTCTTCTTCTTCTTTTAAATTATAGACATCCAAGTGGGTTTTAAGTGGTATCTCATTGTGGTTTTGATTTGTATTTCTCTAATTACTAATGATGTGGAGAACCTTTTCATGCTTTTATTGGGGGTCAGGGCTCTTATATCCCTTCAGCACTAACACCCTATGATTTTGAACTTTTGTAAATTTATGTTTTGTAAGTTTGAGTCTCATGCTAAATTGTAAGTTTCTTGAATGACTAGAGAATGTCAGACTTTACTTTTTGGTATTCGCTGTGCTTAAGAATGTGCCCTACATAGAGCTGCCATTAGTCAATATTTATTTATTTTGAGTTGGAGTCTCTATCGACCAGGCTGGAGTGCAGAGGCACCCTCATGGCCACCGCAGCCTCGACCTACTGGACTGAGGTGATTCGCCTCAGCCTTCCAAGTAGCTGGAACTACAGGCACACACCACCATGCCCGGCTGTTTTTGATTTATTGTAGAGATGAGGTCTCGCCAAGTTGCCCGGGCTGGTCTCGGACCCGGGGACTCAAACAATCCTCCCACCTTGGCCTCCCAAAGTGCTAGGATTACAGGTGTGAGCCATTGCTCCCGGGATCATTAGTCAATATTAAGGGATTGTTTTAATTAAGTAGTGTCTGGTTTTAGGACAGTGTGGATTTCGCTCAGAGCAGAGTGCTCATTCCTTCTTTCTAGATTGTTCTTCTGGATTAACAATCAGTTTTTGTGGACTGGAATGTAAGTCCAAGAGGGCAGTTTCACTGCTACATCAGACTCTGTTTGGCACAGTGCCTCACACTCTCTAGGAAAAAAATAAAAATCTGTTCAGTCAGTGAATGAATAAACATGGGTAGTCATCCCTTGGTAGCCATGAGAGATTGGTTTCAGGACCTCCATGGATACCAAAATTCATGGATGCTCAAGTCCCTTATATAAAATGGCATAATATTTGCATATATACTAGGCACATTCTCCTGCATACTTTAAATAATCTCTAGATTACATATAATATTTAATACAATGCCTACACATCACTTCATTAGAGTGGATTCGGCATAGTTTTGATGTGTGACAAATTCAAATTTTGGTTTTTGGACACGTGTGGAATTTTTTTTTCCCAAATATTTTTGATCTGCAGTTGGTTGAATCCACAGACTTGGAACCCATGACACAAAGGGCTGACTGTAGCTGGTCTCAGATTATTTAAGGCAGGTGCTTGTGACCTTATCTTTATTTCTGCTTGCACTGTTCCTCATTCCCCACCCAGATGGCCTTCAAAGATTTGCCAGACTTTCACAGTCAGTGAAATGAACAAAGCCCATTTCTGGTAGGTCGGCTATTCTGCCTGGTGGTGCCACCTAGCAACACTCATCTCCCTGAAGCCTCTTTAATTAACTACTCTCTAGTATCAAGCCATCAGTAGTATCCCTAGAGTATGCAAGCATGCTCTGGTGGCTTGTCAAGACAAAGCACTAAACCTCTTGGTGATTCAAACCGGGATTTGTTTAAGCAGGTAATGAGATTACCATCTTGAGCCTCAGTGCAGGGCATGAGAAGGCTGGAGGAGCCATTCCTGGGTGGATGCTGGGATCAGTTCTGGTTGCTGAAATGATTACATTGGGGATAGCCACACAGGTGTATGGAGTTCACATCCTTTGGCACACCTAAACACGGTCAAAATTATGGAGTCTTCTTTTTTAGACCAGGGACTGTATTTTTGATGAAGAATAGGGTGAGATTAAAGCTGCAGACCACATGGAAGGTTGAGTTCATCTTCCATTGCTTCTAAACTGGGCAGAACTGGTGGTTTCTTGGTGAGATTGCAGCTGTCTCTAAGTGTGTTTTCTTCCTGCCTCTTCTGGACAGCCTGAGAACATTACTGTGGAATGGGAAACATGTTTCATCTGCCTGTCATTTTCCCTTCTCAAGACCTGGAACAGAAATGCAGAGCATGACTATAGGAGTGATGGGGAGAAGATGAGCTCGCTGGTCACTAGAGTGACAACCCTCTTTCTCTCGGATTTTTCTCGTAAAGAGTAGCAGGGAGAGGCTCCAGGACCTTGGGAAAAACTGCACTCACCGAGTTACTCAGGAGCTTGAGGAACAGACTGAAGGAAAGAGATTTTTTTTGGAGTCGGAGTCTCACTCTGTTACCCAGGCTGGAGTGTAGTGGCACACTCATAGCCACCACAGCCTCAACCTGCTAGGCTCAGGTGATCCTTCCGCTTCAGCCTTCCAAGTAGTTGGAACCACAGGCATGCACCACCACACCTGGCTCCTTTTTTATATTTATTGTACAGACGAGGTCTCGTCAAGTTGCCCAAACTGATCTCGAACCCACCTCTCGCCTCCACCTCCCAAAGTGCTGGGATTACAGGTGTGAGCCACCATGCCTGGCCTGAAATTTTTTTTTTTAACCCCTTGAGTTTGACAGTTTTGGGTCTCCTCATCTCCAAACCCATCTTGTCCCTGCTCCTCCTGGCCCAGACCCAAGCTAAAAATACACTTCCTGGTGCTACCATAATGGCATCTAAGGACATGGTTTCCTTTGTTCTTGCAAGAGCTTTTATTTTTCTTCAAATGTTAACCTAACAAATAAAATAAAAGTAACATAGCTTTTATGTTGGTATTTCTGTTTGTTGTTTTGATTTCATGTGGTTGTCTGTGTCAAGGTCAGCCATGTGGGTTGCAAATCAAAGAATGTCTGTCTGCGTGACCTAAATACATGAGCGCTTGTTGCCAGAGCTGATTTCTTTATGGAAGAATGCATGCTTACCTTTAAAATGGCAGGGACTGGGAGAGAGGAGCCTGTCGAGGGACTTGCATTATATGTGGAACATTTCTAAACCACAGCCATGGGGTTCAGTCATGGATGGATGGCACCTAGAAAGAACTTCAAAGGCTGTGTTTAAAATTTGAGAATCACCTGCGGCACTCGTGTTATAAATCGCCCATAAACAATTTCATTAATAAGCAATTAGAGCCGGGCTCGGTGGCTCAGCCTGTAATCCCGCGCCTCTGGGAGGCTGAGGTGAGTGGATTGCCTGAGCCCGTGGGTTCGAGACCCGCCTGGGCAGCGAGACCTCACCTCTACAATAAATCAAAAAATTAGCCGGGCGTGGTAGCGCATGCCTGTAATTCCGGCTACTCGGAAGGCTGAGGCGGAAGGATCGCTGGAGCCCGGCAGGTGGAGGCTGCGGTGGCCGGCAGTGGCCACTGCACTCCAGTCTGGGTGACAGAGTGAGACTCCAACTCAAAAAAAAAAAAAATAAGCAATTAGATGTATTCTGGGCATGGGAATGCCTGCTGGTTGCTCAAAGTTCTGCCCTCCCAATTTCAAATAAGAGCAGCTCATTCAAGGTCCAGTTTCTCATTTGTAAAAGATAGTACAGCTATTTACAGCATTCGTTGTGATTCAACTAGAATAGTGGTTCTGAAATTGACTAGTGAGGATTATAGGGGCTTCTCATTGAAAATATTTTCTGGCTGGGCACGGTGGTTCACGCCTGTAATCACAGCACTTTGGGAGGTGGAGGCGAGAGGATTGCCTAAGCCCTGGGGTTCGAGACCAGCCTGGGCAACTTGGTAAGACCTCGTCTCTACAATTAAAAAAAAGAAAAGTTAGCCAAGTGTTATGGTGTGCACCTGTGGTTCCAGCTACTTGGGAAGCTGAGGCGGAAGAATCACCTGAGCCCAGCAGGTCAAGGCTGCGCTGGTCGTGAGTGAGCCACTGCACTCCAGCTTGGGTGACAGAGTGAGGCTCCTACTAAAAAAAAATTTTTAAAAAACCACTCTAGTCCCACTAAATCAGAAGCTCTAGGTGGTGGTCTGGAAGTCTATATTTTTAATTAGTGCCTTTAAGTGGTTTTTGTGATTAGGCAAATTTGAGAAACCATGTGAGTAAATATGGTTAGTCATCCAAAAAAATAAATATAATTAAAACTTCAACTTTAAAATGTACTTGCACTAAACACTAAACTTAAAGTTGCTTTAAGAAACCGTAATTGTAAACAAATCATAGAGACACACACTGAGCACACCTATAAATCCTAGCACTGTGGAGGCCAAGGTGGGAGGATCGCTCAAGTCCAGGAGTTCAAGACCAGTCTGGGCAACACAGCGAGACCTCGTCCTCACAAAAAGTAAAAAAAAAATAAGCCAGGCATAGTGTGTGCACCTGAAGTCCCAGCTACTTGGGAGGCTGGAGCAGGAGGATCACTTGAACCCAGGAGGTTGAGGCTGCTGTGTGAGCCATGATCGTGCCACTGCATTCCAGACTGGGCAACAGGGTGGGACCTTGACTCAAAAAAAAAAAAAAAAAAATAGACCTGGTCAAATTGCAGATGCAAAGTAGTTTCTGGTATGGTATCATGTCACTTCTAACCTGAGGTTGGGTGTGGAGCAAAATATGGCTGTGAGCGTGCCAATGCACTTCAGCCAGGGCAACAGAGTGAGACTCTTACTCAAAAAACCCCAAAACAAAACAAAATAAATAAAACTACTTTCATGAGTGTGTGAAAGCATGACAGGTCCTAGGCATAGTGCCTCTTGAACCTAACAAGATGGGTTGGCTCTGAGTGGCAGAGTTGATGAAATCCAGACTTGACTTCTCTCGGTGGCTGATGTGATCATTCTTCTACTGGCCTCAAAAGTTCCTATAATCCTCACTGTTCCCTTTTCCCTCCATGTGTTAGAATACGATCAGCCATTTTGTTCCTACCTTTGTCCCGGCAAGGGGAGAAAGCTGATCAGAATCTGAGGCTGTGCCAGTGGAAGGATTATCATCACACAGGGATCCGTACGTGCCCTTTCCCACGGGGATCCTTTCTCACAAACATGCCTTTGCTCCCTTAAGTGTGCTTTGAATTGCCAAATCTAACATACGTTTATTGCCCTGGCAATAGGTGGGTGAATCCAGTCTCCTTCCCACCCTGAATTCTTACCTTAAGGAACCCTTGTTGTATCAAGCATCTAACAGGCTGGACAACTTTGCTTTTGGGTGTCAGGCTTATTCCTGCCATTCTTGATGACTTGGGATGAATGAAGTCTGATTAACAGGTTTGATGTGGGTAGATACGGGGAGGGTGTTGCATAAGAAGAGAAGGAAGCCGGGCACATTGGCTCACGCCCATAATCCCAGCACTTTGGGAGGCCGAGGTGAGAGGATTGCTTGAGCTTGCAGGTTCAAGACCAGCCGGGGCAACTTGGCGAGACAGCTCTACAATAAATAAAAAATTAGCCGGGCATGGTGGTGTGTGCCTGTAGTTCCAGCTATTTGGAAGGCTGAGGCAGCAGTATCACCTGAGCCCAGCAGGTCAAGGCTAGGGTGGCTGTGAATATGCCACTACACTCCAGCCTGGGTGACAAGAGTGAGACTCGTACTGGGAAAAAAAAAAAAGAGAGAAGGAACTTTTGAGTTAGGGCATGAAGGCACACTGTTTTCCATGGTCAGGATCACAGATTTGCTGTCTTCTCATCGAAGCAAAGTTAAAACAGTTTTTTTTTTCTTTTGCATCATTACAAAAAAAGTTTTTAACTAAGAGTTTGAAAATAACTCTGATATGAAGTTTAAATGTGTTGGTTATAAAACAATGGAAAAGTATCTGAAAAAGCCAGAAGAAGAAAAAAAATCACCCCAATCCATGATCCAGAAATAACAGCTCTTAACATTTTGGCCTAAAGTTTCTAGTCTTGTTTTCTGTGTCCAATTAGCCATTTAATTTTTTTTTTTTGGAGTTGGAGTCTCATTCTGTGTCACCTAGACTGGAAGGCAGTGGCAAGCTCCTGGCCACCGCAGCCTCAACTGCTGGGCTCAGGCGATCCTTCCTCCTCAGCTTTCCAAGTAGCTGGAACTACAGTCACGTGCCACCACACCTGGCTAATTTTTTGATTTATTGTAGAGGTGAGGTCTCACCAAGTTGCCCTGGCTGGTCTCAAATCTGCAGGCTCAGGCAGTCCTCCAACGTTGGCCTCCCAAAGTGCTGGGATGACAGGCATGAGCCACTGTGCCTGGCCCTACCCATTTAATTTTTTAACAAAATTGTAATCATATAAGATGCACCATTTAATCACTGCCCTTTTTACCTAGCAATATAATAATGAGCATTCTTCTCATATCATTAAATGCTGCCTCACAATTATTTTAATGGCGGTATACTATTCCTTTGTGTTAATGGATAATCATTTGTTTTATCAACCTGCTGTTGGGTAGTAAGTTAATTTTCTAATTACTATATTATGAACAAAACTTCAATTTTTTAAAGCTAAATTTTTTGACCCGTACATTGTTTTATTTTTTATTTTTTTGAGTTGGATCTTACTCTGTTGCGCAGGCTGGAGTGCCGTGGCACACTCATGTCCACCTCAGCGTTGCCCTTCTGGGCTCAGGCAATCCTTCCAACTCAGCCTTCGAAGTAGCCAGAACTACAGGCACGTGCTACCACGCCCAACTAATTTTTGATTTATTGTATAGACGAGATCTCACCAAGTTGCCTAGGCTGGTCTCGAACCCACAGACTCAGGCAGTTCACTCACCTTGGCCTCCCAAAGTGCTGGATTTACAGGCTGAGCCACCGAGCCTGGCCCATAATTATTTTTTTCGGGTAAAAGAGAACCAGTGTATCAAAGGGCACAGGGATTAGGAGCTTTTTAATATATATTTCCAAATAACTTCATGAAAAGATTGCACCAGTTTACATTTTCATAGGTAGTGTGTGAGTGTTTATACCCTTGCCAACACTGGATATTACCACGTGACTAAAATTCCAACTAAGGAAATCTGGTATGCATTTATTTGAAAGAAACCATGATTCAAGTTTCTTTGCATAGAATAATGTTTAACAAATTGCTCTGTGTGCAATAATTATGGGTTTCTTTACAGTGTTACAGAAACCCTTTTATTACATTTTACATTTACCACTTTCTTCAAGGTCCTTAAGTCGTTCTTAGGTTTTCAACTCTTGTGTTTAATGGTGTTATGTTAAAAGGATGGTTTTTTGAGGCCTTTGGGTATGCATATTAGTATGATGGAATGTGAGAACTTTTAGTGATAGGTTAGTCTACTTATGTTTTAAAGATTAATATATGGGGCAGGTAAAAAACTTGCTCATACAAATTATGTCTGTGGGACATTCTCAGTTGCAAGTGACAGACAACTCAGACTGGTCAACCAAAATGGGGAATTTATTGGCTCATGAAACTGAAATGCTTGCTGATACCCACTGTGACTGACCTTGGACTTTGATCTCTCTTTTCTTATGTGTATATAGGATTTTGGAATTGACCTAAGGTTCCTCCTACCTCTTAACATTACATGTTCCTATAAATATTTTAGTGAAGAATTGTATTACACTATCAATAAAATTTAAACATAGTAAAAGAAGGCTAGCCCTTAGATAGGAAATACACCCACACACACACACACACACACACACACACACACGATTCTATTACACGCTTGGATTTGAGTTAATGGTGTTTTTCTTTTTGTTTTAAGTTTGTAGAGGTCCTTAAACAACTTAAACATGATAAGTATTTTGTGTAAAAATATCTCCAAGGTGCTTTAAAATCTTTTTTTTCTGTTGATTACACAATTTTTTTTTTTTTTTTTTTGAGTTGGAGTGTAACTCTGTCGCCCAGACTGGAGTGCAGTGGCCACTCCCGGCCACCGCAGCGTCGACCTGCCGAAGTTGCTCAGGCGGGTCTCGAACCCGTGGGCTCAGGTAATCCACTCACCTCAGCCTCCCAAGGCGCGGGATTACAGGCTGAGCCACCAAACCTGGCTTGATTACACATCTTTTAAACATCTTTTCCACCAATGGTTTGCTTTAAAAATCTTTACATATCTGGACATGGTGAATAAAAAAATCTTTACAAATATCGAGAAAGACATTTTAGTTCTCTGCTTCCTATTCACAACAGATTCCAACTTTGTGGGACCTTGCAAGAATTCTTACTGACCCTGGCAGCACCTGGTCACTGAGTCAGACCTAGGCCCACAGTAGCTCACCTCTGGAGCACTCAGGTGTCTGATTTACATTCAGGAAGACACATGGGAATTAGGGAACCTTGCCTCACCGGGAACACTTGTACTTCACCAGGAGCACTTTTTTTTTTTTTTGAGTCGGAGTCTCACTCTGTCTCCTAGGCTGGAGTGCAGTGATAACGCTCACGGATGGCCGCTGCAGCCTCTACCTGCTGGGCTCAGGTGATCCTTCTGCCTCAGGCTTCCAAGTAGCTGAAACCACATGCCTGCGCCACCACATCTGACTAATTTTTTTATTTACTGTAGAGACGAGATCTTTCCAAGTTGCCCAGGCTGGTCTTGAACCCGTTGGCTCAGGCAATCCCTTCGTCTCTGCCCCCCACAAAGTGCTGAGATTACAGGTGTGAGCCACTGCACCCAACAGACACACTTTTTAAAAATATATATATTTTTTATTTTAAAGATGTAGGGTACAATTCAGGATTAGGTATACAAGTTGGCATTATACAGGTAAAGTTTGGGCCTCCCTTTGGTCCCCACTTTGCCTGGTTTGAGATCAGGTACTCTTATTGATGTGTCCTATCCCTTTCTTAAAGTATTATGGTAAATGTCCAGGGTCTGCTTATGAGTGAGAACATGTGGTACTCTGTTCTTTGTTTCTGTGATAGATCACTGAATCTTATTGACTCTAAATTCATCCAAGTTGCTGTGAAGTCCATAAGTTTGTCCTTCTTTATGACTGTATAATATTCTATTGTGCATATGTACCACATTTTTTTTTTTATCCAGTCCAGTTTCGATGGGCAGTGCAATTGGTTCCATGTTTTTGCTATTGTGAATAGTGCCGCAGTAAACACGTGTGTGCGGGTATCTTTTTTGTAGAATGCTTTGAGTTCCTCCGGGTATATTCTCAGTAGGGGGATTGCTGGGTCATATGGAAGGTCAATTTCTAGTTCTTTTAGAAATCGCCACACTGTTTTCCGTAGAGGTTGAACTAGTTTGCATTCCCACCAACACTATAGAAACGGTCCCTTTACCATTCTTTTATTTTTTTTTTTTTTTGAGTTGGAGTCTCACTCAGACGCCCAGACTGGAGTGCAGTGGCTGCCCCTGGCCACCGCAGCCTCGACCTGCTGGGCTCTGGCGATCCTTCCACCTCAGCCTTCCGAGTAGCTGGAACTACAGGCGCGCGCTACTACACCCGGCTCATTTTGATTTATTGTAGAGATGAGGTCTCACCAAGTTGCCCAGGCGGGTCTTGAACCCGTGGACTCAGAGGCAATCCACTCACCTCAGCCTCCCAAAGGCGCGGGATTACAGGCTGAGCCACCGAGCCCGGCTCCTTTACCATTCTTACTGGGCTTAGGTGGTATCTCAATGTGGTTTTGATTTGCATTTCTCTGATGCTTACAAGATTGAGCACTTTTTCATGTGTCTGTTGACTGTCCATATACCTTTTTGTTTGTTTGTTTTGTTTTTTGTTTTTTTGAGTTGAGGTCTCACTCTGTTGCCCAGGCAGGAGTGCAGTGGCATTCTCACGGCCACTGCAACCTCGACCTGCTGAACGTAGGTGGTCCTTCAGCTTCAGCCTTCCAAGTAGCTGGAACTACATATGCACGCCACCACACTCGGCTAATTTTTGTGAATTATTGTAGAGATGAAGTCTTGCCAAGTTGCCCAGGCTGATCTTGAACCCTCAGGCTCAGGCAGTCCACTTGCCTCGGCCTCCCAAAGTGCTGGGATTACAGACTGAGCCACCGCGCCTGGCCAGTCCGTATATCTTCATATCTTCTTCTGAGAAGTGTGTATTCACATCTTTTGCCCACTTTTTAATGGGGCTGTTTGTTTTTTTCCTTTCGGCACGTTTGAGTACTTTGTAGATCCTGGATGCTAGACCTTTGTTAGATATATAGTTAGTAACACTTCTTTTTTTTTCTGAGTTGGAGTCTCACTATGTCACCCAGGCTGGAGGGCAGTGGCACGCTCCCGGCCACTGCAGCCTCGACCTGCTGGGCTCCGGAGATCCTTCTGCCTCAGCCTCCCAAGTAGCTGGAACTACAGGCGTGCCCTACCACACCCGGCTAATAGGAACACTTCTTAAAGTTCTGCAGCTGACCATAAGGAAACTCAAATTTTATATTTAGTTCTCTACACCAAAATCAAGAGGAGGTCAGTCTTCTCATGTCAACCTCCCTTAGCTCTTAAAAATTATTTCTTTCAGCAGTGCATGGTGGCTCATGCCTATAATCCCAGCACTTTGAGAGGCTGAAGTGAGAGGATTGCCTGAGCCCATGGGTTTGAGACCAGCCTGGACAACATGGCGAGACCTCATCTCTACAATAAATCAAAAAATTAACCGGGTGTGGTGGTGTGCGCTTGTGGTTCCAGCTACTTGGAAGGCTGAGGTGGAAGGATTGCCTGAGTCCTGCAGGTCGAGGCTGCAGTGGCCGTGAGTGTACCACTGCACTCTAACCTGGGTGACAGAGTGAGATTCCGATTCAAAAACAAAACAAGACAAAACAAACACAAACAAAAAAAGTATTTCTTTGACTTGCAGATAAACTTTTCTGTTATTTTTTCCCCTTGTCTTTGCTCACTTATGCTATTTGAAGTTCATTGTGTATCCTTGAAATTTACTGCAGGAAGCATAAATGCCCCTCAGAGAGTATCCTAGGTTTCTGTAAAGATCTTCACGAAAAGACTTTAAAGCCATCAACTACCAATAAAGTTTTAAAATATTTTTGCTACAATATTCGGAATGCAGATTCATTTTACCCTTTTAATTACTACCAGATTGACAATCTTGGTTTGTGTTTGGAGAAATTTTTAGACAGAAGTAAATAGAACAGGACCTACATATCTTTTTTTTGAGTTGGAGTTTCACTCTGTCGCCCAGACTGGAGTGCAGTGGCACACTCCTGGCCACTGCAGCCTCGACCTGTTGGGCTCTAGCAATCCCTCCGCCTCAGTCTTCCAAGTAGCTGGAACTACAGGCGTGCACTATCATGCCTGGCTCATTGTTTTTTGATTTATTGTGGAGATGAGGTCTTACCAAGTTGCCCAGGCGGGTCTCGAACCCACGAGCTCAGGCAGTCCACTCGCCTCAGCCTCCCAAAGTGCCGGGATTACAGGTTGAGCCATTGAGCCTGGCCCCTACATACCTTTTTATCAACACTCAGTTGCCACATGGTTATCAGTGATAATGACAGTCCCTATGTATAGTTCTGCCAGAGAGAGGATTCCAGGGAGAAAAACAGTCAAAGATTTTAATGGTGGGCATGTTAGTCAGGATAGGCAAGGTTATTCTATAGTAACAAATAGCCCTCCAACCTTAGAGGCTTAAAACAACACAGCACAAGTTCACTGAGGGGTAACTGGGGGCTCTGGTTGGACTCATCTTCACTCTGAAGCCCAGATCATAGAGCAGTCATCGCCTTCAATTTTGCTGGTTGTGGTAACAGAGTACTGAAGTGTCTCACAGCAGCCTGAAGTCCTCTTGCCTCGAAGTGGTATATACTATTTCCATTCACAACTCACTGGCCAGATGGGGAACATTGCCCAGGCCAAGTATAAAACGGCCAGGAGCTGTAGCCTAACTCCACCAGCCTGGAAGGAAGGAACCAGAACTATTTGGCCAGCAGCACAAGTGACTATCAGTTTGCTCTTCTGATTACCAGGTATTTGCCTCACTTGACTTCTTGCAGGTAAAATATATTCATGTCTTCCCCAACGAGACTACCCCAAAGCACCATCCAGCACAGACAGCATCAAGATGATGCCTAATTGAGGTTCTAAACTGGGGGATGATATGAAGTCATTTCTACATCAACTCTTGATGTGACTCCCCTTGATGTAGAGACTTTAGAACGAACAGAGACAAATTACCTAACTCTTCACCCCCTCTTCCACATTGTGTATTAATATATCATACTCTCCCGTTCAGAAAGGGGTGAGTGGGAGATACCCAGCAGTTGCTGGTCCCCCGTCTTTTTTTTTTTCAAGTCAGTGTCTCACTCTGTCACCCAGGCTGCACCGTGAGCATGCCACTGCGGCCTCAACCTGCTTGGCTCAGGCAATCCTTCAAAAGTGACTGGATCTACAGGGTGCCCCACCACGCCTGGCTCATTTTTTGATTTAAAGTAGATTTGAGGTTTTGCCAAGTTACCCAGACTGATCTCGAACCTTTGGGCTCAGGAAACCCTCTTGCCTCTGCCTCCCAAGATGCTGGGATTACATACGTGAGCCACCCCACCCAGCGGTCCCCAGTCATTTAAAAATGCGGAAGCCATTCTGAAATCCCTCTGGGCTCCCTGCCTTGTTGGTGAAGAATGTCCCTTTGAGGTTCTGATTCTTCTTCCAGAAAGAGTTCTCAGTCCATTGTTCTCTTCAGTGCTTGACTCCACTCCTCGAGATGTATGTTCTTTTCCAGAAGGCTGTTTTGTTTTTGTTTTGTCAGGATCTCACTCTCACCCAGGCTGAAGTGCATAGGAACCATCGCGGCTCACTGCAGCCTTCACCTTCTGGGCTCAGGCAATCCTCCCACCTCAGCCTTCCAGGCTAATTTTTTTTAATTTTTTTTGTAGAGAGGAGGTCTTGCTGTATTGCCCAGGCTGGCCTCAAACTTCTAGGCTCAAGCAATCCTCTCCTACCTTGGCCTTTCAAAATGCTGGGATTATATACGTGAGTCATCATGCCAGGTCCCGATAGCCTCTTGGATCACATCTAAAGTCAATACTATGCCTGTAGTTCCAGCTACTTGAAAGGCTGAGGCGGAAGGATCGCTGGAGCCCAGCAGGTAGAGGCTGTGGTGGCCGGGAGCGGCCACTGCACTTCAGTCTGGGTGACAGAGTGAGACTCCAACTCAAAAAATAAATAAACAAATAATTAAATAAATAAAGTCAATACTAAAGAATATGTCCTTCTCTGCACTCCAGCCTGGATGACAGAGTGAGATTCTGATTCAAAAAAAAAGAAAATAAAAAAGAATAGGCTCTTCTTAGAGGCTGAGCATTGTTCTCTGCTGTGTCCTGTCTTTAGAGGGTTGGCAGTTCGTGAATTTTTTTTTTTTAAGGTCTTGCACAATTTTCCCAGCCATTTTAGGTTCATAGTCATGGTTTCTTTGACAGTACAATTCTTTTCAAAAGGAAATCGTTTTCTTTGGTTTCGATTTATTTCCATATGCCAATAGTCACACCCTCGGTTCTTTCTGGGCTTGCTTGTATTTGCTGTATCCCTTTGTGTTTTCGCTTGCTTGCCTTTCTTTTTTTTTGGAGTTGGAGTCTCACTCTGTCGCCCAGGCTGGAGTGCAGTGGCTGCTCCTGGTCACCGCAGCCTCAACCTGCTGGGCTCAGGCAATCCTTCCGCCTCAGCCTTTCAAGTAGCTGGAACTACAGGTGCACGCTACCACTTCCAGCTAATTTTTTTATTTATTGTAGAGATGAGGTCTCGCTAAGTTGCCCAGGCGGGTCTCGAACCTGCAGGCTCAGGCAATCCACTCACCTTAGCCTCCCAAAGTGCGGGGTTGCAGGCTGAGCCACCGAGCCCTGCTACCTTGCCTTTCTTTATTGATGTACTGGATGATCCTTCAGCCTGGATTTGTTGGGAAAGACACACCTTTACTTTGTTTTTCCCTGAGCTATTCTAATTGAAAGAACCAAGAAGTCACAGCCTCAACTACATCTTAACCCTTTCAGAGTGTTAACAATGGTGTGTAGCCCTTGTTCTCTTCTTTTAAGAATGAAAATGCTAAAAGCCAAGTGCTAACTACTATTTGACCTTTTTTACTCAGAGGCTTTCTCAGTTTTATTTTTTATCTGTTGGGGAAAAGAAGCAGATGCTTTTTCCAACCCTGCAAATCCAACTGAATGGATTCTATTCCCTTTGCTTTTTGTTTGTAAACCAGTCAATTTTTTTTGGCTCATCTCTCTCCATTTTTGGGTTTACCTTTTAAAATGCAGCCAACAGCCGGACACGGTGGGTCAAGCCTATAATCCCATCACTTTGGGAGGCCGAGGCGAGAGGATTGCCTGAGCTCAGGGGTTTTAGACCAGCCTGGGCAACTTGGCGAGACCATGTCTCTATAATAAATAAAAAAATTGGCCAGGCGTGGTCGCCGCCTGTAGTTCCAGCTACTTGGAAGGCTGAGGCGGAAGGATCGCCTGAGCCGAGCAGGTCAAGGCTGCAGTGACTGTGAGCATGCCACTGCACTCCAACCTGGGCAACAGAGTGAGACTCCAACTCAAAAAAACAAAATAAAATGCAACCAATAGTAGCCAATAGTAACCAAATGCTACTAACAATTGACTTTCAAACTATCTGCTAATTCTTTAGTTCTATTATCTGCCTTCTAAGTTATCATACATGATCATTTTACCATAAGCTTTGCCAGTCTTCAAAATCCATTTCATCATACTTGCTGCCTGGCCTCTAAGCCACTGCCACATTTTGTTGTGGCTGTTGGAGCAGCTCTCTGCTTCATCAGAGGAGGCCAGGCTCTGTTGCAGTAACAGATATCCAAATCTCTCGGTGGTTTAAAAGGACAAAGGCTTGTTTTATCCTCATGCTATATGTCCACTGAGGATTGGCTGTGTTCTCACTCCAGGATGTCGGCTGACAGGTCATCTGAAATACTTCCCATCGCTGTAGCATAGGGAAATCTCTGGAAGGTCTCATACCTGTAATTAAAAGCTGGGAAGTGACGCCGTAACTATCACTTTTATTCATCATTAAAGTTCCCCTTCAGCATTGTTTTGGAGCTCTTATCCTATCAGAAGCCTTTTTAGAAATGGGGTCTTGCTATGTTGACCAGGCACTTGCTATGTTGACCAGGCTGGAGTGCTGTGGCTATTCACAGATGTGATTATAGCTCACTGCAGCCTCAGCCTCCTGGAAGGAGCCATCCTCAAGCCATCCTCCTGTCTCAGCCTCTGGTAGCAGGGACAATAGGCACAGGCCACCATGATAGGCTCTGAGATGCCTTTTGAAACACCTAAATATAGTTGATTCTCATAACTGTATAGTATTTCACCATATGTCACATTTTATTTACATACTGATGGACATCTGGATTGCTACTGTTTTTTTCATTATTACAAATTGCTGCAGTGAACATCTTTGTATATGTCTACTTATCCACATGTGCAAGAATTTCTAGGAAATAGTTTATTTTATTTTTTGCATTTATTTTTCGAAATATGTTGAACAAAGATGGAACCTACAGCCAACCACTTTATCTCTTAGCACTTTGTTTTATGAACATCAACTTCTAGATTATACACTCCTCACCAATTTTTGAATGAATGAACCGGCTTATTCGTTGGCAGAAGTCTTCACTTTGCACTCGGTCTCCTGCTGAATATTGCTGATGAATACTCTAGAAATGTAAAAAAATGACATCCGGTTTAAAAAGGAGGAGTAGGGGGTGAATGTGAACATCCTGCATCTAAAAGCAGCACCACTTCTCTTGGCAAACACAGAATAGGCTCTTGTCAGCAGTTCAGCTGAATTGATCAAAACATCTGGCTATTAAAGAAAACAAGAGTCGTGTGTGATAGCTGGCTGCCCCAGGATGCTCTCCTGTCTCTTCTGTCTCCGTCGACAGCTTGAGTATGGGAAGCTTAGGTTTAGGTGGCTCTTAGTATCAGGAAAATGAAAACAACTGTATGTTTAACGTAAATTAGTGTCCCGAAAAGCAATACATGTGACTTAGAAGAGCATTCAGTTTCTCATGAAGGTAAGCAGATTCACCTCTGCAAGGTAGGAGAGGGGGCCAAAGCTTAGGAAACATGATGGTGGCCACGTGCTTCTTGAGTTTAGCAAAGCAATGGCCCAAGGAAAGCAATTTCTATCTCTGCAAACTAATGTTATTCCCGATCCTTATCACTTTTACCTTAAAGCACATTGCTGTTTGCTTATAACATGTAGCTTAAGTTTCAAAACTCTATACTTTTCCTACTGTTTTGTTGAGTTGCCAAGAAGAGCTTTGAAATGACTCCAAAAGGAGCAGGACATGAAGCAGGAAGAAAAAACTAGAGTTCTAAATACCTTATCCAACACTGGGGCTTTCCCTGAGCCATGTGTGGCAAGCTGGAAATAGTGTGACAGTGGAGGTAGGAAAGCAGGGAAGTAAGGCCTGGGTCGGGGCGGCGGGGGGCAGTGAAAGTGTTGACCACGACAATTATAAGTTAAGAGAGACTTAGCAAAAGAAAGACATGTGAAGAAAACAGGCAAAACAACAAGAACATCTGCATTTTGCTATAAGGAGATGGTTTTCTGAGGTTCTTCCCAGTGGAGTTTGACCCTCACTTTGGATAGAATGAGTCTTAGAATTCCCATCACACATTTGGGTTCCAACCATGCAAATGAGGCAATTCTGATTGGTTGATGTTTGATCTTGATTGTAAGCCACTTTTGGATCAGTCTATGGCCCAGCTGGAGGTTTGTAGAGTGGCTGATCGATTGTGCGTTTTCGTTTCTTAATTTAACTGCAACCGTTGACTGTTCTTTGTCATGGAACCAGCAGCAAATGTTTTTCAGCTGGCTGTTCAGCTTATATCATTCTTGTACTCTCATTCTGAGATTTCCTTCCTCAAAATAGTTTACCCAAATGGCGCTGGCCTAATTGGGCCTCATGTTCCTCCACACCCCACAGTGTCTTTAAAAGTGAGACCTCTTCTCAGTTACCTGTACTTACCAATATCCAACCACATAAAAGGTTATGTGGGGGCTCTTTCTCCCAGAGGTCTGATAGCAGCTGTGACTGGGAGAATCCTGGATTTTTGGTACAAAACCAGATTATTTTCGGGGACTTACACAGCTTGTTCTGTCCATGTTGTGCTGGGGTATCTCCTATTTTTCATTATTGCTGGATTCTTTTTATTTCTACATGTACTGAAAGTTCTAAGGGTAGAGTTTTCTCCATCTCCTCTTCTGGATCTCTAGCCTTTACTCATACAGTCTGCTCACCTACCACCACCCCTTTCTTAAAGTAGAGATGGGGTCTCACTATATTGGCCAGGCTGGTCTCAAACTCCTGGCCTCAAGTGATCCTCCTGCCTCAGCCTCACAAAGTGCTGGGATTACAGGTGTGAGCCATCATGCTCAACCATCCTTATAATATTAACAACCTGGGGAACTTCTATACCTTTCTGCAGGCTCATATAATCATTTTTATTTTTTAGTTGGGGTCTCACTCTGTCACCCAGACTTGAGTGCAGTGGCACACTCACGGCCACCGCAGCCTCGACCTGCTGGGTTCAGGCGATCCGTCTGCCTCAGCCTTCCAAGTAGCTGGAACTACAGGCACACGCCACCGTGTCCGGCTAACTTTTTGATTTATTGTAGGGATGCAGTCTTGCTAAGTTACCCAGGCTGGTCTCGAACTCCTGGACTCAGGCAATCCTCTCACCTCCACTTCCCAAAGTGCTAGGATTACAGGCTCTTCTGTATTTTTCCTTTCCTTTTTTTTTTTTATTTGGAGTCTTACCCTGTCTCCCAGTCTGAAGTGCAGTGACATGCTCATGGCCACTGCAGTCTCAACCTAGTGGGCTCAGGCAATCCTTCCGCCTCAGCCATCCAAGTACTATCTTTTGTATTTCTTTAAAACTTCACAAAAAGTTGATAGTGGGAAGGAAACTGGAGACAATTTTTTTTTTTTTTTTTAGTTGGAGTCTCACTCTGTCGCCCAGACTGGAGTGCAGTGGCCGCTCCCGGCCACCGCAGCCTCGACCTGCTGGGCTCCGGCGATCCTTCTGCCTCAGCCTTCCACATAGCTGGAATTACAGGCATGCGCTACCACGCCCGGCTGATTTTTTGATTTATTGTAGAGATGAGGTCTCGCTGCCCAGGCAGGTCTCGAACCCACAGGCTCAGGCAATCCACTCACCTCAGCCTCCCAAAGGCGCGGGATTACAGGCTGAGCCACCGAGCCCGGCTACTGGAGACAATTTTACTGTAACCTATTCCTTTCACTGATAGAGAAGTTAAGATCCAAAGAGGAGTAGGAGGAGTTATAGAGAGCTGGTTACCAGCTACTGCTCCAGGGAAGTAGTTGTTTTGAATCCTCATTTGGGGCTTTACGTATTTCACACCGTGCTGTTCCTACACTGTGGGCCACGCTGACAGTGAGTTTTAGAAAATGAACCCACAAACTTCGCCTGTGAGCGGAATCGACTAGTAGGGATGAAGTGTTTCTGGTCTTCTATTATCTCAAGCAAGTTTCCCAGCCTTCACCGGACTGTGTGGAATTTGCTTTGTAAACTTCTGCAAAGTTAATAGGACATTTGTGAACTTGGTCTTGTCAGTGAAATTTGTTGCTTTTCATCTTTCGGGGGAGGCTAGGAATTTTCTTTTTCTTTTCTTTTTTTTTTTTTTTTGAGTTGGAGTCTCTGTCGCCCAGACTGGAGTGCAGTGGCACGCTCCCGGCCACCGCAGCCTCGACCTGCTGGGCTCCTGCGATCCATCCGCTCAGCCTTCCAAGTAACTGGAACTACAGGCGCGCGCTACCACTCCCGGCTAATTTTTGAATTATTGTAGAGATGAGATCTTGCCAAGTTGCCCAGGCAGGTCTCGAACCCACGGGCTCAGGCAATCCACTCACCTCAGCCTCCCAAAGCACGGGATTACAGGCTGAGCCACCGAGCCCGGCAGAATTTTTTCTATACTGTTAGAGTTACTGCTCACCAATTGTGGAGCAACTGGCTTGGATTAAAGCCAAAATAACTGTAAGGAGAAAAGATTTTGTTTACAGAGATGGTTTCCTGCTGTGCCTCCTTCCCTCAGCCCTCCTGAATTAAAAGCTAAGTACCAGTAGGGGTGCTTAAAATAAAGACTGTAGGGTCCACTTATGTTTCTGACAATATAATATGCAATTTGATAAAGGCTCATATGGAGGGCACTTCCACTGGAGAGCTTTTAAAAAAACTCATACCTGAGTTCCACACCTGAATTGAATCAGAAGCTGTATGAAAGGAGACCGAAAATTGAATGTTAGAAGCCTTCCAGGTGGTTCTAAAATGCAGCCAGTTTGAGAACTTCTGGGCATGCTATTGGGGATGGAAATAGTGCCTCTGCCTAACGCAGAAAGAAATCAGGTGTAGCGTGAACCTAGTTCTTTCTAGACTTCTTCCACCATAGATCATCGTGTCTGCTCATCATCTCTCTTTTTTTTTCTCTTGAGTTGGAGTCTTAGTCCGTCTCCCAGACTGGAGTGCAGAAGCATGTTCTCGGCCACTGCAGCCTCGATCTGCTCGGCTCAGGCAATCCTTCCGCCTCCGCCTTCCAAGTAGCTGGAACCACAGACGTGCACACCACACTATGCTAATTTTTTGATTGATGTAGAGACAAGGTCTTGCCATGTTGCCCAGGCTGGCTCAAATGCCTGGGCTCATGCAGTCCTCTCGCCTCAGCTTCCCAAAGTGCTGGGATTACAGATGTGAACCATCACACCCTGCTCTCATAGTCTCTCATACTCCACTTTTTCTCTCCCTTTTTCCTCTTTTTATGTTGTGTAGATTAAAACACCGGAGTCACGTCTTATAAAGTCAGCTATGGCAAAAATGAAATCATTGAAAAACCGCCCTGGGAAGGAACCATGTGGGGTAGGGGCCAACACACCTTCTCTTGGTGTATTGATCTAGCATTAGTCCGTTTTTCTCTGGGATTGAAACAGATCAGTTTCTTTGGCTAAGATTCTGTTAAGATCGTTGGCATTTGGGAGACAAAATGTATACTATATATATATACATATATATATATATAATATCTTTAAATATTAAAAGAGCACTCAGCTGGTGAGAGAAGCACTTGGGGATTGAGACTGGCTTAGAGAACCACAGAATCCTGTTTCTCATGAGTCAATTCTGAGACATCAGGTGGAGTGTGGACAGAGTCATGGGTACCCTTTTGTTTGTGTGTTTGTTTGTTTTGAGTTGGAGTCTCACTCTGTCACCCAGACTGGAGTGCAGTAGCTGCTCCCAGCCACCGCAGCCTCGACCTGCTGGGCTCTGGCGATCCATCCACCTCAGCCTTCCAAGTAGCTGGAACTACAGGCACGTGCTACCACGCCTGGCTAATTTTTTGGTTTATTGTAGAGATGAGGGCTCGCCAAGTTGCCCAGGCAGGTCTCGAACCCGTGGGCTCAGGCAATCCACTCACCTCAGCCTCCCAAAGGTGCGGGATTACAGGCTGAGTCACCGAGCCCGGCTATGGGTACCCTTTTAATTGTGAAGTTTTCTCTGCCTGTGCTTTCTTTTTTTTTTTTTTTTTTTGAGTCGGAGTCTCACTCTGCAACCCAGGCTGGAGAGTGACACACTGCTCATGGCTACCGCAGCCTCGACCTGTTGGGCTCAGGCGATTCTTCTGCCTCAGGCTTCCAGGTAGCTGGAACCATAGGCATGCGCCACCACGCCCTGCTAATTTTTTTATTTATTGTAGAGACGAGGTCTCATCTTGTTGCTCAGGCCTGTCTCGAATCCTTGAGCTCAGGCAATCTTCTCACCTTTGCCTCCCAAAGTGCTGGGATTATAGGCGTGAGCCACCGTGCATGGCTGCTTGTGCTTTCTTTTAGGCACCTACAGTTGAATTCAGATAAGTAGAATGTTAAACGCCCACGTAGATGGGACACGTCTTCATTTCCCTCTTGACTGTCCCGCAACTGAACATTTCTTGGCACGTGTAGCGTTTAGCGCCACTGTTCCTTTCTGTCCTTCAGCATTCCCGTGGTTCGGCATGGATATCGGTGGAACACTGGTTAAGTTGGTCTACTTTGAACCGAAGGATATCACAGCCGAGGAGGAACAAGAGGAAGTGGAGAACTTGAAGAGCATCCGGAAGTATTTGACTTCGAACACCGCTTATGGGAAAACCGGGATCCGAGACGTCCACCTGGAACTTAAAAACCTGACCATGTGTGGGCGCAAAGGGAACCTGCACTTCATCCGCTTTCCCAGCTGTGCCATGCACAGGTTCATTCAGATGGGCAGCGAGAAGAACTTCTCCAGTCTTCACACCACCCTCTGTGCCACAGGAGGCGGAGCTTTCAAATTTGAAGAGGACTTCAGAATGGTAGGTCGGATTTGCCTTGGCTAAAACAACAAAAACAGGCCGGGCGTGGTGGGCTCGTGCCTGCAATCCCAGCACTTTGGGAGGCTGAGGAGGGAGGTTTGCTTGAGCCTGGGAGTTTGAAACCAGCCTGGGCAATATAGCGAGCCCTCGTTTCTACAAAAAAATAAAATAAAACATTAGCCAGGTGTGGTGGGGCGCACCTTTAGTCTCAGCTACTCGGGAGACTGAGGCGAAGGATTGCCTGAGTCTAGGTCAAGGCTGCGGTGAGCCATGATCGTGCCACTGCACTCCAGCCTGGGTGACAGAGTGAGATACCCCCAACTCAAGCAAAGGAAAGAAAACCTCTCACATGTCTATAATCATAGCAGCTCATGCCTAAGGGCCAGACTAGTAGCCTTGGGAATTTAGTCCAGTTTATTTCACCTCTTTGTGCCTCAGTTTGCTCACCTATATGAGAATAAAAAAGTTTGTTACATGAAGGATTAAATGAGATATTTGCACCTGGCACTTAGTAAGTGCTCAATATGTATTAGCTATCACCATCATTTGTGTTATAATTACTGCTGTGTAATATGCTACAGACAAGATGATAAACCCCTTCTGAAATATTTTGTTTAGAATTTTCCACAGACTTACAATGTAATCATGATGTCAGTTTTATGCATATATAGACTGAGCCCCACAGGAAGATGTTCTATGAATCCTACTAAAAATGAATACTTGGCCAGGCACGGTGGCTCAAGCCTGTAATTCCAGCACTTTGGGAGGCCGAAGTGAGAGGTTTGCCTAAACCCAGGGGTTCGAGACCAACCCAGGCAATTTGGCGAGACCTCGTCTCTACATAAATCAAACAATTAGCTGGGTGTGGTGGTGCGTACCTGTAGTTCCAGCTACTTGGAAGGCTGAGGCAGAAGGATCGTCTGAGCCCAGCAGGTTGAGGCTGCAGTGGCCATGAGCATGCCACTGCACTCCAGCCTGGGCGACAGAGTGAGACTCCAAATAAAAATAAAAATGATTACTTCTGTCCACCCATTTGCTCTCATAAGTGTCTTTTTTTCATTATGTGAATGTCATTTAGAAGTTTTTCTCACAAACAAAAGTGAAATCTTTGATACGATTTATAGGTGAATTCATTGAATACCATTTAGGAAATGGTTCTACATCATAAGGATAATGCTGTATCCTGGCTGACAGCACATCCAAATCTGCATTGCTTATTTAGATTTGACAAATAACATGGGGTACAAAGTTTCTCTTTATTTAGCAATCCCTTAACATCTGTGTGTTCCAATTTCTTCATCATCTATGGTCAGGATAAGAATCTGTACCATCCAGCCTCATTTTACAGAATAAAGGAAGAAGAAAGTAAATTAGTAAATTTAGATATATCTTGGAAAATAAAGGAAGCTAGATAAACAAAAATGACTGAACATAGGAGAAGGAAGAGTTGGAAGATTTTGGATTAGTCTTACTACAAAGTTGAAAATTAGTAAGGTAAGTTGAAAAGACATTGTCTCAGAGCCTGTAGTACAAATTACTGGCATTTAGCCATGGAACTAATGTAATCCAGTCTTGCTGTAAACATTTGATTGGAAAATGCTAGAAGAAAAGAAAACTTGGTAAAAGTCACTAGATTGTTGAATGCTAGTGAGCAGGATGGATAGGTGACTGGTTACCCAGAACAATGACTTTGTTCTTGCTATAAAGTCTGTCATTAATAAATAAATGAATGAATCAGTACATATTTGTAGCATTTAAAATTTGCATAAATGCAAATTTTACCCTGTGTTATCAAAAATAACACCATTTACTTTATTGATTGTAGTAAGAGCTGGCAATAGGGTCCTAGGGCTGTATATCCTTAGTGAGACTGATTATTTTCAGGTTTTTGTTTTTTCTTCTCTGTTCCCTCTCCTTACCCAGCAGTAGAGTTTGACCCACCACTTACTTAAATAACCCACGGGATCTTTTTCCTGCCAAAGGGACTCCATGATCAAAGACTTTAGTAACTGAGTAGTTTGACGTCCATAGGCTTGAGAATTTAAGTCCATAATGGAAAGAGCATTGAATTTGAATTTTAGTCCTGTTTCTGCATTTCATCAGCTGGGTGACTGGGCGAGATAGGTCCCTCTGTTATAGCCTCCCAGGTTTATATGCCTGCTGCACAGAAAAGCCAAGACTTAGGTGGCAGATGTCGCAATAGAGTTTAATAACAGCAAAGCAACTGAACAACGAGTACAGGAGACATTTCTCAAATCTGCCTCTCCAGAACTCAGAGGCTAGGGTTTTTAAGGGTAATCTGACCGGCAGGGGGCTAGGGAATTGGGACTGCTGATTGGTTGGGGATGAAATCAGAGGCGTCGAGAATGTCTTCGAGTGCCCACTCAGTTTCTGAGTGGGGTTCATGGGTTACTGGTCCAGTTGACATCTACTAGAATGCAGGGTCTGAAAAATATCTCCAACACTGGTCTTAGGTTTATGTTATCTATAGGAGCAATTAGGGAAGTTACACTTCTTGTGAATGGTAGATGCGGAAGGAGGAAATTCCTAGTGATCAAAGCTACTCACACCCTTGAGCCCGTTAAACTTATGGATACCATCAAGGATCAAGTTGTTCAGCAACCTGCAATCCATTTTTCTTCAATAGAAAAACAAATTTGTTAATCTTGCGGGCAGCATCAGGGACTACAATATGCATGGAGGGAGAAAAGGCTAAAGAGAGCCTTATGACTTAGCTGTGTTTATATACTAACGGAATTCAGGCCTCAATCACAGTTCTAACCTTTTGGCCTTTTATTATTTATTTACTTTTTTTTTTGAGTTGGAGTCTTACTCTGTTGCCCAGGCTGGAATGCAGTGGCACGCTCACGGCCACCGCGGCCTCGACCTGCTGGGCTCAGGCGATCCTTCCACCTCAGCCTTCCACATCACTGGGACTACAGGCGTGCACCACTATGTCCAGCTAATTTTTTTATTTATTGTAGAGATGAGGTCTCACCAAGTTGCCCGGGCTTGTCTTGAACTCAGGCAGTCTTCTCATCTCGGCTTCCCAAAGTCCTGGGATTATAGGTGTGAGCCACCGCGCCTGGCCTGTGACCTTGTATGAAGTTTTCATCATCTGCAAAAAAGTTGACAGGTGGAAAGAGGAGGGAGAGTTTCTAGGACATTGGAACTGGAAGTAACCTCTGGAATTAAGGAAGTGTAGCATCCTTGTTCTATGTGGATGAGGATCCCAACGCTGAGAGATCAAGAGGTTCTAGTGGTGCCTCCTGGGTAGAGCTGGAGCTTTGGCTCAGTTCTGATATAGAGGGCAATGTTGACCCGTCCCCAGTGATCTGAGCTCAGGTCCCTCAAGGACACTGTCCATTTCCAGTAGAGAGCCTGAGGTGAACCAAGGTGACCCAGAGGATTTATGTAACCTCTGTCAATGCCTCCAGGATTTATGTAACCTCTGTCAATGCCCCCATCCCTCTCCTGAGGTAATGTATGCCCTGGGAAAGTTACTCAATTTTTCTTGGCCATGAGCAAGTGTATTTCTCAAGGTTCTGAACTGAGGAAGGTCATATCCCAATTACAACCAAGAAAAAGACACCACTCCTCCTGTTGACAGGCTGCTGGGGCCTAATGAATAGACTGGAGCAGGGAGTAAGTCTGGAGTATTTACTAAACAGCTCCGCCAGGCTGGAGCATCCATCTGTAAAAGAAAAGTCCACAGGCTGTCTTCTGTTTTCATGCTCAGTCTTGGCCAAAGTAGAGACAGAATTGAAAAAGACACATCTCTTCTCGAAGTCTGTTTGCCCGTGTCCTAAGTGATGGGTCTGTATCCTTCCAAAGTTTGTGAGATGAATAGGTTTCTCATCCTCTTTTCTAAGCATTCATTCACTCCCTCGACAGATAATTTATCGTGCTCTTTCAGTGCACTGTTGACAAAAAAGATGCCAGATTCTATAAAATATTTTAAGATGGTTTATTATTGAGCCAAACTTGAGGACTTAAGCCCGGGTACACCCATCCTTAGGAGGTCCTGAGAACAAGTGCCCCTTGTGGCCGAACGATGGCTTGGTTATATATATTTCAGGAAGGCAGAAGTTACAAGAAACCATAAATCAATACATGTGATATATTCACTGGTTTGGCCCAGGAAAGCAGGACCTTTCGAAGTGGGGCTTGCAAGTGATAGGCGGATTCAAAGATTTCTTGTTTGGTAATTAAACCTATCTGAGATATTTGGGAAATCAGTAGAGGAGAAGCTTTGTTAAGATAAGGGAGTGAAAAACTTTAGGTTCATTGATATGTAGATGCTCTGTTTGTGGCCCTCTTTAGGGAGGACAGATAAGTATCCTCCAAGGCTTCCTGGAGTCTGAGAATCCATGATTTGGCTTTGCAGGGCGATAAACCTTCTTTATTTGTTATGCTATGCCAGAGTCAGTTTGGAGAGTAAACTTTAGGATATAGGGTTATCGGGTACCAAAACCCTGTTTGGTGGGTCAGGCAGTGACTCCCCACCCTCTTAGTTAGAAATTTGGGTAAGAGAGAAAAACAAAGGGGTCTTGTTTAGTCCTCAGCACCAAGTGCTATTATAAACAAAACCACCTACCCCCAGCTTGTATTTTAGTAGGGGAAGACAATCAATAATATATCAACTGGTGATGAATACTATGAAGAAGGAAGGAAAAAGCAGGGCAAGGAAGATAGAGAGTGGTGAGAGGGTCTTTGTGTGATGAGTTGACATTGACTTAGAGACCCAAGAAGTAACGGAGCAAACCATGCAGGTGTCTGAGAAAGAATATGTTAGGTAGCCGGGCTCGGTGGCTCAGCCTGTAATCCCGCGCCTTTGGGAGGCTGAGGTGAGTGGATTGCCTGAGCCCGTGGGTTCGAGATCCGCCTGGGCAACTAGGTGAGACCTCATCTCTACAATAAATCAAAAAATCAGCCGGGCGTGGTAGCGCATGCCTGTAATTCCGGCTACTCGGAAGGCTGAGGCGGAAGGATCGCCAGAGGCCAGCAGGTCGAGACTGCGGTGGCCGGGAGCGGCCACTGCACTCCAGTCTGGACAACCGAGTGAGACTCCAACTCAAAAAAAAAAAAAGAATATGTTAGGCAGGTAGAACAGTGAATGCTAAGCCCCTCAGACATCCTAAATCCAAGCTCCTTCCCTTTCCAGAACAGAAAATTGAAGACACTAACTCACTTGGAAAGAATCGATATATGCCACTGCATGTATTAAACAACTTAACAAATAATAAAGTAGTGCACATATATACCCGTAAAGTCCAGTTATTGTTGTTGTTGTTAGTACAATACAACTTGGCAGATAGGGATTTTAAAAATCATCTGAGTGCTTAGGATTAAGTAAAAGATGTTCAGCAGATCTGGAGTAGTAAGTAATTGTTATGTTTGATGACTACATCCTTTATATACACAATACATGTACTTAAATCCTTAGATAATGTTAACTATTCTTCATTCATTTTAGAATGTACAGGAAAGAGCTATAAACTACAAGGCAAGCATTAAATTAGACCCTTGTCTAATTTAGCAAAGTTGCATTTTGTTCTTCCTTTTTCATTTCATTCTTTTTCCCTCCCCGTATCTCTCCCTTCCTCTCTTCCATCCTTTCTTTCTTCCTTCCTTCCTTCCTTTTTTTTTTTAAGCATTACTGCCACCATGAGAGTTTTGACTGGGAAAAATTAGCCTTCAAAATTAGTGGTTTATCAAAATGGAACACAAAAGAAAAACTTAATCCAACTTTAAATGGTCTAAGACACTGATAAGCCAATGAGGGATCCCACTATTTAAAAAACTAGCCAGGCATGGTGGTCCACTCCCACAATTCCAGCATTTTGGGAAGTCAGAGTGAGAGGATTGCTTGAGACCAGGAGTTCAAGACCAGCCTAGGCAACGTGGCGAGACCTCGTTTCTACCCCCTCAAAAAAAAATTGGTCCTCAAGGTGGAGAATCCTGCATGGTTGTGCATAAGGGCTCTGTAGTGTCCGGTTAATTTTGTGTTTATTCTCAGTGTCTATATTCTGTGGTTTTGTCTGAAAGAACCTTGAGAATATTTTATGTACAAATCCTAATATTTGTATCCACAACCACGCTTCCTAACTTCAATGGTATTCTTAAGAATGCAAAGTATTGGCCGGGCTCGGTGGCTCAGCCTGTAATCCCACACTATGGGAGGCCAAGATGAGTGAATTGCCTGAGCCCGTGGGTTCGAGACCTGCCTGGACAACTTGGCAAGACCTCATCTCTACAATAAATAAAAAAAAATTAGCCGGGCATGGTAGCACACGCCTGTAGTTCCAGCTACTTGGAAGGCTGAGGTGGAGGGATCGCCGGAGCCCAGCAGGTCGAGGCTGTGGTGGCCAGGAGCGGCCACCGCACTCCAATCTGGGCAACTAAGTGAGACTCCAACTCAAAAAAAAAAGCAAAGTATTTTTAACAAGAGACTTATAGTAAAAAAGGCTACCCTTTCTGCCCATGTAATTCTTTACTATATTACAGTCATACTTTGTAATATTGCCCTTTGCCTAATTGTGATTCCTTCATTGTACTACACAAATACTGTGTGTTTTACAAATTGAAGGTTTGAGGCCTATGCCGAGCAAGCCTATCACCACCATTTTTCCAACAGCATGTGCTCACTTCATGTCTGAAAGGATAAAAGATGGAGTCTGTATAGCTAAAGTGCAGCCATTTTGACCCTGGCTAGTTCTGTCAAGCTTTTTGAGCAAATTACCTCACTTGCCCTCTAATCATAAGCCAAGGACAGAACCAGTTTCCCAGAGGTAGCTATTGCTAATTGTTTTAGAACCATCACCACCCCCCAGCTTGTTTTGTATCGATTAACTTTTCTAATCCAAGTATTTGTCTCCCAACCACAAAAATGCAAGCTAACTTAATCTATTGTGATCAGCTCTTCATGACAGACCCCATCACCATGGCAACAGATATGTGAATAACCCATCCATCTGCCTGCTGTCCATTACCATGATGTCAATACCTGTGCTTACCTGCCCCTTTCGTGATGACATAAAACAGACCACCACCCAATCACCCTAAACATCTGCCCCCCATCAAAGGAAAGGTTTAAAAGCATTCAACCTCAAGTAGTGGCCACCATGCTTTTGTCAAGCTCTGGCTTGGCCATGCCTTTTGTGAGCTCTGGCTGGGCCATGCTTTTCTAAGCTTTGTCCCTCTCCTTAACTTTGAGGAGGTGAATCTTTTTTTTTCTCTTTCTCATCTACTTTGTAAATACTTTCTAATTAACTATATTTTCTTTTTTTTTTTTTAGTTGGAGTCTCACTATCACCCAGACTGGAGTGCAGTGGCCGCTTCCGGCCACTGCAGCCTCGACCTGCTGGACCTGCTGGGCTCTGGTGATCCTTCCACCTTAGCCTTCCAAGTAGCTGGAACTACAGGCGCACGCTACCACACCCGGCTGATTTTTTGATTTATTGTAGAGATGAGGTCTCGCCTGCCCAGGCTGTTCTCAAACCTGCGGGCTCAGGCAATCCACTCACCTCAGCCTCCCAAAGGCGCGAGCCACCAAGCCCGGCTCAACTATATTTTCAATCTAATTTCTGTGCAAATCTTAGCTTCTGACCTAACAGTGTCTGTGTCACTTTTTGGTAATTCTTACAATATTTCAAACTGTATTATTATTATTATTATATCCATTATGGTGATCTGTGTCAGTGATCTTTGATGTTACTATTGTCATTGTTTTGAGGTACATATAAGATGGCAGACTTAATTGATAAATGTTGTGTACTACGGGGACCCCAAAAAGCTCGGAATTTATTTATAAAAATTGTGTATTTGTTCGTATATGTTTAAACTTCAGTCACTTTCAAGTACTTTCTGTTTGATGTAATACACCTATCCGGACACTTTTCCACTGCTCAAGACAGTTTTTGAACTCGTCCATTTTGATGCCTTTTAGTGCTTCTGCCATTTTTTTGTTTCAACTCTTCCACATCAGCAAATCATTTCCTTTTGAGGACTTTTTTTCATCTGGGGAAACAAAAAAAGTCACTCAGGATGAGATTGGTTGAATAGGGAAAGTGAGACACAGGGATCATACCGTTTTGGGTCAAAAACTGCTGAACACTCAGCATGGTGTGGGCAGGTGCATTGTCATGGTGGAAGAACCAGTCACTTGTTAGCCACAACTTGGGACATTTCTTCCGCAAATCATTTCTTCTGCACAGTCTTCTCAAAACTTACAGATAAAAACTGTGGTTGCACCGTTTGCTCCAGAGGAACAAATTTTGTACTACAAGGGGCCTGCCCTCCAAAAGATAATTTCTGTTTTTTGGGAGTCCCTCCTCATATGTTTTGACTGCTCCTCTGACCAGCTGTCCTCTCATCTCTCTCCTTCTCTTTGGGTCTCCCTATTTCTCGAGAGACAACAATATTGAAACTAGGCCAATTAATAACCCTACAAAAGATTCCAAGTGTTCAAGTGAAAGGAAGAGTCATGTCTCTCACTTTAAATAAAAAATTAGAAATGGTTAAGCTTAGTGAGGAAGTCATGTCAAAAACCAAGGCAGGCTGAAAGCTAGTCCTCTTGCGTTGGTTAGCCAAGCTGTGAATGCAAAAGAAAAGTTCTTGAAGGAAATTAAGTGTTATTCCACTGGACATACAAATGATAAGAAAGTGAAACAACCTTACTGCTGATGTAGAGAAAGTTTTAATGGTGTGAATAGAAAATCAAACCAATCACAGCATTCCCATAAGCCAAAGCCTAATGAAAATCAAGCCCCTCATTCTCAATTCTATGAAGACTGAGATAGGTGGGGAAGCTACAGAAAAAAGTTTGAAACTAGCAGAGGTTGGTTTATGCGGTTTAAGGAAAGAAGCCATCTTCATCACATAATAGTACAAGGTGAAGCCCTAAGTGTGGATTTAGAAGCTGCAGCAAGTTACCCAGAAGATGTAGTTAAGATCATTGATGAGGCTGGGTGTGGTGGCTCACGCCTATAATCCCAGCACTTTGGGAGGCCAAGGTGAGAGTATTGCCTGAGCCTGCAGGTTCGAGCCCAGGCAACTTGGGGAGACCTCATCTCTACAATAAATTAAAAAATTATCTGGGCATAGTGTCCCATGCCTGTAGTTCTGGCTACTTGGAAGGCTGAGGCGGAAGGATCGCCGGAGCCCAGCAGGTTGATGTTGGGGTGTCCGTGAGCGTGTCACTGCACTCCAGCCTGGGCGACAGAGTGAGACTCCAACTCAAAAAAAAAAAAAAGAAGAATTTCAATGTTCAGGTTAGAAGTGACTCTTATTTTTTTAATTTATTTTTTGTTGGAGTCACTCTGTCACCCAGACTGGACTGCAGTGGCACAATTACAGCCACCGCAGCCTTGACTTGCTGGTGAATTTTCTGCCTTGGCCTTCCAAGTAGCTGGAGCTACAGGCATGCCCTACCATGCCCGGCTAATTTTTTGATTTATTGTAGAGACGAGGTCTTGCCAAGTTGTTCAAGATGGTCTTGAACCCCTGGGCTCAAGAAGTCCTTTCACCTCCACCTCCCAAAGTGCTGAGATTATAGGTGTGAGTCATCATCATACCAAGCTGGCTTGGTGCTTTTGACCTCTTGTAGAGGGCTTCTATCTTGACTGGGTAGAGAGAGGAAGAAACCATTTTTGCGGTTTTGTTATATTTCTCACTCACTGAACATGTCTGAAATTCATCTGTCTCAGGTGGCATTAGGTCTCCTTTGTGAAAAGAAAAGAACCCTAATTGTAATTTGTAATTCAGAATCAATCATTTTATTTGCCAGTTGTTCTTTGTTTAGTAAGATAAACTTTTTTGTCACTTAAACTTGATTTATGCAGCCAGTGTCAGTAAAAGCACCTTGGAAGTTAAGGTATTATACAGATATGTATTTTCTTTTTCTTTTTTATGAGTCAGAGTCTCACTCTGTTGCCCAGGCTGGAGTGCGGTGGCATGCTCACAGCCACCGCAGCCTCAACCTGCTGGGCTCAGGCAATTCTTCTGCCTTAGCCTTCCAAGTAGCTAGAACTACAGGCATGCGCCACCATGCCTGGCTAATTTACTTATTTATTTATTGTAGAGAATAGGTCTCACTAAGTTGCCCAGACTGATCTCGAACCCCTGGGCTCAGGTAATCCTCTCGCCTCTGCCTCCCAAAGTGCTGGGATTACAGGCATAAACCACCTTGCCCAGCTTTTATTTATTTCTGAAACTCAATTTGGTAACTCATTTCTCGACTATATGTGAGTGATAAAACTGTTTGGGGGTATGTTTATAGAATCCTTCCAGGGAGTGGATATGAAACCTCTTGGAATAGTTTATTTTTAAATCAAATTTCTTGATTTAGTTAGTTATTTTTGACAGACCAAGCTAAAGCACATAGGAGACCCTCTGAGCATGCCTGTGTTTAAGATCCATCTTTTTTCTAATATTAACATTTAGGGAATTACTGAGCGCCCTCTAAAAATTAGAGTCTTTAGTTTGGAAATGAAGTTTTCAAATGCCTTTCAACACAAGATAAGAACAACTGAATTATTTTATTTTTAATGTGTATAGTAATTATGACTCATGTGCAATGGGACTTTATAGTTTCGCGTGCTTTTTCACACAACCATCTCATATGATTCTTGGAAACAGTCTCGTGAGGTAGCTAGGGCAAGTGCTGTTAGGGAGAGTATATGACTTATTAATTAGCTTATTTATTTATTTATTTTGAAGTTGGAGTCTCACTCTGTTGCCCAGGCTGGAGGGCAGTGGCACACTCACAGCCACTGCAGTGTTGACCTGCTGGGTTCAGGCAATCCTTCCACCTCAGCCTTCCAAGTACCTGGAACTATAGGTGTGCACTACCATGCCCAACTTGTTTATTTTTATTTTTATTTATTGTAGAGATGAGGTCTTGCCAAGTTGCCCAAGCTGGTCTCGAACCCCTGAGCTCAGGCAATCCTCTTGCCTCAGTCCTCCAAAGTGCTGGGATTACAGGTGTGAGGCGCCGCACCTGGCTAATTTATTTGTTTTTAATTTATTATAGAGCCGAGGTCTTGCTAAGTTGCCCAGGCTGGTCTCAAGCCCCTGGGCTCAGGCAGTCCTCTCACCTTGGCCTCCCAGAGTGCTGGAATTACAGGCTTTAGCCACTACACCCAACTTTATTTATAGTGGCACGCTCATGACCACTGCAGCCTTGACCTGCTGGACTCAGGTGATCCTTCTGTTTCAGCCTCAAGTAGCTGAAACCACAGGCGTGTGCCACCACTCCCAGCTAATTTTTTTATTTATTGTAGAGACAAGGTCTTGCCAAGTCGACCGACTGGTCTTGAACCCGTGAGCCCAGGCAATCCTCTTGCCTCTGTCTCCCAAAGTGCTGGGATTACAGGCATGAGCCACTGCACTTGGAGTATATGACTTTATTAACACCTGTACTGGGATGTGGTGATTGGTGATGGACTCATTCCCAGCTCTTTCAGCTTCAAATAATGTCCTCCTCCTTCTGTACCAATGGTTTTCAAAGTGTGGTCTCAGAATCAGATTCACTTGGAATATTGCTAAAAATGCGATGAAAAACTCTGGAGGTGGGGCCCAGCCACCTGAGCTTTCAGAAGCCTTCCAGGTGACTCTGAAGCATCTTGAGTTTGAGAACCCTACTGTACCCTTACTTGCTTAGGTGACTTTGGTACTAGGCAAAGCGATGCTAGTTTTTCTTTTTCTTTTCTTTTCTTTTTTGAGTTGGAGTCTCATTCTGTCACCCAGGCTGGAGTGCAGTGGCACACTCACAGTCATGGCCACCGCAGCCTCGACCTACTGGGTTCAGGTGATCCTTCCACCTCAGCCTTCCAAGTAACTGGAACCACAGGCATGCATCACCACACCCAGCTACTTTTTGATTTATTGTAGAAACGAGGTTTCACCCACTTGCTCAGGCTGTTCTCAAACCTCTGGACTCAGGCAGTCCTCTCGCCTCCGCCTCCCATAGTGCTGAGATTACAGGCATGAGCCACCGTACCTGACTCGCTAGTTTTTCATAGATGTGATTTAAAAGTTTTCACTACCTCTTCCTCTACTTGCTAGTCTTGGGATCTTGAGTAGGTCACTTTAATCTACTGACACCCAGTGAAGCATTTTATCTCCAAAATGGGTTATAATAGCATCCTTTCCTAAAGTCCTACAGATGGTATCTATATACATTTTCAATTAATTTTCATTATTTAGGCAGAGCTTGAGTCTTAAGGCAAGCCTAGGTTTGTTGTTTTTAGTTTTGAGGAGTGGTTTAAATTAATACTTTAGGGTATTGGCAGAACGTATTCTCTTCAAAAATGGTAAGGAGTGTTAGAAGCAGTGGAGCGCTACAGCCAACATTTCCTGACTTAAAAGAATCCATGTAAGCATCTCTTGCCAACTCTTTGTTTAGTGACATGTTGGTAGCTTGAAACTGGCCTTGGTGGGGGTGATTATACCTTGGAAATTAGTAAATGCTACAGACCAGGACTTTTGCCCCCAGAGAGCTGGTTGTTAAACATTTACCAGCATACATTCATTCAGAAATGAAGTTTTGTTATGTTGTCCAGACCGGTCTGAAACTGCTGGGCTCGAGCCATCCTCCTGCCTTGACCTTTCAAAGTGCTGGGATTATAGCCGTGAGCCACCATGCCTGACCTATACCTTTAAAAAATGTTAAATTAGCTGTCAGCACTTAAAAATGGGAAGATTTAACATAAAAATCTAGATTTCTGGCTCTTGAAAAATAGAGTGTTCTAGCAACACTGGGCCCCCATTACCACATGGCAACAATGGGCCAAGGTGAAGTTTAAATATGTGCAGGTTGTCTTGTTTGCTGCAAACTCATAATTCTGTGGCTTTACATCTAGTCAAGGACTACACTCTGTTGTCTTCTTCCTGTCTCCTTTAGGCATTTGAGTTTGTGACACCCAGAGAAAGGGTGCTTCTCAGTAGTTGAAATCTTAACATGCTCTTTCAAGCTTTCCACTAAGTTAATTTAGTTGTACTAACGAATTGCAGGGTGTGTGGATTAGTTCCCAACTTGTCCTGAATTCCAGATGGCCTATCTGAAAATCCAAGTAGCAGTATGACTCATCGCCTGTGCTTTTGAGCCTGTTCTTTTTCCTGGATGGTGAAGATTTCTGAGGAAGGTCTCTATAGGCCTCGGTGAAAATGACTAATATCTTTGTTTTCTCATCTGGGGATGCCCGCCTTCACGCTTCAGAAATAACCCACCCTTCAGTAAAATGTGTAGAAGAGATGTTTGTTTTCTATTAGCGCTTTATTTGGAAAGATTTTGAGGGAAAAGGTGAGATGATGTTTTCTTTCAGATCAGAGTTGTATGTGCTTCGTTTATTTGCCTTGACAGGTTTTTCTTTTCCCCCAGTGTGGTTTCAGGCGGTCTAGCTGCATAGACTTTGTCCATGTTTGTAATGTTGGCTCTGGGCTTGGCTGTCAGTATTGTTGATGAAGCTCTGATTAATTTTTAAGCAGGTTTAGCCTGTGGTTCCTGGTGGATGGAATTGCTAATTTTCAGTTTGGGGTGATCCAGGAGGTAATAACTTTCCTGTTCCGTTTAATAAATGTGTATTAAATAATTATTGTGGGCAGGCCTTTGAGCATCATGCTAAAGGGTACCCGATGAACCAGAAAACAAGCCAGAACATGACCAACACTGTAAGTGCACTGGAAGGCCATGGAATCAGGGAGCACAGAGAAGATGGCATTTACACTGCCATGCCCCTCTCTAGTGTTTCCAGACACTAGAACACTGGATAGTTTTATACCTATAATATTGTCCCCTTAAAACGTGTATGATTACATGCACCTCATCTAAGAGCTTCATTTTGGTAAAAAAAATGAAATGTTTGGAACCATTTATGGGATAGATTTACTTTAACACCAATGTCATGTTGAATGTTTATTTCCATGTATCAAGGACCCACCACCTGGCTGGCAACCTGTTCTATCTAACTGCATTCTGCAGGTATAGATTCCGTGGATTTTGTTAAAAGAGAAATCCAGATTTGTGACACGAAGTCAAAAATTATATTTTAGCTCTTAACTGTTGTCATGCAGATGATGCCTTTCTGGCAAAATGTCTAAGTCTAGTACTTGTATAGGTTGTTTCCAGACCCCAGATGCAGTATGCATTATGGCAATGGAGAGAAGAACAGTGAGTCACTGGGACATGTGCATTATTGTTATTTGCGTCACTTAGGGAAAGTCATCTGTTCTATGAATCTTAACCACAGAATAAAGCTAATAATATCTACTCATAGGGTTTTTCTGAGAATTAAATAATCTGGTACAGAGATTTGGCATGTAGTAAACAACAAATACTAGCTATTATTTTCTTAAAGAGAGTTTAAGTAATTTTGAGTTGGACCTTTTAAATTATCTTCCTTCATTGGTTTGATTTCATGTTGATGATGGTTAAACTTTTGGTTGTTGTTTAGAAGAGTGGGAATTTTTGTCTTAGAGGGACATGAAAAGACACTCTAGGGCCAGTCCAGAGTTCTGGCTTGTTTTCTGGTTCATCAGGTGCCCCCTTAGCACGATGCTCAAAGGCCTGCCCACAATAATTGTTTAATACACATTTATTAAATGGAACAGGGAAAGTTATTACCTCCTGGTTAACAAAAGATCCATTTCTTGAGCCCTTTGTACTTGCTAAGCCCTTCATAAGCATTTTACATTTATTATTATACATAAGAAGATTGCATAATCTTCACAGCACCACAATGCAGTGAGTAGTATTATTATTATTATCCTCATTTTACAGATGGAGAAACTGAGGTTTGAGAAGTTAAGCAACTTGTCTTCAACCTTTTTGTTAAGTAAATTTGTTTTTTTTTTTTTCTGTTTTTTGTTTTGTTTTGTTTTTTGAGTTGGTGTCTCACTCTGTCGCCCAGACTGGAGTGCAGTGGCCGCTCCCAGCCACCGCAGCCTCTACCTGCTGGGCTCCGGCGATCGTTCTGCCTCAGCCTTCCAAGGAGCTGGAACTACAGGCGCGCTCTACCACGCCCGGCTCATTTTTTTTTAATTTATTGTAGAGATGGGGTCTTGCCAAGTTGCCCAGGCGGGTCTCAAACCCACGGGCTCAGGCAATTCACTCACCTCGGCCTCCCAAGGCGCGGGATTACAGGCTGAGCCACCAAGCCCAGCTCTGGTTTTTTTTTGAGTTGTAGTCTCACTGTTGCCCAGGCTAGAGTGCATTAACACACTCTTGGCCACTGCATCCTTGACCTGCTGGGCTCAGATGATTCTTCCACCTCAGCCTTCCAAGCAGCTGGAACCACAGGCACGCACCACCATTAACCATGCCTGACTAATTTTGTTTTAATTTATTGCAGAGACAAGGTCTTGCCAAGTTGCCCAGGCTGGTCTCAAACCCCTGAGTTTAGGCAGTCGTCTCGCCTCTGCCTCCCAAATTGCTGGGACTATAGGCGTGAGCCACTGCTCCCGGCTAAGTAAATTTTAGAACTAGAATTCCAAGCCAGATCTAACTCCAGAGCCCAAACCTGGGAAAAGGGTAGTTGGGCTTTGTGCATTCAAAGGAGCTTTTCTCCATTTCCCAGTCTCTCAGGTCTCACGCCCTGCCAAGGAAGTGTGAGATTTTGTTGCTTTCTGATTATTCTCACTCTGCTCACCCTGTGGGAGAGTCATCCCTCCCCCCCGTAACATCCTGTATAGATTCCTGTGGCTGCTGTAATAAATCACCACAAACTTAATGATTAAACCAACAAATTTATTCACACATAGTTTTGGGGGCTAGAAGTTTGAAATTAAAGCATTGACAAGGTCACACTTCCTTCAGAGGCTTTTGGGGAGATTTTATTCCCTGCCGCTTCCAGCTTCTGGCGGTTATTGGAATTCTTTGGCTTGTGGTACAGCACTTCCATCTCTTACCTTCAATGTTAGTGTCTTTCAGATGTTCCCTCTGTGTCTTCTCTGTGTCTTCTCTGTGTCTCTAATCTTCCCTCTGTGTCTTCCCTGTGCCTTTCTAAACTTCCCTCTGTGTCTTTCAAATCTTTTTGTGTCTTCTCTGTGTCTTTCAAATCCTTCCTCCCTGTCTTCTCTGTGTCTTTCAAATCTTCCCTCTGTGTCTTCTCTGTGTCTCTAATCTTCCCTCTGTGTCTTCCCTGTGCCTTTCTAATCTTCCCTCTGTGTCTTTCAAATCTTTTTGTGTCTTCTCTGTGTCTTTCAAATCCTTCCTCCCTGTCTTCTCTGTGTCTTTCAAATCTTCCCTCTGTGTCTTCTCCGAGTTTTTCAAATCTCTCCTGTGTGTGCTTGTCATTGAATTTAGGGCCCAATCTGATAATCCAGGATAATCACCTCATCTCTAGATCCTTAACTTAATCACATCTGCAAAGACCTTTTTTCCAAATAAAGTCATATTTGCAGGTTCTGAGAATTAGGACATGGACGTACCTTTCAGGGGCCGCCATTTAAACCACTACACCTGCTGATGAATACTTTCCCAGCAACCAGGCAAGCACCTGTTTTTGGCATGTGCTTTGGCAGGTGTGAATTCTGACAAAGGCTACTTTTTCAGTGGAGTGACTGAATATCAGCGAGATTTCATAACTTGTTTTTTCACAGGTGTTTCCATGCTTTTCATGTGAATCACCCAATCTTAAATCCAGCTAAGGCCTCTGGGGCCTCCCCAGAGGGGGTCACCTGTCTCACAAGGTTTTGTTTTCTTTCAGATCGCTGACCTGCAGCTGCATAAACTGGATGAACTGGACTGTCTGATTCAGGGCCTGCTTTACGTCGACTCCGTTGGCTTCAACGGCAAGCCGGAATGTTACTATTTTGAAAACCCTACAAATCCTGAATTGTGTCAAAAAAAGCCGTACTGCCTTGATAACCCATACCCTATGTTGCTGGTTAACATGGGCTCAGGTGTCAGCATTCTAGCTGTGTACTCCAAGGACAACTACAAAAGAGTTACAGGGACCAGGTAAACATGTTTCCATTAAGAGAACCTTTTTGTGCTTGAACCCAGGCCTCTTTCTTGGGGACCAGTTAATAGTAAAAGGCTATTTACATTGGATACTTTTTTTTTTTTGAGTTGGAGTCTCACTCTGTCGCCCAGGCTGGAGTGCAGTGGCATGCTCACGGCCACTGCAGCCTTGACCTTCTGGGTTCAAGCGATCCTTCCGCCTCAGCCTTCCAAGTAGCTGGAACTACAGGCACATGCTGCCACGCCCAGCTACATTTTTGGTTTACTGTAGAGATGAAGTCTTGCCAAGTTGCCCAGGCTGGTCTTGAACCCATGGGCTCAGGCAGTTTTCTCACCTCGGCCTCCCAAAGTGCTGGGATTATAGGCATGAGGCACCACGCATGGCCTGGATACATTTTTAAAAGAAATATCTTGGCCTTCTCAGCCAACCCAAAAGGATTTATTGAGTTTAAAGTAGTAAGTGGAGAATTTATATAAAGGTTAACAAAACATAGTCCTTGTCCTGACAGAAATTGTGTTCAAGTTGAGGGGGAAATGGTTACACACATCAGAAAGTTGCCAACAAGACAGTATCTATGAAGGGCCAAATGGATAGCAGGGACAATAAGCACAGTAGAATTCAGGTGGAAGGATACTTGGGATGGTCAGAGAGGGTTTCAGAAGAAACCCTCGTTTGAAACCTCCTTCATGCCCAGCACAGATGAATTGCTTGAGATAATATGCCACTCCAACCAGCAAACCAAACTGGGTTTACAAAGAATTTTTCTTTTAACCTTCAGGTAAATACTCCAGCTGAAAACTGGAATAGTCAGCACATCTCCTAGGGAGTTTTAGAGTGCAGTGGACAGGAAGATAGCCCTGCAGTCCCAGTGGGAAGAGGGTTTTGTTTTTTAGTGCACACGCCCCAAGGTCCATGCAAGGGCAAATGGGCTCAGCTTCCTGTTCATGGGGATTTGACATGGGGGAAGAATCTGGGTCAGGTATCTTTGATACATCCCAATGTAAACAAAGCTAAGCAAGTTTTTCTTTAAGAGGAGAATTTGCTGTGAAACGTTTCTCTAACTTATTGGACCACTGACAGTGTTTGGAGGAACACCTTAAGGAACTAATGCGATGTAGAACGTGCTTTTACCTATGATGTTGAAACTATTTGATCATGATGTCGAAACCAGTGTTTTTGATAGATGAAGATATCACGTGACTTCCCTGGGTCTCATTATTCTGATTCCTGCCAAGAAGGGGCTGTTTCTTAGATTGTTGGTTTTTTGGGGTTTTTTTGAGTTGGAGTCTCACTCTGTCACCCAGACTGGAGTGCAGTGGCCGCTCCCGGCCACTGCAGCCTCGACCTGCTGGGATCCGGCGATCCTTCCACCTCAGCCTTCCAAGTAGTTGGAACTGCAGGCGCACACTACCATGCCCGGCTAATTTTTGATTTATTGTAGAGATGAGGTCTCGCCAAGTTGCCCAGGCGAGTCTTGAACCCTCAGGCTCAGGCAATCCACTCACCTCAGCCTCCCAAGGCGCGGGATTACAGGCTGAGCCACCGAGCCCAGCTTAGATTGTTTTTTACAAGATTTTTCAGTACTGAAATTCTGCGGGACTAACTTCTCACCCATTAGGAGAGCACTGTTCTTCCAATGCATTTCCGTGACTTGTAATAGGTCAGTGGTTCAGCCGGACATGTAGCTCATGCTTATAATCCTAGCACTTTGGAAGACTGAGGCGAGAGGATTGGGTTCAAGACCAGCAACATAGTGAGACCTTGTCTCTACAATAAGTCAAAAAATTAGCTGAGCATGGTGGCACACACCTGTGTTTCCAGTTACTTGGAAGGCAGAAGTGGAAGGATCATCTGAACCTAGCAGGTCGAGGCTGTGGTGGCCGTGAATGTGCCACTGCACTCCAGCCTGGCCAACAGAGACTCTTATTCAAAAAAAAAAAAAAAAAAGATATGTCAGTGGTTCGCCAATGGGAAGGGGAAGATTAACACCCCTCCCCCTTCCCACCAGGGAATGTTTGACAGAATCCACAGACATATTTTTGGTTGTTACAACTAGAAGTGGGGGTGCTTCTGGCATCTAGGGGTAGAAGCCAAGGATGCTGCTAAATTCCAACAATACGTAGGGCAACAAAAAATTATCAAGCCTCAAATGTCAATAGTGCTGCTATTGAGAAACCCTGACCTGTGCCCACACGTGTGTGCACGCATTCTGACTGAAGCCTGCTTGTGTTCAGAGTACTGGCTTTGTGGTGTGAGTTTATTGCTACAAGATGTATATTTTCTCACTGAGGATACAAAAGCTCATATCAGAACATCAGAGTCAGAACAGACCCCACAGCCTCGTTGGGACTATCAGGAGTCTCAGGCACATGACTATTTCATCTGAGCTGGTTTTACTTGAGAGAGTGATCTCCAGATACAAGTACAAGATTTAAGAAGATACGGGCTTCCTCCCAGAAGGAGTAATTGAATTGGTAAAGCTAGTCCCCAGGTAACAAAAAGCAAAACATGCTTCACACTTTGAGACATGTACAGTTTTGTTGGTGAACCCGTAACACCTTCATGAGTGCCATCCCAGGAATGCTTTCTCAAACTTGTAGCCTCCAGGGACTTGAGTCATCTTGAATAGCTGCTAATTCATGTAACAATGTCTATAAGCTTCAATTATTGGGAAACGCCCATGAATGACCAGTCCTCAACCAATATTGACCAATCCTCAAGCTTCCCTATAAGCTTGCTCTTCAATCAATCATTTTGGAAAGGTGCTACAGGAGACAGGGGTTTCTTTCAGGGGCTCTCACAGGTAGGGGAGGTAAATGAAATATCAAGTCTGTGGGGCCCCAATCCTTATCCATTCAGAGTTGTTTTGCCAAAGGTTTCTTTTAATTCAAGTTAGAAAACCTCTGACATAAACTATTATGGCTAGCAGTGAACGTCAGCATGTAGAATACACTTTGGAAATCACTGATCTAAACACATGGCTTAAGCTTTAAGTTTTGCTATTCTTGTTGTGAGCTGCTAGCTGTAACTCAAGTTTTTTTGTTATTGTGTTATAACTGATTTTTCCCATTAAGCATTTTATTTATTTATTTTGAGTCAGGGTCTCACTCTGTCACCAGGCTGGAGTGCGGTGGCATGATCACAGCTCACTGCAGCTTCGACCTCCTGGGCTCAGGTGATCTTTCCATCTCAGCCTCTGAGGTAGCCGGGACTATAAGCACGTGTCACCACACTTAGCTAATTTTTAAATTTTTTTTTGTAGAGACGAGGTCTCCCTATGTTGTCTAGGTTGGTCTCGAACTCTTGAACTCAAGCGATCCTCATGCCTCAGCCTCCCAAAGTGCTTGATTACAGGCGTGAGCCACCGTGCCTGGCCAATGCTTTTATTTTTAAGAAGCCATATCATTACAGGATTTTCTTTTAAAACTGGTTTTAGAGGGTTCATTTTAGGTTTCTGTGTAATTTTGTTGCATCCTAGATTAGGTAGCAGTATTTTTTTTCTAGTGACACAACTCCAATTTTATTAAAGAAGTCAATAGAAAAAATAGTACAGCTGACTGTTAAAATGTGCAGTTCATTAAGAGGAATGTAAGAATTTTGAAACTTTGGTAAAGGTAGCTGCATCTCAATACACCATTTTGGAATCCATTTTAAGAACACAAACACTCAGTAATTGAAGGTTTCTTCTACTTCTTCTGAAAACCCCTTACTACGATGTTGTTTCTTTGTTTCGTTTTGTTTTGTTTTTAAATGATGATATAGTCAGTTGCTTTTTCTAGCAGTGTTTTTGTCTCTGGTATACCGAGGGTTTTACTGTGTCTGCCACAATAAACAGATGCATCTGATTGTGAGCGAGGAAGTCACTTGATTAAATAATAGTTAGCAGGTTGAGGCTATTATGAAAGTGCTAAGAGACTTTGGGCTCGTCTGCGACCATGCATTTTTTTCCTCTGCCCTGCAGTGTGCCCGCTCTGCAAATGCATGCTTGCTTTTCCCATTGTGCTCCGACTCCGTACCTGGGGTCACCTGTCATTTTCCAGCTATCTGAGACACATTCCCTTTTTCACTTATACCAACATATCAATTGAGTTACCTTCTTTCTAAGTCAGCCGATGTCTTCAGTTGCCTACCTTTGGAGTGGGTTGTTGAATGCCTTGATTAATATGAATCCCTAATGTTCACAGAAAGGTTATTAGTGTGGATGAAAGGGATTTAGGAGCTAGAAAATACATGGAGAGGAAAAAAAATGACCAATCCAGATGGCACATAAACCAAAAAGCTAGCTTTCCCACACTAGCTTTGGTAGCGGAGGCTGAAACCAACAACGTAGCATGACACACCATGTTACATGTAAGTAAAGATGAACCTTCTTAGAGGAAATCCAAAATTTCTGCTATGACTGAGTTGTCCAGGTTATAAGGTACATGGAGATCTTTGTTTCATTGTGGCACTGCACCTACCATTTGGGTAGCTGATACTGGTGGTACCTAACTACAGAATTTTTCATGAGAACCCATAATTTTAGTCAAGTGTATATTTGTATACACATATACAACACTGTATCACAGTATTTAAGATTATTACACAGTTTTACTTTATTTTTTCACTTAACTTTTTTTCTAATTTATTTTATTTTAATTTAATTTAATTTTTTTTTTTTTAAGAGACAAGATTTCACCAAGTTGCCCAGGCTGGTCTCAAACCCTTGAGCTTAGGCAATCCTCTTACCTTGGCCTCCCAAAGTGCTGGGATTACAGGCTTGAGCCACCGTGCCTGGCCTTAACTTAATTTTTAAGAGACGAGGTCTCAGCTGGGCTTGGTGGCTCACACCCATAATCCCAGCACTTTGGGAGGCCAAGGTGAGAGGATTGCCCGAGCACAGGGCTTCAAGACCAACCTGGGCAACTTGGCGAGACCTCATCTCTTCAATAAATCAAAAAAATTAGCCAGGCATGGTGGTGCATGCCTGTAGTTCCAGCTACTTGGAAGTTTGAGGTGGAAGGATCACCTGAGCCCAGTAGGTAGAGGCTGCGGTGGTTGTGAGTGTACCACTGCACTCCAGCCTGGGTGACAAAGTGAGACTCCAGCTTAAAAAAAAAAAAAGAGAGAGAGAGACGAGATCGTGCTATGTTGCCCAAGCTGGTCTTGAACACCTGGGCTCAAGCATTCCTGCCTCAACCTCCCAAAGTGTTGGGATTATAGCGTGAGTCACCACACGTGTCCCACAATTTCACTTTAGATGCAACTTAAAGAACTATGGTTCTTGTCTACAATCTGGTATCTTTTATTAGTAGTTGTTGATAGTAATTACTATTTACCATAATTTTTTTTCAAATTTAAGTTAAACATAACCTTAATCCCAATTTGATTTTTTTCTCTTAGAATTAAAACCAGCTGCATAAACACAGATTGAGTTCTCAGAACTCAAAACAGATTGATGAAAGCAGCTCAGCAATATTTACTCTCTTTTATATGGTAAATAAAGAGGAAAACCTATGTCCATTAACTTTAGGAATCAGTGCTTTTCCTGCCAGGTGTTCACAGGTGATAGCTTTATTCTGAATCTCCTTTCTATTAGGTAACTTTGAGATTAATAACAATTGAGTTTATTCACAGTTTCTAATTTTTTCTAAAAAGACTCTTTTAGAAGAACTTTACTCCCAAATAATTCAAAGCTTTTAGAATGTAGCTCAAGTATTGGAACCATTTAATGACCTTTGTTATTATTTTTCACTATTGGGTAGAAAGTACAATATTAAAAACCCTCTTCAGAGTCTACTTTAAAAAAAATTCCATATCAGACAGATCAGTGGATTCCTTCTAGAAATTTTCAAGGAGGCTAAGTGAGATTATTTCTGCTAGCAAGGTGAGGTCAGGTGAAAGATACCTTTTGGGCTGGCTGCTCCTGGTGGAATCCTAAGGTCAGTTTTGTCTTCAGAAGGTTTAGCTCCATAGCTGTGAACAATGCTTTATGTACACACAAGCTCTTTTTTTAAGCATTTGTATTCAGCTACGTATGGTTTTTAATTAGGAATCATTTCTTGGTTATTTGCTGCTTTCAGACCATTCAAATGGAAGAGATCACTATTTGGCCTCATTTCATAAGTGGAAAGGCTGAAGAAAGCCCTTAAGTTAGTGGCTAGTTGAAGGTCTCACAACAGAAATCAGTGAGAGTCTTTCTCTGGCTTTGTTCTCAAATTTAGGGGCAAATTTTCCTTGATGTTTATTTTTAGTCTGCCCTTTTTTCGTATCCAGTCTACCCTAAAGCTCTCTTGCACCCTAGCACTTCAATTCAAGTGCCTTTTTGTTTTTCTTCTGTTTTTATTAACCCAGATGAATAGTCTTGATGTAGTTGGGGACTTGGATGGGCATATCTTAAAGCAAAATTTAAAAATAAACCTTATTGTTCCTTCAGTCTTGGAGGTGGAACATTCCTAGGCCTATGTTGCTTGCTGACTGGTTGTGAGACCTTTGAAGAAGCTCTGGAAATGGCAGCTAAAGGCGACAGCACCAATGTTGATAAGCTGGTGAAGGACATTTACGGAGGAGACTATGAACGATTTGGCCTTCAAGGATCTGCTGTAGCATCAAGGTAGAGACTAAGTAGCTAGCAGCAGTAGCGATTAAACACAAGGCAGCTTCACCACCCTGGCCTTTCACTGAGTTATGTTTTAAAATGCCAACCCACCAGCCTGGTGCAATTATCTCTCATATTGGAGCTTAGACTTGATCTCCTCTCCTTGATGAAGTACTGAGATGTTTAGCTCTTGATGCTTGAGCTTAAAATAAGGCAACTTTGAAAGAAGGTTCTGGAAAACTGCAACAGTTTCCCTTGCTCCATTCTTGCCCAGATATCCAAAGGCATTAAATCCTCCCCCATTAATAGACATGCTACTTTGTCCCTATTAAGAAAAGGGCAGCCAGCCATTCATACTGTACTCCTGTATGCTTATAAACCATAGTAGCAAAATCAGGTCATTTGAGTTATTCCTAGAGCTTTCCACAGTACCTTGGTGGAAGCATGGGCACTGCCTGAGGATGATTTGAACACTCTCGCTAATATTTCCAACATAGCTTTGGCAACATGATGAGTAAAGAAAAGCGAGATTCCATCAGCAAGGAAGACCTCGCCCGGGCCACATTGGTCACCATCACCAACAACATTGGCTCCATTGCTCGGATGTGTGCGTTGAATGAGGTAAGGCCTTACTCAGCCGGGAAAGCCATGTGTCATTCATACGCATCATCTTGGCAGTGCAATACCTATTGACTCTTACAAAACCGTGTACCCTTGGGAAACCTGCCCTTTTTATAGTCGCATTTTAAGAACAGGAGGAGTGTGTGTTGGGGAGGTGGGAGGAGTATGTGCTTTATTTTTGACAAGACACTTGATGGAAAAAAGTAGTAAACCGCCCACTGTGGAAACATGATACAATCACAACCCATGTCATAGTCTCTCTGACCATCATTATTGCCATGTGCCCACTGAAATGTGAAGAGCAGCCTTGCAAGTAATTATGGGTAAAACACTACACTTGCAATATTCGATATTCTCTCTGCTTTCAGCTTCTTTACAGTGTTGCCTTGTGGCATGGAGTTCAAGCAGCATTGTACAGGGCTATCAAAGCACAGAGAGCTTGCTACAGCTGAGGCCAGCCAGAGCCCCGGGCACAAGAAGGGGTGGAGTTGGTGACAGACAAAGCTTTGTTCACATGTTTTGCAACGTTGCAAAATTCCTTTGGAAAAAATGGAATCCTTTTCTGAAATACAAGGTGTGTAAAGTAAACAACTCCCTTCTCACTGAGGTGTGTTAGGAAGACAAGAAAGAAAAGTTGGGGCATAAAACAGGTAATTAGGAGAGTATTAAAAAGAGTCATATAGATTAGTAGCGGGATTTTTTTTAAGTATAATTTTTAATAGGAACAGGACATATGTATAGAAGAGGCTCAAATTATAAGTATACATCTTGATTAATTTACACACACACACACACACACACACACACACACACACACACCCTGTTTAGACATCACTCAGACTAAGAAATAGAACATTATAGTTACTCAGAAGCACCCTCAAGGGTTGAATAGTGGACTGTTAGAATATGAGGCAGGCTTTATGACAGGTGAGTGCTGGCCCTGCCTTTGAGCTCTGGGATGACTGAATAGAGTATAAGAGTGGCCTATAGATCAGGGACATAACATTTTAGAAGCCCTCAATTCAGATGGAGTTTAAGTGAAATTTAAATTCAGATGGAGTTTAAATGAAATTTAAATTCACTGTAGTTCCAGCTACTTGGAAGGCTGAGGCAGAAGGATTGCTGGAGCCCAGCAGGTTGAGGCTGCAGTGGCTGGGAGCGGCCACTGCACTCCAGTCTGGGTGACAGAGTGAGACTCCAACTCAAAACAAAAAAAAAAAAAAAAAGAAATTTAAATTCAGATTGAGTTTAAATGAAAGAGCATTCCAGAAATGTGCCTTTTCAAAGTCCACATCAGTCATGGGACTCATTGTAACAGAGAATTTATTTTTTGACATTAACCTTGTAAAGGGAGTTTTTCCAAGTAGCAAACAAGTTCTAAACCTAATATGTGTGTAGCTGGCTGTACTTGTGGGCTCTCAAAGGTCATCTAGATGGTAACATCCCTTGCCGCATAGAGCAATCCATGCCCTCTGCCCTACTTTCCACAGAGCTGGCTTCTTGTGCTCTGGCTGGAATGAGCTGGTATGTCTTTCACAGGTGTCCTTTGCAGGAGGAAAACTGATTTTATTTTTCACTTTTGATTTCAATCTCAATGCCTATTTTTTGTTATAGTATTGTAAAAGTGCCTATTTGAAAGTGTAGCCATGATATATACTGGGTTGAACAAGAGTTAGTTTCCCTGGAGCTAAATTAATTAAAAAAAAGATGGTGAAGTCTCCTTCAGAGGGCTTCTAGTCAAAACAGACTCCCATGGATACGCCAGTCACGGCAGCATCGCGTTTCCCTGTGAGAGCAGTCACCGAGTTCCTCAGATCTTGTTTTGCTCTCTGGAGTTACTGACTCGAGAATCTTTGATCCCAGCCATTTCATAGAGCGACACCACATTTCCTGAATCTGAAATGTTTTTGCTGTGATTCTTGGAATGCAGTGAAATGCTTCCCATCAACTTTCAATTTTCTTGTTTGTATTTTGGAATAGATAATACAAACACATAATACAGAGAGTTCTAAAGATGCCAGAAGGGTGTACAGGGGAGTGAGTCACATTTCCACCTCTGTCTCTCAATGTTACCCTCACTAGAGGAAACCAAGGTTTTTAGGTAGCAAACTCTATGTAACATTTTAAAAAATAACAAATGTACTGAAATATAATCACATACCACACAATTCACCCTCTGCATACTATTCAACATCTTGCTTTGTTTATCAGTTTTTTATTAAGAAAATTGGTAACATACATAAAGGAGAGAGAGCATATGAAGAACCCCTGTATCTCCCTCAGCCCAGAGTCTACAATTTCCAAGACTTTGCAACACAGGCTTTATCTTTCTGTTTTCTTCTTCTTCCTCCCTCTGCTCCACTCTCCTCCTCCCTCCTTGTATTTTTTTTTTTTTTGCTGAAATATTAAAAGGCAGTTCCCAGACATATCAGTCTACCCTGCATACTTCAGTAAGCACCTCTGAAAGCACTGCTTTTTTACATAATAACACATCTTGAGATTGTTCATATCAGTATATTTAGAACTACTTTATTTTTTTGTTTGTTTTTGTTTGTTTGTTTGTTTTGTTTTGTTTTTGAGTTGGAGTCTCACTCTGTCACCCAGACTGGAGTGCGGTGGCCACTCCCGGCTACCGCAGCCTCGACCTGCTGAGCTCCGGCGATCCTTCCGCCTCAGCCTTCCAAGTAGCCAGAATTACAGGCATGCGCTACCACGCCCGGCTGATTTTTTGATTTATTGTAGAGATGAGGTCTCGCTGCCCAGGCGGGTCTCGAACCCACAGGCTCAGGCAATCCACTCACCTCAGCCTCCCAAAGGCGCGGGATTACAGGCTGAGCCACCAAGCCCGGCTTAGAACTGCTTTATTTTTAATGACCACATAGCATCTTAACATATAGATATGCTATTATTGGTTTGATCAATTTCCTAGTAATATTTAGGTTTTTCTAGTCTTTTGCTACTATTTAAAAATCTGCAGTACCAGTTTAGGCAATATAGTGAGATCTTGTCTTTACAAAAAAATTAACCAGGTGTGGTGGCAAATACCTATAGTTCCAGCTATTCAGAAGGCTGAGGTAGAAGGATCACCTGAGCCTAGGATGTCGAGGCAGCAGTGAGCCATGGTTGTGCCACTATACTCCATCCTGGGCTACAGTGAGACCCTGACTCAAAAAAATAAAAATCTGCAGTTTATTTATATAGTGTGTATATATACACACACATGCACGTATGTATACACATATATCATTTTTCATACATGTGAGTATATCTGTAGGATAAATTCCTAGAAGGGAAATTGCTGAGTCAAAGAAGATGTTGATTATAATTTATAAAATGTTCTTCATAAAGTTGGTTCCAATTTATATTCCCATCAGGAAGAGTTATAAGAGTACAATTTTCTCCACAGAGGGTTATCAAACTTTTTTATTTTTTTCAATCTCATAGGTTAGATACCTTATTTTTGAATTAATTTGCATTCTCTCTTAAGTGAGGTTAAGCATTTTTCATATATTTAATAGCCATTATTTCCCCCTTTGCACACATAAGAACAATCTATTATTCATACTGTTCATCCATTTCTCTACTGGGTTGCTGGTTGTTTTTTTCCCCCCACTAATTTGTAGGTACTATATTAAGTAACAGATTTATTTTATGTTTTACGTACAGAGAATATTTTCTATTTATTGCCTCCCATTTGAATTTGTTTGTGGAGATGTTTTCCCCCTGAATAAATGTTTGATTTTTTTAAGTAAATAGGTCAATCTTTTTCATTTGTTTACTTTGAGTTGGAGTCTCACTCTGTTACCCAGACTGGAGTGCAGTGGCACTCTTATGGCCATCGCACCATCGGCCTGCTGGGCTCAGCCAATCCTTCCGCCTCAACCTTCCAAGTAACTGGAACTATAGGCATGGGCCACCATGCCCGGCTAATTTTTTAATTTATTGTAGAGACAAGGTCTCGCCAAATTGCCTGGGCTGATCTCGAACCCCTGGACTCAGCCAATCCTCTCACCTCGGCCTCCCAAAGTGCTGGGATTACTTACAGGCTTGAGCCACCACGCCCGACAATATGTCAATCTTTAAATGGAGTGTTATGCCTTTTCTACTTCAAGATTAAAACACGTTCTCCCATGTTTTTCCTCTAGACTCTTTTTTTCTTTCTTTTTTTTGAAACAGGGTCTCTGTCTTTCAGGCTGGAGTGCCATGGCACTACAGCCTCAACCTCCCAGGTTCAAACAGTCCTCCTACTTCAGCCTCCCAAGCAGCTGGAACTATAGGCATGCACCTCCACATCCAGCTAATTTTGTTTTTTCTATTTTTTTGTAGAGACAAGGGCTGGTCTCAAACTCCTGGGCTCAAGTGATTCTCCCTCCTCAGCCTCGCAAAATGCTGGGATTATAGGTGTGAGCCACCATGCCCAGCCTCTTTTTTCCTTTTGTAAACATTTGTATCTTCGATCTGCCTGGAATTCATTTGAAACATGGACTGTGCAGCAGCATTTCATGCCACTTCTACTCCTTGTAGCTTTCTTCTTTTTTTTAAGTCGGAGTCTCACTCTGTCACTCCGGCTTGAGTGCAGTGGCACGCTCATGGCCACTGCAGTCTTGACCTGCGGGTCTCAGGCGATCCTTCTGCCTCAACCTTCCAAGTTGCTGGAACTATAGGCATGTGCCACCACGCCTGGCTAATTTTTTGATTTATTGTGGAGAGGAGGTCTCACCAAGTTGCCCAAGACTGGTCTTGAACCACTGGGCTTAGGCAATCCTCTCGCCTCGGGCTCCCAAAGTGCTGGGATTACAGGCTTGAGCCATCGCGCCTGACCTCCTTGTGGTTTTCTCTTGGGGGATGCAGGACTGGGCTTTGAGCAAGTCCTCCCTGTTTTAGGGATTTAGGGCAAAACTCCTAAATTTAATTAAGTTCCTTCTTTAATCTGCGTTTCTTACTTTGAGTGTTTTACCACCTCTTAGTATGGGTGATTTATAGCTACAGTAAACTTTTTAAATGGAAACTTATTAAAATACTCCCGTTACTCTACCCATGGAAAATTTTCAGTGACGAATGGATTTATGAACGTGCATTCTTAAAACCTGAGACAGTTAAAAGTTGATGTTCGCAGACCCTGATTACTCTAGATAAACTGAGCAGAAAATAATACGAGCTTCAAAGACTCTCTTGCCTATGAGTAACCATAGCAAGTGACTCACTGAGTGAGTGAGTGAATGAGTGAGTGGTGAGCAGACAAGCTGACAGATAGGCTGGGCTCAGGTTTTTTTGTTTTTTTGAGTTGGAGTCTCACTCTGTCGCCCAAGCTGGAGTGCAGTGACACGCTAACAGCCACTGCAGCCTCAACCAGCTGGGCTCAGGTGATCCTTCCACCTCAGCCTTCCAAGTAGCTAGAACCACAGGCACATGCATCCACGTCCAGCTAACTTTTTAATTTTTATTGTAGTGATGAGGTCTTGCCAAGTTACCCGGGCTGGTCTTGAACCCGTGGGCTTAGGCAATCCTCTCACCTTGGCCTCCCAAAGTGCTGGGATTATAGGCGTGAGCCACTACACCTGGCCTTGAGCTCAGTCCTAAACTTAAGAAATATCTGGGAGCTGGGCACAGTGGCTCATGCCTGTAATCCCAGCACTTTGGGAGGTGGAGGCAAGAGGATTGCCTGAGCCCATGGGTTCAAGACCAGCCTGGGCAACATGGCGAGTCCTCATCTCTACAATAAATCAAAAAATTAGCTGGGTGTGGTGGCACACGCCTGTAGTTCCAGCTACTTGGAAGGCTGAGGCAGAAGGATCGCCTGAGCCCAGCAGGTCAAGGCTGTGGTGGCCGTGAGTATACCATTGCACTCCAGCCTGGGCGACAAAGTGAGACTCCCACTCAAAAAAGAAAAGAAAAATAAATGTCTGGAATAAACTGTACTGGGAAGTACAGTACAGTAAGTACATGGGAGCTGAACGCTTATGGGATTTGATGCATGTCTGCATGGGCAGCATAGGGGAGAGATGTTCATACGTATGTGTTCAGAATGCAGAACAACATCCACGATGACAAAAATATAAATGTACCCTTTTTTTTTTTGAGTCGGAGTCTCACTCTGTCGCCCAGGCTGGAGTGCAGTGGCACGCTCACAGCTATCACAGCCTTGACTTGCCGGGCTCAGGTGATTATTCTGCCTCAGCCTTCCAAGCAGCTGGAACCACAGGTGCATGCCACCATGCCCGGCTAATTTTTTGACTTATTGTAGAGTCGAGGTCTTGCCAAGTTGCCCACATTGGTCTCAAACCCCTGGGTTCAGGCAATCTTCTCACCTCAGCCTCCCAAAGTGCTGAGATTACAGGCATGAGCTGTGGCCAGGCCTGAATGTATTTTTTGTAACCATATTTTAACTCATATGTCGACCAAACAGGATATTCTATAATATATCCGGAGGGCAGAGACTGAGTATTCTTTCTCTTTTGTATTCCCAGTGTCCAGCATAGAACGGAGTAGTAGATGAATAAACCATATCATAGCCATTTTATTTGTGAGTTGGTTATAATAGTATTTTATACTTGAAGTTCAGGGGATTGAAAGAATGCATAAGAAAACTTAGCTGAAATTGAACTCCAGTTATAATTTTGCGTGTGTGTGTGTGTGTGTGTGTGTGTGTGTGTGTGTGTGTGTGTGTGTGTGTGTTGGGAGCCGAATTTCATGTCCAAAAGTGTCTGCATAACATCAGCAAATAAGCCCAATGTCGGTTTTTGCCTTGGCCAACTAAAGCCTCACCCACCAATTCTTGTAGGATGCATTATGAGCTATGTTGAACTTCATTCTGGAAATACTGAAATAGTTTCACTAAAAAAATAAAATCTACTCAGTAAAGTTCTGAACAGAAATATACAGAACATTGGGTTTTTGCTAAATGCTAGTTTTATGCCATGGTTCAATTGTTTTCCTTTAACATTTTTTCCAGAATATTGACAGAGTTGTGTTTGTTGGGAATTTTCTCAGAATCAATATGGTCTCCATGAAGCTGTTAGCATATGCCATGGATTTTTGGTCCAAAGGACAGCTAAAAGCTCTGTTTTTGGAACATGAGGTAGGTTGAGCTTGCGTGGACTTAATCGCCCTATGTGGAGTGTACTTTGGGTTGTCTAACTTATGAGCAGGTCTCTTGGTTTTAAAATTGATAAGTAGAAAAGTTGCCATTGATACTTTGTATTTGTACAAAGGGTGAGAAAGAACTATATATAAAATGGAAGCTCTCTTATCCAGAAATCAGGATTGGTTAATTGGTTAATTTAAAAAGAGTCACTGAGGATATAAATTACTACAGCCATTATGGAAAACGTAGGGCAGTTTCTCAAAAAACTAAACATAGAATTACTATATGATCCAGCAATCCCACTTTTGAAAGATTGAAGATTAGGAATGAGTACATCAAAGAGATGTCTGTACACCCGTGTTCACTGCAGCATTCATTCACAATAGCGAAATTGTGGAACCAGTCTAAGGGTTTCTCAACAGATAAATGGATTTAAAAAGTGGTATATATGCACAATTATTTAGCCTTAAAAAAATAGAAATTCTGTCATTTGTGACAACATGGATGGAATTAGAAAACACACTAAGTGAAATAAACCAGGCACAGAAAGACAAATACTGCATGTTCTCGCTTCTGTGTGGAATCTAAAACCATTAAACTTGCCGGGTGTGGTGGCTCAAGCCTACAATCCCAGCACTTTGGGAAGTCAAGGCAAGAGGATTGCCTGAGCCCAGACCAGCCTGGGCAACTTGGCGAAACCTATTATCTACAATAAATAAAAAAATTAGCCAGGTGTGGTGGTGTGCACCTGTAGTTCCAGCTATTTGGAAAGCTGAGGTGGAAGGATTGCCTGAGCCCAGCAGGTCGAGGCTGTGGTGGCCGTGAGCGTGCCACTACACTCCAGGTTGAGTGACAGAGTGAGACTCCAAATTAAAAAAAAATAATAAATAAACCATCATACTTATAGATGTAGAGAGTAGAATGGTGGTTAAAGAGACTGGAGGGGGGAAGAATAGAGAGAGAGAGAGAGAGAACGGTCAGGGCAGGGGATACAAAATCTCAGGAGGAAAATATTTTCACATAACGTGGTGAATATAGTTAATAATAGTGTATTGTACATTTCAAATTTGTTGCTGGGCGTGGTGGCTCATGCCTGTAATCCCAGCACTTTGGGAGGTCAAGATGAGAGAATTGCTGGACCAGGAGTTTGAGACCAGCCTGGGCAACATGACGAGACCTTGTCTCTGCAATAAAATAAAAAAATTAGCCAGACAGGGTGACGTGTGCCTGTAGTCCCAGTTACTAGAGAGGCCAAGGCAGAAAGTCGAGGCTGCGGTAGCTGCGATTACACTCCAACTTGGGCAACAGAGGGAGACCCTGACTCAAACAACAACAACAACAAAAATTATTGAAAGTAGATTTCAGTTGTTTTAACCACAAAAAAATGGCAAGTGTTTGAGTCAATGGATATGTCAATTAGCTTGATTTTAATTACTCCACACTGTATTTATAAATCATAATATAATTTTGGATTCTATAAAAATGTGCAATTATAAGCCGGGCTCGGTGGCTCAGCCCGTAATCCCGCACCTTTGGGAGGCTGAGGTGAGTGGATTGCCTGAGCCCGCGGGTTTGAGACCCGCCTGGGCAGCGAGACCTCATCTCTACAATAAATCAAAAAATCAGCTGGGCATGTAGCGCATGCCTGTAATTCTGGCTACTTGGAAGGCTGAGGTGGAAGGATCGCCGGAGCCCAGCAGGTCGAGGCTGCGGTGGCCGGGAGCGGCCACTGCACTCCAGTCTGGGCGACAGAGTCAGACTCCAACTCAAAAAAAAAAAAGAAAAAAAAAAAGTGCAATTATAAAGTGTCAAATTTACAATAAAATTCTAGAAAATTTGAAAAAGTCGGTTAAAATGGGTAATTATTTTTAAAATTTCCCTACTTTAACCATTTTAACTTAAAATGTGTCAATGTACATTTACTCACCAATCTTTTGAGGTAAACCAAGGCATGTTTTTGAGCCTGGTTTCTGCTGATTGGAGTGCTATAGTCTTTCTTTCATAATTGCAATATTATACCCGGCTTTGATTTCCGGTTTTCTTAAAGTGGATCAAGAAATTAAGATTTTTTTTTTTTTTTTTTTTTTTGAGTTGGAGTCTCACTCTGTCGCCCAGACTGGAGTGCAGTGGCTGCTCCCAGCCACCACAGCCTCGACCTGCTGGGCTCCGGCGATCCTTCCGCCTCAGCCTTCCTAGTAGCTGGAACTATAGGCGCGCGCTACCACGCCTGGCTCATTTTTTTGGTTTATTGTAGAGATGAGGTCTCGCCTGCCCAGGTGGATCTCGAACCCGCGGGCTCAGGCAATCCACTCACCTCAGCCTCCCAAAGGCGCAGGATTACAGGCTGAACCACTGAGCCCGGCAAGAAATTAAGATATTAATGAGGTAATTTAGTTACAGAATCCTTCCAGATTTTTCCCTCTATCTTTCATATTGGGTTATGCTTTTTTTTTTTTTTTTTTTTGAGTTGGAGTCTCACTCTGTCGCCCAGACTGGAGTGCAGTGGCCGCACCCAGCCACCGCAGCCTCGACCTGCTGGGCTCCTGCGATCCTTCCGCCTCAGCCTTCCAAGTAGCCGGAACTACAGGCGCGCACTACCACGCCCGGCTAGTTTTTGATTTATTGTAGAGACGAGGTCTCACCAAGTTGCTCGGGTGGGTCTCGAACCCACGGGCTCAGGCAATCCACTTGCCTTGGCCTCCCAAAGTGCTGAAATTACAGGCTGAGCCACCGAGCCCAGCCTGCATGCTTTTTTTTTTTGAGTTGGAGTCTCACTCTATTGCCCAGGCTGGAGTGCAATGGCACACTCACAGCCACCAGCCTCTACCTGCTGGGCTCAGGCGATCCTTCCACCTCAACCTTCCAAGTAGCTGGAACCACAGGTGCAAGCTTCCATGCCCAGCTAATTTTTTGATTTAATGTAGAGACGAACTCTTACCAAGTTGCCCAGGTTGGTCTTGAACCTGTGGGCTCAATCTTCTTGCCTCCGCCTCCCAAAGTGCTGGGATTATAGGTGTGAGCCACTCCACCCAGAAATTTTGTACTCTTCTTATTGGTTTAGGTAGTATATAATTAAATCCGATGATTATATTAACAATCAATCTGTCATAAACAAATTTGAGGATAAACATAGCTGATTCTTGGCAAGTTATCAACTTAACCAGTAAAAACAGAAGTCCTTGGCTTGCTAAGTGAAGCCTACCAGTCTTGAGAGGTCAGTGTGCCTGGCCATTACTGAACCTGTTTACAGAAGTAATAGAGAGTGTCCAGGGTCCCTTATATGGCGTGTCTCCCATAATATAAACCAAAGTCTGTAAGAGTGAATGGGGGCTCTCCTCTGTCACCCCTTTAAAATAGCAGAGAGCCGGGCTCGGTGGCTCAGCCTGTAATCCCGCACCTTTGGGAGGCTGAGGTGAGTGGATTGCCTGAGCCTGCGGGTTCGAGACCCGCCTGGGCAGCGAGACCTCATCTCTACAATAAATCAAAAAAAAAATCAGCCGGGCATGGTAGCGCACGCCTGTAATTCCGGCTACTCAGAAGGCTGAGGCGGAAGGATCGCCGGAGCCCAGCAGGTCGAGGCTGCGGTGGCCGGGAGCGGCCACTGCACTCCAGTCTGGGCGACAGAGTGAGACTCCAACTCAAAAAAAAATAAAATAAAATAGCAGAGAACTACTATTTATCATGGGAGGTACCTAATTTCTTTGTCATATTGGAGCAGAAAAAATTGAGAGAGCTAGTACTATAAATTTCAATTGTAAGAAATTAACTACTGAGCCATTTTTCTCATTTTCAAACAGAATTATTTAAGAAGTTACCAATACATTCAGCAGTTATTTAGAACTCTCTAGCCCCATATTTTATTTTATTAAAGCATATGAAATCGTAAGCACTTACATACTAAATAGTTATGGCCCAATGATAGAAATTAATACTAAATAAATCTTTTTTTTTTTTGAAGCAGGCTTAAGGCATGGAGTTACATAGTTTTTGGGGGTAAGAGAGGATGAGCTTCCAGAACCTTCACTTCCCTCCCTCCAGACAGACCAAGCTCCCTTTTAATCTGCTTATTTACTGGGTTTCCATGTAAGATTTTACTTCAAAAAGAAAAAAGCGTCTCAGTTTTTTAAAAATCATTAAAAAGAGAAAAGAAAACTACTGTTGAAGTCCAGATAGAGTTGCCATATTTAGCAACAAAAAAATACAGGATGCCCGTTTATTTTACCTGGCATTTATATGTGTTTCTTTTTCTGTTTTTGTTTTTGAGTCAGAGTCTTAGACTGTTGCCCAGGCTGGAGTGCAGTGGCATGCTCACAGCCACCGCAGCCTCAGCCTGCTGGCCTCAACTGATCCTTCCACCTCAGCCTTCCAAGTAGCTGGAACCACAGGCGTGCACCACCACATTTGGCTAATTTTTTAATTTATTGTAGAGACAAGTTCTCGCCAAGTTGCCCAGGCTGCTCTTGAATGTCTTGGCTGAGATAATCCTCTCATCTCTGCCCTCCAAAGTGCTGGGATTATAGGAGTGAGCCACCACACCCGGCCACATTTGTTTATATTTCATCTGGCAATATTTATTTAAGCCAGAACCTCTTGACCTAATGGAGAGAAAAAAGCTTAGAGGTTATCGGGGATAAAAAGTCATCTACAAGGTCTCATGGGTAGTTCATTGGTGGTCAGATACTGAAAAAGATCCAACAGTTTGGGGAAACCTGCCTTTGTAAGTAAAAGTGTAGTCACTTGTGTCACCCTGTACAATCCTAAACCTGGACTATGGCTTTGGTTTGTTACTATATATTGTAACTTAGTCTCTATAGCCAGTGAAAGTGGAGCATTCTTAAAATCCCTTGAAGACATCTCAGAAAATTCTCTATATTTTTAAGTTCACTCTGGCTTAGGCAGGCCTTACTATAGAATATTATAGAGAGAACTTTTGGGAAGCACTGATATAGTGGCTTTCTGGTCACTTGCCTTGGCCCTGGGTATTCTCACTCACTCAATTTCTTATTCATTCAGCATTTCTTACCCATTACTGAGCGTCTCCTATGAAAAGTAACCCAGTCAGACAGTTAACTGCCTTTTTTTAAATTTAATTTTAAAGATGTAGGGTACAATTAAGGGTTAGGATTACAAATGTTCATTATGCAGGTATCCTTGTGATGAGACGTGCCCCTCCCTCCCCTGGCAGTTTCCCTCAATTGCCAATCCCTCCCCACCTCCCCTGAGAGTTTCCCACTACTGCCAATCCCTTTCTTAGTATTATGTTAATTGTTCAAGGTCTTCTTATGAGTGAGAACATATGGTACTCTGTTCATTGTTTCTGTGATAGATTACTGAGTATGATCAACTCTAAATCCATCCAAGTTGCTGCAAAGTCCGTATGTTTGACCTTCTTTATGGCTGCATAATATTTCATTGTGTTTATGTACCACATTTGTTTAATCCAGTCCAGCTTTGATGGCCAGCATGGTTGGTTCCATGTTTTTGCTATCGTGAATAGAACTGCAACACACAAGCGTGTGCAGGTATCTTTTTAGTAGAACGATTTGAGTTGCTCTGGGTATGTTCCCAATAGGGTGATTGCTGGGTCATATGGAAGGTCAATTTCTAGTTCTTTCAGAAATCGCCATACTATCTTCCAAAGAGGTTTCACTAGTTTGCATTCCCATCAGCAGTGTAGAAGCGTTCCTTTTTCTCCGCATCCTCACCAGCATCTGTTAACAACTGACTTTTTTTTTAAAGACTTTGAGGTCTTAGACAAATGACCCCACCTCTCCATCTTTGGGTTAGCATTTATAAAATGAGGCAATCCTAATATTTGTCTCATAGAGTTATGATGATGAGCAAATGAGTAAATCCATGTCAAGAGCTTAGAACAATTTCTGGCATTAGTGAGGCCTCAGTAAGTGTGATCTGATAGCAGCAGCACCAAAAATCCTTCCAAGTCCTGACACAGTCACACCCATTGCTGCAGTCACAACTGTGAAGTCAGGCAAACACCAGAGGAGCAGAGTCTTTTGGGAACAGATTGCCATGGATGGAATATCTGTGTATCTGTGTGTTCTCCCACCTCCTAAATTCCTATGTTGAAATCCCAACCCCCCAAGGTGATGGTATTTAGAGGTGGGGGCCTTTGGGTAGTGAGTAGGTTATGAGGGCTGAGGCCTCATGAATAGGATTAGCACCCTTATAAAAGAGGGCCCAGAGAGACCCTTGCCCCTTCTCCATCTTATGGTCCACTCATGTGAAGCCCACAGTGAGAAGATGGCCATCTGTGAGGAATGGGTCCTCAGCAGGCACCTTGACCTTGGCTTTTCCAGCCTCCAGAACTGTGAGAAAATGTTCTATGGTTGATAAGCCACCTGGTCTTTGCTACTTGGTAATATATAGCATCCTGGACAATTTTCTCTAAAAATGCCTAGGTTTTAGTTCATCACAGAAACATAGGTTTTTATTTTACAGATGGGCAAACTGAGGCTTAGGTGGATTTAAGTGCCTTTCCAAGAGCTACTTGTGGGGTTTTCTCCCATGAGATACAGCTTTGAAGTCAGAGAGATTTGCATCCCTGATGCAAGTCATGTGACTCTACAAAGGGTAATTTACTGTATTTCCTTCTATTGCTCATTTGTGAAATAATAATGTGAATAAAAATAAATAGTTATAATGCTAACAATACCCTGCACTGACTTAGCACACACCATATACCAGACACTGTCTTTAGTACTTTATATATGTTAACTTATTTAATACATGAGGGGCACCCCCCCAAAGAAACTGGAATTGTCTTTTGGAGGGCGGTTTCCATATAGTACAGACTTTCCCCGCTAGGTAAGTGTTCTAGGAACCATTGGCATCAGTGTATCGGCTAGCCTTGTTGTGAGAGGCTGCATTTGACTTCAGTGAATTTGTTTTGGAGATTCTTTCATCATGTTTATCCATTCAACATGTTTACCCATTTTATCGTGCATGGTGATTTATGAGCACACCTGCCCACACCATGCTGAATGTTCAGCAGTTTTGACCAAAAACAGCATGACTCTTGTGTCCCGCCCTCTCTGTTCACCTGATCTTGCCCCGAGTGACTTATTTTTGTTTCCCTGGATGAAAAAAGTCCTCAAAGGGAAACATTTTGACGATATGGAAGCTGTGAAACAAAAATCGGCAGAAGTACTAAAAGGCATCCCCATTGACAAGTTCAAACACTGTTTTGAGCAGTGGAAAAAGCATCTCAATAGGTGTGTTACATCAAACAGAGAGGATTTTGAAGGTGACTGACGTTTAAACATGTAAGAATACATACACAGTATTTTTTATAAATCTGGGTTTTTGGGGGTCCCCCCATACATAAAGAAGTAGTTATCCAGTAAATTATAGTTGTTGTTGAAATTCTTATTTTGCTATGCTTCGTGTACAGAATTCAGGTTTTAAATGTCTCTTTTAGCTGGGTGCAGTGACTCACTCCTGTAATTCCAGCAATTTAGGAGCTTGAGGTAGGAAAACCTCTTGAGGCCAGGAGTTCGAGACCAGCCTGGACAACATAGTGAGACCTCATCTCTACAAAAATTTAAAAATTAACTGAGTGTGGTGGCATATGCTTGTAGTTCCAGCTACTTGGGAGGCTGAGGTGGAAGGATCATCAAAACCCAGGAGGTTGAGGCTGCAGGGCTACTGCCCTCCCAGCCTAGGCAATAGAGCGAGACTCCAACTCAAAAGAAAAAAAATAAGTTTCTTTTTGTCTACCACATTAAGGGATGGCATTCCTAGAATTATTAAAAACAATAGGTATTTGGCTAAGGTTCAGAGGTGATTGTACAGACTTTTTTTTTTTTTTTGAGTTGGAGTCCCACTCCGTCGCCCAGACTGGAGTGCAGTGGCACACTCCCGGCTACCGTGCCCGGCTAGTTTTTGATTTATTGTAGAGATGAGGTCTCGCAAAGTTGCCTGGGCGGGTCTCGAACCTGCAGGCTCAGGCAACCCACTCACCTTGGCCTCCCAAAGCGCTGGGATTACCAGCTGAGCCACCAAACCCGGCCGATTGTACAGACTTTTGCATTGTTTTTGTAGGGTTATTTTGGAGCTGTTGGGGCACTGTTGGAACTCTTCAAAATGACTGATGACCAGTAGAGATGAGCAGTTGAGGGAGCAGCCTCCTAAGAGGACAGAGGACTGAAAACTGCTGCTTGAGAAGGTGACGTTTGCTGTGGGACAGAAGCCAAGCCATTATGGCAGATGAAACTGCTGGATTTGTAGATAATTTAAAATCCTTCTAACTGATCTTTTACTCTTAGGTTTCGAGCTAATGATTCAAAATGGGGAATATAAGAGTTTTTTCTGTATACTGTATTTTTAAAAAAAAAAAGTTTGTGCAGCGTGGCCAAACATACCAATTTTATGCATTAACTTGGAAAAGTTGTATGATGTTTAAGAAGGACCTGATATGTAAGCGCTGTTCATTTTTCTTCTGGGGTTTACTGATCAGTGTGGTGATTTTAACTTCATTTAGTAATTACTCTAGGAGATTTTACCTTTACTTATATTTTTCATGACGTTTCATGATTTGCTGTTGGTTTCAAATGAAACTACGAATCTGGCTTGTTTTACTGTGAACGCTTTTTTTGTTTGTTTGTTTACCCTTTTTTGGTCTTGTTTTTCTGTTTGAATGTCTTATGGAAAAAGAGAGTCCTTCCCTCTGTTTTCTGTCATTGGGTGATCTCTCTCCCTGCGCCTGTAACCTTTCCTTGACAGAATCGTTCGTATCAATCAAGGTGCTGGCCAGCTCAATACAAAGTTAAGCACAAGATGTAAAGCTCACGAAAATGCCCATGCAGAGAAGACTCTGAAGGTGTTAATGAATTTAAAGAGTCTGGCAGAAGTTGCAAATTATGTGCAATTTTGTCTCATCCCCTATACATATAGTGTTTCATTGGATTTATTTTATGTGAGGTTCTGTTAAATTCAAATAGTCTATGATGAAATGTCCTCATCCAGGCACAGCATATGAATGGCAGCAAATCCTTGTGTAAGAAGTTTGGAACTTACTGGGGAAGGTCTCCCAGTGGATTAAATGTTCACATCAGGAGATTTAGGGTAAGTTGTGGGTTGAGGTGTCAGGTAGTAATATCTATCTGTTTTGTCTGTGTATGTACCTAGGAGCTTTGTAACAGACATTTTAAATAATAATGTTAAAGTTTTTTTCATTTTTAATATTTTAAACTGAGAACTGTACACTTTGATCCCAGTTTCTAAAATTAAAAAATAATTTATGATACTGATCTCTATATTTTTCTTTTTGAAAGAAGAATCCATTTAGACCGATGGGTAACTTTCCAATGAGGGTCATGTACAAACACTGGAACGCATGAGATCCATTGACCTTGTGGATTGAGCGTTGTTGTTGAAAGGGATTTTTGAAGGATGGTAAAATTGGTCCATGGTGAATCTTCCCTTCCACCTCTGAGCACCACTTTTAATTTCCATATCTTCAAGTCTTGAAGAAGTTGATGCTAATCGAAGAATTCACTTGTCTGGTTGAAATAAAGCCTGTTTCTGTTGTGATGTTTTTAGTGTATATGTCATTTTCATTTCTTAATACTCGTGTTTATAGTATCTGCTTTGTACCATGAAATGACTATGTGTTGTGTCTTCACTACTCTCCGTTTCAAAATTTGAGCCTTTCTCATGAGTATGGTAGGGTCCGAAACTGCAGACCTATGCAGCGATTTTTGTTTTGTTTTGTTTTTTAGCTTTATTATTTTTATGCAGCTGATTCCTTAATGCCAACTATCACTGCTATATTTGGCAATTCTGAAGGAGTTTTAAAATCTGGTCCTCACAAATACATTTCACCAATTTCTGTCTGGCTTTAAAAAATTCAAGCAACTAAGGTGTTCTTAAAAAGGATAAGTAAAAAATCTACATGTTTTTTTCTGATGAGTGCCTTTTGATGGTCTTTTCTGCCATCCTGAGTCCCATCTGTGAGGGAACAGCAGAACTTGGTTCTGCAGATCACGGTTCTACAAAGGAAATCAGGGCAAATTGTTTTTTATATAATAAAAAAATATATTTTTAATTACCTGAAATAACTTGATCTCTCATTACAAACATTTAAAACTAAGTTTTGCTGAGAAAATAAATTATTCCACTATGTACATATCAGTTTAGTGTTGGCTACACAGAGGCAACCTGTTTTAAAGTAAACGCTTCATTAATGTTAGCTGTAATAAAAAATATGTTTAAAAATAATATATTAAAACACTAATTCTTAACCTTGAATGTAGGGGACAATGTTATCATGATCGTATTTCACCAAATTCCATATGCTAGTACGTATTCACAGCTTGTCCACAATTCCAAAATCCTATACTCCTAAAATCTATCTTGACAACTAACTTGGCAGCAAAAGCTGACTTGAGCATTATTTATCCCACGTAGTAGGACTTTTCACATGTTTTGTTGCTGAGCTATTTGTATGTTTGATAACAGGATATCGACTCTGCCAGGGGTGTTAAGTAATAAACAATTCGGATTTTTTTTTTTTTTTTTTTGAGTTGGAGTCTCACTCTGTCACCCAGATTGGAGAGCAGCGGCATGCTCACAGCCACCACAGCCTCGATCTGCTGGCCTCAGGCAATCCTTCCACCTCAACCTTCCAAGTAGCTGAAATTCAGGTGCACACCACCATGCCTGGTTAATTTTTATTTTATGTTATTGTAGAGATGAGGTCTCGCCAAGTTGCCTAGGCTGGTCTCAAACTCATGGGCTCAGGCGATCCTCTCACCTGCGCCTCCCAAAGTGCTGGAATGACAGACGTGAGTCCCCGCGCCCAGCAACAGTTCTGAATTTTGAAACTCCTCTGGTCCTAAGAGTTTTAGATAAAGGGATCTTGAAAATATAGTTGTGTTCTTTAGCTTATGCTGTACACATGGATAGAGTCCCTTTTTTGGGAACTGTTGTTTTAGGTAATTTGTACTTGATATCATTCTGTCATAGAAGGAACACCACTAAAAAGTTACTCTGTGCCGAGAAGGAGCTGGAGGTTGCAGAGGTCCTCAAACATTTAAAACAGGAGGCCAGTTCACTGTCCCACAGACCGTTGGAGGGGCGGACTATAGTTTAAAAAAAAAAAAAGAATTTGTTCATAGTTTTGTTCATGTTTTAAACGTTTGAGGGCCCCTCAGGCATAGGATACAGCCCCTGCTGTCCAGCAGAGGACAACAGCGAAGTTCAAGTCAACATGTGTCACAAAGCACCACAAGTTCCATTCATTCATTCATTCACATTCACAGCAGTAAACAAAACAGTGATGCACCATCACAGAGCTTCCCTTAGAAGGGCAGACGGATGCATTGCTAAATACAAGGCATATACTATGAGATCAGTACTACAAAGAAAAAAGTAAGCCAGAGAAGGGTAGTTGTGTTTGGAAAAATGAGAAGGGAAGGAATTTCTCTGGTTAGGATGGCCAAAGACAATCTCTCCTAGGAAGTAACCTTTGAGTAGAGAGTTGAATGAAGTTGCAAACACACTGTGAAGTAAACTGGAAGAATAGGTTTACTCCTGGCAAATGAGAATGGAGGTTCTGAGGAAATGCAAAGAAGCCAGCATCAGGATTAAAAACAGGAAAGGTGATGGGAAACACAGTTTTAGGAAGAACTGTGAGCCAGGTCCTATGAGAAATGTGTAAGTGATGCGGAATGCTGCACCTGGAGGAAAAGGACTTGCCATCTCTCCTCAGGAAGGTGCTAGAAAAAGTTTCATGGAGTCTTAGTGACCACCAAGTAGACCAGAAGGGGAGGGCTTCCCAAGCAGAGGGAGCTGGATGAGCAGAAGCACTGAGGCAAGAAACCTCCTTGCTTATTCGGGGAACTGGAAGCCCTTTGCTTCAGCTAGAACATGGTTCATGAGAGAGAAACCAGATACTGAGAAAGATAAGCCAGCCCGACTTTGGACTCATCTTCCATGTTAAAGTTGTGAACTTCTCTGTAGTCCATGGGGGGCCATCCAAGAGTTTTGAGGACAGTGAAACTAGAAATATGGCTTCAAAGTGACAGAGAAAACATCCCTGTAAACGAATAAAGAAGTTATTGTGCTTCTGAAGACATAATACTATTCCACTATCGTGTTGATTTATCTGTTGTGCCGTGCCTCACGTAGTAACTGCATAGTGGACCACGCTTTTTCTGTAACACAGATGGTTATAAAAACTTTTGAGAGTTTCCTCAGGGGACACAGACTTCTAACAGTTATACATCTACTATGAATCGATTCAGTGAGTAGGAAGATTTCAACACCAAGGAGCACTATAAACTCTATCACTTGCAAGAAATGTTAGAGAGAAAGCAATTTTCCTCCTAGTAATCAGAAGATGGCCCCAAATTCGTGAGGGATATTTAATGCTCATTGTTTACTGGGTCTACCAGCTGCCCATTCATTCACTCTTCCTCTGTTTAATTTGTGCTGAGTTATCTATGACCTGAGGGACCTTGGATGACATTCAGGATGCGTTCCATTGTGAATGGAATAGAGATCCTGCTTTCATTGTACTTGCATTCTGGGGAGAGCGATAGGCGTGGAGTATATGTCAATAAATAAACAAGAAAATATTCGGGGTGGCTAAGTGCCATCATAGGAAAGAAATAAGGTGATATGGTAGAGAGGAAAAAGAGGGACTTCCTTAGTCAGGTGGTCATGGGATGCGAGTATGGTTAAGTCATGGCCTCCGCTTTTGAGGAATAATGGGTTTGCCTTTCTTTCTTGCCACCTCCTCAATGGACATGAAAGATGTTTTGGGGAAAAAGTTTGATAGCTAACTTGTTTTCTTTTACTTAGAATATTTAATTTAGTTTATATATGTATTTAAAATTAAATATATCAAATAGTATATTAATAATGCTCCTTTTAAACTACTCATTTTATGAAATAATATTATTTGAACTGTTTACTTGAACCTTCATTGTTAATGCCTTTGTCATGACCAGAGCTCAGTTTGAGATCCAGTGCTTTTTGAATCTACCTATGATAAATTGACCATTGGTCTTAAAAAAATCCAGTCACAGAACCTATTCCTATAATGAGCTCAATTATTTCATTTTCCAAAAGGTGTCTACTGGTGACCACAGTGTAACCATTTATGTGGAGCCTTTTAAAGTCAACTTCCAAAGACTAGTTTACAAGTATTCATCATTTGCAATACAAAAATAAAAAATTTTCTACTAAATGTCTTTGCCTCTTTTTTTTACTCACTCCATCAGGTAAACACTAAATATTCCAAACAAGAATTAATTGAGGTGATTCTGGTTAATGTTTTCACCAGTTCTCAACCAGTCTACAAGAAGAGTTCATTTCCTTTTAAATTTATGTTTGTTTTTTTTTGAAGTCCACATTTCGCATGCATGTAGTTTTAAAAGACAAACAGTTACACAAGGCTGAAGAATACACTACTCAAGTTTTTGTTTGTTTTGTTTTATCATTTTGAGCATAGCGGCTTCCCAGGAAAGGGTAAGATGGTGAAGAAAAAAGATGTGAGTACTTGCACATCAAAACATTTCTGTCAGGCGCAGTGGCTCATACCTGTAATCCCAGCACTTTGGGAGGCCAAGGCGAAAGATTGCTTGAGTCCAGGAGTTTGAGACCAATCTGGGAAACATAGAGAAACCTAGTTTCTACAAAAAGTAAAAAAAAAAAAAAGATAAAAAAAAAAAAGCTCGGCATGGTGGCACACACCCGTAGTCGTAGCTACGTGGGAGGCTGAGGCAGAAGGATCACCTGAGCCCAGGAGGTTGAGGCTACAGTGAGCCATGATCGTGCACTGTACTCCAGCCTGGGCGACAGAGTGAGACTTCAACTCTAAAAAACAAAAGGAAACAAACAAAACATTTCTAAAATTTTTGTTTGTTTGAGTCAGAGTCTTACTCTGTCACCCAGGCTGGAGTACAGTGGCATGTTCATGGCCACCACAGCCTCGACCTGCTGAGCTTAGGTGATCCTTCTGCCTCAGCCTTTCAATTAACTGGAACCACAGCTGTGAGCCACCACACCAGGCTAATTTTGTGATTTATTGTAGAGATGAGGTCTTGCCATGTTGCTCAGGCTGGTCTTGAACCCCTGAGTTCAGGCAATCCTCTCGCCTCCACCTCCCAAAGTGATGGGATTACAGGCATGCATGAGCCACTGCGCTTGACTCTAAAAATATTTTAAATTCTACTCTTATTGATACCTAAATGATAATTTAGTAGGACATAGGATTTTATGTTGCATATAATTTTTCTTCAGAATTCTGAAGGCATGACCCTATTACTTTGGCGATAGTAATGGCCAAATATTCAACTTCCAGTGTTGCAAGAAGCATGCCTGATACTATTCTTGTGCCTTATCTTTTTATATGACTATCCCCCCCCTTTCTCTTCTAGAAGCTTTTATAAAATTTTCAACCTCTGGTTTCAGCTTCCACATGTAAAGAGCCTGGAAGTCAACACTTCCATCCTTACATCTAGAAAGAACCTGAACAAACTAAAAATCAATTAGTTTTCTTTGGCCCAGCAGATAATTGAAGTAACAGGGCAATTTTCAGCACCCTGAAATCACAAGTATGTCAAATGCAGGACTCTCTATATTTTATTTTTGACAGTTACTGACAAATTGTCCCCTTACAAAGCATATGAGTATACACATTGCAAGTGATTTTTAACAGTGCCTATTTTCTTATACATTCTCTCACACTAGATATTATCAATCCTTTTCATCTTTGTCAATTCTATAGATTTTTAAAAATTAACTCATTTTTATTATACGTGGAAAGCCTTTAAGATCTTCCTCCTTGATTCCAAAACTGACTATAAAGGTGCAGTAATCAAGATGGTGTGATACTGGTATAAAGATAGACATATAGATCAATGGAATAGAATTGAGAGTCCTGAAATAAATTTTTACATTGATTTTTTCCAACAAGTAAGCCAAGACAGTTTAATAGAGAAAGAATCATCTGCAACAAATGGTGCTGGCACAACTGGATAACCACATGCCAAATAATGAAGTTATATCCTTTACTGAAACTATACACAAAAATTAATTCAAAAGGGATCATTGCCGGGCTCGGTGGCTCAGCCTGTAATCCCGCGCCTTTGGGAGGCTGAGGTGAGTGGATTGCCTGAGCCCGCGGGTTCGAGACCCGCCTGGGCAGCGAGACCTCATCTCTACAATAAATCAAAAAATCAGCCGAGCGTGGTAGCGCATGCCTGTAATTCCGGCTACTCGGAAGGCTGAGGCGGAAGGATCGCCGGAGCCCAGCAGGTCGAGGCTGCGGTGGCCGCGAGCGGCCACTGCACTCCAGTCTGGGCGACCGAGTGAGACTCCAACTCAAAAAAAAAAAAGGGATCATTGACATAAATGTAAGAATAAAAACTATAAAACTCTTAGAAGAAAACATTGTAGTAAGTTTTCATGACCATGGTTTGGGTAAAGTCCTCCTAGTTGTGACACCAAAAATATAAGTGACAAAAGGAGAAAATAGATAAATTGGACTTTATCAAAATTAAAAACTTTTATACTTCAAAGAATACCATCAAGAAAGTGAAAAGACACTACAGAATGAGAGAAAATATTTGCACATCATATATTTAATAAGGGAATTGTATATAAGATCTATAAAAATTCATACAACTCAATTATAAAAAGACATAACAGTTTTAAAATGGTCAAGAGATCTGAATAGACATTTCCCCAAAGAAGGTTTACAAAGGACAAAAAACACTTGAAAAGACACTTAAGGAATTGGGGTTTTGGAGGAAATGGATAGATATGGTTAAAGGGTACAGAGTTATGTAAAATGAGTAAGTTTTGCAGATCCGATGTCCAGTATAATGACTATAGTTAATTATACTCTATTGTATACTTAAAATCCACTAAGAGAATAAATTGTAAGTGTTCTCATCACAAGAGCAATAAGAGGTAACTAGGTAAGGAAACCTGTGCTTGACTGTGATTATTTCGTAAAGTATACATATCTCAAAACATCATGTTGTACATCTTAAATTTACTCATTTTTAAATTGTCGATTATACCTCAATAAAGATAGGGAAAAAGAAGAAAAAAATGCTCAACATCATTAGTCATTAGGGAAATGTAAATCAAAACTACAGTGATACCATTTTATACTCATTAGCATGAGTATAATAAAAGGATAGATAATAATAAATGTTGACAGGAATGTGGAGAAATTAGAACCCTCATACATTACTGTTGGGATTTTTAGAAGTTACAGTCACCTTGGAAAACACTTTGGAAGTTTTTTAAAGATTAAATATAGGCCAGGTGCGTTAGCTCACACCTGTAATCCCAGCACTTAGGAAGGCAAAGGAGGGAGGACTGCTTGAAGCCAGAAGGTTGAGACCAGCCTGGTCAGCATAGTGAGACTCCATCTTTGAAAAAAGAAAAACTTAAGCCATGCATATTGGTATGCTCCTGTAGTTCCAACTACTTGGGAGGCTGAAGCAGTTATTATTTGAGCACAGGAGTTTGAGGCTGCAGAGGGCTATGATTGTACCATTGCATACCAGCCTGGGCAACAGAGCAAGATCTTGTCTCTATTAAAAAAAAAAAAAAGATTAAAGTTACCATATGATGCAGCAATTCCACTCTTAGACACATACCCAAGGGAAATGGAAACATATATCCACTACATCCATAACTTGTTCATGAATATTCTTGGCAACATTATTCGTAATAACTCAAAAATGAAAATTTCCCTAATGCCCATCAACTGAAGAATATATACATAGAATGTGTATTTCTACACAATGAAACATTTTTTGGTTGCAAAAAGGAATGAAGTACATTATAACACAAATGAACCTTGAAGGCACTATGCTAAGTGAAAGAAACTTAGCTGGACAATTCTATTTATATAAAATGTCCAGAATAAGCATAGAGACATAAAGTAGATTGGTGATTTCCTACATTTAGGAGTTTGGGAGAAATGTGTAGTTACTGCTAATGGGTATGAGATTTCTTTTATGGTGATGAAAATGCTCTAAAATTGTGATGGTGGTCACACAATTCAATTATAAACGTTACTGAATTGCACGCTAGTTTTTTGAGTTGAAATCTCACTCTTGTCCAGGCTGGAGTGCAGTGGCACAATCACAGTTACCACAGCCTCAATCACTGCTGAACTCAGGTGATCCTTCCACCTCAGTCTTCCAAGTAGCTGGGACTACAAGTGCGTGCCACCATGCCTAGCTAATTTTTTTTTTTTTTTTTGCAATAGAGACAAGGTCTTACCGTGTTGCCCAAGCTGATCTCAAACTCTTGGGCTCAGGCAATCTCGCCTCAGCCTTCCAAAGTACTGGAGTCATAGGTATGAGCCATTGTGCCTGGCCTCTGAATTGCACACTTTAAAATAGAATAAATGGTATGCAGATTACAGACATATGCTTCAATTTATTGTACTTGCTAATACTGTGTTTTTTGCATGTTGAAGGTTGTGACAATTCTGCCTCGTGAAAGCCTCTGGATACCATTTTTCCAACAGTGTATATTCACTTCATGTCTCTGTGTCACGTTTTGGTAATTCTTGCACTATTTCAAGTTTTTTCATTGTTATTATATCTGTTATGGTGTTATTATATCAACTATTTGGGAGGCTAAAGCAGGAGGATTGTTTGAGCCCAGAAATTTGAGGCTGCAGAGGGCTATGACTGCACCATTGCACGCCAGCCTGGGCTACAGAGCAAGACCTTGTCTCTATGAAAAAAAAAAAGATTAAATATAAAGTTACCATATGATGCAGCAATTCCACTCTTAGATATATACCCGAGGGAAGTGAAAACATATATCCACTACATCCATACATAACTTGTTCATGAATATTCTTGGCAACATTATTCATAATAACTCAAAAATGGAAATTTCCCTAGTGTCCATCAATTGAAGAATGTATACATATTCTTAGATGTAACTATTACATTTTTGATGTAACTGTTGTAATTGTTTTGGGTACCATATATTGTGCCCCTATAAAACAGTGAACTTGGCCAGGCGTGGTGGTTCACACCTGTAATCTCAGCACTCTGAGATGCCAAGGTGAGAGGATTGTTTGAGTCCAGGAGTTCGAGACTATCCTGGGCAACATAGTGAGACCTCATCTCTACAAAAAATCAAAAAATTAACTGGATATGGTGGTACATACCTGTAGTCCCAGCTACTCGGGAGACAGAGATGGGAGGATCACCTGAGCCCAGGAGGTCGAGGCTGTGGTGAGCTGTGATTATGCAACACCCTGGGTGACAGAGTGAGACTCTGATTAAAAAAAAAAAAAGACAATGAACTTAATCAGTAAATGTTGTTCTCCAACTGTTCTACCCACTGGCTGCTCCCCCATCTCTCTCTCTTTTTTTTTTTCCCCGAGTTAGAGTCTCACTCTGTCTCCCAGACTGGAGTGCAGTGGCCGCTCCCGGCCACCGCAGCCTCGACCTGCTGGGCTCCGGTGATCCTTCCGCCTCAGCCTTTCAAGTAGCTGGAACTACAGGTGTGCGCTACCACGCCCGGCTAATTTTTAAAAATTTATTGTAGAGATGAGGTCTCACCAATTTGCCCAGGTGGGTCTTGAACCCGCAGGCTCAGGCAATCGGCTCACCTCAGTCTCCCAAAATGTGGGATTACAGGTTGAGCCACCGAGTCCGGCTTCCCTCATCTCTTTCCCTCTCTTCAGGCCTCCCTGTTCCCCAACACACAATATTGAAATTAGGCCAATAAATAACCCTTCAAGAGCCTCTAAAGTGTTCAAGTGAAAGGAAGAATAGCATGTCTTTCTCTTTAAATTAAAAACTAAAGATAATTAAGCTTAGTGAGGAGGGCATGTCAAAAGATGAGTTAGGCCAAAATCTAGGCCTCATGTACCAAATGGTTAGCTACGTTGTAAACGCAAAGGAAAAGTTCTTTTTTTTTTTTTCAGATGGAGTCTCACTCTGTTGCCCAGGTTGGAGTGCAGTGGCATGCTCACGGCCACCACAGCCTCAACCTGCTGGACTCAATTGATCCTTCCACCTCAGCCTTCCATGTAGCTGGAACTACAAGCACGTGCCACTATGCCTTAATTTTTTGATTTATTGTAGAGATGAGGCCTCACCAAGTTGCCCAAGCGGGTCTCGAACCTGTGGATTCAGGCAATCCTCTTACTTCGGCTTCCCAAAGTGCTGGGATTATAGGTGTGAGTCACTGCGCCTGGCCCAGGAAAATTCTTGAAGGAAATTAAAAGTGCCACTCTTGTGAACACATGAATAATAAAACCAAACTTAATGACTGATGTAAAGTTTTAGTAGTCTGGATAGAAGACCAAACCAAACACAACATTCCCTTAAACCAAAGATTAATTCAGACTGAGGCCCTAACTCCCTTTAATTCTGTGAAGGCTAGGAGGGATGAAGAAGCTGCTTGAAGAAAAGCTGGAGCCGGGCTCAGTGGCTCAGCCTGTAATCCCGCGCCTTTGGGAGGCTGAGGTTAGCGGACTGCCTGAGCCTGCGGGTTCGAGACCCGCCTGGGCAGCGAGACCTCATCTCTACAATAAATCAAAAAATCAGCCGGGCGTGGTAGCGCATGCCTGTAGTTCCGGCTACTTGGAGGGCTGAGGCAGAAGGATCGCTGGAGTCTAGGCGACCGAGTGAGACTCCAACTCAAAAAAAAAAGAAAAGCTGGAAACTGCTAGGGGCAGGTTGATGAGGGCTTTTTGTTTTTTGTTTTTTTGAGTTGGAGTCTCACTCTTGTTGCTCAGGCTGGAGTGCAATGGCATGCTCATGGCCACCACAGCTTTGACCTGCTGGGTTTAGGTGATCCTTCCAACTCAATTCTCTAAGTTGCTGGAATTACAGGCGCACGCCATCACGCCTGGCTATTTTTTGTGATTTATTGCAGAGATGAGGTCTCACCAAGTTGCCCAGGCTGCTCTTAAACCTCTGGGCTCGGGCAATCCTCTTGCCTCGGCCTCCCAAAGTGCTGGGATTACAGGCTGAGCCATCGTGCCCAGCTGGTTCATGAGGTTTAAGGAAAGAAGCCCTTAATGACATAAAAATGCAAGGTAAAGTAGCAAGTGCTGATGGGGAAGCTGAGTAAGTTATCCAGAAAATCTAGCTAACACCATTGATAAAGGTGGCTACACAAAACAACAGATTTTTGATGCAGATGAAGCAAATTTTACTATATCAGAAGAAAGTGCAATCTAGGACTTTCTGTGAAAAAGGAGAAGTTAATGTCTTGCTTCAGAGCTGCAAAGAACAGGTTGACTGTCTTGTTGGGGCCAGTCCAGCTGGTGACTGTAAGACACTGCCTATTGACCATTCTGGAAATCCTAGAGCCCTTAAGATTTATGCTAAATCAACTCTGCCTGTGCTCTAATAAATGGGGCAATAAAACTTGGATGGCAGTACATCTGTTTTCAGCGTGCTTTACTGACAATTTTAAGCCTTAGTTGAAAGTGTTGAGACCTACTGCTCAGAAAAACAGATTCCTTTCAAAATATTACTGCTCATTGAGAATACACCTAGTCACCTGAGAGCTCTGATGGAATTGCACAGGAGATGAATGTTGTTTTTATGTCTGCTAACACAGCATCCATTCTGCAACCCATAGATCAAGGAGTAATTTCAATGTTCAAATTTTGTTATTTAAGAAATACATTACATAAGGCTATAGTTGTCATAGATGGTGATTCCTCTAATGGAACTGGGCAAAGTAAATTGAAAACCTTCTGAAAAAGATTCACTATTCTAGATGCCATGGGAAAAGGTCAAAATATCAACATTAACAGGTGTTTGGAAGAAGTGGATTCCAGCTCTCATGGATGACTTTGAGGGGTTCAAGACTTAAGCGGAGATAGTAACTGCAGATATGGTGGAAAAAGCAAGAAACTCGTTAGAAGTGGAGTCTGAAGATGTGACTTGATTGCTATGATGTCATAATAAAATTTGAATGAATGAGGAACTACTTATGGATGAGCAAATAAAGTTTCTTGACATGGAGTCTACCCTTGCTGAAGGTGCTGTGACCTTTGTTGAAATGACAACAAAGGGTTTAAATATTACACACATTTAATTGATAAAGCAGTGGCAAGGTTGGAGATCATTGACTCCAATTTTGAAAGAAGTTCTGTTGTGAGTAAAATGCTATTAAACAGCACCACATGCTACAGAGAAATGATTTGTGAAAGTTAATCAATGCAACAAATTCAGTGCTGTCATATAAATATATATATATATATATATATTTTTTTTTTTGAGTTGAAGTCTCATTCTGTCACTCAAGCTGGAGTGCAGTGGCATGCTCACGGCTGCCACCCCAACGTCAACCTGATAGGCTCCAGCGATCCTTCCGCCTCAGTCTTCCAAGAGTGTTGTCATCTTTTAAACAAATGTCATAGCCACCCAACCTTCAGCAATCACCATCCAACCAGTCAGCAGCCAACTACATCCAGGCCAGACCCTCCACCAGCAAAATGGTTAGGACTAGCTGAAGGCACAGCTGATTGCAAGCATTTTTTAGCAATAAAGTATTTTTAAATGAAGGTATGTACATTTTTAGACATAATTCTATTGCACACTTAATAGATCACAGTATATTTTAAACATAACATGTATACATGCTTGGAAATGAAGAAATTCATGTGACTGGTTTTATTGCCTTGGTCTGAAACCAAACTCACAATATTTCCAATGTATCCCTGTATATTTCAATAAAGCTGCTTTTAAAAAGCAATCCAATTTAGAAGACCGAGAAAAATCACTTGACTTTAGCACAAAAGTAAAATTATATGTTAATTGAATGTCTTTTGTTTAGCCTGAATTGTATCATTTTCACTTTTGTAAAATATTCTACCTGTGACTTTTGCTTTTCCATTGAGAACCATTAGGAACATTTGTAATTCGTGAAAGGAGGTCAAGATATCAACATTACCAGGTGTTTCTCTGTACATTCCTTGAATTATCACAATGTTTTTTCAGACTCAACCACCAAGTGCATTTATTTGGTCTAATTTGTGTGGTGCAAAGTTGATATGGTTAGAGTAAGGGCACTGTGACATAAATTCAAATAGCCTCAGTCCCAGTTGCCTAACTGTTTAAAAACAAATACATTTTCTTTTTAATTTTTACATTTATAGCTTAAGAAAACTTTTACATTTTCTCTTAGGCTATAAGGCCACTAGAAAGAAGTGGACATTTTTTGTATTAGACTTTCTCTTCTCTCTTCTCCTCCTCCTTCCCTTCACTCTGTTCATAAAATTTGCTGTGCTATTTTAACCAGGTCCAGCATCTAAAGAATTTATGCCATTCGACTGCCATGACATGGTTATAAATTATGTCTATCTTATTACATTCCATAGTGAGTCAAGTGGTCTATGTCTTCTTGTATGTTTTTAAGAGATACTTGAAACCTAATTTTGTAGAGCACTTACATTTTAAAATAATTATTTTCATAGCCACTCAAGTTTATTTACCCTGACATATCAAATATCTCTTTCATAATACGTTCTTAGACTGTTTTCTAGAATTTATGTTGTGTGTGCATGTTTGAGTATGTGCCTGTTTGTGGCATATTGGGGAAGAGATAGATAGATCCCCAGTTAGTCCTGCAATAATGGATCTAGAGTTTGTGTTAAAATTATAATTCAGGTAGAGTATTTTTAAAAAATTAATACTTAAATAGTTTATCATATGTCACATTATTTTATATGTAGGCCAAAAGTATTTTTGTATTAAACTCCGTAAGTGTGTGGGTTGAAATTAGGTAACTTAAGCGCCATTGTGAATCTTAAACAGGAATATTTTTAGGCATTCTCTTTTGGGATTTGCTTACTGTTTATACTGGATTTATAAGTTTTTAAAAAGAGTGATCACTCTTCCGTCTGTCCATTCATGTATCAACATCAACATTGCATTTATTGAGTAGCCGTTTATGCAGTGTTTAGACAGGCAAAATGAAATGGAGAAGTGAGGCAATTATCCATAGATCCTACCCACATAGCTTTTAGCAACTGTGGAGAAAGTGGTTTGGTTGTCAAAAACAATCGAGTTTTATTGCCTCTGCCCTGAACACTTGGTTACATGGACAATTCTTCATGTCCATTGTCTGTGCTTCTTGGTCCCCATCTGACTTCAGCTGTTCATGGCAGTTTGCTGTGCCTATTAATTAACAGTGAGAATTATCTCAGCAAAATCAAACTGTAAGGATCTCTCTCCCTGGAATGTTAAAGATCATTTTATTTGTGGCATAATCTGCTTTCATGGCCATAGAGAGAGATTTTATGAAGATATAACCTCACTTGGAGATTATAAATTAACACTTTCAAAAGGGAATTCAGCATTTAGATATGGATTTTTAAAAGAAAACATCATACTATACATAGTTTTTTGGAAACCAAACAGATGCTAAATCATTGGCATGCAACCTTTAAGATGTAGAGACTTAGTAATTATTTACAGTATTAATTATTGTATAATCACTACTTGTGTTTTAGTGTCAGCTTGTACTCATTGATCCGGTCCTGCAAAAAGCGACTTTGAAGGCATTTACTAAGACTTGCATTTCAACTCAAGTCTTGCATTTTAATCAATGAGGAGTAAACTGCAATACTATGCTAAAATCTCCTCCCAACATAAGCCTACCCATTATGAAAAGTGAAACTTATATTTTTGCTATTATTCTAATTTTTAAATTTCTAGATAAATATCGAACAACTGTTTCAAGAATATCAGTAAGGAAGGTGCCAAATTATTAGCCTGCATTGAACTGTCAGATTCCAACCTGGCGCTGGATGAAGAGGCAAAGCTTGGACTAGAGATGACCTTTAAAGTCCTTCCTAAACCTGAGCTTTTGTGGTTCTAAGAACTGGACATTGAACCTGTCCATTGCAAAGCTATACATGGGAATAAAAGATGCCTACAGGAAAAAGTGTTCACAACTACAATGATAGCTCCGATGGATTAAGCCTTTTTTTTTTTTTGAATTGCACTCTCCCTCTGTCACCCAGACTGGAGTGCAGTGGCACATTCCTGGTCACTGCAGCCTCTACCTGCTGGGCTCTGGCCATCCTTCCGCCTGAGCCTTCCAAGTAGTTGGAATTACAGGCATGCGCTACCATGCCCGGCTAATTTTTCATTTATTGTAGAGATGAGGTCTCGCCAAGTTGCCCAGGTGGGTCTCGAACCTGTGGGCTCAGGCAATCCCCTCACCTCGGCCTCCCAAAGCACTGGGATTACAGGCTGAGCCAGTGAGCCCGGCGGATTAAGCCTTTCATGTGCTTGGCACTCCATGTACCTAATCTTCTTTAATTCACCCAGACAATGAATGACATGGAGGTCCTTATCTTCATTTTACAGAGAAAATAACAAAGTTTGGAGAAGCAAAAGAACACGCCCAAATCATGAACCGATAATCAAGGATCCTAAAATGGCCATCTGGGAAAAATCAAGGTTCCATCAAATGATCCAGAGATTTGCATCCATTCTCCAAAAGATATTGTGTATACAGGCAATGTCTGAATGTGTATCTATCACTCCTATTATTTGGATAATTCAAGTTCATACATACCCAGGTTCAAAATTTCACATTGGCCGATTATGGGGATCCAGCCCCCCAAAAGAGATTTGGAGGGTCCCTGGAAGGTGGGGCAGCGTTGGCGAATATTCTGGGAAAATAAAGAGAAAGAAAGAGACTGGACTCTGTCTAGTGCCGAAGCCGATTCTGTAGTAGGGATAGATATTGAAAGAAAGATGGAGGGATAGATATAAAGAGAAAGAAAAAAAGTGGACACTTGTTCAGTGAAATGAGCAGAAGCCGTTTATCGGGACCCGTTGTGAGTCTTTTATCCCAAACTTTCACATGTTAAATCACAAGACTTTCACGTGGGCACAAAGCCAGGTAGATGAGGGGCGTCCCCTACCCACCAGGCATTTCCTTAGGAATGAGGAAGGGCAACCCCAATCAAATCACAAGAGTTTACATGAACACAAAGCCAGGTGGGTGGAGGGCATCCTCACCCACCAGGCATTTTCCTTAGCATGAGAAAGGACAATCTTAATCAAATCACAGGAGTTTACATGAACACAAAGCCAGGTGGGGGGGGCATCCCCACCCACCAGGTGTTTTCCCCCAAGCATGAGGAAGGACAATCTTAAAATTATTTCACTGTTCCTTATGCTTGGTTTATGTTCCTCAAAAGCAATACAACAGTTTTAATATCATAAAATCCTAATAGTCAATAACTTCTAAAACTTATGCATACCCAACACCTAATGACTGACTTAAATCCTAATACCTTTCTATTCTGTGCTAACTTTACCTGTACTATAAAAAACTCTTAATTATTGGTCAGCCCAGTCCAAAATGGTCGCTGGACCCTTAGGAATGTGGCCCAGCCCAAAGTTCGTGCTGGGCCATTTCTGGTAACCCTAGATAGCCATCTCATGCTGGAAACAGCTCTCTAAATGTATATACTAATTCTACAAATATATTTTTAAATCTTATAAAGAAGCTTGTATCACGTATAAGGCTCCCAAATGTGATCTGAGTTGGAACTGTGTTAAGTTTAAAGCCGAAACCGCAGTCTGTGAGAAGCGGGAACCATGGATCCCTAGAGTCAGCCATGCCTGTCATATTCTCAGAACTTCATGCTTAGATCGTTAAAATCCCTACCAGTGGGTAATGCCAAACAACAAGGAAAGGATGAGGGAATGGGCCTTCAGCTCCTGAACCAGCCTGGTGGTCTCAGGGTCCGCAGCCTGCCTGGATCCCTAACGCTCAGGCAGGCCTCCACGGCTGGCTCCCAACAGCCGATCTGAGGTCCTAGCTCAAGTGCCTTCCTCCTATGTTAACATTCAGTTAATTTTTTAATTATATTTTCATTTATTTAATTTTTTAATTTTTAAAAAATATTTTGAGATGGGAGCCTCACTCCGTCACCCAAGTTGGAGTGCAGTGGCATGCTCACGGCCACCCCAGCGTCGACTTTCTAGGCTCTGGCGATCCTTCTGCCTCAGCCTTCCAAGTAGCCAGAACTACAGGCATGTGCTACCACGTCTGGCCAATTTTTAAAAAATTTATTGTAGAGATGAGGTCTCACCAAGTTGCCCAGATTGGTCTCGAACCCGCAGACACAGGCAATTCACTTGCCTCGACCTCCCAAAGTGCTGGGGATTACAGGCTGAGACCCCGAGCCCAGCTGCACATTCAGTTAATGTTAATGTTCCTCCACTCGGCCATCTCCCTTCTTTCCTTCATTGTACTTCCACTACACTGTATACAAACATTGATGTGAGACTTGTACATAGTGGAGTTCTTATAAAACAACCAAAAAACTAATTCATTAACCAAACTTCTGTGTCTTTAAAATAATATATATTCCAGGCTGGGCATAGTGACTTACCCTTGTAATCCCAGCACTTTGGGAGGCCAAGGCAAATGTATTGCTTGAGCCCAGAAGTTTGAGACCAGCCTAAGTAACATAGCCAGACCTCGTCTCTACAAAAAATATAAAAAATTAGACAGGCATGATGGTGTACACCCATAGTCCCAGCTATTCAGGAGGCTGAGGCAGAAGACTCACCTGAGTCCAGGAGTTTGAGGCAGTGGTGAGCCATGATTGTGCACTGCAATCCAGCCTGGGCAACAGAGTGACACACCAACTAAAAAAATAAATAAATAAAATAACAACAGCAACAACAATAATAATAGATTCCATTGTCAGGAAAAAAATTCTCAAGTCTATTGTGAAGACTCAGGGAGCCGGGCTCGGGGCTCAGCCTGTAATCCCGTGCCTTTGGGAGGCTGAGGTGAGTGGATTGCCTGAGCCCGTGGGTTCGAGACCCGCCTGGGCAGCGAGACCTCATCTCTACAATAAATCAAAAATTAGCTGGGCGTGGTAGCGCGCGCCTGTAATTCCGGCTACTCGGAAGGCTGAGGCGGAAGGATCGCCGGAGCCCAGCAGGTCGAGGCTGCGGTGGCCGGAAGCGGCCACTGCACTCCAGTCTGGGCGACAGAGTGAGACTCCAACTCAAAAAAAAAACACTCAGGGAAAATTATTTTTGAAAAATAGAATGATTATTAATTACTATATCAATTTTCTATTATGATTTGAAATAAATGATATATTTTCTATTTTATTCAATAATTTGCACTTCTTAGTTCTGATGTTGGTTTTGAAAATTTGTATCTCTCATGAAACCGTACATCTATGTACTGATATGACTATTTTTTTTGTTTTGTTTTCTTTCTTTTCTTTTTTTTTTTTTTTTTGGAATTGGAGTCTTACTCTGTCACCCAGGCTGGAGTGCAGTGGCATGCTCACGGCCACCCCAGCATTGACTTTTTAGGCTTTGGGCTATCCTTCCGCCTCAGCCTTCCAAGTAGCTGGAACTACAGGTACACACTACCACGCCCAGCTAATTTTTTTTGTTTTATTGTAGAGACGAGGTCTTGCCAAGTTTCCTGGGTGGGTCTCGAACCTGTGGGCTAAGGCAATCTACTCGCCTCGGTCTCCCAAAGTGCTAGGATTACAGGCTGAGCCATCGAGCCAGGTCTTTTGTTTTCAATCATTATATTTTAAGAGAGAAGTATATAGAAATGATGGCATTTGACTTTTAGTAAGTATTTCTTATCGGATTTAAAATTTTGGAGAGTGTCGGGATAGTTGAACATGTGGTGGTTCCTGCAGGCTGGAGCAGCCAGGGAGGACATGGAAACTCCACATGTCTTCTCCCCCTGCACCTAAACATCTCTTCATCTGTATCCTTTGTAATATCCTTTATAATAAACCAGTAAATGTAAACAAAAGGGTAGTGCAATTTTTTATTTCAGCAAGTAAACCTCCTTTCCAGGACTAAATTTTTTAAATGACCTATTACTTTAGCCTCATTATAGTTTGTATTATGAAGACCTTGTTTCTTAAATCTATTGCCATCCTTGAAGGTGGTTTTAAAAAAAGAGTTGAGTTTTTATTATGTTCATTTTTTTTGACCCTGAAAAGGGTGTAAGTCTAAGATAATTTTCTTTTCTAAGTAGAATCCTACATCTTCGATTACTTAGCCTAGCACAATTGTTTAAGACTAGTGTTTCAGATGTCAGATGTATTTTATTCAAGGAGATGCTTGTAATAGAGTATCTTAAAGTGTGATTTAGCCTTCCTGACTTAGAATAGCTTAGAGTTTGTTTAAAATCTCTGTTTGGCGGTCTCTACCTAGACTCACTGAATATGAATCTCTGGGAACAGGGCCCAAAAAGTATTTTTAAAAGTCTCTGCAAAGGTCTTAGCACTTAAAAATTTGATAGTTGCTATCATAAACATTATGTGACTACCAGCATGAAAAAGCATATAATTTAAGTAAAGCGTTTTGATTCTCTGGCAAGCCATGCTCAATGGTAGGAAAGCAGCACTATGTGATGACCAATTACTGACTAAATCAACCCAATGCCTGTCTTTATGTTCAGAATGATTTCATCACAGAGATGTTGTTCAACCACGTCTGCTGTACATGGCTAACATTCCTTAAAACGATAGACACAAATGTATGTCCCCCGTTGTGTTGAAACTGATTTCGCCAGCAGTTGTATAGTCTAGTTTTCAGTTTCTGTTCTGCTCCCACATTTTTCTAATTCCCTGTTCTTCCTCTGACATGAGGAAAGCAACGCTCGGAGTTTAGTTTGCAAGGGAGAAGGAATCTCTCAGCAGGGCAGTTTCTCTGCTTGAGATTATCTGGAGTTCATCCCGGTTGAACCACCTGCCTTACCTTCCTCCCTCCAAGTATGGAAGTGGAAAAGGACATCTTCATAAGGTCAGCCTGCATTTACTGTTACTGCCATCTCTGGTTGCCCAAATAAACACTTTGCATTAAAAAATTTATTTTAAAAACCATCAACAACAGATGCTGGCGAGGATGCGGAGAAAAAGGAACGCTTCTACACTGCTGGCGAGAATGCAAACTAGTGCAACCTCTTTGGAAAACAGTGTGGTGATTTCTGAAAGAACTAGAAACTGACCTTCCATATGACCCAGCAATCTCCCTATTGGGAATATACTGGAGGAATTCAAATCATTCTACAAAAAATATACCTGCACAGGCATGTTTATTGCAGCGTTATTCGCAATAGCCAAAACATGGAACCAACTGTGCTACCCATCAAAACTGGACTGAATTTTTAAAATGTTGTACATATACACAATGGAATATTATGCAGCCATAAACGAGGACAAACATGGACTTTGCTGCAACTTGGATGGATTTAGAGTTCATCATACTCAGTGATCTATCATAGAAACAAAGAACAGAGTACCATATGTTCTCACTCATAAGGACCTTGAACAATTATCGAAATACTATAAGAAAGGGATTGGCAGTAGTGGGAAACTGCCTTGGGGGGAGGGGGGATTGGCAGTTGAGGGAAACTGCCTGCGGGGGGGCACACCTTATCAACAAGGGTACCTGCATAATCAACATTTGTATACCTAACCCTGAATTGTACCCCACATCTTTAAAATAAAAAATAAAATTATTTTAGAGACAAGTTCTCGCTATGTTGCCCAAGGTGGCCATTAATGCTTTGACTCAAGTGATCCTCCCACCTCAGCCTCCCAAGTAGCTGAGGCTATAGGCATGTGCCACCAGTCTGGTAACCTTTCACATTTTCGAAGTGCCCTGCAACCATGGTGGAAATTTTAAGGACAATTTGCAAAGAAACCTGAAGACTCCTTTTTCTTTCCCCCAAAAAAGACCACTATGTTGATATGATGTAAGATGCTGTGTTGTATCATTATTTGGGGCTATGAGAAAGCAACAGTTGTACCTTGCAATCATGTAACTCTTCTTCACACAGAGATCTCCAAATTTTCTCTAACAAAAACAACAGCAACAAAAACTTGTGGCCAAAAAACTCAGTTTTCTTTTTTTCTCTCTCTTTTTTTTTGAGTTGGAGTCTCACTCTGTCACCCAGACTGGAGTGCAGTGGCCACTCCCGGCCACCACAGCCTCGACCTGCTGGGCTCCGGCGAGCCTTCCGCCTCAGCCTTCTGAGTAGCCAGAATTACAGGCATGCGCTACCACGCTCGGCTGATTTTTTTGATTTATTGTAGAGATGAGGTCTCGCTGCCCAGGCGGGCCTCGAACCCGCGGGCTCAGGCAATCCACTCACCTCAGCCTCCCAAGGGCGCGGGATTACAGGCTGAGACACCGAGCCCGGCTAAAACTCAGTTTTCTAACAGATAGAGAGCATGTGTATAAAGGTCTCTTGTTAATTTGCCTTCCATGAAAGGGTTTCTAAACTCAACACCTATTTATTAATCACCTCTCACGAGCCCAGCTTGTGTTTAGTCCCAAATTCCGTCTCTGGGCTAGCAAAATCCAGGGCCCTCTCATTATATTAAGAGACGTCTTTTTTTTTTTTTTTTTGAGTCAGAGTCTCACTCTGTTGCCCAGGTTGGAGTGCAGTGGCATACTCACGGCCACCGCAGCCTTAACCTGCTAGGCTCAGGCAATCCTTCCACCTTGGCCTTCCAAGTAGCTGGAACCACAGGTGCATGCTACCAAGCCTGGCTAATTTTTTTTTTTAATTGTAGAGATGAGGTTTCACCAAGTTGCCCAGGCTGGTCATGAACCCTTGGACTCAGGCAATCCTCTCACCTCAGATTTCCAAAGTGCTGGGATTATAGGAGTGAGCCACCATGCCTGGCCTAAGAGTTGTCTTTACATTCCCCCAAATTTCAACATAAAAAAATATAAAGTTATCACTTCTTTTAAAAAATAATTTGCATTTCCCATGAATTGAGGAGAGGAGATATTTTAAATTCATCTGGCTCTGGAATGTCAATTTCCCAGATGACTGAAAATCACTTATTCATCTAGATATTGCAACATCTTTGCAAAGCTCTATTCATACACAATATATCCTGAAACCATGTTACACTGAAAAACCTGTATCATATTATATTAAAGATTTTTTTGCTTGTTTTCATGGAACTTTCATTGAAGTGATGGAAAAGTATGATGAGGATTGGAAAATACCATGTATAAATTCAAATCAACATTTTTAGAGACACAATTTACCCAAGATTTCTGAATATTAACATACAGGAATATAAAGATTATTTAAATATATTGTCCTCAACTTATACTATGTTATTGCTAAAATTTTTCTCTCTGAAGTTATTTTCCAGAATTAGAGATATTTTCCCTACTTAATGAGGTGCTAATGAAGAGAAAATGTAAATTTGAAAAACCCTATTTTTGGTTTTACTCTGCATATATTATACTATTCTGAAGGTATAAGGGCCGTAATTTTGTAAGCTTAAGCTATATGAATCATTTCACTGCACAGATATAACACCTATATCTCTGTAGCTGTTTCATGAACTTAGCTGCAATGTGTGCTGATATATCTTGTAATTAATAAACATATTGTGATTAAAAACTGTATTCAAAGTAAGCTTGTATTAATTGTAGTTTTTCACACAATTATGACTTCTTAAAGCTCCCTTGTTGCACTTAAAGAGTCAACATGTGGTATACAAAATCCCTCAGTGATTCTGACATTTGAACCAATCACACCACTGGAGACAAGTCTCACTGTTCTTTTTATTTTTTTATTTTTTATTTTTGAGTTGAAGCCTCACTCCGTCGGTCAGACTGGAGTGCAGTGGCACACTCATGGCTTTCGCAGCCTCTGCATGCTGGGCTCAGGCGTTCCTTCCGCCTCAGCCTTCCAAGTAGCCAGAACTACAGGCATGTGCTACCACACCTGGCTAATTTTTTGATTTATTGTAGAGATGAGGTCTCGCCAAGTTGCCCAAGCTGGTATCAAACCCCTGAGCTCTGGCAATCCACTTACCTCAGTCTCCCTAAATTCTGGGATTATAGGCATGAGCCACCATGCCTGGCCTCGCTGTTCTTTTAAGTCACCATTGGCTATCCTGATGGCTGGCCACCCACACGACCCCTTGAGCAGAGGTATTGGTTACAAATTTGGGGCACACATTCTGCTTTCTGAGAGTCAACACTGCACAGTGATTATTTCTCTTTCTCTCTCTTTTTTCTTCCCATTTCTTCTTTTTCTTTCCTTTTTGTGTTGAGGTCTCATTCTGTCACCCAGGCTGGAGTATGGCAGCACGATCACAGCTCACCACAGCCTCAATTTCCTAGGCTCAAGTGATCCTCCCTCCTCAGCCTTCTGAGTAGCTGTGACTACAGGCATGTACCACCACAACTGGCTAATTTTTTTTTTATTTTTGTGGAGACAACATCTTGCTATGTTGCCTATACTGTTTTTGAACTTCTGGCCTCCAGCAATCCTCCTGCCTCAGCCTCCCAAAGTGCTGGGATCACACATGTGAGCCACCGCGTCCATCTTACTTTACTTTCAGTAATTGTTGCTTTCCTGAAGATACTAATATAGGGAGTAGAGTGAAAGACAGAGACTATTTCTTTAAAAAGTTAAGGCTGGTATTTTAATCCACAAAAGGCAGGGACTAAAAAAAAAAATGCTAATCATATGACCACACCACATTTTTGTGTTTAAATCAATTCAGCATTCTGGTGGTGATTAATAACTACGTTGACTAAAAAAGTCAATTGGCATAATTATAAAGGGAAAACTTTTCTGGTTTTAGTGAAGAAAAAAATAGGCATATAGTTGACTTTTATATTCCTTTCTAACTAAAAAAGACCTTCCAGCCTTTTAAAAATTCTTCATACGTCTGTTACATATCAAACTTGGAATGATATGCTTTGAAAATGTGCTATTCATAAAATTTCATCTTGGCAGCTGTTTCAAATATTTGTTTAAGAATATGTAGCTGTTGTGGTACTTGTAATTAAAAACAGATGGCTTTAATACACTGGCACTGTGTATTAATAGCAAAAGAAGTTTATTCAAATTAAAAAATTTTTTTGCTGATTTGAAGTTTGAGGGAACTTACATATAAGTTTCCCTCTTTTTCTCTGTCCTTAGTGGGGCACACAGAAGACTTGGATTGCTAAGAGATAACAGCCCAAAGGAATGTGTGCAGCTGTTTAGAAGAGTGAGCGTGAACTATCAAGTACCCAACCCAGGCTGGAGGTCAGACGTTAGGATTCTGCTTCCTGACATCCTCTTGCAGCTGTTCTGTCGTCTCGCCAGAAATTTTACTTCATTTTCTCACTCTTCAGGGACTCAAAGTTGGTGCTTATTCCCATGCTAAGAAGACTCATTTCCTAATCAGAAAAGAGTAGACGACCAAAGAAATGTATGAATGCAAAATGCATATTGCCAGTATATCTTCCCCTACCTTCAGCAACTAAAGGCCCAAAAGTCCATAGTTTGGTAGAAATGCAATGACTCTAGGATTTAGCACAGGGCCTAACACATAATAAGTATTCAGTAAATCTTGAACAATTGAATGTTTTCTCCAGTTAGACTTTTCTTAGTTTATTTGGAATCACTTGTAATTTTTTATTTGTTCATCTATTCATGCAATAGATTTTTTAAAAAATAGAGTCTCCCTAAGTTGCCCATGCTGGTCTCAAACTCCTGACTTCAAGCATCCTCCTGCCTCAGTCTTCCAAAGTACTGGGATCACAAGCGTAAGCCATCATGTCCAGCCCAACAGTTCTTTCTTTTTTTTCTTTTTTGAGTCAAAGTGTCATTCTGTCGCCCAGGCTGGAGTGCAGTGGCATGCTCACGGTTACCCCAGCACCGATCCACTGGGCTCAGGCGATCCTTCCACTCCAGCCTTCCACGTAGCTGGAACTACAGGTGTGTGCTACCACGCTTGGCTAATTTTTTGATATATTGTAGAGACGAGGTCTCACCAAGTTGCCCTGGCTGGTCTCGAACCCCTGGGCTCAGGCAATCCTCTAGCCTCAGTCTCCCAAAGTACTAGAATTACAGGTTTGAGCCACCGCGCCCAGCCACCCAACAGTGATTTTTTGAGAGCTTACTGTCAATACAATACAAAGGGCTTCACAAATATTTTACCTAGTCTCATGATTTCTATCCACAAGACATGATTTCTATCCACAAGATGGTATTCATTAAAAAAAAACTGTTTAATTCTTCAAACATTTTTTTTCCTATTTGGCATTCAGTAGTTTTCTTACAACACAGGATACTTATTTTACTAATGAGACCAAGAACCATCTCCTATCAAGTGGTAAATTAAGCCTGCTTAACCATTTGGTCCGTGATATGGCCATTAAGGAACATAGAAAAAACTTAAGGGGCTTGTTAAAATGCAGATTCCTTGGCCCTATCTGCTAAGGTTGCTATTAATTTGTCCAGAGAGGGGCTGGATTGTCATTGTTGTTTTTTTCCAACTCTCCCCAAGCACTTCTCATGTGCAATCAGGGCTGAGACACGCCGGACCACGCCGGACCACGCCGGACCAATGGGCAGGAAAGAATGTGGAAGGCGGATGCTTGTAACATTTCAGCATGAATAAAAATGGAGAGCTGGCTGCAGGGCTCTGTGTGGCATGAAGGAAGCTAGCAAACATTTTTTCTAAGCAGAAGGTTGATGAGATCAAAACCATGTTCCTTTTGCCGATGTGAAAGTAATAAAAGTAACACAATCTCCTTGAAATATTTCAGTGATAACATGACAGATGAGAATTCTATTTCATTCTTGTTTTATTCAACTTTCCATTCTCCCTGAAGCAAGCCCTAATGTCAGTGCAGACAGTACATTTCCAATTTTTTCTATTCACTTGCATTTGTAGGTATTTGTGGAAATATATAATTTTAATGCTAAATTAGTTATGGATACACATGTGTTAAAAACATAAAAAACATATATGGGAATAATTTCAAGATAAGGTTATGGGAAGAGGACAAAGGGTTAGGAGGTGAATATCAAGTGGCTTTATATGTCGAGAAATAGGATGGGATTGAGTCCGGGTGCAGTGGCTCATGCCTGGAATCCCGATGCTTTGGGAGGCTGAGGCAGAAAGATCCCTTGAGCCCAGGAGGTCAAGGCTGCAGTGAGCTATGATCATGTCACTGCAATTCAGCCTGGACGACAGGAGTGAGACCCTGTCTCTCAAAAAATAAAAAATAAAAAGATAGATTTGGGTCTACAAGTATTCTATACGTTACTGTATTTGTCTCAGTGCATGAAATAGAATACAAATCTATGCTTTTATTCTGTGCTGACATGTATTTTAAAGTATATGTTTATGTTAGAACAGTTTTAGATTTAGAGAAAAAAAGAATGTGAAAATCAAGAGATTCCAATTTCCTGCATCTGTTCCCCCTTCTGTTAACATCTTAGGAAAGCATAGTACATTTGTTGTGATTAATGAACCAATATTAATACATTATTATTAAGTAAAGTCCATCCTTTATTCAGACTTCCATAGGTTTTACCTAATGTTCTTTTTCTGTTCCAGGATCTCATCCAGGATAGCATAGTACATTTATTTTGTTTTAATTTTTATTTTTTGAGTTGGAGTCTCACTCTGTCGCCCAGACTGGAGTGCAGTGGCCGCTCCCGGCCACCGCAGCCTCGACCTGCTGGGCTCTGGCGATCCTTCTGCCTCAGCCTTCAGAGTAGCTGGAATTACAGGCACACACTACCACACCCGACTGATTTTTAAATTTATTGTAGAGATGAAGTCTCGCCAAGTTGCCCAGGTGGGTCTTGAACCCACAGGCTCAGGCAATCCACTCACAGCATAGTACATGTAGTTGCTGTGTCTCCTTAGATGCCTGTTGGCTTTGAACAGTTTCTCAGACTTTTCTTCATTGGAATGAGCTTGATGGCTTTGAGATGTACTGGGCAAGCATTTAGCAGAACATCCCTCAGTTGAAAATTATTTGGTGTTTTCTCATAATTCAGTTGGGGTCATGGATTTGGGAGAGGAAAACCACAGAGGTAAAGTGCCATCGTGTCACATTATGTCAGAGTAAAACTATCAACCTGACCTCTCACTGATGATGCTGACCTTGATCACCTGGCTAAGGTAGTATTTGTCAAGTACTCCCTCCCTGCTGCTTTTTTTTTTTTTTTTTTTGAGTCAGAGTCTCACTCTGTCACTCACGCTGGAGTGCAGTGGCACACTCACAGTTTCCCACAGGCTCGACCTCCTGGTCTCAGGTGATCCTTCTGCCATGGTCTCCGGAGTTCCTGGGACCAGGTGCACATCACCATGCCTGGCTAATTTTTTGTAGTGATGGGATCTCACTATGTTGCCTAGGGTGGTCTCAAACTCTGAGGCTCAGGCAATCCTTCCACCTTGTCCTCTCAAAGTGCTGGGATTACAAGTATGAGCCACTCACCCGGCCAAGTTTCCTTCTTTCTTCTCTCTCCATTCTGGATTCTTTGGAGAAAGTCACTATGCACAACTCACATTTAAGGAGTGAGGAGTTACGCGTCATCTTACACAATTTATTTTGAGTTATTCTGCACGAAGGACTCCACAGACTGCTCTCTCTCTCTCTCAGTCAAAGCAGCATAGCGGGAATTCACTTCCAGATACTTGCCTAGTGTCCTTGAGGTGAGAGTGACTGCTCAGAATATTGGTGTCTAGATCTCACGGCTAGAACAGTCATCAGAGAGATACACACCATGGTGTCTGTTGGGCATGATGGCAGGGCATATAAATTTAAGCTGAGGTTCTCCACCCAGCATGTTGGTTCCCATCAAGCCCCAGATCAGAAATTACCTTCTACAGAGTCTGTCCTGCAGGGCCACCTTGTCTGGGCCCTCACCAGGAGGTGTTGCTGTCCTTCTCCAGGGGACCAGAGTAGTTATCTTTTATCTCCTTTGTATCACTGATCACATTCTGCCTTCTAGTATTGTTGTTTAAATGTACAACCCTTCACCACTGAATTATAAGTTTTAAAAATAGAAACTGACTTTTGCGTCTTCATCTTTTTATAGCACCTAGAACACTGCCTTAGTCAGCCTATGACAGGAAAAATGTGATTTATTATATGTTTGTGCAAATATGGATATTACAAAATCATGTGTTCTATACATTTGCTGTATTTTTTTTTAGTTGGAGTCTCTGTCGCCCAGACTAGAATGCAGTGTCAAGCTCCTAGCCACCACAGCCTCAACCTGCTGGGCTCCGGCAATCCTTCCGCCTCAGCCTTCCGAGTAGCTGGAACTACAAGTGCGCGCTACCACGCCCGGCTAATTTTTTTGATTCACTGTAGAGGTGAGGTCTCGCCAAGTTGCCCAGGCGGGTCTAGAACCTGCAGGCTCAGGCAATTCACTCAACTCGGCCTCCCAAAGCTCAGGATTACAGGCTGAGCCACCGAGCCCGGCCATTTGCTGTATTTACAATGAAAAATTCAGTGGCATTTAGTACATTCATGACTTTGCACGACATCTAGAACATTCAGAACATTTAGTTCCTAAACATCTGCATCGCCGGAAAGAAAACTTCACCCATTAGCAGTGATCTTCCCTCAGCCCCTGGCCCGCCTCCCTTCTGTCTCTGTGGACTTTTCTATTCTGGACACTTTATATTAATGAGATCATATGATACGTAACCTTTGTATCTGGCTTCTTTAACTTAGTACAATGTTTTCAAGGTTCATCTACATTTTGTCATTTATTGCAGGTATATTACATCTGCCTGATTCTTACCACTAGATGGCATCACTTTCCCGGGCATTTCCCGATGGTTGCCCATACTATTTAGTGAAATTAACCAAACTAAACAGTTCAAGGACTGTTTTCACTGCAAAACTGGTTGATGGCTAATAAAGTATGAGTTATTTGACACTACAGTCATACAATATGTCATGGACCTCATCATTATTTGTGTCATAGGCAACCATCATCCGGGAAAGTATTTTCTCAGATGGTTCGAAATATTTATCTCTTTCATATTGAATTGTTGTAACATAAATATTTTATTAAACTATCGATAAACAATAGCATCTCTGTCAAGACTGAAAAGCATACTATATAGGGGATTTTGTAATGTCATTGTGAAATTGACATAAGACTTGACTTTACCTATGAGTGAAAGGACCACAGATAAATTGCTCAACCTCGCTGAGTTAACTTAATCCTTCAGGAAGGGATGGAAATAAGTAACACCTTCCCTCCAGGGTTTTATAAGTAAATGAAATGTCTGTGAAAATGCACCATACTCTGAAGCACTATATTGTTACTAACACTGAAGATTTAAAAATCACAGTCATTAATACTTATATGATGCATAAAATGTCATTCTTTTTATGATAGGCAGTGAAATTAAGCTCGGGGCTTATCAAAAATTTTAAAAACTTAAAAGGTACATTTTGAACATCTCTCCAAAGCCACCATAGGAGAGAATGATTTGAGAAGATTCTGTGAGGAAATTACAGCAATTTTACTTTGACTTGTCTGAAAATATATTTTAGTATGAGAAGCATTTATCCTGTCTGCTGATTAACAACCTAAAGTCTCTCTATACCTTTAGGACTCAAAGCAGAGTTTGACATACGACAAGCCTTAAATACATATATAATGATGAATGAATAAATGAGCTCCATTTTCTGCATTTCTCCCTTATTTGACTGGATGCTTCTTTAGGGTAAGAACTGTGTTATTGTTTAGTTAATTCTCCTATCTAATTGTGGCTGGGCCTCAAAAAAAAAATAAAGTGTTTATTGGATGAATAAATACATTACCACTAAAATGCAAAATATTTAGATATAAAACAGTTTATGCTTTTTAAAAATTTGATTTTTTATAGATCCAGAGTCTCACTATATTGCCCAGGCTGATCCTAAGCTCTTGCTTTAAGCAATCCTCCTGCTTAGCCTCTTAAAGTCCTTAGGATTACAGGTCTGAGTCACCGTGTTCAGTTTAGTTTATACTTTTAAATTATTATTTTTTATTTATTTACTTTAGAGATGAAGGTGTCTCGCTCTGTTACCCAGGCTGGTCTCAAACTCCTGGCCTCAAGCGTTTCTCCTGTCTCAGTCTCCTGAGTAGCTGGACTTACAGGCACAAGCCACTATGTCTGGCTTTTTAAAAATTATTAAACCTATTTAAAAGTTATGCTTTCTCCCTGAGTTGACCTAGTTTTTTAGTTAAAGTTGCCCAGTAAATTAGCATCTATAGGCATATTTTGACAGTTAAAAACAAAACAAGGAGATAATGTTCACAGCTATAAATAATTCAAGTGACATAAATTTCTCAAAACATAAGCAGCATAGAGTTCTTTGTATAGTGTAGAACACTGAAACCTTGAAAGCAGACGTAGGGTGACAACACTGCCCAACCAAACAAACTACAGGATGATTTTTGGTGGCCCTGGAGCTAACTATTGTCCTTAAGAGATGGTATGACAGAGTGGCCAGGCTGCTTCCCCAGCTTACGAGCTGATATCTAGTAACACAGTAATCTTTCTGAGCCTTGATTCCTCACCTGTAAAATAAGACAATGTTAGTATTCACCTCACTGGTTCATCACACAGACTAGATGAGTGAATGCAAGAAAAATACATAGGACAGTGTATGGTAACTGCATACCTTCCATAAAACATCAGGTATGATTATCAATTTTTTTATCATCAATGTTACCCAGATCGACTAGTTCTCAATCACAGACAATGCAGAATTGCATATACCAACCCTTTGGCGGTCTTGAGGCATGAGATTTAGGGCGGCAAGACTTTGAAGGAAATACAGGAAGCACAATGCTCCCTGATGAGAATGCTATGATCAAGTGGTCTTGCAGAGAATTAGGGAGAGTTAAACACTGCTAAGAACAATCCAAATTGCTGGGCGTGGTGGCTCACACCAGTAATCCCAGCACCTGGGGAAGCAGAGGTGAGAGGATTGCCTGAGCCCAGGAGCTCAAGACCAGCCTGGACAACATGGTGAGTCTCTGTCTCTATAATAAATCGAAAATTAGCCACGTGTGGTGGCGCATGAAGAGGAAGGATCTCCTGATCCAGTGGGTTGCGGCTGTGGTGGCCGAGATCATACCATTGCACCCCAGCCAGGGTGAGAGAGTGAGGCTCCAACTCAAAAAAAAAAAGAACCGTCCAAATTTAGGAAAGTGTGGAATTCCCTCTTGTAACTCCATGATTCTATTCATCTTCTAATGCCTTCCATCTAGATGTAAATTTCTTTTGATAAGCTAATGAAGTAATGGGGAATGGCTATACATCTTTGTTCTCCATCTAATCCAACCAGCTGACTAATTGGAATTGCTAGTTTATTCTGAAGTCAGATGAGGCAGTTTTCTAGACATCTTCCTCAGAGATGGTTATTTGTAACTACCTTCAAATACTGCAATCCTGAAGCACATATTCCTGGAACTTCGGAATGCTATCACTGGCCTTTATTATCATGAATATTTCTGTTCCCAGAACAAGAAGGAATACAAGAAAGTCCAAGGGCCCTTGTGTTGCATTTTGCTGGATTTTTTTTTTTTTTTAGTTGGAGTCTGTTGACCAGGCTGGAGTGCAGTGGCATGCTCATGGCGACCACAGACTTGACCTGCAATCCTTCCACCTCAGCCTTCCAAGTAGCTGGAACTATAGGCGTGCGCCACCACACCCAGCTAATTTTTTGAATTTTTGTAGAGACAGAGTCTCACCAAGTTGCCCAGGCGGGTCACGAACCCCTGGGCTCAGGCAATCCTCTTGCCTGAGCCTCCCAAAGTGCTGGGGTTACAGGCTTGAGCCACTGTGCTTGGCCTGCTGGACTTTGCATACCAAAATTTCTTATCATGGACTTAAAAAATTCATAGACTTAGCCGGGCTCAGTGGCTCAGCCTGTAATCCCAGGCTTTGGGAGGCTGAGGTGAGTGGATTGCCTGAGCCCACGGGTTCGAGACCCGCCTGGGCAACTTGGCGAGACCTCATCTCTACAAGAAATCAAAAAATTAATCAGGCGTGGTAGCGCGTGCCTGTAGTTCTAGCTACTTGGAAGGCTGAGGCAGAAGGATCGCGGGAGCCCAGCAGGTCGAGATTGCAGTGGCTGGGAGTGGCCACTGCACTCCAGTCTGGGTGACAGAGTGAGACTCCAACTAAAAAAAAAAAATTCATAGATTTTATTTTTAGGTTCATGGCAAAATTGAGTGAAAAGTACAGAGTCACATCTACCCCTGTTCCCAACAGCCTCCCCTGCCATCAACACCTCCTACCAGAGTGCTGCATTTGTTACAATTGATGAGCCCACACTGATACCTCATTATCACTCAGAGTCCACGGTTCACATTAGGGTTCACTTCTTTTTTTTTTTTTGAGTTGGAGTCTCACTCTGTCGCCCAGACTGGAGTGCAGTGGCCGCTCCCGGCCACTGCAGCCTTGCCTGCTGGGCTCCGGCGATGTTTCCGCCTCAGCCTTTCGAGTAGCCAGAATTACAGGCATTCGCTACCACGCCCGGCTGATTTTTTAATTTATTGTAGAGATAAGGTCTCGCTGCCCAGGTGGGTCTCAAACCTGCGGGCTCAGGCAATCCACTCACCTCAGTCTCCCAAAGGCGTGGGATTACAGGCTGAGCCACCAAGCCCGGCTAGGGTTCACTTTTGGTGGTGTGCATTCTATGGCTTTGGACAAATATATAATGACATGCATCCACCATTATGGTATCATATAGTTTCTTTACCCTAAAATTGTCCTGTGTGCCACCTTCTCATTCCTCTCCCCCTTAAGCACTGGTAACCACTGATCTTTTTACTCTCTCCATAGTTTCATCTTTTTCTAGAATGTCATATAATTGTCATACGATATGTAGTCTTTTTTTTTGAGTCAGGTGACACTCCACTCTGTCACCAGGTTGGAGTGCAGTGGCACAATCATGTCCTCACTGCTACCTCGACCTCCTGGGCCAGGAGATCCTTCTGCCTCGGCCTCCTGAGTAGCTGGGACTATAGGCATGCACCACCACACCAGGCTTATTAATTTTGAGGTCTCACTATGTTACCTATGCTGGTCTTGAACTGCTGGGCTCAAGCAATCCTCTCTCCTCAGCCTTCCAAAGAGTTGGAATTACAGTTATGAGCCACTGTGCCTGCCTTGCTCTCAATGGCTTGAAATTTCATTATTTTTTTTTAGCACTAAATAATGTTTTACTATCTCTGTGTACTATAATCTTTAAAAAATTTTTTTCATAATCGTTTTATTTCCATAGTTTTATGAGTACAAACGGTTTGGGTTACATGGAGGTATTGTATAGTGGTGAAGAAGTCTGGGCTTTAAGTGTACCTGACATCCCTATTAGTGTATTTGTACCTAACAGATGATTTTTCTTCCCTCCCTCCCTCCTCATCCTCCCCATTTTGAGTCTCCAGTGTCCATTATACTATTCTATATACCTTTGCAGACCCATAACTTAGCTCCCACTTGTAAGTGAGAACATGCAGTATTTGGTTTTCTATTCTTGTGTTACTTCACTTAGGATGTACTACATTTTTTTTTTTGAGTTGGAGTCTTACTCCATCACCCAGGTTGGAATGCCATGGCACGCTCATGGCCACCGCAACTTTGACCTGCTGGGCTCAGGCGATCCTTCCACCTCAGCCTTCCAAGTAGTTGCAACTACAGGCACGCACCACCATGCCTGGCGAATTTTTAAAAATTATTGTAGACATGAGGTCTCGCCAAGCTGCTCAGGCTGGTCTTGAACCTGTAGGCTCAGGCAATCCTCTCACCTCAGCCTCCCAATGTGCTGGGATTATAGACGTGAGTCTCCGCGCCTGGCCTACCACAATTTATCTACCCATTTACACTGAAGGACATCTTCGTTGCTTTCAGGTTTTGTAATTATAAAAGAAGCTGCTATAAATATCTGTGCAGAGGTTTTTGTGTGGACATACATTTTCAATTCATTTGATAAATACCAAGGAGTGCAATTGCTAGACTGTATGATAAGAGTATGCTTAATTTTGTAAGGAACTGTCCAACTGTCTTCCAAAGTGGTTGTTCTGGCTCTCTGCTCCTCCCATCTTCAGACAGCCGCATCCTTCATGCAGCATCAACCACATCCCCGAGATGCCACAGAGAAGACGAAGGCCAGAGTGAATGAATTTGGCTGTCTTGGGCACCCGATCACCAGGGCTGCTTTTTTTTTTTTTTTTGAGTTGGAGTCTCACTCTGTCTCCCAGACTGGAGTGCAGTGGCCGCTCCCGGCCACTGCAGCCTCGACCTGCTGGGCTCCGGCGATCCTTCCGCCTCAGCCTTCCAAGTAGCCAGAATTACAGGCGCGTGCTACCACGCCTGGCTGATTTTTTTTTTTTTATTTATTGTAGAGATGAGGTCTCGCTGCCCAGGCGGTTTTCGAACCCGCGGGCTCAGGCAATCCACTCACCTCAGCCTCCCAAAGGCGCGGGATTACAGGCTGAGCCACCAAGCCCGGCTTACCAGGGCTGCTTTTAACTCTGGCAAAGTGGATCTTGTCACCATCAATGACCCCTTCATTAACCTCAACTACATGGTCTCCATGTTCCAGAGTGACTCTACCCATGACAAGTTCCACAGCACCGTCAAGACCGGGAACAGGAAGCTTGTCATCAATGGAAATCCCATCACTATCTTGCAGGAGCAAGATTCCCACAAACATCAAATGGGGTGACGCCAGCGCTGATGATGTAGTTGAGTCCACTGGTGTCTTCGCTACTTGGAGAAGGCTGGGGGTCCCTTATGGGAGGAGCCAAAAGGGTCATCATCTCTTCCCCCACTGCTGACACCTCCATCTTTGTGATGGGCATGAACCATGAGAAGTACCAGAACAATCTCACAATTGTCAGCTTCCTGAGCCACCAACTGCTTAGCCCCCCTGGACAAAGTCATCCTGAGCCACCAACTGCTTAGCCCCCCTGGACAAAGTCACCCATGACAACTTTGGCATTCTGGAGGGACTCATGACCACCTTCCATGCCATCACTGCCACCTAGAAGACTGTGGATGGCCCTCTCTGGGAAGCTGGGGCCCAAAGGCCACAGGGCCTCCAGAATATCATTCCTGTGTCCACCGGTGCTGCCAAGACCATGGGCAAGGTCATCCTTGAGCTGAATGGGAAGCTCACGGGCATAGCCTGCCATGTCCCCACCACCAGTGTGTCCATTGTGGACACAACCTGCCACCTGGAGAAACCTGCCAAATATGACATCAAGTAGGTGGTGAAGCAGGCATCTGAGGGCACCCTCAAGGGCATCCTGGACTAAACCTGGAGGACCAGGTTGTGTCCTCCAGCTTTAACCGTGACACCCACTCTTCTACATTTGATGCTGGAGCTGGCATTGCCCTCAATGACCACTTTGTCAAACTCATCTCTTGGCATGGCAATGAACTTGAGTACAGTGACATGGTGGTGGACCTCATGGTCCATATGGCTTCCAAGGTATATGAGCCCCTAAACCACCAGCCCCAGTGAGAGCACAAGAGGCAGAGAGAGACCCTCAGCTGCTAGGAAGTCCCTGCCATGCTCAGTCCTTGGCCACACTGAAACTTTTCCCTCTTCACAGTGTCCATGCCAAATCCCCTGAAGAATCAGGGTGGGGATAATCTAGAGAGTCCCACCTTGTCATGGACCATCAATAAAATCCCCTGGCTGGGCTAAGTGACTCAGCCTGTCATCCCAGTACTTTGGGAGGCAAAGGTGAGTGGGATTCCTGAGCCCGAGGGTTCAAGACCAGCCCGGGCAACTTGGTGAGACCGCATCTCTACAATAAATAAAAAATTGGCTGGACATGGTAGCACGTGATTGTAGTTCCAGCTACTTGGAAGGCTGAGGTGGAAGAATCACCAGAGCCCGGCAGGTCGACGCTGGGGTGGCCATGAGCATGCCATTGCACTCCAGCCTGGGCAATGGAGTGAGATTCCAACTCAAAAAAAAAATCCCCTGTACCAAAAAAACAAAACAAAGACAAAGTGACTGCTCCATGTTATATTCCCACCAGCAATCAATATGAATTTCTGTTACTTCACCTCTGCCAGAATTTGGTGCTATTAGTGTCTTGGATTTTAGCCATTCTAATAGTGTGTTGTTGTTTTAATTTGTAATTTCCTAATGACAAAAGATGTTGAACATTTTTCCAAATGCTTATCTGATGAGGTGATCTTTGGCGAGGTGTCTGTTCCAATCTTTTGCACATTTTATAATTGGGCTCATTTTCTTATTATTGAGTTTTATCATGAATTTTTTTTTGAAATTTTATTTATTTGTTTGTTTATTTTTTGAATTGGAGTCTCATTCTGTTGCCCAGACTGGAGTGCAGTGGCACATTCATGGCACTGTTGGGCTCAGGTGATCCTTCTGCCTCAGCCTTCCAAGTAGCTGGAACTACAGACACACGCCACCATACCCAGCTAGTTTTTAAATTTATTGTAGAGATGAGGGCTCACCAAGTTACCCAGGCTGGTCTCGAATTCCTGGGCTCAGGTTATTCTCTCGCCTCGGTCTCCCAAAGTGCTGGGATTACAGACGTGAGTCACCATGCCTGGCCGTAATTCTTATTTTTATAATGTTTTGTAGAGATGGGAACTCTCTATGTTGCTCAGACTGGACTTAAACTCCTGGGTTCAAGAGAGCCCTTCACCTTAGCCTCCTGGGTAACTGGGACTACAAGTGCAAGCCACTACACCTGACTCATCACAGACTTAAACAACAACAAAAAAAGACAGAGACTCTAGCAAATAGAGACAAGCACAGAGCAAAAAATAAAAATTTCTATGACTCAGAAATAACCAAAACATTGTTTTATACCCTGTGGATCTGTTTTCTATGTACATGTATAAGTATAGTTCTACAGCATGTATAAAAATGTAGTATAACACTCGGCAATTTATAGCAGCTCCAGTGATTTATAAATGTCTTCATCTTCTCTACCATTTCACTCAGTTCTAGATGCTTCTTTGGTATTTATTTATTTTTATTTTAGAGATGCGGGGTACAATTCAGGGTTAGGTATACAAACACTGATTATGCAGGTACCCTTGTTGATGAGGTGTGCCTCATCCCACCCTGGCAATCCCACCCCCTCCCCTGGCAATTTCCCACTACTACCAATCTCTTTCTTATAGTATTACAGTAGTTGTTCAAGGTCCACTTATGAGTGAGAACATGTGATACTCGGTTCTTTGTTTCTGTGATAGATTACTCAGTATTATAGCCTATATGTGTGTGTGTGTGTGTGTGTGTGTGTGTGTGTGTGTGTGTGTGTGTGGTTTGTGTGTGTGTATAGTCCATCCAAGTTGCTGCGAAGTTCATAATTTTGTCCTTTTTTATGGCTACATAATATTCCATTGTCATGTATATGTACCACATTTTTAAAATCCAGTCCTCTTTCGATGGGCAGCACAGTTGCTTCCATGTTTTTGCTATTGTGAACAATGCTGCAACAAACATGCATGGGTAGATATCTTTTTTGTAGAATGATTTGAGTTCCTCTGGGTATATTCCCAATAGGGGAATTGGTGGGTCATATAGAAGGTCAATTTCTAGTTCTTTCAGAAATTGCCACACTGTCTTCTCATTCCTTTGTTTTAAACCATACCAACTTCACTGTGGCTCAATAGTTGATGTAGCTTTCAATCTTTCCTCCTTGAAAAGCCACAGTGACATTAAGTAATGTAAATATAGAATAGAAAGAATTTCTGTAAGACTCTAACAGATTCATTGAAGAATTTTAAAAAGCATAACAAAAGCTGTTTCTAATTTACGTGTTTCTGACGACAGCTTGGTATAGTTTTGGATATAGCAAAACCTAGTCTCTAAATAAATAAATAAAAATAGGCTTGTTGCCTAGTTGGCAAGGATGATAAGTAAACCAGCAGCTGGAACGCAGTGTGACAGATACGAGGATAGGATTGAGCACAAGGTGTTATGAAGGGATGCTTGTCTAATCAGGATGGGGGGCGGTTTTCCAGAGAAGACCATGATCAAGCTTGACTTGCAGCATAATGAGGAGTCAGCCTAGGTAGACAGAGACGGCATGGAAGGGTGAATGAACTCACCTCTATCTGGAGAGCTGTAAAAGGTTAACGTTGCCTTGGGCAGCCGTAGGAGAAGAACGTAAGAGGTGGTTTCAGCAGAAGGCATCACCTGGAATAGCTCTTTCCCCTGTTCTGACCCTACCTCATGTCCTGTAACTTCCTCCTCCCTGGTTCCCTCTGTTCCAGCCACATTGGCCTCCTTGTGTTTCCTCATAGCTATCACGCACACTCTGAACTCAGGGTGTTGGCGTTTCCCCAGTCCTACTTGGAGTGTTCTCCCACAGATAGCTAGGGCCATGCTTCCTACCTCCCCTCCTCAAGATGCTTGCACGAATACCACCTCCCTGGCCACCCTCATAGCCACACTGCCTCGGCCCTGTTGCCTCCCTGCTGAGTTTCTCTTCGCTGCCCTCATCTCCAACTGACACACGATATACGGGGGGGACACCCCCCAAAACAGAAACAAACTCTTGGAGGGTGGGCCCCTTGTAGTCCAGGCTTCCCCACTAGGTAGGTGTTCTAGGAACCTGTCAGCATCAGAGTACCAGCTAGCGTTGTTGTGAGAGGCTGTGTTCGGCATCAGTTCATTTTTTTTTGGAGATTCTTTCAGTGAGTTTGCCCATTTCATAATGATGATTTACAAGCACACCTGCCTACGCTGCACTGAGTGTTCTTGCAGTTCTGCAGTTTTTGACCAAAACCAGCATGACCTCCATGCCCCACCGTGCCTATTCACACTGTTTTTTGTTGTTTCCTTGGATGAAAAAAGTCCTCACAGGGAAATGTTTTGCCAATGTAGAAGAGGTGAAGCAAAAAATGGCTGAAGCACTGAAAGGCATCAAAATTAACGAGTTCAAAACTGTTTTGAGCAGTGGAAAAGGCGTCTCAAGGTGTATTGATTGCATCAAATGGAGAGTACTTTGAAGGTGATTGACGTTTAAACATGTAAGAATAAACACATGATTTTTAATAAGTAAATTCCAGTTTTGGGGCCCCTCCCTGGTATTTTACTCTTTATTTGCTTATTGTTTGTCTCTGCTGCTGTGTTTCCCCATATGGGAACAGGCCCTGACATTTGGCAGGCAAGTCATATAGTTATTTTTGAGTGAGGGCCACATCAGTGCTGGTCATCTGAAATTATTACAAACCACTTTGTTGAATGAGAGCTTTATTCATATTTAATTCATACAGTTCTTTTTGTTTTATAGTCATGTGAAAACTAAAAACATTCATAGTTCATTCCTAAACTTTTTATACATGCTTAAGCATCAAGTATTAGGATTAAAATGATTTGTTGACCCTGGAGAGTGGTGATGGGGAAATCTGTAAGAATTTTTTTTTTTTTTGCTTTTTATTCATACAGTCCTCATATTTAAGAATCACTGCTATAGTATTGTAGGCGGTTGTTTTTGGAATTGAATAACTCAAGTTGTGTTTTTAGCTATTCTCTCATTCAATAAGAGCAATCAACATGGAAGGCTTCTGTGACCAACGTGTGGGGGTTTCTCCCCACACACCAAGAAGCAATCATTCCTGCTGGATGCCAGCTCGGTGTCCTCCAATTCAATTCTGACACTGTCTACCTGGAGAGAGTGTCAAATCCCACAAGTTGAAGGCTCAGTCCCTGAGACCACCCTCCTTTCCCACCAGTCGCAAGTCCTAGCCTCTGACTGATCAACTTCAAGTTGGGATTCCTACAACTTCTTCCTTGAGTTCCATTAATTTTCTAGAGTGACTTATAGAACTCAGGAAAACATTTATTTATGCTCATCTGCTTGTTATTAAAGGATGTTACATTCTAATACTAATAGACAGAGTGGGGAAACCCAGTACGACTTGTCCGTTCAGATTCTTCCTGGCCCACTGGTACAGCAATCTTTCCTCCTGAGTATGGGGCAGGACCCCTTCGGAAGTGGGGGTCTTGTGACCTACAATCAGACAAGACAGGTCAGAGACCAGCTCCAACACAGACAGGTGGGGGAAGATTCCTGCCTTGGAGAGAGAGAGGAGACGGTTAGAATGAGAAATTCTGTTTTCTGAGGCCTAAAGCGCCCAACATTATAACATGGGTTAGAATATGAGCATTATGGGCCCGGCATGGTGACTCACGCTTGTAATCCCAGCACTTTGGGAGGCACAGGCAAGAGTATTGCCTGAGTCTAGGAGTTCTAGACCAGCCTGGGCCACTGGGCAAGACCTCATCTCTACAAGCAAGTCAAAAATTAGCCAGGCGTGGTGGTATGTGCCTGTTGTTCCAGCTACTTGAAAGACTGAGGCAGAAGGATCGCCTGAGCCCAGCAGGTCAAGGCTGCTGTGGCTATGAGCGTGCCACTGCACTCCAGCCTGGGTGACAGAGTGAGACGAAAGGAAAGAAGAAAGGAAGAAAAGGAAAGGAAAGGAAAGAAAGGAAGAAAGAAGTTATGAGTCAGAAATTGCGGAACACACACACACACACACACACACACACACACACACACACACTAATATCACCATTGCTTATCTACTCCCCCACTTTGTTTCAGTTAGTAAGGTGGTTAGAAATGGTGTGTCAGTTCGCCTGCCTCCTAATTGTGTGATCTTCTGCAAATTATTTATCTATACATAACCTGTCGTAGCTTTCGAGAGGATTAATTGAGAGAATTTATAAAAAGTGCCTAGCACAGTGCCTGGGTACAAAGCTCTCAATAAATTGATCTATGTGATGCTAATCATTTTAGAAAGCTAGGGATTAACTGGAATCATTTTCTAAGCACCATATCCTTTCCTCCAAAACCGTTAATGCAAGTCGAAATGCCGTATTTTATTTATTTATTTATTTATTTTTTGAGTTGGAGTCTCACTCTGTCGCTCAGGTTGGAGTGCAGCGGCACGCTCACAGCCACCACACCTGCTGGGATTAGGCGATCCGTCTGCCTCAGCCTTCCAAGTAGCTGGAACTACAGGCACACGCCACCACGCCTAGCTAGTTTTTGTGATTTACTGAAGAGATGAGGGCTCACCAAATTGCCCAGGCTGGTCTCGAACCCTCAGCGTTCCAGCAATCCTCCCAAAGATTACCGGCTGAGCCACCGCGCCCGGCCCGTGCGTCTTTGAATGAAAATTTAACTGAAGGCTGTTTCTCTCGCGAGATTATAGGGGCCCTGTGTGTTTTGCTCATTGGTGACTCCCTAGAAAACCTGCTACTTGTCCTGCTCATTGTAAGCCTCGACTATATCACAATAGATAGTATGTAAAGGTGATGTAAGTTCCAATAGTAAACACTAGAGGGTAGTGTTCCCCTCCTCTTCCTCACTCTTACTCCATCCAGAAACGATTTTCTGGAAGTGCTTTTTTTTTTTTTGAACCAAGGTCTCTGTTGCCCAGATTGGAGTGCAATGGCACCATCACAGCACACTGCAGTCTCAACTTCCTGGGGCTCAAGCTATTCTTCTGCCCCCGCCTTCCGAGTAGCAGGAACTACAAGCACACACCTCCACTGTTTGATTTATTGTAGAGAGGGAGTGCCCCTATGCTGTCCACGCTGGTGTGGACCTCCCGGCCTCAAGCAATCCTCCAGCCCTGGTCTCTCAAAGTTCTGGGATTACAGGATTGAGCTGCTTCACTCGGCCTGGAAGTGTATTTTTTAAGCCTAATCTTACCCAAGGAAACAAGTTTTTTACTCATTCAGGCTTAGGCTTGCTGTTTTTGCTTCACTACTGCCTGGAATATATATATCTATACTTTCTGTAGAAATAAACACGAAATCCAAAAGCCTAACTGTATTTGTACCCAGGACATGTTAAAAGAGAGAGTTTATTTATTTAATTAATTTATTTATTTTTGAGTTGGCGTTTCGCTCCGTTGCCCAGGCTGGAGTGCAGTGGCACACTCCCATTAGCCAGAACTACAGGTGTGCGTTACCAAGCCCAGCTAATTTTTTGATTTATTGTAGAGATGAGGTCTCACCATGTTGCCCAGGCTGGTCTCGAACCCCTGAGCTCAGTCAATTCTCTTGCCTCAGCTTCCCAAAGTGCTGGGATTACAGGCTGAGCCACTGTGCTCGGCCGTTAATAGAGAGTTTGAACAAAATATTTAAATCAAAGCAATTTAAGGAGACCATCCCTGTCTGTTGTGTAACATAAGACAAAATCATATTGCAGGGCACCGTTACACAACCCTATATTCCCTGCTACTTGGGAGGCTGAGGTCAGAGGATCACTTAAACTCTGGATTTGGAGTCCATCCAGGGAAACATAATGAGTTCCCATTTTCACACAAAAAAATTTGTTTTAATTAGCAAGGCTTGGTGGCACACACCTGTAGTCCCAGCTCCTTAGGAGGCTGAGGTGGAAGGATCATGTAAGTCCAGGAGTTCAAGTCCAGCCTGAGCAACATAGCAAGACCCAGCCTTTTAAACACACACACACACACACACACACACGCGTGCGCGCACACGCACACACACACACACACACACACACACACACACAGAGCAATTAATGATTATGTCCCCTTAAACATTAATTTGGTTTGTTAATCATGGTGGACCCTTTCTAAAGATAATTACTAGCTCTGAATGCTACATTCAACAAATATTTACTGGGTACTTACTAAATGCTAGAGATTCTCTAAGTGCTGGACATTTAAGTGCAGAAGACAGACAAGGCTCAGGTCTTGTGTTTAGCCTGTGGATTCTGCCAGGGGAGAGGAGAGAGGGTTCAACACCCTCCAACTATTATCTTAGAAATGTTTAGATATGCTAGGCATGGTGGCTCATGCCTATAATCCCAGCACTTTAGGAGGCTGAGGTGAGAGGATTGCCTGAGTCCCATGGGTTCAAGACCAACCTGGGCAAATTGGTGGGACCCCATCTCTACAATAAATAAAAAAAACTAGCCGGGTGTGGTGGCATGTGCCTGTAGTTCCAGCAACTTGGAAGGCTGAGGTGGAAGGATTGCCTGAGCCCAGCAGGTCAAGGCTTCGGTGGCTGGGAGTGTGCCACTGCCCTCTAGCCTGGGTGACAGAGTGGGATTCCTACTCAAAAAAAAAAAGAAAGGAAAAATTTCTTAGCTATTTAAAGATGGAAAGGTATATAGAGACTATCTAGTGGAAACTCAGATACCTAGAGGGGCCAGATAGATAATATAAATAAATAAAATGGGCTCGCTGGGGCCTATCATCAGGTGAAGATCAGGCATTCAGTGGAAGGGTCACACCCTCCCAACCAGCTCACACTGCAATGTTCTCTCTCTCTCTCTCTCTTAAGTTATTTATCTTACAGCCGAAAGTAAGACCCCATCCCCACCCCTGCCTCACAGAGCACACACCTCGTCCTAAAGTCACCAGAGGGAAAGAACGGCTCTGGCAATGGGAGATTCAGTGAGCCAGGAGGAGTGAGGCAACAAAGAAGACCTTGTCCTCCACCTCCCCACATCCTCAAGTGGTTTTTGTATTTTTAAATAACTTTTTAAAAATTTATTTTATTTTTGGTGTTTTATTTTTATTTTTTATTAGAAAGATGTGGGGTACAATTCAGGGGTAGGTATATAAACATTGATTATGCAGGTACCCTTGTTGATGAGGTATGCCCCTCCCTCCCCGAGCAGTTTCCCTCGACTGCCAATCCCAACCCCTGACAGTTTTCCATCACCACCAAATGCTTTCCTATAGTATTATAATTGTTCAAGGTCCACTTATGAGTGAGAACATATGGTACTCTGTTCTTTGTTTCTGTGCTAGATCACTGAGTATGATCAACTCCAAATCCATCCAAGTTGCTGCGAAGTCCATATATTTGTCCTTCTTTATGGCTGCATAATATTCCATTGTGTATATGCACCACATTTTTTAAATCCAGTTCAGCTTCGATGGGCAACAATGGTTGGTTCCATGTTTTTGCTATTGTGAATAGAGTTGCAACAAACATACGTGTGCAGGTATCTTTTTTGTAGAATGATTTGAGTTCCTCCGGGCATACTCCCAATCGGGAAATTGCTGGGTCATATGGAAAGTCAATTTCTAGTTCTTTCAGAAATTGCCACACTGTCTTCCAAAGAGGTTGCACTAGTTTGCCTTCCCACCAGCAGTGTAGAAGTGTTCCTTTTTCTCCGCATCCTCGCCAGCATCTGTTGTTTGTTTTATTTTATTTTAAAGATGCGGAATACAATTCAGGATTCAATATACAAATGGTCAATGTATAGTTAAAGTTTGGGCCTCCCTTTGGTCAAATATTTTTAGAAAACAAACCTGTTTAGCCCAAATTGTGATAAATATTAAACAATGCAAGATGATAACATGAGCAGTAACCACAGTGAGGGTGAAGGTGAGGTGTCCTGCTTTTCTCGACCATTAAAAGAGCTTCCCTTTCTGGGTCTGTTTTCTCTAAGACTCCTGAGAGACTTCACCGAGAACAGAGCCTGGGGCATAACCATCTTCAGGCGCTATCAAAAGAGAAATGAGGTGGGTTAGTTGTGTCTTCCTTCTTTGTAAGACTGTGCAACCAAGGCAGGGAGTCTCTGAATCCATTTTCCAACAAAGTCAAGTTTTTATTTTGTTGAAGAGAAACCAGAAATCTGGAGGTTTCATGGGAATGCTCCCAATTTATAAAGGTTGCCAATTTATGAGAACTTTTAATATGCGACAAGGACTAATTCAAGCTCATCTGAGAGTTAAATCCGTCCCACTGTCTAGCAGTTTAACCACTAACCCACTTCAGTTTTCTAACTTCACAGATAACGTAGCTGACTCAGAGGCGTTAAGGACTTGTTCTGTATCCCCTCACACTCTGTATTCTTTTCTTTCAGTCATTGAATGGCTGCAAAATGTGGAGAAAATGTCTGACAACTATTGAGAAAACTATTGTTGACTTTAAATAATTTAAGATCGGAAAGAGTCATGCTACTTGGCAGTGTTTGTGCTGGGATGACTCAAGTATGTGATTTATAGGAACAGTGAATGTAGTATCCAATGTGGAAGATGTTGTGATCACAGAGGAGCTCATGAGAAGACAGAACACGCAACAGCATTACAAGCTGGCGCCATGAAGGCGCTATCGAATGTGAGTAACTCATTTCACACACATCGGTGTATTGGAAAACAGCTGCAGGATAACATCGCAAGGAATTCTGGGCAAGTAAGATATTCTGTCATTTCTTAAAATCTAATCAACAATGTGCATATGGATTTTAATATTAAATTAGGAAAAAAATGGTTCGATATTGCGTAGCAAACAAAATAAACATGCATATGGTGGAGCTCAGATGAATGGGAGGAAGGAGAAACATTCAAGTGAACTCAGTTGGAGTTTCAGATTCTGAGGCCAACGCATTCCGTGGCCATTTCACAGAACTGGGGACCAAGAAGATAGCGGTAACATTTAAGAAAGTGTTATTTCTTTGACTGTTTATTACAGGTGTCAAGCTGACATTTGGAGAGGAAAGCTAAGTGCTGACATCACCACCTGGTTTTGCTAAGTCTTGGTTCACCTTCCACTAACCCTCTCTTGATTCTGTTAGGGCAGGGCTGATTAGCTGATTCATTGCCACATTCCCAGCTTACTCCATGACACTCAGAAGGCTCTAATCGCTGTGCATTTAATTGGCTACGTTGGAAGTGAAGAATCAGAAGCAATTGCAAGGGACCTCAGAGCAAATTCTTACCATTCACACGCACTCACGTCTCTCCCACTGCTCACACGTCCACCTCAACTCATGGTGGGACATACAGTGTGCTGTTGCACCATAGTTGGCAAGCAGCCAAATCTAACTCCATACCACCACCCTAGGTCCTCTCCAGACGATGCTTAACTCCAAAACAGATTGTCATAATGTTCTTGACCAAAAGCCTGTACTTTAAAAATGAGATTACATGGCACTCATTTACATTTTAACATAACTGTAATAAGTATTAATAACACATGCTTTATATTGGCATTCTTCCCCAAACTGCGTTTTAATTTCATGTTGTGATATCTTTACAGATGAACATGAATAAAGCCCTCTTCAAAACAATCTTTTAACTTTGGAGAAGTTTCTCAACAACATCATGTATTTCCAGTGGGTTGGAAGAGCAATGAATGGGGATTTCAGATCATCAGTCACCAGTGTAACGCTGAAACAGAATTTAATCTCAGAATGCACACCCTTATCTCATCCAAAATGAACATTTCTTTTTTTTTTTTTTTTTTGAGTTGGAGTCTCACCCTGTCGCCCAGGCTGGCCACCGCAGCCTCAACCTGCTGGGCTCCGGCAATCCTTCCGCCTCAGCCTTCCAAGCAGCTGGAACTACAGGCGCGCACTACCACGCCCAGATAAATTTTGATTTATTGTAGAGATGAGGTCTTGCCAAGTTGCCCAGGCGGGTCTCGAACGCGCGGGCTCAGGCATTCCACTCACCTCAGCCTCCCAAGGCACGGGATTACAGGCTGAGCCACCGAGCCCGGCTTCAAAATGAACATTTTTAACTTGTCTATATCAAGGACTCCTGTTGTGAAAACTTAAAATCTTTTCATTCATTCCTCCAACAATTGAGTTCCCAATATATGCCAAGTACCACGCTAGGTGCCAGGGACACAGTGGTAACCAAGATGGACACCTTCATGTTTTCACTGAACTTTAGAGTGAAACAGCAAGAAAAAAAATTAATTAAAAATGCAGGTTGCCATTAATGTTAAGAAGGAAATAGAGGCTGGGCCGATGGCTCAAGCCTGTAATCCCAGCATTTTGGGAGGCCAAGGCAAGAGGGTTGCCTGAGCTCAGGGGTTCGAGATCAGCCTGGGCAACTTGGTGAGATCTCGTCTCTACAATAAATTAAAAAGTAAGCCGAGAGTGGTAACTTGCACCTGTAGTTCCAGCTGCTTGGAAGGCTGAGGCGGAAGGATCGCCTGAGCCCAGCAGGTCGAGGCTGCGGTGGCCGTGAGCCCGCCACTACCCTCCAGCCTGGGCAACAGAGTAAGACTCCAACTCAAAAAAGAAAAAAAAAAAAGAAGGAAACAGAAAGGGCTACGATGGCGAAAAATGGGGAGGGGGACATTGAGTTTAAACAGAATGTCTTGAAAGACCCCTGGGAAGGTAACATTTAAGATGAGGCGTTTGCAAAAAAAAAAAAAGTGAAGAACTTTCTAGGCAGGAGGAAAGGAGGAAAGACAAGCACAAAGTGCTCTGCATCCCTGGCTTAGTGCCCAGAGAAAAACCATGGCCGAGTGTAGTAAGAGTGGGGTGTGTTGGGGGGTGTGGGGTGTAGCATGAGACGAGGTAGAGGCACAGGGGCCGGGCTATGACACACTTATGGGCTGTGGTCAGAGGAACTCGGGTGCTTTGAGAGCCACTGAAAACTTTTAAGTTTTGATAAAAACATTCTTGGTGTTCTATGGAGAATGGATGGCAGGAGACTAAGAGCAGAGACAAAGTGATCAGTTAGATTCTTTTGCAGGAATGGGATGGAGAAGATGGCAGGCCCGATTAGGGTGTCAGAGTTGAGATACATTGTGATGAGATGATTGACAGGACCTGCTGATGGACTGATGTAGGAGGTAAAGGAGGACTCCTTGCTTTCTGACTTGATGAATAGAATGGATGGAGGCCCAATATGAGAAAACCATCAAGTAGAACCCCTCTAATGAAGGAGGGAAAAAGGAAAGAGGGAAGGCTGGGTCCTGCCTACTGAGGCACCTTCCTCCCTTCTAACTGCCCTGGGATCTCCCTCGAGTTTTGGGGTCAGGGAGCTCAAATTTTAGGATCCTGAGCCACTTGGAAAGCTTGTTGAAATGCTGGCTCCTGGATCCAGCGTTCCTGGGGCAGAGCACGTGGGGGCAGAGCTAGACCAGAATGGTTAATACAGGTGTGTCTGGTGACTAAGGACTAGAGGTTTTCAGCTCCTGGGAGGAGGGTGGAAATACCCCAGAGCAATTGGCAAGCAGTTTGCCATAAGAGTATGGCTTATTTTTAGAAACTAAAAAGATTAATCAAACAAGGTAGCCTCCCCTCACCACACTTTATACTTCCTCATTCTTCATACTCTATTGAAATAAAATACAACTGTTGGTATTTATTTTTTTGTCTGTTTGTTTGTTTTTGGGTCAGGGTATCCCTCATTTTCCCAGGCTGGAGTGCAGAGGTATAATTTCGACTCACTGCAGCCTCAACCTCCTGGGCTCAAGTGATCCTCCCACCTCAGTGTCCCAAGTCACTGGTACTATAGGCGCACATCACCACACTAGCTAATTAAAATTTTTTTTTTGTTTGTAAAGACAAAATCTGGTTATGCTGTCCAGGCTGGACTTGTACTCCTGGGCTCAAGCATTCCTCCCGCCTTGGCCTCCCAAAGTACTGGGATTATAGGTATGACCCACCGTGCCTGTCACTGATGGCTATTGATTGCTATTATTTATATTGCTAAAAACTCTTTGAGTGGTTCTTCTAGTTATTGAGATGAATTGTAGTTTCTTCATTTAGTGGTGCTATTGTGGCATCATCTTTAACCACAAGAACAATAAATATGGGTGTGTGTACTTTTGGAAATCTGTAGGGAACAGACACAATAGTACCCTGTACATATCATTTGCATAGTGCATGAGATGCACACTCATTATATAGACACTGAAAGTGGATTTGGCCATCATTCACTTATCTGGGTGCTTTGTTAGGGTTGGCTTTATCCTGATCAAGTATTTTCTTCCATTTATATTTTCTGAATTTATCAAAATGAATAAAGTTGAAGCAAAAGTTTGCTAATTCATTCAGAAGATCAACACAGAGAGTCGGGAAGGGTAAATCAGCCCCAAACAGAGCTGACTATGCATTTTTTTCAAATAAATTTAATCAGTTTCCACTTGTGTTTATGCCATCAACAGGTGAGCATCCAGCAGGAACCACCCATCCCATCCAGGGATTTCCAAAAGTGGTCTGGTCCTGCTGTGAATGGGTCCTGCTCATTATCACTCATTCTTGTCTCAAAAGAGAATGCGTCCCTCTCCCTTCTCTGAGTGGTGATCACACTTATGCAATTCTCCTGGCACTTGTTGCATCCAGCTCAGCAGTCAGCTATGCGTCTTTTTTATCTCCCTACTAGACATTGCAGGCATTCCCCAAGGTCCAGTCCTTGACCTGCTGCTGTGGTTTCATCTCACCTCTTCTCCTGCACGAAAGATTTTCAAACCATACCTCTAACCTTGACTTTTCCCCTTGGCCCCTGACCTGAATTTCCAACAGCTCTCTGGGCATGTCACTCCCACCTCAAACTCCATGTAAGTGTCCAGTATTGAATAGCTCATAAACTGTTTCCTCTTCTCTCTCTCTCTGTTAATGATCACCATCCTCTTGGCTGGAGACATGCAGGCTTCTCATGCCATATCGAACCAGTCACTTTGTCCTGTTGATTTTCTCCATTCTCATCAAAATGGCTTATTTACACACTGCCAAATACAACTTGCACTTTCCCACTGCAGGCGTTTTTACCTAACGTTTCTTCTGCCACGGCTACCTACCTGCTTATTGAATGCTCCAAGAAGGAGCCCCAGTCCCATCTACAAAATCAGCCTTCACCTTGCCAGTTTCTCCCTGAAGCATTCTATTTCTCCCCTGAATTTTCCTAGCAAGAGTTGACTTTCTTGATCAAAACAATCATGCACCTTTTCTTTTTGTAACAAAATGATCATGCAGGCCTGGTGCAGTGGCTCACACCTGTAATTCTAGCACTTTGGGAGGCCAGTGTGGGAGGATTGCTTGAGCCCAGGAGTTTGAGAACAGCCTGAGCAACATAGAGACCTCATCTCTACAAAAAAAAAAAAAAATTAGCCAGGTATGGTGGCATATGCCTGTAGTTCCCCACTTACTTGGGAGGCTTAGGAGGAAGGATCACCTGAACCCAGGAAGTCGAGGCTGCAGTGAACCAAGCTGTGAAAATGCCACTGCACTCCAGCTTGGGCAACAGAGTGAGACTCTTCCCCAACTCAAAAAAAAGAGGCACAACGATCAGACATCTTTTCTTATTGCAAGGTTATAGTAAAGGTGTTTGGAAACCTTTCATTGTTATTTGGATGGCTGCTTACATTTCCAATTAGAGTGTAAATGCTATCAAGACAGAAGCCATGTCTTCAAACACCATTGTACTGTGCATTAAGTTTCGTCCAGATTAAATATGCAAGAATTCTGGTTAATTTGTTTGCAATGGCTTTAGCTAGTGATAGAAATAAAGGAGAGTCATGCCCTGTAGTTCAGTTTGCAATTTAGACACTCATTAAATTGACTCATTAAACACAAATAATTTTTTGTCTTCTATTACATTGCTGATAAAATGGCTTTTTTTCCTCCAGAGTAATTGGAAGGAATATAATAGCATGCTAGAAACTAAGAAAAAAGACTTCTGATAGATATGTTCACAAAAACTTTTTTTCTTATTCTTTGGTGAGGTATAACTGTGAATTTACATTATACTATTTATAATATAATACATTTATTATGTTATTTAATATATATTATATTATGTATATTAGTGATCTCTTGATTAAATAACGCTGCATGACAAGCAGCCATCACATCTCAGTGTGGCTACAACGGTAGCACTTGTTTTTGAGCATGAGTGTGTGGATTGGTTGGTAGTTGTGCTGATCTGAGATGGTCTCCAGGGCTCACTCTGTGCCTGAAGTCTGCTTCAGCCATAGCTTTGCCGATCTTGGCTAGAATCCCCTGATGTCTGTACCTTTGGCTGGGATAACTGGGGTGACTCAGTGTGGGCCAAAATATTCTCTCATCATCCAGAAGTTCAGCCCAGGCTTATTCTCATGGAAGTACCAGAGTCTAGAGAGAGCCGGATGGGAGCATGGCTCCTTAAGGCTCACTGTCATTTCCTTTTTTTTAAATTTTTAAGTCAGAGTCTCATTCTGTCACCCAGGCTGGAGTGCAGTGGCATGCTTATGCCCACCTCAACTTTAACCTTCTGGACTCAGGTGATCCTTCCACCTCAGCCTTCCAAGTAGGTGGAACCACGGACATGCACCACCATGCCCGGCTAATTTTTTTATTTATTGTAGAGACGAGGTCTCATCATGTTGCTCAGTCTGATCTTGAACTCTTGAGTCAGGCAATTCTCTCGTCATCGCCTCCCAAAGTGCTGGGAATGTAGAGAGCCAGGGCATCTGGCCTATTGTTTTCTTATTGGCTACAGCAATCATAAGATTATCCCTAATTTAAGGGGTGTGAAAATAGGCCCCCATCTTTTGATGGAAAGAGCTGCAAAGTCACATGGCAAAGAATATGGAAACGGGTAGTAGAGAGAATCCCAACTATTTTTACAATAAATCTACTCCAGGTAGACAAACCTGGTGTCAAAAACCATCACGGCTTACTAGTTGCACAATATTGGGCAATTTATTTGACTGCTGTAAGCCACTTTTCCTTAGTTGGAAAACAGGTATCGTGAGTATTGACTAAAATAGCATATAAGCAGGGTCTGGGCCATCACAGGAACTCAATAACTATTAATAAGCTTCCTCACAACCCTCCCTCCAAGGAATTGTCCTTCATATTATAAAACTCAAGCAATTCTATTTAAATTTAATTTGGAGAAGCAAAACGCTAACACCAAACAAGCACTTCAGAGAAAAAATGCTCAAGCAATAAGTTTGAAAAGGTTTTGTTTTGTTTGTTTGTTTTTGTTTTGGAAAGCAGGATTTATTGAGAGGACAGAAAAGCTCCCAGAGAGGAAGGGACCTGAGGGGGCTGCCTGAAAAGATTTTGAATAAATTAACTGGAAAACAAAGCTCAATGTTATCAAAACCAGTAAGGCCTGTGTGCTGCTCCAATGGATAAAGAAAGGGTAGGGCATAGAGCCTGGGTCAGACAATGGGGAATTTACCACCTTTTTTTCTTTTTCTTTTTCCTTTCTTTCTTTTCTTTTCTTTTCTTTTTTTTTTTTTTTTTTTGAGTCGGGTCTCACTGCAGTGATCATAGCTTACTGCATCCTCAAATTCCTTGACTCTAGCAATCCTCCTACCTTACCCTCCTGAGTAGCTGGGACTATTGGTGTGCACCACCAGAACTGGTAAATGTATCTATTATTTTTAGAGATGAGGTCTCGCTATGTTGTCCACGTTGGTCTCAAACTCCTACCCTCAGGTGATCCTTCCACCTTGGCCTCCCAAACTTCTAGGATTGCAGGTATGAGTCACCATGTTCAGCCTGTCACCTCTTTTTTTTTTTTACACTCCACATCTGGCTGAAAAAACAACACCAATAACTCTTCTCTTTTTCCCATTCATCATATAAACATGTATCTCCACCTCCCCAGAGGTATTCACAGAAATGGTCTTAGATTGGTCAGAGAACTCTCAATTTGCACAACAGCCCTCAGCTAGGGAAACCATTGATCCTAGCTAGGGGTAAAGTATTGGGTTAGGTGTGGAGCTATCATGGTTCTGCCATGGTTGCTGACTTTGTTCATAGTAGATGCTTCATAAATAGTAACTGAATGAGTCTACTAGAGGAAGAATGACGGAGGTAAACAACAAAAGCAAGACATAACAAACATTCACTCATTCTGCAAAGATTTATTAGATTCCTACTCTGTAGACATTGGGGGAATGGCAAATGAGACAGGATGGTTCCTGTCATCAGATAGTTTACACTCTACCTTATGTGTTTTAGGGAGAAGTACATGCATTTGTTTTATTATTAGCTTACATTTATTGGGTACTTACTAAGCTTCAGTTACTGTGTGAAGCCCTTTATGAGCATAAATCTCATTTAACCTTCACAACACCTATGAGGTATTATTATAATGCTTATTTCATAGGTGAGAATACTGGAGTTCTGAGGTGTTATATAACGTGCCCTGGATCACCCAGCCAGCAAGACTGGCAGCTGAGCCTCGAACCCAGACCTGCTTGAACTTGGGTTTTTAAGGACTATAACTAGAGCTGGGTGGGAGGACTTTATGGAGAAATCAGGATGCTTATTTCATTTTTTATTTTATTTTTATTTATTTTGATTTTATCATGATTATTCGAAACAGAAAAAAGTTGAAAGAATTATACACCAAACACCTATTTGTTACTACCTACATTCTAGATTTAGCATTTTACTAAATTTGCTTTACCATATAGTTACATCCGTTCACCCACTTCTCTTTCTAACCACTGCTCATCTTTTTTTATGCCTTTTACACGAAGATACAAACACTTGTAGAAGTTGGGATTTGAAGCAGACCTTGAAGAATGCGGTCAGAGCTCTGCAGGAAGAAGAGAGAGAGGAAGGGGCGTGAGGAGGAGGATGGATGAAGTAGCAGGAATGTACATGGTGACTTCATAGAACAAGATTGAGGATGTGACCGAGGGGGACCGTTAGAGGAACATGATCATGAAGGGTGGATAGAAAGACTGTAGGAAGCGAACTTTGGCCAACTGGCACATGAAGTAAATATGGGGAATAGGAACCATCAGTTTCCAGTAGAAAGAAAACAGGGCCTAAAAGCTGACTGTGTAGAGGGCGGGGAGAGAGACCAAAGTCATGGAAATGCAGTCGTTCCAATGATCCATGTGTAAGAGAAGATGAGTCTGGAGAGTAGTGACAATAGATAGGGAGGGAAAACTATCAAGAAAATGTGACACAGCTGGGCAGTGTGGCTCACGCCTGTAACCCCAGCACTTTGGGAGGCAGAGGCAAGAGGATTGACTGAACTTAGGAGTTCGAGACCAGCCTGGGCAACTTCACCAGATCTTATCTCTACAATAAATTAAAAAATTAGCCGGGCATGATGGTGCACACCTGTAGTTCTAGTTACTTGGAAAGCTGAGGTGGAAAGATCGCCTGAGCCCAGCAAGTTGAGGCTGTGGTGGCCATTGCACTCTAGCCTGGACGACAGAGTAGGACTCCAACTCAAAAAAAAAAAAGAAAATGTGATATAAAATGTTTGTACCTAGCCGGGCTTGGTGGCTCAGCCTGTGATCCCGCGCCTTTGGGAGGCTGAGGTGAGTGGATTACCTGAGCCCGCGGATTCGAGACCCGCCTGGGCAGCGAGACCTCATCTCTACAATAAATCAAAAAATCAGCCGGGCGTGGTAGCGCATGCCTGTAATTCCGGCTACTCGGAAGGCTGAGGAGGAAGGATCGCCGGAGCCCAGCAGGTCAAGGCTGCGGTGGCCAGGAGCGGCCACTGCACTCCAGTCTGGACGACCGAGTGAGACTCCAACTCAAAAAAAAAAAAAATGTTTGTACCTAAGGGGTGCAATGTTCAATATCTGGGGAACGGGCCACCTGAGACCCAATCCCCACCACCACACATGTGCTACACATCTGTCCATGTAACTAATATGCATGTGTATCCCCGAACCTAAAATTAAAAAATAAATTGAAAAAATATCGAGAATCCAATAAAAGTATACATCATGGAAAAAAAGTTTGTTTTACTGTTTAAATTCAAAAGTAATATTTGCTAGTATATAATAATTACTCGGAACAATGTGGTCTAAACTCACCACACCTTGACAGAGCTTCATGAATGAGTGGACATCCACGTTCTGCAAAAGGTGACCTGAGTCATGCTATGCCAGTGGCTCCCATATTTGTCATCTCATGTAATCCCCCTTTTCAGAAAGAAAGGCACTATCACTCCTTCCGGCATTCCTCAAACCCAGTGGGAACATTTGGCAATGTCTGAAGAAAATTTTGATCGTCACAACTATGGGGGTTACTATTGGCATCTATTGAGTAAGGACTAGGGAACTGCCACACATTCTGCAATGCACATGCGAGACCCACTATTAAGAATGATCAGGTCTAAAATATCAATCGTGTGGAGCACGAGAGTCTAACCTAATCAGTACAGAGGCTGAGATGTGTAGCTGCTCAATCCACGTCTTTTGAACAGTACCCATGACCTCATTTTATAGATAAGAAATAGGCTGGGAGTTGGTAGGGGGAGGGTTTAAGAAATTTGCAGGCTGGGTCCGGCGGTTCACTCCTATGTAATCCCAGCACTTTGGGAGGCTGAGGCAAAAGGATTGCTTGAGTTTGAGATCAGCCTGGGCAACATAGTGAGATACCATCTCTACGAAAAGTCAAAAAATTAGCTGTGCATGGTAGCATGCACCTATAGTCCCAGTTACTTGGAAGGCTGAGAGGGAAGGATTACTTGTGCCCAAGAGGTCAAGGCTGTGGTGAGCCATGATTGTACCACTGCACTCCAGTCTGGACAAGAGTGAGATCCCAACTCAAAAAAAAAAAAAAAAAAGGAAAAGAAAAAAAACATTGCTTAATTCATGCTGTTTTGAAATGGCAGAAGTGAGATATTTTTACTTTGGTTTTCTGATTTCAAATTCAATGCTTCAGTTATTCTATGACTCTAGGAAGGAGATACATGGATCAAAATGATCACATGGCTTCAAGTCATAGGGAGGGAGACAATTTGAGCACCAGAGACCAAGGCAGTGATGCTGGAGAACTGTGAGAGTTGTTGGGAACCAAGCAGATTGCAGTGATGACTGGGATTCCTGATATTTCAAAATGTGAATTGATGGTGTATGTAGGGAGAATGCAAATGAAAATATCCACTGGAAGTCTGGCAACAAGAACTGAAGTTCAGAGGGAGGTCAGAGCTGGAGAGGTACTGCTGATGACGGCAGGTGTCAGCCACAGTCACAAGAGGGGAGTGGAGTTATGCTTTGAGGAAGGAGATCAGAGATCAGGGCCGAATTCTAAGAAAATACATCAAAGAAGTGATGGAAGAGGAACCAAGGACGATGATAAAGAAAGTGGAGCCAGGCGTGGTGGCTCAAGCCTGTAATCCCAGCACTTTGGAAGGCCGAGGTGAGAGGATTTCCTGAACCCAGGGGTTCAAGACCAGCCTGGGTAACTTGGTGAGACCTCATCTCTACAATAAATTTTAAAAAATTAGCTGCATGTGGTAGCATGCACCTGTAGTTCTGGCTTCTTGGAAGGCTGAGGCAGAAGGATCACCTGAACCCAGGTTGATGCTGGGGTAGCCATGAGCATGCCACTGCACTCCAGCCTGGGCAACAGAGTGAGACTCCAACTCAAAAATGAAAAAAGTGGAATTTGATAGACGCCCACAGGACATGATCTTGTTAAAGAAGTCAGTGGAACGGGCGTTTGAGAAGATAGTTATTCAAAAATCTATGTTTCTTGCTGGAATAGTGGCTCATGCCAGAAATCCCACCACTTTGGGAGGCCAAGGCAGGAGGACTGCTTGAGTCTAGGAGTTTGAGAACAGCCTGGGCAACATAGTGAGAGCTTGTCTATATATAAAATTATTTTTTAAAAATCAGCCAGGTATAGTGGTATGTGCATGTAGTCCCAGTTACTTAGAAGGCTGAGGTAGGAGGATAGCCTGAGCCCAAGAAGTTAGGATTGTGGTGAGCCATGATTGTGGCACTGCACTCCAGTCTGGGTGACAGAGTCAGACCCTGACTCAAAAAAAAAAAAAACCTGTTTTTTGATGTCTAGGAAAGAATCTCACCATTTCCCTTTCCATGTACTGGCCTAGTCTGTGTAGCTGACAGTGTAAAATACTAGCATCTTATTTATGCTGTTTGCACTTTTCCTTAAAATCTTAATTAGCCACGAGAATAAAATTTTATTTTTATTTTTTATTTTTTTATTATTTATTTTTTATTTTATTTTACCTATGTAGGTAAAAGCCTCAATATTTCATTCCCAACCCCAACCTTCCGGTAGCTTCCATCCTGACATGGACACCCCACTCGTTACTTATCTGGAGCCAGTATCCTTGTTTCTCTCTGCTGAGTCTACACATCCTTATTTGACTAAATGACAGGCACAAACAATTCCTTTCATAATGGATGTCCCCTAAGGTGTCATGTTTCTCAGAATCTCATCCGAAAAGGAATTCCACTGAACCGTGGTATGATATGATTTCAGTTAACACACTTGCTATTTGTTGGTTACAAACGTTAGGGATTTGACCAAACAGGCTCTGAGCAGGGAGGCAGAGGAGGGAGGAGAGGTGGAGCGCAACGACTCATGGTTGTTAAGGTACCAGACTGGCTGACCGCAACAGCAAGAGGATATTTAACTGATAACGAGGTAACGATAATGTCCCCTATTAAAGCAAAACATTACACAATAACACTTCTTCAAACATCGTAAAGAAGACTTTTTTCAGGACCATCAAGATATGTACGGGGACCAAGACAACAGAGAGTTGCAATAGCGGGGAAGGATGGGACTAAACTCATGGAAAAGTGGGAATTTACAGCCAAGGAGCGGGTGAGGGTCAGTCGATGGAAAGTTCCAAGAGGAAATAACAGGAATAAGGGACTGTGGCTAACCCGACAGGATCCTAGCTAAAGGCAGGCCAGGGTGATTAGATACCGCCTGGGAAATGGTAGCAGATGAGGAAGATTAGATGAGATATCAAGGGTGATTAGAATCAAGGGAGAGGGAGGTTTTTGCCAAACTGACTTACCAAGTTCTTGCTAAACCTATATTTGACAAGGAAATACATAGTTGAGCCTCCGAGAAGGTTCAGAGGCCTGACTAGAGTTTGGCTAAGCAAAGAATCTTTGTCCCCTTCCCCTTCAATTTTTTTTTTTTTTTTGGAGTCGAAGTCTCACTCTATCACCCAGGCTAGAGTGCAGTGGCACGCTCACAGCCACTGCATCCTCGATCTGCTGGGCTCAGGCGATCCTTCCGCCTCAGCCTTCTAAGTAGCTGGAACCAAAGTCGGGCGCCCAAGCCCAGCTAATTTTTTTGATTTATTGTAGAAACAAGGTCTCCCTATGTTGCTTAGGCGGGTCTCGAGCCTGTGGGCTCAGGCAATCCTCTCGCCTCCACCTCCCAAGGTGCTGGGATTATAGGCATGAGTCACTGTGTCTGGCCCAATTTTAAAAATATAAAAAGACTATTAATACTAATATGGGTTAACGTTTTTTATGCATTTGCTATATTCGAGGCATTGAGTTAAGTACATTCTACAGATGATCTCATTTTGACTCTCACAAGGACTGAATGATGCAGGCTTAATTGTCCTCCCATTACCTGTCTTTGGACAGACTTGGACTTGGAAAAGCTGGAAATATGGGCTCATCTCCTCACCCAAATCCTGGCATTTAATCCTCACTGTCCAATACGACTTCCCTGTGATGAAGAAAATGTTTTGTGTGCTGTCCAGTATGGCAGACACTAGCCCCATGTTGGTATGGATCTTTTGAAATGTGGTTAGTGTGACAGTCCAGCACGCAAAAAAGAAAAAAACAAAAAACAAACAAGCAAAAGACACACACCCACAAAGTGAATTTCAGCTAATTATTAATTAATATGTAAATGTAAGTAGTCACATTTCATAACTGCATTGGGACTGCACAAATGTAGCACACTTCCATCACTGCAGAAGGTTCTACGGAACAGCGGTGTTTGGGAGCAATTCGGCATCTTCCCTTTACCCCAGGTTGGATGTAGGGTTCCGCTTTTGTTTTCTTCCTCTTTCTGCTCCCCCAACTCTCCAACCTCAAGGAAAGAAGATTCCTTTCCTCCATCCATCTCCTCCTCCTCCACTTCCATGAACTCTAAGGCAGCAAAGACTCCAACACAATCCTGAGTGTGGACTCCCAAGGGAGACAGAAGTGACATTTCTATACCAGGTATGGCTGATCCAAATTACATGTCATCACCGTTGTCGACCCAGAACTTTCAAAGAATGAAGATCTTTCTGGCAGCGATAGAATCAGGCCCACTAAATCTGAACACTCTCAGAATAAAACAACAATGATGACACAGCCTTGAACAGAGTAAACAAACTGTTTGCTTTGAGCTTTGCTAGAGCCCTTGTGGGAGGTGACTTAGACTGCAGGAAGACTGTGAGGTGTCTTTCTAGTCTCCAAAATGTTTTAAAAGAACGGTTATCCTACATTATTTAGATGGAAAGTGAGACTGATTTCCTGAAATGCAAAAGTATTCAAGCCTTTAACTTGAAGACCTTCATAGCTGAGAGATAGATCAGTATGGTGGACACTAACCACATGTTGGTATGGAGCTTTTGAAATGTGGTTAGTGTAACAGCAAAACCTACACGCCCACAGATCGAATTTTAGTTAATTAATCGATATGTAAATGTAACAGTCACATTTCATAGCCTGTTGGGACTGCACAAATGTACCACGTTTCCATCACTGCAGAAGGTTCTATGGGACAATGCTAATGAATTATTTTACAAGCTGTTTGTCCGTTTTTTGGTGTATGTTTTAAACTTATGTTCACTAATTACTACTCAGATCTAACCTAGAGATTTTTGTAAGCGAAAATACGACTTAAATTCAGATTTATAGTGAAAGGGCAGGGAACTGAGAGGTGTAAAAATAGCCAGAAGGTAAAATGGCATAGGCTTTTACTAATCTGTTTTAAAAACACCCTAGCTGGGGGGGGATGGGGGGGACGGTGAGCGCCTGTAGTCCCAGCTACTTGGGAGTCTCAGGCGGGAGGGTGGCTGGAGCCCAGGAGCTGGAGGCTGCAGCGAGTTATGATCACACCACTACACTCCAGCCTAGACGACAGAGGGAGGCTCACTCTGAAAAACAAACAAAAGCCCCGAGGTGCTGCGTGGCAAATATTGCCTACTATTGATCAGTAACTCTTTGTCCCCTTCTCAATTTTTCCAAAAAGACGAATTCATTTTGAAATTAGACTTCCAAGTCGCCAGGGATTCCTGTGAAAAATGCAAATTCTGATTTAAAGGCTCTGCGGTTGGTCCTGAGAGTCCGTGTTTTTAACAAGCTCAAGGTGATGGCGTCGCTGTGGGTCCATGGGCCACTCCTGGAGAGGCAAGGATGCAGACTCCAAAAAGATGGAACCAGACCTCGTCAGTTCAGAGGCCTTGCTTCTGATGAGGAGGGGAATTTGCAGAAAGGGTAGCCTGGAGCCTGTCTTACGCGGGGTGTCTCGGGCAGCTCTTTCCTAGGCTTCAAGTCAACGTTTGGGGAACTGGGGTAGGCTCCGGGCGCCTGTAACTCATTCATCCTCACAGCAACTGCGCGAGGCAGGCGCTATTATAATCCTTTCACAGGTGAAACGGGGCTCAGAGAGTTAAGCAAATCCCCTAAGGTGACGAGCTTTTCAGGACAGTTGAACCCAGGTCCTTTGACTCCAAGAGACAACGCATTTAACGCGCACTCCGGCGCAGTTTCCTGAGCTGTGACATAGGAAGGACTGGCTGGCGGGACCCAGTTCCCTGCCAGATGCGCCCCAAGGAGTCCTCGTATTCCGTCTCGCGATCTCGCTCTTTGACCCTCCAGGGAAAAGTTCTTTTGGAGCTCACCGAGCCCACCTCGGCTCGCCTAGGTCGGGGGCACGCGCGGCTGTTACCGGAGAGGGTCGTGCGGTCCCCCGGCGAGCTGGCTCAGGACACCGAGGGCCGCCGCCTTACATAACCGCGAGGCGGCCCTCCTCCCCCGCGCCCCTCGCCCTCGCCCTCGCCAGGCCGCAGCGCGCAGAGCGGATCCCGGCGCTAAATCCCCTTGGCTCGCCCGCACAGTCCCCGCCGGAGCTGGCGGGGCGGCACCAGCCCGGATTTTCCGCGCGGCGCTCCCCTCCCCCGGCGCGGCCCGCGGGCCCCCGGCCCCAGCCCCGCCGGCGCCTCCGCCCCGTGCGCTCCCCGCCCCACGGAAGCGCGCACCGCGGCGCCTGGGGCCCGGGAAGGGGCCACCGCGCAGGACGCGGCTCGGCGGGTGCGCCCCGGGGGCATGTCCGCGCGCCATCGCCAGCGCTGCAGCGGTCCCCGCGAGGTGAGGACGCGCGGGGCCGGGCTGGGGGCGGGCGGGCGGGCGGGGGTGGGGATGCCTGCGCGCTCCGGGCGGGCTGCGCAGTGCAGGAGCCTGGCCCCGCCAGGCTGTCCGGGGCGCAGTCCCGTGCGCGACTCCGGCGCCGGATCGCCAACGCCCGGACCGGGGAGCTCCCTGGGCTCGGCCTCTCCCCGGCTCCGGTGTACCGAGGGCGCGGAGGCTCAGGTGACGCGGGCATCCCTGGAGGCAGGGTCTCGGGACGGCGGGGCGCTGGGCGTGGAGCTCGCGGAGGACGGGACGCCCCGTTCTCTCCCCGCTGCCCCCGCGCCCTGCCGGCGCTGGGACTCTGCGACCCCAACAGGGGTCCCTCGGCGCGCCTGTCGGGTTGGGAGGGAGACACGTGCCACCGGCCCCGTCCATCTGGGCCCCGCGCTCCAGCGGAGTTTCTGGGCGGGTAACCGGAGGGGAGCGGCTTTGATCTCCGTCTCCTGCGGTTTCCAAGAGCAGACTGCCCGTCGTAGCGGAGACCCGCCTTTCTTCTGGATTCTCTGTTTTCAGTGCCTTTTAAAAAGTCCTCCCAACCCCTGCCTCATACAATAATATTTATTTCCCGTGTGTGGTATTTTAAAAACACGCCAGCCTTCAAAATCTCCGAGTGGATTGAATTTAACTTCTTACCTGCTTCTTGTCCACGAAGAAAAGCGTTGGGACTTGTGGTTACGAACTCAGAAAACTGTTTGCAGCAAAATTTTAAAGCACAGTTCCAACGAGTCTTGAGGCTGTTTGGTTAGTCTTGTGTTTTCACAACTCAGCATTCTAAAGCGCGTATAGCTATCTCTCTCTCTCTCTCTCTACCTACCTACCTACCTATCTATCTTCTGCCTATCTATCTATCTATCAACTATCTATCGGTTTTGTTTTTTTAAGTCAGAATCTCACTCTGTCGCCGAGGTTGGAGTGCAGTGGCACGCTCACGGCCACCGCAACCTCGACCTCCTGGGCTCAGGCCATCCTTCTGCCTCAGTCTTCCCAATTAGCTGGAACTACAGGCATGTGCCACCACACCCAGCTAATTTCTTGATTTATCATAGTGACGAGGTCTCACCATGTTGCCCAGACTGGTCTCAAACCCGTGGGCTCAGACAGTCCTCTCACCACGGCCTCCCAAAATGCTGGAATTACAGGCATGAGCCACTGCGCCCAGCTGTCTATCTATTTATTTATATTTTAGAGTCAAGGAGCACATGTACAGGCTCATTACATGGGTATATGGTGCCATGGTGAGGCTCGGGCTTATATTGAACCTGTCACCTAAATAATGAACATGGTACCCAACAGGTAATTTTTCAACCCTTGCCTACTCCCTTCCCCCATAATTTTTTTTTTTTTAATGTCTAAATGGGTCCTGACCAGGACACTGGTTAAAAACTCCCATTTAAAGAGCCTGTAATTGGTTCTTTTTTTTTTTTTCTTTTTTTTTTTTTTTTTTTTTGCTGAGAGCTGGACATTCCACAGGGGCAGCCAACTTCACCCAAAGGGAGACTCTTCCGGCCTCCCCAATTCAGAAACACTTTATCTCTCCAGGTATCCAAGCTCAGAGCTTTAAAAAAACATCAGCTACCCCCTGCATAGTTTGTGTTCCCCCGCTCCCTTAAATTCATGCCACACTAGTTTCAGGGTGTTTCACTCTCCCCAGCCCACACCCCTAAGGTGCCCACATATTTGTGGAAAATGTGAAGGATGAAAAGGAGTGGTAGTAATTAAGTGGCTGGATTTGATCACGTACAGTCACAGGATCTGGGAAACTGAAAGGGTTTTAGAGACCATCTACTACATCCAAACCCTTCACCTGATAGTCCAGGAGATTCAGATCCAGGGTAACAAGGACTAACTGAATTCGTGCTGTTGACTGGAGCACTGGAGTCCCTGCCTCCTCCTCCTACCTGGTTTAAGTTCCAAGGCATATTACCTCTAGGCATTTTGAAAAAAAAAAAATGGTGTGACTAGAACCACCTAATTGTATCATTTTCCTGTTCTTATTTTTTTAAATCTCAAATTGCTTTCATAGCACAGTTTAAAAAAATACAGGTGGGGCTCACATCTGTAATCCCAGCATTTTGGGAGGTGGAGGTGGGAGGATGACTTAAGTCCAGGAGTTGGAGACCAGCATGGGCAACATAGAGAGGTCTCATCTTTACAAATAAATAAAAAATAATTAACTAGGCATGGTGTTGCTCGCCTGTAGTCCAGCTGAGAGGCTGAGGAGGAAGTATCACCTGAACCCAGGAGGTCAAGGCTGTGGCAAACTGTGATAGTGTCACTGCCCTCTAGCCTGGGTGACAGAGTGAGACCCTGACTTAAAAAAAAAAAAAAGCAACCCCTTAATTTTAAGAAATATTTTAAGTTATTTTATATGAAGATGAATGTGTAGATACATCCCAGGCAAACGCCCAGAAGAGAAGTAATCAAGTCTGCCCCACCTGTCCTGGGAGTCTCTTCTGAATCTCTGCTTCCTCTAGGGTAAGGACTGGTCAGAGCTAAAGGTGTGAGTTATGGTGTTCAAGTCGGCTTGAGAAAAGTGGCTTATAGGAGGACTGTTTGCTGTGATTAACACTATGACCTAAAACAGAGCTAAGAAAGGAATTTCAAATGGCCTTATTTCCCATTATATTACACTGCGTATATTTTATGTCTTTCAATTTAGTTCAATTTACCGTATACTACTGGTGTGCTTACTATTTGCCCAGTGCCGTCCTGGGCATTTGGAATGTGTCAATGAACAAAGAACTTTGTTCCTGTGGAACTCAAGTTATAATTTCTTCATTAGAATTTCCTCAGGAATTAAAAAAAAAAAAATTTCCCCAGGATTATTAGGCAGATAGAAGAGAATTTCAGTTTTGCCTCAAGCAGATACATGAACATAAACCTTCCAAACTGTCTCTCTTCCAGCCCCATGATTCTGTCTATCTTCAATTCATGGAAAACAAAGAAACAAATTCGGACGAAGTGACTTTGGTTTTATGAACTGACATTTTAATGTATGTGTATAGCAGTTTCCCCGTTTGGCTGTTTAGTGTATGTTCATTCGGGGCCCATGAAATTACATTTCTTTTATTTCAGTGACATCACTGTAGTGATTAAACTTAATGAGGTGTAAGAAGATTCGTTTTTTTCGAAGGTGGGAGTGCTATCCTGTTAATACTGGAGACTGTAATTGCATTAGTTTGTGAGATGTAGCTTTTTATTTATTGATGAAGATGGTGTTCTGTTGTTATTTTGTCTCACTTTACATTTGATCTCCCACTGTTCTTCATGTTCACAGGCTGTGCAGTATTGTGACTTTGTGGTAAATCCGTTTCCACAGCAGTTTTTCTCTTTAATCAGGCATTCCAGTTTTAAGCATTTTCTAATTCTCTCAATTGCTTTTTCTTCCAAACAGCATGGTTTGCAAGCTCAGGCATGTTTGTTGTTTTTAACAAAGGCTTATCAAAACGAACTTGGCAGTTTTTCAGTCGTATACAGCCAAAAAAAAAAAAAGTATTCAGTGCAGCTTTTGGGGTTGTTTTTGCATTCCTTACCTAAGCAATTGCTTTGCTTTTCAAAATCGCCAATTTGAAAGCTGTTTTCTTATGAGTATTTTTCTAGTATATGTAAAAACTCACCAGGGGAAGTGGTATAATCATTTATTTTAAAAAATTATATTATTTAAATTATTTATTTAGAGACAGGTTTTCACTCGGTCACCCAGTTTAGGCTATCCTTCTGCCTCAGCCTCCCAAGTAGCTGGGCCTACAGGTGCATGCCACCATGCCCTGCTAGTTTTTAAATTTTTTTTGTAGAGATGGGAGTCTCCCTATGTTACCCAACCTGGCCTCAAACTCCTGGCCTCAAGCGATCCTCCCATTTCTGCCTACCCAAATTCTGAGATTACAGGTGTGAGCTACCATGCCCGGCCCTGTGATATAATCATTTAACTGATAAAAATTGAACCCACAGTTGGCAATGTTGGAGGATTTTTTTTTTTTTGAGTTGGAGTCTCTCATTCTGTCACCCAGTCTGGAATGAGTGCAGTGGCACACTCACGGCCACCCCGGTGTTGACCTGCTGAGCTCAGGTGATCCTTCTGCCTCAGCCTTCCAAGTAACCAGAACTACAGGTACGTGCTACCATGCCTGGCTAAATTTTGATTTTTACTGTAGAGACGAGGTCTCGCCAGTTGCCCCGTCTGGTCTCGAACCCATGGGCTCAGGCAATCCTCTCACTTAGGCCTCCCAAAGTGCTGGGATTATAGGTGTGAACCACTGCCTTTTTTTTTTTTTTTTTTTTTTTTAGCGGAAAGATTTTTTGGTTTTAGCCGACAGATTTTCTCTGTCTCTGTTTTAAATTTGCTCTACATCAAAGGACACCAGAAAGTGTCATTATCTGACAGAGTCCTATTTGAAGGTGGTGTCTGTTGAACACTTGGAGGAGGAGAATCACGATTTCTGATGCTGACTAGACTCCCAGAGCAGTAGACTTTTTTCTTCACTTGCCTGCCATCACGCCCCATCAGACACTCTTCTCTCCTTCGTTTATTGCACATTGATGAGTAGGGTGAGTTGCTATAGCCAGGTAGGATGTTGTGTGCCATTAATTAATTAATGTGGCCATTCATTTATTCACTGAATAAATACTAACTGAACTTCTACTCCTTGTTAAAAATGTGTGTAAAGATTGTGTTTTGAGCACCTCTTTTCCGGTACTGGTGGCAGTAGGGGATCTTAAGACACAGAATGCACCTCTGAAGCAGCTTCTAGCCCGATGTGGAAGAAAAGACACCGAAGCTATCACACCAGTTACAACTACCATAAGAGATACATAAGCACTCTAGAAACTCAAAGGAAGGAAAGAGAGTGTGCAGGCACTGTGAGAAATTGCGGGGTAGGGAAGACTTTCTAGAAAAAGAAGGACGCATTTAACATGCTCCTTGAAAGATGAGCTGCACAGTAAAGCTTTTATAGAGGCAGAGGACACACCTATCTTGATGGGGGCACATCCTGGCTTCTTTATTTTTATTTATTTCAATAGCTTTAGTGGGTACAAATAGTTTTTGGTTACATGGTTGCATGGTACAGTAGTTGTGAAAAGGTCTAGATTTAAGTGTACCCATCACTCCCACCTGTGCACATTGTACCCGATAGGTGATTTTTTGTCTTTCCACCCTTCCTCTCCTCCTTCTGAGGCTCCAATGTCCATTATATCATTCTCTATGACTTTGCAGATCCTTAGTTTAGCTCTCAGTTGTGAGAACAAGCGGTATTTGGTTTTCTGTGAGAACATGTGGTATTTGGTTTTCTGTTCCTGAGTTAGTTCACTTAGGGCGATGTTCTCCAATTCCATCCAGGTTGCTTCAGAAGACATTATTTCATTCTTTTTGATGGCTGAATAGTATTCCACATTTTCATTATCTGCTGATTGGTTGATGAGCATTTACATTGATTCCACATCTTTGCAATTGAGAATTGTGCTGCGATAAACATCCAAGTGCAGATGTCTTTTGTATACAATGACCCCTGTTTCTTCGGATAGATTCCTCATAGTGGGATTGCTGGATCAAATGATAGATCTACTTTTAGTTCTTTGAGAAATCTCCATACCTGTTTCCATAGAAGTTGTGCCAATTTACATTCCCACCGACAGTGTATAAGCATTCTCTTTTCTCTGCATTGGTGCCAATATTTCCTATTTTTTGATTTCTTAATAATGACCATTCTGACTGGTGCAAGGTGGTATCTCATTATGGTTTTAATTTGCTTTTCCCTAATGATTAGTAGTGTTTTTCATATATTTGTTGGCCATTTGTATATCTTCTTTTGAAGGCATCATTGCTTCTTATTGAAGATATATAGAGACTTCCTTTTGGGAACCAATTGAAGCTGAGTCAGGTTGTATAATATAGATACTTTTACCTCTGCACCCCTTTGCAAGCATCCCCCTGTCCTGGGTAATGGAATACTGACCAGCACTAAAAAAATCTTATCCAACACTTTTCTTCCCCTCTAAAACACATTCTGGTTGTTGCTCAGACCTGGAGACCACAGTGGAAAATACCTGTTACCACCATGAATTGGTATACTTAGTTCTTATCTGCTCAGGTGCACACGTTCAGCAGAATTTGGTCACAGTCCAGTGTTGTAATTTTGCTATTTAACTAAATATTGCATAAACTGATGTAATGTGAGTACTAAACAAAGAATGTTATTTCTATGAAAACTAAGTTGATTGCCATATGGCTAGGCCCATAAAAGTAAGCCATGTTAAAAAACATCAACACATGCTGCAATACAAATGAACCTTGAAAACATTGTGCTAAGTGAAAGAAGCCAGATACGAAAGACCACATATTGTTTGATTCCATGTACGTGAAATGTCCTGAATAGGCAAATCCAGCATAGACAAAACGCGGATTAGTGGTTGCTTGGGGGGTGGAGGTCATGGAAATTGGGAGTACTGATAATGGATACAAGGTTTCTTTCGGGGGTGATGGCTATGCTCTGGAATTAGTTAGTGGTGCACAATATTGTGAATATACTAAAAACTACTGAATTGTCCACATTGCGATTTAAGTAGGGAAGTTTATGTTATGCAAATTTTATCTCAGTTTAAAAGAAAATCACTGTAAAGCTTAAAAACAACATGAACAAACAAGTTACTGCTACTTAAGTGAGAAATTCCATATTTATGAACTTATAGGATTTGTCATTAAGATATACATTTGTCATTAAGATTGTACAGAAGATCTGAACCTAGTTTCCAAGCTTCCAAATCACCATAAAAATCAACAACCATTTCCCCCCAAACCCTCTCTTATGGCTCTGTGGTTTATATAACTCAACAAAATGGCAATGTAAAATGTTTTTAATTAATTAATTAGAGCCGGAGTCTCACTCTGTTGCTCGGCTGGAGTGCAGTAGCACACTCATGGCCACTGCAGCCTCAACTTGCTGGACTCAGGCGATCCTTTCTGCCTCAACCTTTCAAGTAGCTAGAACCACAGGTACACGCCACCACGCCCAGCTAATCTTTTGTTTTGTTGCAGAGACAAGGTCTTGCCAAGTTGCCCAGGCTGGTCGTGAACTCCCAGGCTCAGGCAATTTTCTCACCTCCACCTCCTAAAGTGCTGGGACTATAGATGTGAACCGCCATGCTTGGCTAATGTAAAATGTTAACTACACTAATACTTAAAATTTATCACCCCAAACATTTGTAGACTATACTATTTTAAAATATTCCTGAGCACAATTCACCATTTTGTGATTTATTTGATGTGTTATAAACTAAGACCATAATGACTTATTTTGGAATCAACTGGTATTGTTTTTGTAATTCTGCTATGCCTGGTGGAATACTTTCCATGGGAGGGAATGCCTGTTTATCTACTGAAACCAATCGTTTTTCTAGAAATAGTGATTAACTTCAAAACAGCCACATTCATGGTCCATGGAGGAACCATCAAAAAAACAAAACCCCACACTCACAACACAGTTAAATCCGGAGAATAGAGTGTCTTCAGACAGAGATGGGCCAACCAGACAACTATCAAAACCCCTGGTCTTTGCTTTGGGTATTGACCTTACCTGTCTTCATTGAATAGTTGCTAATAGGGTTAGACAAAACTCACAGACATAAGTGATGTAAAAAAATAAGTGGCTTGTTCAGGTTGATACCTGATAACTTAGTATCCATAAATCAGTTGACTCAAGACTCTATATATCAATGGTTCTCAACCCTGCCTACACATTAGAATCACCCAGGGAAGGGAAAAAATGTAGGGCCAAGGCCTTACCCTCAAAAAAATCTGATCCAACAGGTCTGGGATAGAAGCTCAGGGTATCAGTAGTTTTTGTTGTTTTGTTTGTGGTTTTTTTTTTTTTTTTTAGCCGAGTCACTCTGTCACTGAGGCTGGAGTGCAGTAGCACGATCACAGCTTACTACTGCCTTAAACTCCTAGGCTTTGGTGATCCTTCTGCTTCAGTCTCCTGAGTAGCTGAGACTACAGGTGTATGCTACCACACATGGCTCATTTTCTTTCTTTCTTTTTTTTTTGAGTTGGAGTCTCACTCTGTCGCCCAGACTGGAGTGCAGTGGCCGCTCCCGGCCACCGCAGCCTCGACCTGCTGGGCTCCGGCGATCCTTCCGCCTCAGCCTTCTGAGTAGCCGGAATTACAGGCGCATGCTACCACGCCCGGCTGACTTTTTTTTTTTTTTGATTTATTGTAGAGATGAGGTCTCGCTGCCCAGGCGGGTCTCGAACCCGCGGGCTCAGGCAATCCATTCACCTCAGCCTCCCAAAGGCGCGGGATTACAGGCTGAGCCACCGAGCCCGGCTATGGCTCATTTTTTGATGTTTTGCAGAGATAAGATCTCAATATGTTGTCCTGGCTGGTCTCAAACTCCTAAACTCAAGTGATCCTCCCACCTCAGCCTTCCAAAGTGCTGGGATTACAGGTGTGAGCCACCGCACACAGCATTAGTAGTTTTTAAAGCTGCCTTGTGAATCTCATGTAGCAATCAGGATTGAGGACCACTCATATATTGAATAATAATTTTCTGTTTCCTTCGAAAAATTTTTATTGAAGCAAATGGTTGTTATGATTTTAACATAGTTGATTAAAAATAACAAATGTGACTTTTTTTTCTTTTTTTGCATGTTTTTACGTAGGGCCCATTCAATATATGGAAAGTTTTCTTCAATGGCTGAATGATTGATTTGTTTCCCCACTTATGGAATTTACTAAGCTTGTATTTTCATGATGTCAGAACAACCAAATCAACCATATTTGTATAATTACAGTCAACCAATCAATTAATTAACCAACTTGTTTCATGTTTTTGGTGATTGTGGTATTATATAGGTATATGAAGGGGAACCCCCAAAAATCTGAAATTTATTTATAAAAAATTGTGTATTCATTCTTTTTTTTTTTTGAGTTGAAGTCTCACTTTATTGCCCTGGCTGGAGTGCAGTGGCACGCTGCTCATGACCACTGCAGCCTTGACCTGCTGGGCTCAGGCGATCCTTCCACCTCAGCCTTCCAAGTAGCTGGAGCTATAGGCACGCGCCATCATGCCTGGCTTATTTTTTTGATTTATTGTAGAGATGAGGTCTCACCAAGTTGTCCAGGCTGATCTTGAACCCATGGGCTCAAGCAATCCTCTCACCTCGGCCTCCCAAAGTGCTGGGATTATAGGCATGAGCCACTACACCAGCCTGTGTATTTATTCTTACATGTTTAAACTTCAGTCACCTTCAAAGTATGCTCCGTGTAATGCAATACACCCATCAAGACACTTTTTCCACTGCTCAAAAGAGTTTTTTTTTTTTTTTTTGAGTTGGAGTCTCACTCTGTCGCCCAGACTGGAGTGCAGTGGCCGCTCCCGGCCACCGCAGCCAACTTGTCGGTTTTGATGTCTTTTAGTGCTTCTGCCATTTTTTATTTCACCTCTTCCACATCCACAAAACGTTTCCCTTTGAGGACTTTTTTCATGTGGGGAAACCAAAAAAAGTCGCTTGGGGAGAGATTGAGTGAATAGATAGGGTGGGGCACAAGGGTCATGTTGTTTTTGGCTAAAAACTGCTGACCATTGAGCACAGTGTGAGCAGGTGTGCTCGTGAATTACCCATAATAAAATGGGCAAATGTGTTGAAAGAATCTAAAAGAAAATTAACCAAAGCTGAATACAGTCTCTCACAACAATACTAACTGGTACACTGATGCAGATGGGTTCCTAGAACACTCACCTAGTAGAGGAATCCTGTACTACAAGGGGCCTGCTCTCCAAAAATAATTCTGATTTTTCTGGTGTCCCCCCTTTGTATTTGTGATAACTTGGTCTTTTGCTCTCTAACAATAATCTGTTTCCTGCAAAATAACTTATAGATGTGTCCTTGTTTATTACATGTTTCCTTAAATTGAGTCGTCAGCCTTATTGCTCAAACTTCCTCTGGATACTTTCTCTTTTAATTTAATTGTATCAAAATAGATTTTCAAAATATAGGACTTTTATATGAGAAAGATCTTATATACGAAAACAGATATTTAAACCTTTCCCCATATGACTTCAGCAAAGTATGGTTAGGTTTATATTTTTCATTAGGATTGACTATCTTTGAGGAAATGTGGCGAGGTGACTGGCTTAGACCCTGAAGACTGATCAGTGGACTACTTAGGACTGACCTTATTTTTTTAGAAAGCAGGATTTATTGAAAGGACAGAAAACTCCCACAGTGGGAGGAGACCCGAAGGGGTTACCCAGGACTGACCTTATTTTAAGGACATCTTTTCTTACTTTGTTTTTAATATTCATGGAGATTCTTCCCCACTGTCACCAGTTAGCTTTCTCAAGTTGTGCTTTAACTAATGATTCTTGTGATAAATAGTAGTATCTTCGTGGATGTTGGCCAATAGTTTTTGAACTGTGTACTACAGATTTCTGGGAGTCTCAGGGAGCAGCACAGGGGTTGTTACAGGACATAGGAACAATGGGTGGCCCAGTGGATGAAGGAAGGTGTCCAGCTTCCAGCACATAAGGCTCCTTTCTGGTGGCTTCTTCCGCAGCCTGGGCAGGTGTACTGTTTTTGATTTCACATATTGGGTTTCCAAGATTTTATTTTTGTTGAGTCAAAGTCTCACTCTGTTGCCCAGGCTGGAGTGCAGTGGCTTGCTTATGGCCACCGCAGCCTTGACCTGCTTGGCTCAGACGATCCTTCCGCCTACGCCTTCCAAGTAGCTGGAACCACAGGCATGTGCCAATATGCCTGGCTAATTTTTTTCATTTATTGTAGAGACTAGGTCTTGCCAAGTTGCCCAGGCTAGTCTTGAACCCCTGGGCTCAGGCAATTCTCTCTCCTCCGCATCCCAAAGTGCTGGGATTATAGACATGAGCCACCATGCCAGGCTCCAAGTAAGATTTTATTTGAACAAAGGGATTCTTGGCTAAAACAAGTTTGTAAATAAGTGGGCCATGTGTTTCTAAGTTTTGTTTCTCTTTCACTGCCAAATTTGGTCTATGTTCTGACAGCTCCCTAATTGTTTCTAGCTGCTACTGTGTATCTGTGTTGAAAAGCATGAGAAGATTTTGGTCTTATTAACTTTAAAACTTTGGTGCCTGTGGGAAGATAGAGACATAGCCAAGTGAGGAGTAAGATATTCAGGGCTAGAACTATAGACTAGGAGTTATCAGTGTAGAGATGCTGTTCAAGTTGCATGTCTGTCTAGGAGAGTGTTTACAGCTAGAGGTGAGATGGGTCAAAGATAAAATTCTGGGAAACAGCTATGTGGGGTTAAGTACGTGTCTCTCTTTTCAGGTTAACCCAACACACATTTTGGTCAAGGAAGTTTACTTTCCATATTTTAATTTTACATTTCCCCCACACGTGCTTGTGCATAACTGCCAAAAGAGTGGGTGCATGAGTATATTTGTGTGTGTGTGTGTGTGTGTGTGTGTGTGTGTGTGTGGTGTGTGTGGTCAGGGACAGGGCATGGAAACCAGCCAAGAATGTTTCTCCTCTCTTTGAAAACCCTACATTCTGCACAAATCTCCAGGGCGACTTCTATAGGCATATTGAGGTTCACAATGAGGGGACAAACTTGAATGATGACCTGGTGGATTTGGCAGTACAGAGACAGTAGTTGTGGCATTTTTTTGACATAAACCGACTTGTTAAGAAGTATTGTGGTTTCTTGACCTTTAAAATGCAGACTTTCCCCTTATCTTTGTGCTCCCTTGTGGAACTAGAATGATGACTGTTAGGCTCTGGGCGTGGTCCTACGGAGGTTTGGGGGCAAGTCCCATGCCTCATGGATCTGGGACTCATTGTGTTTCATTGTCATAGACTCTGCCCCCGATGCTGGCCAGGTATTGGCATGTTTAGTCACAAGCATCATCAGGCAACAATATATTAACTTAATTAAAAAACTCATAAGCACTCCTAGAAAATTCAAAGTTCCTAGGTAAAGAATAAATAAGTGCTTCTTCTCAATTTCACATGAAACAACTAAAGAATAAATACATGCTCAAAAGTAAGATACTTGTTAAAAAGTATTTTACTTTTTTATTGGACTCCACAATTTTAAAGTAAAAAATATGTTTTTTAAAAAAGTATTTTACTTAATAGTCAAGGTGTTCCAGTAATCAAGAGATTGGTTCTTTCTTGAAGGTTTGCCATCTCCTGAGGAGGACAGGTATACAAATATCTACAAAGGGTCACAGCAGTTTGAGTCCTGTAGCTACCACTGGCCATGGGAGAGCAGAGCCAGAGGCACTTAATGCTGCCTAGGTTGGCCGAACCATTAAAGGAATGTGGAAAGTCATGGCGTGAACATTTTAGGCAGTAGGAGCAATGTGTACAAAGGTACTGGGGTGTGAAGTGCACTGAGGTTGAAAGCACTGCTTATATTCACGGTGAGGTGGTGTGACTGACGTGTAGGGAACAGAGCGCGCGTGTGTGTGTGTGTGTGTGTTTATGTGTGTGTGACCAAATGCTAGAGAAAACCAGAGAAACAGGCGGGAGCAAGTATATTCGGGTCTTGTACATCACACCAAGGGGCTTTGATTTTGCGTTGGCAGCTTTCAAACAGGAAAGTGGGGGTTTAGGTAATAAAATTGACTTGTGTTTCAAACAGATAACTCTGAATGGGGTTTGAAGAGAGATAAACTAGGGGATCTGCTGAAGATGAGAAATAAGGTTCATGCCTCATGGTAAGACTCATATTGATTTTTATATTCTTAGTGCTTTGTGCCCCATAGGACATGTGGCAGAAATGTCTGGTAGGCAGTTTGATATTCTGGGCAAGAAATAAAAAGTGTGGGCATTATCAGCAAATAAGCTCAGTTGAAATCACATGACTGGATGTGATTACCTGGGGAAAAGTGAAAGAAAGAGCGAGGTATGAAATGGGGTAAAGAATTGTGGAGAATATCTAGGCTGTGCTCACTCTATACCCAGGTCATCTCTTGAGTAAAGGTCATTGGTCTTTTCTTTTTGCACTCTAATTTATAGCTATGTGTTGGGCTTTTTCACTTGGCCAACCGTGAGGGCAAGAACTATGTCTTCTTTATATTGTCACCGTCATGGCATGGCTTCAGAGGTCACCATTCGTATGCCTGTGTAGTTGTGTCTACACTGTGAATAGTGCCTCTCAAGTGGCAATTCAGCTGTCCCTGCTTATAGGTCCCAGCAGCCATCATAGTAACTGCCATACGGTAAGCGTTCAACATTTGTTGAATGAATGAATGAATGACACAACCATATAATAAGTAGCCAGAGGAAGAGAATCTAGCAAAAGAAATTAAGAAGCAGGGGTCTATAGGAAAGAAAGATAAACAGGAGAGACTCTTGTCATGGAAACTCATGGAAGAACGAGTTTCAGTGATAACAGAGAGGTCAACAGTGCCAAATGCTACAGAGGCTGATTAATTAAGAATGCCAGAGTCACCACTGGCAATTAGGAGTCATTGGTGATAATGTCAAAAACAGTCTGAGAGGTGTGAACCCAAGGTCAGAGGTGAATTCCGTTCTATTGAGGTGGGAATGAGAAGAGGGTGAAGAGATTGTCAGTGTAGACTAGTCCTTAGAGGTTGGGTTGTTGAAGGGAAGAATGTAATTGGTGAGTGCCAGAAGGGGTGGGAAGCCTCAAAGGGCATTTTCTCCCTTCTCTTTCCTTCTTTTCCCTCCTTTTCTTTCTCACGTTCCTCCTTCCTTCTTTCGGGAAGAGAGACAATTCAGTCCATTTATAGGCTAAGGAGAACCAGTGAGAAGGTCTAGGTTCAAAATACAGAAAGATAAGAGGGGATGATATTGGAGAGATTAAATATAACAGGACAAGTCTTTCTTTGACATGAGAAGAAAAAAGATAACAACAGCAACAAAAAGATAGGAGTAAACTGGGGGAATAAACTAAAGAATGGACATGAAGCAAAATCCCACCCAATGCCCCAATTCTTTTTACAAATAGTAATGAAGATGTCTGGGTAATCTCTAGGTTCCAAGCATTGTTTAAAATACTTTACACAAGCCGGGCGTGGTGACTCACACCTGTAATCACAGTACTTTGGGAGGTGGAGGCAAGAAGATTGCCTGAGCTCATGGGTTCGAGAACAGCCTGGGTAACTTGGTGAGACCTCATCTCTACAATATTTCAAAAAATTAGCTGGGCATGGTGGTGCACACCTATAGTTCCAGCTGGTTGGAAGACTGAGTGGAAGGATTGCCTGAGCCCAACAGGTCGAGGCTGCAGTGGCCATGAGTGTGCCACTGCACTCCAGCCTGGGCGACAGAGTGACTCTGAATTAAAAAAAATAAAAATAAAAAGTACTTTACAGCCGGGCTTGGTGGCTCAGCCTGTAATCCCACGCCTTTGGGAGGCTGAGGTGAGTGGATTGCCTGAGCCCGCGGGTTCGAGACCTGCCTGGGCAGTGAGACCTCATCTCTACAATAAATCAAAAAATCAGCCGGGCGGGGTAGCACGTGCCTGTAATTCCAGCTACTTGGAAGGCTGAGGCGGAAGGATCGCCGGAGCCCAGCAGGTCGAGGCTGCGGTGGCCGGGAGCGGCCACTGCACTCCAGTCTGGGCGACAGAGTGAGACTCCAACTCAAAAAAAAAAAAAAAAAAGTACTTTACACATGTATGCCAGGCACGCTGGCTCATGCCCATAATCTCAACACTTTGAGAGGTGGAGGCAAGAGGATTGCCTGAGCTCAGGGGTTTGACACCAGCCAGTGCAACTTGGAAAGACCTTGTCTCTGCAATAAATCAAGAAAAATGAGCTTGGTGTGGTGGCATGCACCTGTAGCTCCAGCTACTTGGAAGGCTGAGGTGGAAGGATCACCTGAGCCCAGCAGGTTGAGGTTTCAGTGGCCGTGAGCATGCCACTGCATTCCAGCCTGGGTGACAGAGTGAGACTCCGACTCAAAAATAAAAATAAAAAATAAAAGTACTTTACACATGTAATCAAGGAAGTCTTGCCACGACCTTGTGAAGTTGGAATTATTCTAATTTTAACAACGAGGCAGCTGAAACACAGAGTGGTTAAGCAACTTGCCTGAGGTTGTACGACTATTAAGTGACAGAACCTGGATTCAAAGCTGTGTTCCATCATGCTACACCACGGAAAACATGGGGCATGTAGAGTACTTAGGACTTCAGATAACCAGTGTGTGAGAAACAGGTACAACCTATCGTTGCTGAGTCACACCAAGCATCTCATTTCTGCTGGAACTCCTAATTGTGTTGTGTTATTCATCTGAAAGGTTGAGAGATTTCCTCTAGCAAAACTCACCTTACCAGTTATAGGAGTGGAAATGTTTAGGTGCTTGGGTTGACCTAGGGAGAGATAGAAACTTCCAATTGGGGATTGGAAGCTTGGAGGACACAGCAAGTGGAGTGATGGATTAATGGCTCTATCCTCCATGGAGAGGGAAGAGAGAATAGGACCGGGAGATGGAATGAGACAAAAGGGAGCTACCAGGGACCTGAGGGCTCAAGGAGGTTGACAACCGGGTGAGGTAGGAGTGAGGAAGCTGGAGACTTGCAGAGGATAGCAAGTTAGGGTTAGATATGGATTCTTAATTCTCACAACAACCCTGGATTTCAGAAGTGAGGGCTGGCACCTGTGAGGGTAGGTCGATGATGTGACTTTGGCTGAAATGTTTAGAGGTGAACTCTGTGGGACATGAGGTGGTCAAGGTTGAGGTCAGCAGAGATGCTGGATAAATGTTGACTAGGTCCTGCCTCTTATCAGAGGGTGGTGCCTTGTAGCCCTAAGGACTAGTCTGGTGGTCTAGGGAGAGATAGAAAAGGTTCCCTGGTATCTGTCATACAGTGAAGATCACTTGACTGTCTACATAGAACATTTTCAAAGAATAGTTGAATAGCTTACATTTTGCACTGCAGTTTTTTTTTTTTTTTTTTTTTTTGAGTCAGATCTTACTCTGTCAACCAGGCTGGAGTGCAGTGGCACACTCACGACCACCACAACCTCAACCTGCTGGGCTCAGGCAATCCTTCCACCTCAGCCTTCCAAGTAGCTGGAACTACAGACATGCACCACCACACCCAGCTAAGTTTTCTTGATTTATTGTAGAGATGAAGTCTCACCAAGTTGCCCGGGCTGGTCTTGGACCCCTGGGGTCAGGCAATCTTCTTACCTTGGCCTCCCGAAGTGCTGGGATTACAGGTGTGAGCCACTGTGCCTGGCCTGCACTGCAGTTTTTGAAAAAGACCTTGAAGTATGAATTGGCAAAACAACACATGTCAAGGGCAACTTTGGATGCTTCAGTCAAATGACTATGGAAAGCAAAGACTACATGCCTGATGAAATCTCCTTCTCTTCCTTCTTCCCACTCTTCCTTTTCTCCTGGCAATGTGAAGTGTGACACTCTCTGAGCTGAGAGAGGCAGCTGAAGATCATCAGCTTCTTGATGTGGAGTTTTGTCATGATGTGGGGGAAGGAGGGTCACAGGAGGGGCCAGAATCTTCGGTGCGACTCAGTGCTTCTATAGTTAGCCGGGTGATGGGAAATCAGCAATGTGTTTCCTTTGAACAGCTGTGCATACCATTGTCTCCTTTTCTCCTCTGCCCGGATATAAGTCTGGGAAATCAGAATGTCTGGGTGCTGGCTTTGGCTTCTCTGTGTTTCTCTAGTGATTTCATTCTCCACCCCACTCTCTTTGTGGCCTGCAAAGGGCTACAACAATTTGAAGGATCACACTGAGACAGGAAACCCCCAGTAGAAGGAGAGAGGCCGCATTTTCATGTCACCTGAGCAGTGAGGAAGCCTTTTCCGGAAGCTTACTAAAGACATTTCCTCTTTTGATGGGCAGCATGGTTGGTTCCAGGTTCTTGCTATTATGAACAATGCTGCGATAAACATATGTGTGCAGGTATCTTTTTTATAGAGTGATTTGAGTTCTTCAGAGTATATTCCCAGTAGGGGAATTGCGGGGTCATATGGAAGGTTGATTTTTAGAACTTTTAGGAATCTCCACACTGTTTTTTAAAGACCCTGTATTAGTTTACACTCCCACCAACAGTGTAGAAGTGATCCCTTTTCGTCACATCCTCTCCGGCATCTATTTTTTGAGTTATTGCTGATGGCCATTCTGACTGGAGTTAGGTGGTATCTCAGTGTAGTTTTAATTTGCACTTCTTTGATGGCTAGTGAGGCTGAACATTTTTTCATGTATCTGAGGACTAGATTTTTAAAATGTGGTACATATATGCAATGGAATATTACACACCCATAAAGAAGAACAAAATCATGAACTTCACAGCAACCTGGATGGACTTAGAGTCTATAATACTGAGTGATCTTTCACAGAAACAAACTGAGTATCACATGACATCACTCATAAGCAGACCTTGAACAACTATCGTAATACTATAAGAAAAGGATTGACAGTAGTGGGAAACTGTGGGGGAGCGGGGAAGTGGGATTGGCAGTAGTGGGAATCTGCCTGGGGAAGTGGGGACACACCTCATCAACAAGGGTACCTGCACAATGAATATTTGTATACCTAGCCCTGAGTTGTACCCCACAGTTTTAAAACAAAAAATTTAAAGGTGAAAAAAAAGGACTTTTCCTTCTGTCATTGGTAATAATTGGGTACCTGACCTTCCTTGAAATCAGCTCGTCTCCTACAGGGGGAACAGGGTTACCATACTTCTTGACTAATCATTTCAGGTGGACTGGATGCCAGGATCTGCTAGTGCCTATGAGAGGGAGAAGGCTAGAGGATATGACCAGACTCAGAAAGCCTCATCAAGGGGACAGAGCCTCGGCTGGCACTCCACAGTCCCCACCCTCAGCATTTGCTGACAGGATGAACTTGAACCAATTGCCAGCTTCTGTGAGCCTTGGTTTTGTCATATAGAATCATTGTGGGAACTGAAACACTTTATATTGACTCTGAGTAGCTATACACATTAAATTATTCATTTAATAATAATAATAGTGAAATGATGATAATGACAACACACTTCCATTTACTAAGCATATACTTGATCCAGGCACTTGCTAGAGTCTTTTTTTGTTTTGTTTTGTTTTTAGAATGACATGTATTCTCCATCATAGGGTCATACAGAGTAGTTTCACGACCCTAAGAAAACCCCTGTACCCCACCTATTCATCTCTCCCTACCCCAACCCTTGGCAACCACTGGTCATTTTACTGACTCCATAGTATTGCTTTTTCCAGAATGTCATAGAGTTAGAATTAAGTCTGTAGCCTTTTCTGACTGGTGTCTTTCACTTAGTAATAAACATTTAAGGTTGCTTCATGTCTTTTCATGGTTTAATATTCATTTCTTTTTTTTTTAACACCATTTTTTGGGTGTACCAGAGTTTATCCATTCATCCATTAGAAGATATCTTGGTGGTTTCCAAGTGTTAACAATTGTAAATAAAGATACTAGAAACATCCGTGTACCGGCTTTTGTGCAGACGTGCCTTTTCAGCTCATTTGGGTAAATACCAAGGCGTGAAAGTGCTGCATCATAAGGTGAGAGTATGTTTAGTTTTGTAAGAAATTGCCAGTGTCTTCTAAAGTGGCCGTGCCATTTTTTTTCCCCATGAGCAATGAATGAGGGTTTCTGTTGTTATACATCCTTGTTGGCACTTGATATTGCCAGTGTTTTTGGATTCTGACCATTCTAATAGGTATGTTGTGAGAGCTCATTGTTTAATGTGCAATTCTCTAATGACATATGATGCTGAATATATTAGTATTTGCCATTAGCTTATGAGAGGAACCCCAAAAACCCAGAATTATCTTTTGGAGGGCAGGCCCCTTGTAGTACACTCAAAATTTGTTCTTCTGGATTAAACAATCCAACAAAGTTTTTATCTGGAATGCTAGAGTCTTAACTGCATTCTCTGTATTACTCACTAAATACATATCGAGTAACAGTCACACTCAAGGTACTCTGTCAGATGCTTTTTTTCTGATCTCTGTTAAGCTGAGGTCTAAAATATTAAGCCTCAAGGGTGGGGGTAGAGAACATGGACGGGAGTTGCATTTTGGTGGCCTGTGTGACAGAGCAGTGGCAGCGGTCATGGGGCCTCAGACAGTCTCTATTCTATCTGCCACGAATTATCTTTTGCTAACAAGTTCAGGGTTACTGCACACAGGATTTGCACACACAGGTATAGATGTGCTTTTAAAACACTTGATGCTTTTGTATCCACTGTTCCTTTATATTCTCAAATATGAGCTTTATTGAATTTTTTTGCTTTTGAAATAGTTGAGGGATTTACAAATGCTTGCTGAGTTCTTGCATATAAATTGTCTCATTTGAACTTCCTGCAGAAGTCAAGCTTGAATTTGTATTGAGGCTCAGCGAGCAGAGGACCTGTCAGTGAGGTAAATTAGGAAACATAATTTTTCAATATTGCCAGTGACCCTGCTTTGAACATCATTGTGACAAACTCTTTTTCCATATTTTTGGTTCATGTTCCCGTGATAGTTTCCCTGAAGGAGAATAGTGAAATCCAAATGTTTGAACTTCCTTTTTATATGGATTTCCCAACTGGTTCATGGAAGCTTTTTGAACGCTGAAAATGACACACTTGTTATGTTGTTTTGGAAATATGCATTTTCTCTTTCTATGGTTTTAGATACCTGGGATCATAAAATGTTTGCAGAAAATTTGAATTGTTCTGGTACCAAGTAACCTACTTTCTCCCAGATTTCTCTCTTGTCATTACAAGAAATGATGTTTCCATGGTTCAGCCTATACTAGAATTTGAGGAAATCCAGCTCCCATCAATTCCTTCCTGTTAGTGTGTAATATGAAGTAACTACTCTGAGATAAGCTTAGATGCCTCACGTGTGAAGATATGGTGCTGCTGCGTAGGGATAGAATATGTGTACAAGTAGGAGAGTAGACTTGTGTTTTAGGATATTGAGTAGCTTCACACATGTATTGTCCATAGAATGTTGTCAAAGAATAGTTGAATAGCTTACATTTTGCACTGTAATTTTTGAAAAAGACCTTGCAGTATGAATTGGCAAAACAACACGTCACAGGCAACTTTGGATGCTTCAGCCAAATTACCATAGGAAGCAAAGACTACATGCCCTGATAAAATCTCCTCCTTCTCTTCCTTCTCCCCTCTCTTTCTTTCCTTCAGGTAATGTGAAGTACGACACTCTCTGGGTTGAGAGAGAGGCAGCTGAGGTGAGCTCTGAGTTAAGCTTAGAAGTCCAATATGTGAAGATATGGCACTATTGCATAGGGATAGAATATTCTAGAAACTACACTTGTACATCTGAATTCATCCCTCCCTTAGTGTGAGTCCCTTCTTTGAGGCCCCTTGCTCTTGTGTTTCGTACTCTCCCTGTCAGACACATCCATCTTCTTTTTATTCATTGTTCTATCTTTCATGCTGGAACCCTTACTATACCCTTAAATAATTTGTAAGTAAATTGATGGGGAAAATGAAGTGGGAGATGCTGGTTTTTTGCTGACACAGCGTGAATATGGGATATTTGTTTTGGAGTCAGAGGAGAGGTAACAAGACTTTCATTCATATGACTCAATATCCCATATAGTTATTTCAACAGTTCCTAAAATACTTCTCAACTCTTCTTATTCCCCACAAGATATATTGATGATGAGGCTGTGTAGCAACTGCCACTGTTCTTTTTATTTATTTATTTTTTTTAGTTGGAGTCTCACTCCTTCACCCAGGCTGGAGTACAGTGGCACGCACACTCACGGCCATCCCAGTGTCGACCTGCTGGGCTCCAGTGATCCTTCTACCTCAGCCTTCTGAGTAGCTGGAACTACAGACACGTACTACCATGGCTGGCTACTTTTTAATTTTTTTATCGTAGAGCCGAGGTCTCGCCAAGTTGCCCGGGCTGGTCTCAAACTCGCGGACTCAGGCAATCCACTCGCCTCAGCCTCCCAAAGTGCTGGAATTACAGGCTGAGCCACCAAGCCCGACCATGCCAGTGATCTTAAGTAGATTTTTAAAACATCATAGTCGACCAGGCACAGTGGCTAACGCCTATGATCCTAGCACTTTGAGAGGCCGAGGTGAGAGGATTGCCTGAGCCCATGGGTTCAAGACCAGCCTGAGCAACTTGGTGAGACCTCATCTCCACAATGAATCAAGAAAAATGAGCTGAGCATGGTGGTACATGCCTGTAGTTCTAGCTACTTGGAAGTCCGAGGTGGAAGGATCACCTGAGCCCAGCAGGTCGAGGCTGCAGTGGCCTTGACCAGGGCACCACTGTACTCTAGCCTGGGCAACAGAGTGAGACTCCAACTCAAAAAAAAAAAAAAAAAAAGAGTAAAAAATCATAGCTGTGATCATAGTATATACAATATAGTGTGCATTTATATTTTGTTCTCTGCTGGTACAGTTCCCCAGGTGATTGTAAACACCTAATATGTTAGGAATGATAATAGAAAAAAAGCAAAAAGTGAGACCACCCCTGCCACATAGGGAACAACTGGCAGTTACCACAAGTGTGGCCAAGACTGTGCAGGAGGTGGAAAGAGTGCTATTTGGAGGAAGTCCCCAGAATAATCCTATGAGGTAGGTAGAAAAGGAGACCCTGGAGGGCACTCATTTTAGGTCACACAGCAAGTCAATGGGAAAGCCCAGATTTCAACCCTAATCTTTCTAAATCCAAACTGTACATTTTTTAATTTGCCTTTCTTATCTTTTCCAGATTTGAGTTTTTATTTTTATTTATTTTTTACTTTTTTTGAGTTGGAGTCTCACTCTGTCACCCAGACTGGAGTGCAGTGGCCGCTCCCGGCCACCGCAGCCTCGACCTGCTGGGCTCTGGCAATCCTTCCGCCTCAGCCTTCCAAGTAGCCGGAATTACAGGCATGCGCTACCACACCCGACTGATTTTTTTTATTTATTGTAGAGATGAGGCGGGTCTCGAACCCGCGGGCTCAGGCAATCCACTCACCTCAGCCTCCCAAAGGCGCGGGATTACAGGCTGAGCCACCAGCCCGGCTCAGATTTGAGTTTTTAAAATGACCACTGAAGTCATTCAGAATTTAGAGAAGGGAACAAGGGGTATACTGCTCTCCTTCCCACCCCACTCCACTCACCACCTCCCATACCCTCAGGCTTACACTGCAAACAGTTAGGCAGTGTGTTTCCAGACCACCTCTGTATGTGCAAATCACCAAGGAAACCAGCTGTGCCTGTCTCCAGCTGGGCAGAAGAGCTGCTGGGGTCAGGAATTGCCTTGTCCTCTCCAAAACCTACCTGGGTGAGGCTTGCAGCACACTGGGCTCTGGGGACCAGGATGCTCCCAAGAGTAACAGCAACAGGGAGGAGCCAGGGTTCCCTGGCTGACAACCCTTTAGGGGAATGAGAGCTCTTTGTGCTTTCTGGCTCTCTGCTTGCACAATTTCGACTTCCCAAGCAAAGAGCCCCTTCCTTGCCAGCGGAGAGCTTAGGGGAAGCCCAGGGTACTGCTTTCTGTTCCTCTTGGTTTTTCTGGTGCCTGCACTTGTCAGTGCCCAGGTCGTGTGGTATAAAAGGAGAGACAATGTTCTAGTTTGGCAGGTGAATCATCTGAGTGACTTTGGGCAAGTTGCTTCAAGAGCAGAAGTCTAGTCTGTCTTCCCCAAATCCAAGGTGCATTTTCCCCTTCCTCATTTTAATGTTTCTGAAATAAGATGTGATTGGCATTAGGTACATACAAGGGGCGCCACAAAATGTATATATATTTTAAGAGAGATGTTGTCTGTGTATTACTTTTCAAAGTTGAATTAAATTATGGTAGCAGTGTGTAGTATGACATTCTTTCAACTGTGCGTCCGCCATTTTCTTTAACTGTCCTGCCTGTTGCATGGTGATGCATTTGATGAACGCCGTCTTTTGGGTGGCTGTCATACTTAAAACGTGTAGACATTTTTTTGGCACCCTCTGTATATTTAATATACTTGTGTTCTTAATTTTTTCCTTTTGCTTGAAAAGTTGTAATAGGGAGATAACTTGCAATTTGTGTTACTTGTGGGAATGTGACAGTCAGTTCCTTGAGGATATTTTTGGAGGGTGCTACTACCTATGAACTGTAAAGGGACATAGAAAATTTCAAAGATCAGAAAACTGCCCAATGGTGTTCTGATTGTCCAGTTGTCCCTGTGTCGCCATTTCTCAGAGACTCCCAGACAGGAACTTACTGATTTGAAAAGTAGTGACAGTTCTCTATTCAATAAAATTGGTATTCTAGGTTGTAAGAATGTACATTTCTATCTATACCGTCTTCTCCCCCCATAACTCAATAAGATATTTTCATTTCGAATTAAACAAACAAACAAGCAAACATGGCTCTTCATCATTTGAATTTATCTTTTTTTCTCTTTCAAAATTTTTAAAAATTTACTTTATTATAGAGATGTAGGGTACAAGTGAGGATTAACTATATAGGCAGCCTGCATGCAGGTGAAGTTTGTGAATTTTTCTTAAATTAGACCTTGGCAGGAATCAATTACTTATCATGGATTTAGTGGATTCCTGGCTTTTACTTGGAAATATCAGTTTGTCCATAACACTCTTTAAACAAAACGTTAATACAAGAAGAAACGTTGTCATTCAAGTTGAAAACCAGAATGCCACTAACTGCCTACAAAATGCCAGGTAACATCAGGGGATTAAAGAGTTTTTCAGATACTCTAATCCTGTCCGAGTGGAGTTTAGTTTGGAGGGAGCAAAGGCTACAAAGCCTGGGAACTGAGCTACAATTTCACTTTCTGGCCTAATTCAACCAATTTGCCCTAATAACAAGTCTGAATGAGTTTAAAATCAGATAAAAAAACAAGGTTTACCTTGCTAGTTAAAAACTGGGTGCTAATCAAATAACCAGTGGAAACAAGATCAAAGAGAGAATATTTACACCTCCTAGAGGAAATTTCATTAGTTATTTAGAGTATCCTATTACAAGTTAATGGTCTATCAGGCATTTAAGCCAGAGGCTACAAAGTCAGATGTCTTAGGGACCCAAGTGTGAAGTGACTGGGTTGTGACATCACCATTGGGAGGGGCTGGACTATTGCCTAGTTGAGGAGGACACATTGAAGTTAATTCTCTTACCATCCAACAGACACCTAAGTTCTGTTCTTGGTGCTAGGGATACGTCAATGAACAAGATCGACAAAAACAAACAAACAAAAGAAACCCTGTTCTCCCAGAAATTACTCTAATTTGCTGCTGTCTTGGAAAACAAGTAACTAAGCCAGTTTGAATTAGCTCTAGAGTAAATGAGTCAGACACGTTAGTGTGTTCTTGTGAGTAAATTACATAGATTTTGATTATTAGTTTTTAGGCCTTTTTCACAGAACTGAAATTTCTGGATAAGCCAGATTACTGTCATTATAAGAAGAGGTATCATTTTTGGCATTCTGCTTGGATTATTGCCATGATGGGCCAAATAACCATAATTATACAATATTATTGACTCTGCAAGGCAGCACCTGGCTTATTTGATTCTAGTTTTGCTGTTTAATTGAAAATAAAAGCTCACTGTGAAAAACCCAATTTCTTCTATCATGGTACTGACTGTGATGACTTTCTGCGGTTGGCTCTTAGTGCGTTTTGCCATGGCCATGGCCACGGTTGTGGATTCCAGGGCTGGGACTGAGAGCTCAGGGAGTGATTTTGCAGACCTGACTTCCTCAGATGGTTCAGGCAGGGCTCCTGCCCTGTGACTCTGATGAGATCACTATAATAACAAGCCTGGGAGCTTGGACCTGGGAAACCATATGTCTCTGCTTTGAGCTTCTTGTGGGAAAACCAGGACAAGAAGCATCTGTGACTACACTTATCTGCATTTTCACCAAATGGAACTTCTGCTGTGTCTGCAAATGAGACAAAATGGATCGTTGCTGAGAGAGAAAAAGCAGGCGGCAGGCAGGGTTAGAGCCCTCTGTCTGACACTGACTCCAATGCTCTGGGTGGTCGTGTTTTAGCAAATTAGTGGGGGATGTTTGTGGCATGGGTTCCTGTTTCAGGAGCTTCTTGGCATATGTACCTAGGAGCTCATGAATTCTTCCAAACCAGAGTCTCAAAATTCCTGATTTGGGGTTTTTCTTTTTCTTTTTTTTTTTTTTTTGAGTTGGAGTCTCACTCTGTTGCCCAGACTGGAGTGCAGTGGCTGCTCCCGGCCACCGCAGCCTCGACCTGCTGGGCTCCGGCGATCCTTCTGCCTCAGCCTTCCAAGTAGCTGGAACTACAGGCGCGCGCTACCACGCCCAGCTAATTTTTGATTTATTGTAGAGATGAGGCCTCGCCAAGTTACCCAGGCGGGTCTCAAACCCGCGGGCTCAGGCAATCCACTCACCTCAGCCTCCCCAAGCGAGGGATTACAGGCTGAGCCACCGAGCCCGGCTGGGATTTGCCATTGGTGGGGCTTGAGAATCCTGACAGACTAAAAGTATTGCAGAAGTGGTCTTGGGGAATCATTGTGTCCTCAAGTAATCACATCACCCACTGAACTTGCTGTCAGACACCTACCAGGCCCCTTTTCATCTCTACAAAGTCCCCTGGGTACTATTATGGACTGAATGCTTGTGTTCTCCAAAATTTACAGGTTTAAGCCCTAACCTCCAATGTGCTGGTATTTGGAGGGGGGGACTTTGGAGGCGTAGAGCACTTATGATGGGATCAGTGTCCTTATAAGAAGAGGAAGGGAGAAAAATCTCTCCATGTACATGTTCTGAGAAGGGGCCGTGTGAGCACACAGCCAGAGGGCTGTTGTCTACAAGCCAGGAAGAGAGTCCTCATCAGAGCCCAACCATGTTGGCAATTTTGTTCCTGGATAAACTAGTCCAGCTGCTTCCCTTGCAGTCAATCAAAGACAAGAGGCAGAAACTGGGAGAAAAGAGGTTTATTTCTGAAACCAGGTTACAGGAGACAGGTGTGGTATCATTTTTGCAACCAGGCTTTAGGAAGACAGGTGGCATCATTATAAAAAAAAAACCCACTCAAACGCAGTACAACTTACTCAGAATTTATACTCCACAGCCCCTCACCCACCTGAGGCTAAATTAACAAGAGCATGATGCAAGATCTTCTAATCCCTTTACCTATCCCTGAGACTGAATTAACAATGCCTCCTTGCAGTTTTGGCATGATCCAAGATCTAATCCTGCTGACAGTTCCTTAAGGGGGAATAGGAAGTTACAACAATTAAAGAAGTTACCTTGGTACATTTAGATAAACAACTTTGAATCAAACATGAGAAATGTAAGAAATCCCCATTCCCAGAGCCATGGCCTGTAGCACCCTGATGTCCAATGTCCATTCTCCAGAACTGTAAGAAAATAATGCCTATTGTTTAAGCTATCAGCCTGTGGTATTTTGTTCTAGCAGCCTGAGCTAGGACAGGTGCAATACCTCTTTTTTAAGATCTTACTTGGTTGATAGTATCTTTATTTATTTGTTTATTTAATTTATTTATTTATTTGAGTCGAAGTCTCATTCTGTTGCCCAGGCTGGAGTGCAGTGGCATGCTCATGGCCGCCACAGCCTTGACCTGCTGGGCTCAGGTGATCCTTCCTCCTCAACCTTTCAAGCAGCAGGAACTACAGGTGCACACTACCACGCCCAGCTTATTTTTTGATTTATTATAGAGACAAGGTCTCACCAAGTTGCTCAGGCTGGTCTCGAACCCTTGAGTTCAGGCAGTCCTCTCTCCTTGGCCTCCCAAAGTGCTGGGATTACAGGTTTGAGCCACCACGCCCAGCCAGTATCATTTGTTTCTACTTTGACTTTGGTGACACCATGCTCTCCTGGACTTCTTTTTGCCCTTCTGGTTGCATTTTCTCAATTTCCTTGCAGCCTCTTCCTAATCCTCCTTTGAAAATTGGGGTTCCTCTAAGTCCTAATCTCTCTTCTCCTCCATCTGCCTGCAGAATACCTTGCTACTCAAATTGTGGTCTGTGGACTAGCACTAGCCTCACTTGTGGGCGTGCCAGAAATGTGAATTTCAGGCTCCACTCAAACCTGCTGAATCTGAAATCTGCCTTTTAATAGGCGGTGCCCATGGAACTCTGAGAAGGCTTAATCTTTAGGATGTCAGTGACCAACTGTGTGCTCCCAATTCTAAGTGTACATCTGGACACCAGTTTTCTCTTCCGGGCTCTAAGCCCGTTTCCAACAGGTCTACTTAGAGGTCTCACAAGGATATCACACTTTAACTGTCCAGACTGTGACTTCTTTCCAGACATGCTTCTCTCGTTTGGGCAATCAACAAAAGATAGGGTGTCTTCAGAAACTTTCACTATTTTATTTTTGAGTCAGAGTCTCACTCTGTCACCCAGGCTGAAGTGCAGTGGCGTGATCACGGCTCACTGCAGCCTCCACCTCCTGGGCTCAGGTGATCCTTCTGCCTCAACCTCCCAAGTAGCTGGGACTAAAGGCACGCACCACTACATGCAGCTAATTTTTTTTATTTTTGAAGAGATGAGCTCTTGCTATGTTGCCTAGGTTGATCTTGAAATCCTGGGCTCAACAATCCTCTGGCCTCAGTCTCTCAAAGTGCTAGGATTACAGGCATGAGCCTCTGTGCCAGGCCTAAATTTTTACTTTAGAGCTTTCATTTAACAACATGATTCGGAGTTAATGGTTTCTCAGGGGTTAATCAAGGATAATCGTCAGCTGGTAGACACCAGTCTGCTTGGCCCATTGTTCAGCCAGCCTCTCTCGAGTTCTCAGTTCTATCAGCCTCTTGTTAAATATTTTGAATATTACCCATCGATTTACATTTGATTAGTAACACATCTATCTTCTTCTCCATGGTAAGTTTCAAAGTGTAAAAGCGCTTTATAAATATTTTATATTAAATGTTAATCATTATATTTCTTCTAAATTATTAATATATTAGAGCTACAAGTGGTTAATAAATATTTTTAATGGGGAGAAAATATGGCATTCTCTGATTTTAGTGTCAGAGTTTCAGAATACTTGTGAATGGCCACAGTGAGTACAAAGGAAAGACTCAGGAATATAGTGTGATATGATTGAATCATATAGCATCTTTTTGGGAGAGAAAATCAGAGGCAACCTAACTGTCCAACAGCAGGGGGTTGGTGAGATCAACTTCAGTTCTTTCAATCAAAGGCTGTGCAACCATTAAAATGATCAGAGTACATTTATTAACATGGAAACACATTCATGATATCATATTAAGTGAAAAGAGAAAATACAGATAAAATGATCATAGTTTTTTCAAAACTGATAAATGTACATAACATAAACTTGACCATTTAAAACATTTTTAAATGTACAATTCTGTGGCATTAAATACTCAGTTGGAAAAATGAACTGTTTTCCTCTCTCCTCTGGATACTTCAACATCAGATGTGCCGGGAGGGGCGGGGCAGGGGACGGAGGCTGGGGTTCCACACCCAGCAGTTCTCCAGTTCTCTGCAGACACCAACTGGGTGTCCTACAACACAGCTCTGACACTCTCTACCTGGACATAGCAGATCCCCCAGGCCTAAGGGCTCAGTCCCGTAAGATAGCCCCACTTCAGACATCAATGACTTGCTATAAATCAGAGGTTTCCACCCCCGCAGGGTTGATCATTTGCTAGAATGACTCACAGAACTCAGGAAAACAGTGGACTTACTAGATTACCAGTTTATTACAAAAGACATATAAAAAGACACAAATGAACAACTGTATAAAGAGATACAGAAGGCAATGTCCAAAAGGGTCCCAAGCATAAGAGCTTCTGTCCCCTGGACTTTTGGAGTACACCTCCCTCCGGGCATGTGGATGCATTCTTGTTCATCAACCTAGAAGCCCTCTGAGCCTTGTCCTTTTGGGTTTTTAATGGAGGCATAATTACATGGGCATGATTGATTAAATCATTGGCCGGTGGGGATTACGTCGATCTCCAGGCTCTTCCCTCCCCTGACGTCAGGCATGAGGGTAGGGCTGAAAATTCCAACTCTCTCATCACATGGTAGCCTTCCCGGCAACAAGCCCCCATCCTGATGCCATGCAAGAACCCCATTTCTAGCCACCTCCTTGGTTTACACAAAAACGCAGTAGTACTTCCAAGGTTCTTAGGTTTCCTTAAAATTCCAAGGGTTTAGGATCTGTGTGCCAGGAAATGGCATGGGGGGAGGGGTTGTCAAGGACAGGGAGGAACAGACTGAGAGAGCAGAGACCAAATATATCTTTCCTTTCCTCTCCTCTCTCTTCCCCTCCCTTCCCCTCCCCCTCCTCTCCTCTCCTCTCCTTTCCATCCAGCCTCTGTCACTCAGGCTGGGATACAGTGGCTCAAACATAGCTCACCGTAACCTCAAACTCCTGAGCTCAAGCGATTCTCCTGTCTCCGCCTTTTGAGTATTTGGTATTACAGGCACATGCTGTCCTGCCCAGGTGTTTTTTCTTTATTTTGTAGAGAACGAGCCACGCTGTATTGCCAGGCTGGTCTTGAACTCCTGGTCTCAAGCAATCCTCTTGTCTTAGATTCCCAAGGTGCCGGGATTACAGGCGTGAGCCACCACCTGACCCTGATATATATTTCTCACTAAGTGAGGAGTACATTCATACTGTTGTGCATCCCTCACCACCACCTATCTCCAGAATCTTTTCATCTTCCCACACTGAAACTCAGTACCCATTAAATACTAACTTCCCATTCTCCTCTCCCCTACCCACAGGCAACATTATTCTACTTTCTGTCTCTATGAACTTGGCTACTGTAGGCGCTTCACATAAGTGGAATCATTCGCTATTTTGTGACTAACTTTTTTTCACTTAGCAAAATGCCCTCAGGTTTCATTCATTTTGTAGTGTGTGTAAGAATTCCCTTCCTCTATAAAGCTGAATACTATTCCATTATGCTTATATCCTGTACATTGTTTCTCTATCAATGAACATTTGGATTGCTTCTACTTTTTGGCTATTTTGAATAGTGGGTCTGTGAACATGGGTGTACAAATATTTGTTTGAGTCCTTGTTTCAATTCTTTTGGGTAGACATCTGGGAGCGAAATTGGTGAATTGTAGGGTAACTCTATTTTTAATATTTTGAGAAACTGCTATGCTGTTTTTCACAGAGGGTATTCCATCTTACAGTCCTACAGTAATGTACAAGGGTTCCAATCTCGCCACATCCTAGCCAATGCTGGTTATTTTCACTTTTTAAAATAATAGCCTTTGTCCTGAGTGTGATGTCACCCTTTAAAATTATTTATTATTATTACTTATTTATTTATCTCACTCTTGCCACCCAGGCTGGAGTGCAGTGGCATGCTCATGGCCACCGCAGCCTCCACCTGCTGGGTTCAGGTGATTCATTTGCCTCAGTCTTCCAAGTAGTTGGAACCGCAGGCGTGCGCCACGATGCCTGGCTAATTTTTTGATGTATTGTAGAGAAGAGGTCTCACCAAGTTGTCTAGGCTGGTCTCGAACCCTTGGGCTCAGGCAATTCTCACGCTTCTCCCTCCCAACGTGCTGGGATTACAGGTGTGAGGCACCACACCTGGCTCACAGTTGGTTTTTTTTTAAAGATATGTTTACTTACTCATATAAATATAGAAAGTAATTCTCCAAAGTATTTACTCCAAATAAAAATAGTGCCTATTTGGGTAGCAGGATGTGAATAGTTTTTATTACTGACTTTTACTCTATGTTCTCCTTTTTTCTGCATTAAGCATATATAACACGGGCAGTTAAAAATATGCCAGGTGCAGTGGCTCGTGCCTGTAATCCTGGTACTTTGGGATGCTGAGGCGGAAGGATTGTTTGAGGCCAGAAATTTGAGATCAGCCTGGGCAACATACTCTACAAAAAATTTAAACATTAGTCAGATATGGTAGCATACATCTGTAATCCTGGCTACTGGGGAGGCTGCGGCAGAAGGATTGCTTGAGCCCAAGAGTTGGAGACTGCAGTGAGCTATGATTGCACTGCTGCACTCCAGTCTGGGCAATAGAGTAAGATCCTGTCTCATAAAAAAAAAAAAAAGTTTGACACTCAGAATTGAGCTGCATCAATTTGAATGTTAATGATGACTCCCATTTAATTTTTCTGGCTCTATGGACTTCACACAGGTCCTCATTCTTCTTGCTATGAGACATGTCCTGTCCGGCACACTCTGCACCTGAGTCTGTCTTAGATGCTCCGGTGTTCAAGGACCAGTTACCGCACATTCCTCCGCCCAGTGAAGCAGGACCAGGGCCTCCTGGCAGCGGATTAAACTCCAGGCACATTATAATGAGGCTGCTCTTGTCTGCCTGTCTCCACATCTCAACATTTAGCACAAATAAATCTTTTTGGATTTGTTCACTCACCAAGATTTTGGCTGGTCGTCTTAGTTAACTACAACTAAGAGGAAAGGGTACTTTCTTCCTATTCTGTGAAGCTGAATATTCTGTAATTTTCTGAAGGTTTTAAGGTTCAAAAGAAGTCTTTATGTCAGCTTAAAAAGCAGCAAAAAGTCCATATGGGCTAGGCGCAGTGGCTCATGCCTATAATCCCAACACTATAAGAGGATCACTTGCACCCAGGAATTCAAGACCAGCCTGGGAAACAGAGTGAGACCCCATCTCTACAAAATAAAAATAAATAAATAACATTTTTTAAAGAGTCCTTATGTACCAATTTGGAGAACATTGAATTTATTTTCTTATGGAACCAATTAGTTCCTTTATGAAAATAAAGTTGTCCAGTTTACAATAATATACATCATTATTTTCTTTTTTTCAGTTACTGTATTTGATCATGTGGCAGCTGAAAGGGTGGGTTAAGTAGTATGTTTTTTTAATTTTGTATTTTGTATTTTTTTGAGTTGGAGGCTCACTCTGTCACCCAGGCTGGAGGGCAATGGCATGCTCCTGGCCATCGCAGCCTCGACCCGCTGGGCTCCAGCGATCCTTCCGCCTCACCCTTCCAAGTAACTGGAACTACAGGCACGCGCTATCATGCCTCGCTAATTTTTTGATTTATTGTAGAGACAAGGTCTCGCCAAGTTGCCCAGGTGGGTTTCGAACCCGTGGACTCAGGCAATCCTCTTGCCTTGGCCTCCCAAAGTGCTGGGATCACAGGCTGAGCCACTGAGCCTGGCCAAGGCAGTATGTTTTTTAGGGTTAGAGAGCTTGAGGAACCAGGGGACAGGTGATAAAGAAAGGCACAACTAGTTAAGAGCCTCTTTACATATAGTGAAGGGACTCCATGAGATGGACTGTTTTCACCAATTACCAGTGACCTTTTGTGGGAGCCTTTTTGTTTTGTTTTGATATGATCATTCTGGCTGCCTAGTTTCAGGACCAAGAATTTGAAGCAAAGGAAAAGATTCAGTCGGAGCTGTCTGAACTTGAGCTGCTCAGCTGTGTGCTGCTTTATGCCGGTGTGAGAAACAGTGGTGAGGTCTGATGACTAAGCCGAGGCTTCACAGAGATGGAAGGCGTTGAGGCCGAAGACAGACTGGCGAGGCACAAGAGCAATTCCAGTCTAACACACTTGAAATTCTGTTATTTTTTCTCCCTATGTATTTCAACCCAACATTTTCATCCTATGTGTATCTATGCTATGGCATATCATGTAGAAAGATTTAAAAATGAGATGTAGCTGTAATCCTAGCACTTTGGGAGGCTGAGGCAAGAGGATTGCCTAAGCCTATGGGTTCGAGTCCAGCCTGGGCAACATGGTGAGATCTCATCTCTACCATAAATCAAAAAATTAGCTGGGCATGTTAGCGTATGCCTGTAGTTCCAGCTACTTGGAAGGCTGAGGTGGAAGGATTGTCAGAGTCCAGCAGGTCGACGCTGGGGTGACCATGAGTGTGCCACTGCACTCCTGCCTGGATGATGGAGTGAGACCCCAACTCAAAAGAAATAAATAAATAATGAGATGCAGCTATGTGTCTTGGTGAGGAGACATGATCAAACCACGCCATGAGTAAAAATAGAGTTGTAGTGCAAGTAAAATTTGATATGTATATAGAGTAAAGAAAAAAGGCAGAAAGGTATAAACCATATTATTAATAGTAGTTATTCTTGAAGAATGTGATCTTGGGGAGAGAGTTTATCTTTTCTTGTATTTATGTATCGCTTGAATTTCTTAAATTGTGTGTGTTACTTTTGTGATCAGAATAAAAGCTTGTTAAAAAAGAAGAAGAAAAGTCGGGTTCGGTGGCTCAGCCTGTAATCCCAGCGCTTTGGGAGGCTGAAGTGAGTGGATTGCCTGAGCCCGTGGGTTCGAGACCCGCCTGGGCAGCGAGACCTCATCTCTACAATAAATAAAAAAATCAGACGGGCGTGGTAGCGTGCACCTGTAATTCCGGCTACTCGGAAGACTGAGACGGAAGAATCGCTGGAGCCCAGCAGGTCGAGGCTGCAGTGGCCGGGAGCAGCCACTGCACTCCAGTCTGGGCGACAGAGTGAGACACCGACTCAAAAAACAAACAAGCAACAACAACAAAAAACAAAACAAGACAAACAAAAAAGAGCAATTCTATTTTTTCAATCATCTTGCATCTGAATACAACATTGCTGTCCACTCCCCCTCAACATTTCTTCCTTGTGCTCATTTTTCTTGCAGACTTCTCAAATGAGAAGCTGTTGGTACCTTGAGGGTTTGATTTTCTGCCCCTGTCCTCCCTGGCTTCTGGCCTCTGGCAATAGGCTTGTATTCCTTCAAAACTTCTTCTCAGGATTCCCATCACTGTAGCCACAGCTGACCAGGCCCTCATGGCCCAAATTATATGAGGACACTTGCAAATTTCTCTGCAAGCATCTGTCTTCCCAGTCTCTTCTCAGTTTTATCACAGACTTGTCTTCTCCAGTTACTCTGAACACACCCACCCTTCTTGATTCACCTGGCCCTGTGGTCTTTTTCAGGTCACTGCCTATGACTTATCTGTCCATGTCTCTTCTTTGTTTAGGCACATCTAGAAATCCATGAGCTCCACGTACTTACTGGATGGCCCCTTCTTTCCTTATCCTCATGATGTGAAATCACTTCATGTTTCATCTCCATCATGCTCTGTGTCCTCTCAGAGAAGGCAAAGAGCCTTTTGGAAGAGAAGAGAGGTCTTGGACAGGTTAGTGGGATTTTACAGGGGTATTTGTAATTCTGAGTGATACTGGAATAGCATTTATGGATTAAATGGCATTACATTCATTGTGAGCTTTCTTTTATGCCAAAGGTAGTTGTCTCCTTATTCTTAGATATTTTACTAATAAAACAAGGCTGTGTTTACATAATGATGCCAATTAAGGACTAATCACTTTAGTAAGGCATATTTTTAGGGTTTTTGGGTTTTGTTTTATTGTTTTTGTTTTTTAGTAGGGGTCTTACTCTTCACTCAGACTGAAGTGCCGTGGCCCAATTATGGCTCACCATAGCCTTGAACTCATGGGCTCAGGTAATCCTCCCGCTTCAGCCTCCTGAGTAGTTTAGCACTACAAGTGTGTGCCATGCCCAGCTAGTATTTTTTTTTCTTTTTGTAGAGATGAGGTCTCACCATATTGCCCAGGCTGGCCTTGAATGCCTGGGCTCAAGCAACCCTCCCACCTTGGACTCCCAAAGTGCTGGGATTACAGGTGAGAACCACCATGCCTGAACAAGACATATTTAATATAGTTTTTTAAAAATGTAAAAGAAAAATAGTAGAAGCCAATTATGTGAGAAATAAGCCATTCTGCTGTATTTATCATTTAATAAGATTTGTTAGGCACAGAGAGTATTGCCTCTGTCCTCTTTGTTGTTTTTAATGACTTGGAGTTGCTTTTGAGAATATTCACCAGAGAGGGATGAACTAAGTGCTCATCTGTTTTGATGAGGTTCTTGTTGCCAAATAGGAAACCCCCGGTCCTGACTCAGATTGTAGACTTGATTGTGAATGGAGCACATGTTTCCTATAAGCTCTACAAAACACTGTTCCTCCTTATCTTTTACATCTTTGATAAAGAGATAGGAGAAAGCAGACTGTCATCTTCTTTGGACAGATGGAGGCCTTGCTGATATGAAGTCGGGGAATTTCTGTTCCTCTAGCCAGATTAAGATTTATGAGTCATGTTGGCCTCGGGTTGTGACAACCAATATGATTTGGCAGCTGGAAGCGTAAATGCATGCTCCTTATGGAAGGGGTGTTGACTTTAGCAGTGCCCAGCTCGTGTGCAGCCAGGATGAATTATGTTTACTTGCTTCTCTAATCCTGAGGGCTCAAGGCACTTGACACATTTTTGATAGCTCTCCAGTGCATGGCTCTGAAATGGTGCAACCCCCCTGGGCAAAGCTGCTGAGTTCTCTGCTCAGTATGTTATGCATTAGCGGCTGAATGCTCCAGTTCTCGGTTGTACCAGGAATATGTCTATGGGCAGCCATTTTGCCTGAATTCTAGCATCCAAAGACCATTGTGTGACATACTACCCAACAGTCCCCTAAGTGAGACAGTGGCAGTTGTGAATCTGGGCTGTAAGCCACTGAACGAGATCACTTAAAAACAACACGGTCAGGATCAAATTGTCTTCGATTCATGAGGCAATTCACTTTTCCGTTTTAATGGGTACAGGTGGTATTCACTGGGGGCTCTTTTATATGCTAGGCCTACTCCAGGTGTTGGGACTCCTGCCGTAAATAAGACAGGTAGGAGTCCCTACCTCATGGAGCTTACTCCTTTATAGTAAAGACAGACAGTAAACTAATAAATCAATACGAGACAACTTCAAATAGTGATAAATGTGCTATAAAGAAAATAAGACAGTCTAATTTAGTCGAGAGTTGCTAGGAGGTTGGGAACAGGGGACATCATAAAATTATTATGGTAGGGTAAGTGAGTCTTGAAAAGAGATGTTTGAGCTCAGCCCTGAATGACATGAAGGAGATAACTGTGTGAAGATGGGGAGAATATTCCAAGGCAGGAAAGAGCAAGTGCCAAGGCCCTGTGGCAGAAATAAGTTTGACTTGTTCTGCAAACAGAATGCCTGGGAAGCTGCTACAACAGGACTTAGGGGAAGGGTGGAGGTGGCTGAGGTCTGAAGACGTGAAGGGGGTCAGGTCATTGAAGACCTTGTAGGTTAAAAGGAGGTTAGGCGGCCTTTTCAGAGAATGGGGGAAGTATTAAAGAGTTTTAAATGGGGGAGTGTTGCTTTCTCCCCATCTTTTAGAGTCCAATCTAAAAAACCCTCCCAGATGTGTCACTGTACCTGCTGTCAGAGTGTTGAAGACGTTAGTCAGTCTCATATCATACAGTTTTCCTGTGAAGAATCAGGAAGGTACATCTTTGTAGTAAAGACAGTCAGTAAACTAACAAATCAATACATGAGACTACTTCAAATAGTGATAAATGTGCTATCAAAAGTGGTTAAAAGTTGCTGTATCTGAATTCCAGCATCCAATGGAATTCGTGAGCAGTCTGGACCCAGCCATCCAGACAGAGTCTCATCATCTGTGTTGACCTTGGTCAAGTCAACTTCTCTGTGCCTCCATGTCTCCAACTATAAAATGGCACTGATAGCTTTAGCACTCTTTTGAATCACTGTTAAGTGGATGAGATGGCCAGGGTCGGTGGCTCAGCCTGTAATCCCAGCACTTTGGGAGGCTGAGGCAAGTGGATTGCCTGAGTGCGCGGGTTCGAGACCAGCCCGGGCAACTTGGTGAGACCTCGTCTCTACAATAAATAAAAAATTGGCCAGGCGTGGTAGCGTTCACCTGTCATTCCAGCTACTTGGAAGGCTGAGGCAGAAGGATCACAGAGTCCAGCAGGTCAATGCTGGGGTGGCCGTGAGCGCATGCCACTTCACTCCAGCCAGGGCGATGAGGTGACACACCGACTCAAAAAAAAAAAAAGAGAGAGAATGAGATGAACGGTGCCCAGGCATATGCTAAGCATGACATCAGTGTTCACTATCGTTATTGTTAGGAGAAAGCTATCTAGTTTTCATCCAGTTGGTCTGGTTTTACCTGATGGACGTTGTGAATTATGTAATCAACTGGGTTTTTCTTGACAGTCAATGTGCTAGAAAGCTTTAGACCAACTTTTGTGGCTGCCCCATGAGAATGGATTGATTTTACCTGTATTAACATCCTCTCTAGTTCTAATTTATGTCTTTGCCTTGGTGTTTTCTTTTCATATCTTAACATTTTAAAATATAGTGTTCCAGATGTTTTGTAACTATTTGACATATTATATATATTTGACAAAAAATGAGGTGACCATATGTCATTGAACTTCATTTGCTTGTATAAATATATATTTGGAACAATTTCACTGGCCAGTATTTGTATTTCAGCCAATTGTGCATAAATGAGGAATCATTGTTAATGCAATTAATCTCAACCAACTTAACTGAAAAATGTTACTGTCTTTATTTTTATTAATCATAAATGTAATACTTGTTTCTTGTTAAGTTTTTAAATAATATAGAAGTAGACAAAATAAACATTGTACTGATGTATAATTTTATCTTATGTTGTTTTTGCCCTTATGATTTAGGATTTAGAGGAAATAAATACATAGTAACATATGTACATAAACTATAGTTCTGACCTCAATAGGAAAATGTTGATTTATATCTTAGCAGAGTCTTTTTTTTATGACAGTCAACATGTTCTTAGTGGAGTCACCTTGAGGTTTTTTTTCTAGTGTTGACACCCTTCTAGTTCTTCAGTCAATAATTGCACAGAGGATAACAAAAGCATGACATAGGATGTATGCTAGACAGGTAGGATAACAAAAGCATGACGTAGGGTGTATGATAGGCAGGAGACCTGCCTGCCTGTAACCAGCTATGTATGCATAGCTGGGAGATTTGGATTCCTAAGTCTCAAGTTTAGTGCTCTTTCCCCATGTGGAATTCTTCCTCTGTGCTCTCTAGTTACCTTGCACCTGTATGTTTGTTTGTTTGTTTGTTTGCTTGTTTTAGAGACAAGGTCTTGCAATATTGCCCAGCTGATTTCAAACCCTCAAAGGCTCAAATTATTCTTCAACTTCAGCCTTCCAAAACACTGGAATTGCAGGCCTGAACCACCATGCCTGGCCTGCTTTTCTATTTTAGCTGAAAAGACCTGGTCTTTGAGTTCTCAGAAATTTGATTTAAAAAATACAGTAACAGAGGTTCAGTTTTTAAAATATATGCATTTCTTGTTTGTACAAATAGTGTATATCAACCTCTGAGTTTCTTTGTTTCTACCCATATCCTTTAAAAATATATAAAACCAAAGAAACTTAATAGATTTATTTTATCAGTTGACTGTGTGCATAGTGATATGTGTGTACATGTGTTTAATTAATAGATTTTATTTCTTAGTGCAGTTTAAAGTTTGCAGAAAAATTGAATAGAAAGTACAGAGTTCCCAGGCCAGACGTGGTGACTCACACCTGTAATTCCAGCACTTTAGGAGGCCGAGGTGAGAGGATTGCCTGAGCCCATGGGTTTGAGACCAGTCTGGGCAACTTGGCGAGACCTGGTCTCTACAATAAAGCAAGAAAAATAAGCCAGGCATGATGGCACATGCCTGTAGTTCCAGCTACTTGGAAGTCTGAGGTGGAGGGATCTCCTGAGTCCAGCAGGTCGAGGCTGCGGTGGCTGTGAGCGTTCCATTGCACTACAGCCTAGGCAACAGAGTGAGTCTCTGACTCTAAAAAATAAATACATAAATAAAAAGAAAGTATAGAGTTTCCATACACTTCCGGTGTCCCAGTTTCCCCTGTCAATAACATCTTGCGTGAGTGTGGTACATTTGTTACAACTGATGAACAAGTATTGCTACATTATTATTAACTAAACCCCTAGTTTACAGTTAGAGTTTACACTTCTTTTTTTGTGTTGTTACTTTGTATTTATCTGATTTAAAATGAGTATCTTTTCATGTAGTCATTGGCCACTGGTTTTCCTTTTGTGTGGATTGCCTGTCCAAGTCCTTTTCTATTGGATTGTCTGTCTTTTTCGTATTGCTTAATAGGAGTTCCTTTTGTATTCTTGCTAGGAACCCTTTGTTGGTTATGTATGTTACAGATATATTCTTCCACTCTCTGTCTTGCTTTTTTACTCCCTTAGTAATGTCTTTTAATGAACATATGTTATTAATTTTAATGTAGCAACAGTTCTCCTTTATAACTGGGGCTTTTTAAGTCCTGTTTTAGAATTCTTTTTCTACCTCAAAATCATGAAGATATTATCTTTTTAATGCTTATTATTTTCCGTTTCATATTTAGTTATGGAATACACCTGAAATAGACTTTTATGAATGGTGTAACATTGAGGACTGTGGGTTTTTTCATTAACTTTATTGTACAGTTAAATGTGGGATATGTTTTTATAGCACTTCTTTCATCTTTTATTTCCCCTTGTTTTCTTTGTTTCTGGGACTGCTATTAATTGAATGTTGACTCTTCTGAACTAATTCACTAATTTTCCTATTCTTTCTCATATTCTATATCTTTGTGCTTTTGTTTACTTTATGGGATATTTCTTTGACTTTATCTTCCAATCTTTATTAAATTTAAAATTTTCACTATCATATTTTAATTCCAAATTTAATTCTTTATTTCCCAAATGTTTCTTTCTTTACAGCTTCTTGTTTTATTTTGTTTGTTTATTTGGTTTTGTTTTAATTCGAATTGCTTTAGGGAATACCAATAGTGTTTGGTTACATGGTTGCATCAAATAGTGGCAAAGAAGTCTGGGCTTTAAGTGAACTCACCACTCCCACTTCTCTTGTTCTTTTTTAAACAATTGCATTGTTTTTTCTTTATCTGTCTGAATATATTAACTGTAGTTTTTTTCTTGAATTTTTCTTTCTTGTATGGCCTTTTCTGCCCTGAATGGTCCATGTTTTCTCTAAGTTCACTTATTTCCCTTTCTGAATCCTCCATTACATCTCTTATATTAATCATTAATGTAATTATTAATTATATTAATAACTAATTTCTTAATTATTTGATATTTCTTAATTATTTGGTGATCTTTGCCCATTTATTTCAGAATGAAGTGTTAAAAAACTGATTAATTCCAGGCATGCTTATAATCCCAGCATTTTGGGAGGCCGAGGTGAGAGGAATGCCTGAGCCCACGGATTCAAGAACAGCCTGGGCAACTTGGCGAGACCTCATCTCTACAATAAATCAAAAAAATTAGCATGGTGGCGCATGCCTGTAGTTCCAGCTACTTGGAAGGCTGAGACGGAAGGATCGCCTGAACTCAGCAGGTTGAGCCTGCAGTGGTCGGAAGCATGCCACTACCCTCTAGCCTGGGCGACAGAATGAGACGCCAACTCAAAAAAAAAAAAAAAAAAAAAGCTGATTAAGGCCATTGCTTTGTTAAACTCTAGTGTGTCCACGTGACTCTGCACTATGGCCACCATGTTTCTTGGCTTTGGCCCCCTCCCCTACCTTGGGGAGCTGGAAATCTCTCTTTTTCTCTTAACTTAGTTTCTAAATAAACTATATTTTCTAAACTAAAAAAGAAAGCTGATTAAAAGGAAGGATTTGTGGATTGACAAGTTGAATGTAGAATGAGCAACTGTCCTTACAGCCTTTGGATGGATGTGCGGTCCCTGACTTACAATGGTTTACACATTTTTCATTACAATCGTGTGAGAGCAATGTACATGCAGTAGAAATCATACTTTGAATTTAGATCTTATACCGGGCTAGTAGTTTGCAGTAAGATACTCTTGTGATGTTAGATAGTAGCCGCCAGGTCCCCAGTCAGCCCAGCAAGAGGATCAGGAGGGCAAACAGACAATACTGTTCTCTATGGGGCACTGTGTTCAATACATTCCGAGATAGTCCATACCCATTATAAAATAGGCTTTGTGTTAGATGATCTTTCCCAACCGTAGGCTAATGTGTGTGGTCTGAGCATGTTTAAGGCAGGCTTGGTTGAGGCCATGCTGTTTGGTAGGGTAGGTGCATTAAATGCATTTTCAATGTATAATATTTTCTTTTTTGATGCGTCCATTGGGATGAAACCTCATCATAAGTCAAAGAGCATCTGTCGTTCCAGATATTCCCAAGTGTGTTAGAACCTTTCCCCAAGTGTGTCAGTACCTTTTCTCTTAGCTGGGTCAGTTCTTCCAAAGACAGTTCTTAGTGTTTTACATGGAGGCTAGAAACCTGGCTGCTAGTGTTCATAGAGTCAAATAGGGACAGAATTTTGGGACAGAGCATTTCACCATTCAGTATGACTGTCATTTAATCCCCTTGTTTTCAGATGGAACCTCACCTCCCCCACCACCACCCCAGCTGCATCTGCACTCTCCAAGAACAGTATGTAGCATCTCTGCAAAGGAAATACCAGTTTTCTTGAGAGAGGGGAAGGCTAATTGTCTGGGGGGCAGGAACTTTAAAAAAACTTTCCGTGAATCCTATTTTTAGCTTCATCCCACACTCCCTGTCTTTAGGAAGTCACTGTTCCTTCATTCCTGAGGGTTTCTGGGCTTCTGCAAATTGGCTTCCTTCTGATTATCTCCCTCCTTTGTTGGGTTAGGCTTCCGTGTTCTCTGTTTTGCTAAGTCAGATGCCATCTGCTTATTCACTTCCCAGCTTCCAAACTCGGTTGACATCTTTTATCTGCCATTATCTTCTCTCTTGTTCTCTTTATCCTCCTGGTTTATTTCCTTTTCTTCCTTTACTGTCTGTGGCATTTTAGGAGGGAGCAGAGATAAATATGTGTGTTCAATCTACTATATTAAGTTGGAAGCTGAATGTGCCACAACTTATCCAACTGATTTCCTACCCTTGGAAATGTATCCTAATGTTCTGCAATTACAAATAATGCTAATGCGTTCTTCTACAAACATATCTGAACATTTAGGGAGTGTTACTATATGACAGATTTCTAAATGGAAAAACATTGGGTCAGAAGTTAAGTGTGTTTGGAACTTTTCATAGATACTGCCAAATGTCACTGCAAAGATGGAACTGATGAATAATCCCGTCAACAGTGGGTATGAAATAGAACATGTGTTTTTATTAATTAACTGACTACATGTCCTCTTTGATGCTGGACCAGTGGGTTTCTTTGCTTGATTTAAAACATTTCCTCTGTTTAATAATCTTGGCAGACTTTCATATTAGGAGATTGAAAAACTTGATACTAAACCTTACTGTATGATAGTTCTTCGAGAGAAAAAAAATGTCGTATGGGAGTGATTACATTAATTTACCATTAGGAATGGTACCAATATGATTACTTGAATTTTCTTTATTTCTACTGTGTTCTGGTGGCTCACAATCCTTAAATTTAATTGACTTCTAGAATTTTTAGCACTAGAGGAGCCCGTGATTGATTTTGCTATAGTCTGCTTTGACAAAAGTACCTTCATGGGAATGTTTCATTTCTCTGCTTTATGCGACAAACTCATTCTCCTGATCACCCTGCTTCTGACATGGCTGCTGGTCCATCTGATTATTTGAGAGTTTGTGCAAAAAGGGATAAAAACGCGTTGGTTTAGGTCTGCACAACACTGGTAGTATAAACTGTGGAAAAGGGAGCCAAGCTGAGGAATTGGGTAGCACCATAGACAGGGAGTTGGACAGCTCAGAGTTTGCATTTTGACTCAGCCAAATATTACTGCACTATCTTGGACAATCATATAAGCTATGAGCCTTTTTTTTTTTTTTTTTTTTTTTGAGTCAGAGTCTCACTCTGTTGCCCAGGCTGGAGGACAGTGGCACGCTCACAGCCACCGCAGCCTCAACCTCTAGGCTCAGGCAATCCTTCCACCTCAGCCTTTCAAGTAGCTGGAACCACAGGCATGTACCACCATGTCCGGCTAATTTTTTGATTTATTGTAGAGACAAGGTTTTGCCAAGTTGCCCAAGTTGGTCTCAAACCCCTGAGCTCAGGCAGTTCTCTCACCACAGTCTCCCAAAGTTCTGGGATTACAGGTGTGAGCCACCTCGCCCGGCTACTATATATATATATATATATATATATATTTTTTTTTTTTTTTTGAGTCAGAGTCTCACCCTACTACCCAGACTACAGTACAGTGGCACACTTACCATCACAGCCTTGACTTGCTGGGCTCAGGCAATCCTTTCGCCTCAGCCTTCCAAGTAGCTGGACCATAGGCATGTGCCAACATGCCTGGCTAATTTTTTGATTTATTGTAGAGATGAGGTGTTGCTAAGTTGCCCAGGCTGGTCTTCAATCCCTGGGGTCAGACAATCCTCTCACCTCGGCCTCCCAAAGTGCTGGGATTATAGGCATGAGTCACCATGGCCAGCCCTGAACCATGTTTATAAGACAAGAATAACAATGCCTTTAAAATTTAGTTAGGACTTTAGGGTGTGAGGGAGAGAAATTAAACTCAGAGTGACAAAAAGTAAAAAGCAAATTCCTTTATTCATGTAACAGAGAACCCCAGTGGTTGAATTTAGATATAGCTGAGTTCAGAGGCTTGAACACTTTCAGGAATATTTCCGTACTTCTTTCCTGGGTCGGCTAGTGAAGACAAAAATGGCCATCAGCAGCTCTTTGCTTGCTTTCTGTGACTTGGGAATCCCTTGCAAAGAAGGCAGTTCTTCCTAGTTGTTCCAGCAAATGTTCCAGGGCTGACTTTCATTGGTCGAGCCTGGTTCGTAAATCTCTGCATGAGTCAGTGTGTCGCAAATTGGCCAGGCCTCTCCGGTAGCATGTAGATTCAAGGCACATGAACTAAGAATAGGAAACTGAGGTGCTGTTACCTAAAGGAAAGGAAATGGATGCTGGACAGACAAAGACAGGAGAGACCTTTAACCTTCTCTACCTCCCATGGGTTGGTCTGAAGTTTAACACAGTAATAGTTGTAAATATAAACTCTACGGGGCTATGTAACAGATCTAAGTTGTCCTTTTGATTTTAATTTTATTTTTATTTTTTGAGTCGAAGTCTCACTCCATCGCCCAGGCTGGAGTGCAATGGCATGCTCATGGCCACCCTAGCGTCCACCTGCTGGTCTCAGGTGATCCTTCCACCTCAGCCTTCCAAGTAGCCGGAACTACAGGAGCACACTACCATGCCTGGCTAATTTTTTTGATTGACTGTAGAGATGAGGTCTCATCAAGTTGCCCAGGCTGTTCGCGAACCCGTGGGCTCAGGCAGTCCCCTCACCTTGGCCTCCCAAAGTGCTGAGATTACAGGCTTGAGCCGCCATGCCCTGCCTTGATTTTATTTTATAAACAATTATGATTAAGTAGTACAGACTTGTATTGTTACTTGTAGTTGCTTTTCACAAGTCCTTTTAGGCTTGGGTAGGGAGAGGTTGTCTCCAATCTTATTCCTAAAACTGCTTTTGTTTCAGCCCTTGTAAAATAAGGATGATTTCAAGGGAAAATCAATAATATCCTTTAGCAGATAATCTATATACATGTATCATTGTCTTTATAGTGTCTTGCTTAAAATGCTCTGGTCAGTAAAGTAATAACCATGATAGATTATTATTACATCTTGGTATGTAATGGTTATGGTCAATGAAGGTGTGTACAGCTTTAAAACATTGGAACTGATCTTTTCTTTGTTTGTAATTGTGATACCATAAACAAAAGAAGCCAGTGAGAGAACATGGATATCATGTCTGCCTCGAAGTGAGACATCTTCCAAATATTTTCTCCTCTTGGTAACCTATTTTGAATTATCCATGAATTGATCTAAACTTTTCTTCAATATATGTATACTCAAATTGGTATTGCCTCTAGTGATGAGCTCCATAATTTTTTTTACAGCTCCTATTTATGTGTTTTTCATTCTCTTCTGCGTGTGGTATGGTGAACAAGTGTCACTTGTAGAGTATAATAAAATTGCAACTTTATTTTTCATCTCTTGCTTTCTCTTTAAAATTTATTCAATGGAAGTAGCCTTCCCCCCTCTGAATAAAAACTTGGACGGATTCCATGGCTTTCTGCTCATTCTTAGGTAACAGACCGCCTGAAGGTCATTTCAAGTCACAAATAGTCTCAATTCTGACATTAGAATATTTAACCCATGCACATAATAAAAACTTACAATTAATTTAACATCGACTCTCACCTCCTTCCCCAGGCAGGGCCACTATAAAATCTGTTTGTAGTGGAAGAGAGAAGCATGATCCTTTCTCTTTTCCAGCTGAATATTTCTTCTTTCCCAGCTTGCTGTATTTTTAAAAATTCCTCCAGGGTCTGGCTCAGTAGGAGAGGGGATTAGGAAAATAAGGCACAATCTTACTTGGTATGAACACTTGTTGACTTTCTATCTAGTGGATGATTTCGGGTTTTGTTTTGGGGTTTTTTTTTGAGGTTTTCCTGCTTGTCCCTCCCAGGCATATACATTTGTGAGGCATGTGGTGCCTCTTCTGGTTGGTCCAACCCCTCAGCTCCTGATTTTTTTTAGGGTTATTGACCCTTGCTGGTAGAAAACTGCTCCCTCTGCCAGGAGGCCTTCTTGGGCAGGACTACAATGGCTCCAGCCAGATCTTTCCCCAGCAAGGTGTGCAAATCACCTATGGGAAACTCATTTTTTTTGAGACTGAGTCTCACTCTGTTGCCCAGGCTGAGTGCAGTGGTACAACCATGGCTCACTGCAGCCTCAATTGAACTTCTGGGCTCCAGTGATCCTCATTCCTTAGCCTCCTGAATCTAGCTTATTTAAAATTTTTTTTTGTAGACTTGCATGACACCTGGCCTCAAGCTGTCCTCCTGCCTTGGTCTCCCAAAGTGCAGGGATTACAAGGGTGAGGTGCCCTATCCCCAAGCCCATGGGGAAACTTGTATGCATTCTTTGTAACATGGGGAGAAGGGGTAGGGTGCTTAGTTACTATTCATGGGAGGATGCATTTGATAAAGTAAGAAATATATTTTTGGTCCCCCTAATGCCCTCAGAATTTCCTAAATGGTAAGAATGATAGGAACATCTTTTGTTATATTTGGTTTTTGTCCCCAGTTCCTGAAATAGCTCTGGGGTGAGAAGAACTGTCTTTTGTTATTCATAACAAGCCCTTTTCTTCCACACCTGAGTTTTTGATAACTGAGGTGACTTGAAAAGCCTGTAAGTATGAGGGGCTGGTTACCAGGGGGACCAATCACATGGTTAAAGGATCAACTTTCATCACCTGCCCCTCAGCTCCAGGGACAGGAGAGGGGCTGAGGGTTGAGTGGATCTCCAGTTGCCAATGATCTAGTCAATCATGCCTACGTAATGAAGACTCCATAAAAACCCTATCTGAAGGGGGTCAGAGAGCTTCAGGGTTGGTGAACACATGGAGGTACCTGATGAAGGCATGGAAGCTCTGTGCTCTCTGTCCTAACTCCAATACCTTGTCCTCGATGTCTCTTCCATTTGATTATTCCTGAACGGTGTCCTTAATAATAAACCAGTACCTGTAAGTAAAATTTCTCCCTGAGATTTGTGAGTCATGATAGTAAATTAGAGGTTGTGGGAACCCCTGCTTTACAGCTTGTCCATCAGAAGTGAGAGCAGAGGTTCAGACTTGTGACTGGCATCTCAAGTGGAGGCAGTCTTGTGGGACTGATCCCTCTAACCTGTGGGACCTGACACTAATTCTAGGTAGTGTCAGATTTGAGTTGAATTATGGGACATGCAGTGGTGTCAGAGGATTTGAGAATCACAGATGCTGTTTTACATATGAGCTGTCGTGATCTTCTCCTAGAGTTGCTAAGTAAGTTCTGAGATTGTTTTTGGGAAGGCCAGGTTCACCGTGACTATTCATCATGTTTTTATGATCTTCAAGCCCATCCACCTTTGACTTATTTCTTTGACGACTGAAGAAGAGCCCTACTTTTAAATTTCTCTTCATATAAAGACCTTTCTTACCCTGAGTCACTTTAGTCATCTGTCTTTGACCCTTCAGAAATTGTTATTCTTTCCTTGATTTTCCAGTGAACAGAATGTTTTATACCGGGGAAAATATATTTCTTAGTTTGTTCCTACTTCCCCTTGATGATGACCAGTGATTATATGACTTTTTGGATCATCGGAGGACATTAGACTGATATCTTTAGAGACTAGTCAACAGTCTCTTTTACGTCTTTATCATATTTGAAATAACAGATCTTATGTGTTTACAGGTGTAAATACAAGTAATAAAATATTGACTCAAAAATGCAGCATAAAATATATTTACAAATGATACTATCCCCTTAAAAGTCACCGCCTTAGGAATTTTTAAGGTCAAGCTATCAGTGTTCACAACTTTTGAACTTCATTTTAAAAACTTACTTTAAACCTTTGGTATTTTCTTGTTTAAAAAATTTTTATTTGAAAGATGTGGGGTACAATTCAGGGTTAGGTATGCAAATGTTAATTATGCAGGTACCCTTGTTGATGAGGTATGCCCTCCCTTCCCTGGCAGTTTCCCACTACGGCCAATTCCACCACTTCCCCCCACACCAGCAGTTTCCCACTACTGCCAAGCCCTTCTTATAGTATTATGATAATTATTCAAGGTTCGGTTATGAGTGAGAACACGTGGTGCTCAGTTCTTTGTTTCTGTGATAGATCACTAAGTATTATATACTCTAAGTCCATCCAAATTCATAATTTTGTCCTTTTTTATCTCTGTGTTTTCTTTTGAACACCCTCAGCAGTGGCCAATCTCCAAGAAAATGAATTTGATTTTGGAAACATCAGAAAGCCATTGGAAACCAAGTCTGATGTGTGATATCAATGATCAGATTGGACAACATAGTATGTCTATAAAACAATGGGCCTGGTTTTCTTATTTAAATGACCTGGCTTTGAAAACTGTATCAAGAGTAATTTCAAAGATTTTTCACAATGGTAATGTATCATAATATGCCCACATTTCTAGAGATAATTACTCAAAAGTAAAAAGTAGAAGAAGAATACAAAGAGTACGGTCACCCTTTCTTTCCTCATGAAAGACCCTGTCCCTGTACAGTAACTAGCACTGGTGAGCCACTCCTAGTCACTGTCCTGATATATCAGTTCTCTTTTTGACTCTTGTCACATAACACCCTCGACTTATCCTGATGTTGTACAGAACAATCTCACCCAGATCTCAGTATGTCTGTATAGCTTTTATCTTAGTTTACAGTGAGCTCTCTGCAGCCATATTCTTCTTTCTCACCTCTTTTACAGAAAAGGAGGTGGTCCTTTGGGAATCCTCCAAACTGCTCAGAGAGAGTCAGTTTGCAGATTTCCTTCGGTGGAGGAACTGCTGATGGTTGGTTTGTTGTTGCTACTGCTACTGCTGTTGTACCAGGCACAGGCATGGGTATGATCCAACATATGAAAACTACCTTATTTAAGGTTCATCGAGCCTCTCCCGTGGTCAGTCAATTTGAGGGTGAGGGAGTTTGGTTGCCAAGTCCTTATTAGCACGTCTGTAGGCATGGAATTATATTTGAAAGGAAAGTGAGATTCTGCTGTGCCAGGTATGGTACCATGATGCACTCTCCATCAACAGAGAGCTGGTATTCATATCCTCTTCTGAACGACTGTAACGTGTGTGATCCCCTTAGCACTGGCCCCCAAACCAGTGCTCAAAAAATAGTAGCTGCTGTTATGATGATGTTGATCTATAGAATTTACATTTTGAGTTCTCTTTTTGCCACATCATTCTGGGCCTTTTCTTTAAAAGCACAGTTAGTCCGTTGGATGTCATTTCCCTTTAGAGAAGCTTTGTTGCTTGCCCCAGGGTGGTCATGCTCATTTGTGGCCATGCTCATTCAGAGGAATCTGACTCTGTGCAGGCTACAGAGCTCATGGCTTCCTTCCTAGTTAGTTGTAAAAGGGTTTCCCGCGGCCGTCCCCAGCCTTTTTGAAGCACTGCCAATGGCAGTGAAAGGGTGCATATCAGCTCGTATTTCCAAATTTCATCTTGAAGTGACCTTTGACCTCTAGGGGTCAATAGGGTTGCAATAAGCCACATGCATCACATCTGGAACACTGAATCTACTGTTTTCTTTTCCTTTCCTTTTCCTTTCCTTTTCCTTCCCTTCCGTTCCCTTCCCTTCTCTTCTCTTCTCTTCCTTTCTTTCAAAGTCAGAGCCTCATTCTGTCACCCAGGCTATAGTACAGTGGCACAATCATGGCTCACAGCAGCCTTGACCTCCTGGGCTCAGGCAGTCCTTCCACCTCAGCCTTCTGAGTAGCTGGGACTACAGGTGTGCACCCCCATGCCTGGCTAATTTTTAATTTTTAATTTTTTTATTTTGTAGAGATGGGAGTCTTGCTATATTGCCCACGTTGGTCTCAAAATCCTGGGCTCAAGTGATCCTCCCACCTCAGCCTCCCAAAGTGCTGGGATTACTACCACGTCCAGCCTGAATCTACTGTTTTATAATTTAGGATCGTTGACTTGCTAGAAAATAAACTTTTTCCTCAAAGAGTCACAGTTATCTTTATTGGAAAACAAAGGAGAGAGAAAAAGAGAAAAGTACCCAGGAGGCCCCTGTTTCTATGATATTCATTCCTTTGTCTCTCTTTTGTCCCTAGGCTTTTTACTATCACATTTCATTGTCACATAATTTACTGATTTATTTGATTCTCTAAATTTGTTGATGTGTTTATGAATCCTAAATCTCCTTCCCTGACTGAGGTGAGGAGTAAGTTCGTTTCTCAGTCATTTTGAACTTTTTCATTCTTTTTTAAAATAACAAAATAAGTAAACCATACGGGGCTTTTACGCACCACCCAGATTGTCCACAGTGCCAGGCAGTGAGTGCGCTGCCCAGCAACCCTGCAAGACACATGTCATCCTTGCCAGAGTACAGAACGGGGAATGAGGAGCTCATTGATTAAAAAACGATTTTGACTGATTGCCACAAATACCAGGGATTTCTGCTTCTGCTTTGGTCTGGGTCCCATCTTGGGAAAATGCTGCTTGTTGAATGTACCTAATCATGGGTTTTTATTGATAGGACTAAGTTCCCACTGTGCAGTGATGGCTTGCCAAGGAAGTGTATATTCCCAAAGGTGCTTTTCTTATATCCATTCAGAGGATGAATTGGGCTTAGCACAGTCACAGATATACAAGTGTGTATGGCGATTGTATATCTTGATGCATCTTTCAAAACAGTTTCTACTTAAATGAATTTCCTTAATTTCCCCAGTGCACCTGCTGGTCTAGGCAAAACATTCTCCTTTCTGCACATAAACACATCATGCTTCTTGGGGCTTCTTATGACTTATTCTTTCTCTCACTGCCATTGTTCTTCATCTTTCCCTCTGTGTTCTTCCACATGCTCTCTCACCCTCTGTGTGTTTTATATACTGTTCCTTCTGCCTGGATCACTTTTCCCACCAACCTATGTTGCTTTCCTCCAACCCTGTTTCAGGTATCTTTGATTGCAGGTATGTAGCCATACCTCAGCATTTTTTTTTCCTGCTGTGCTCTTTTTTTTTTTTTTTTAAGTCAGAGTCTCACTCTGTCACTCATGCTGGAGTGCAGTGGCATATTCACAGTCACAGCAGCCTCAACCTGCTGAGCTCAGGCGATCCTTCTGCCTCAGCCTTCCAAGTAGCTGGAACTACAGGCACATGCCACTGTGCCTGGCTAATTTTTTTTTTTTTTTTTTTGATTTATTGTAGAGTCGAGGTCTTTGCCAAGTTGTCCAGGTTGGTCTCAAACCCCTGGGCTCAGGCAATGCTCTCACTTCTGCCTCCCAAAGTGCTGGGATTACAGGTGTGAGCCACCACACCCAGCTCTACTGTGTTCTTAATTGGTGTGTTCTTGAGAAATGAGATACCAAAAAACTGAATTTGTACTACTTATCATATTATTCTAAGTGAGGAGCACACGGTTAAGACATGAATGTTTAAGTACAGACTAAATTGTACCTTTCAATCTTATAGGTGTTTAGTTTGCAGAATCAAAACATTTATTCTCTCTCTTCAGATTAACTCACTCAAAGATTCTAAAACTATTCAATATAACTGAAGCCTTTGTTTTTATTCTGAAAATATTAGCTCATTCTTCTCTTAGCTCCCAGTGAAAACAATTTTGTCATAGTCAGAATTCTCTCAAGAAGTTTATCAAAGAAAAGAGAATGATTTCCTCACGTGAGTCTGAAATACCACAAGAAAGAACATCCCATTCCCCTGCTGTCTAGTGCTGTTGTCCTACGTGGACTTTTTCATTCCATGTTATTTACTCATCAAATATTGCTTTACTTTGTAAGAGGAAAACAATTTTTAAAATTATGATGAAAGACCATACTGGAATACATTTTTTTTGTTTTACATACATTCACATACATGAAAAAATATACATATCAAACTACCAGTGGTATTTTAGTCAACCTTAAAATATGGTCATAAAGGTTTTCTTTCCACAAATAGATTCTTGTTTTTAGCTTGAAGTGAGGGGAAAACGTTTAATCCGTGTTTGAAAGAGTGGACCCAAAACAAAACCCTCTCAAGTGTTAGTGGAAGGGTGAAATCATTAAAATGTTGATGCAAGACCAGATTTTTGGCTCAGCCTGTAATCCCAGCACTTTAAGAGGCCAAGGCGAGTGGATTGCCTGAGTCCGTCGGTTCGAGACCAGCCTGGGCAACTTGGCGAGACCTATGTCTGCAATCAATCAAAAATTAGCAGGACATGGCAGCGCACGCCTGTATTTCCAGCTACTTGGAAGATTGAGGCAGAAGGATCGCTGGAGCCCAGCAGGTCGACACTGGGGTGGATGTGAGTGTGCCACTGCACTCCAGCCTGGGCAATGGAGTAAGACTCCAACTCAAAAAAAAAATGTTGATGCAGAAAGAGGACAAGTCTAAACAAATGCTTATATAAAATGGCAAATATCAACTATGCCAAATATATAGAAAAGCACGTGTGAACCAATGTTAAATGGAAAAAAACAAGGCAGGATGTACAGACCTAGTTACTACTGTGTAAAAGTTGTATTATTCTTTATAGGAAGAGTTTGAGTATTCCAAGACGTTCAGAAAATATCGGAAAAGCTCGTTCATAATCTCACTTTCTTCACGTGACTCGTTTCTGTTTTTCTTATTTTGTCCTTATGCATATGTATTTCTACAGTCGTATTCATAGCACATTTAGCTAATAGATCAACGTTGGCATTTCCATGTACTGCTGCAGTCCTCATAGCTGTCATTTATAGCGACTTTATAATAGTGGATAGATTGGATACACCATCTGTGTACAACTTAGAAAAAATTATTAAAAAAGGAAGACAGTATAGACATAGGTATTTAGTATATAGACATTTACCTGTAAAGAATGCAGTAAAATTTCAAAAGAAAGAATCAACTAAATACTGCAAAGAAGTGAAAATTAGTTCAAATGTTCAAGGAGTATGGCATTTCTTGGATTTACAGTTTTCTTATTTTCCCTTTGCCAGTGTCCCTTAATGTTTAACTCTTCGGTGTTGTCCCCATAGCATAAAGGAAATTTGTCCTGGGACAACGATGAAGACACGGGGTTTGTTCTTGACATGTTTTTCTTTTATTAATTAAAAAAATTTTTTTATAGAGATGGGGTCTCGCTATGTTGCCCAGGCTGGTCTCAAACTCCTGGGCTCAAGCAATCCTACCAACTCGACCTCTCAAAGTGCTGGGATTACAAGAGTGAGCCACCACTCCTGGTCCATTTTTTCCTTTCAATGCTCTAAGAAATGTATGTGCTTTCAACTATGATTAAGATATTTATTTGCACCTGGGTGTGGTGGCTAACACCTGTGATCCTATCACTTTGGGAAGTAGAGGTGAGAGGATTGCCTGAGACCAGGGGTTTGAGACCAGTCTGGGCAACCTGGTAAGACCTTGTCTCTACAATAAATCAAAAAAGTTAGCCAGGCATGGTGGCACATGCCTGTAGTTCCAGCTACTTGGAAAGCTGAGGCAGAAGGATCACCTGAGCCCAACAGGTTGAGACTGTGGTGGCCATAAGTGTGCCACTGAACTCCAACCTAGGCGACAGAGTGAGACTCTTATTCAAAAAAGAAAATGTATTTATTTACTAACTTTCTAATCATATCATTATTTGATATAGTAACTGGTGTAAGTTTAATTTAGATGAGCATGTCTTGAGTACCTATTGTATGTTACTATATAGCTATTAATGTGTAGGATATCTTACTTTTTAACTTGGACAATTATTAAAAAGAACAAGTGAAGATTAAAAAATAGATTTGCTGGTGTTATAGGAAAGGAAACTAATATTTGTTAATATGTGAATATTGTAATAGGGAACAGACGCTTTTTCATGTATTTTGCCACTTAATCCTCATTAAAGCCCTATTAAAGAGGAAAATATTAACCACAATGTACACAGCAGGAGAGAATCGGAAAGCTAAGTTGCATGTCAAAATCATATAGCTGGTAATTGTCAGAGTTGGGCTTCAAAGCCAGATATGTCTGACCCCAGGCCAAGGGCACTGTTCCATGTGCTTAAAATGTAAAGCGGTATTCACATCTATAGCACAGTTTTAAAGGCCTCAAAGAGCCGGATTAAAACTGAGGGTGAGGGGCAGAACCTTGAGAGGAATGTCCTGTCAGAGGAATGTGAGTTTCTTTTTTCTTTTAAAAAAAATCTTTTTCTGAGCCATGTTATGTTACTATTCACAGCTGCGTCATGGCCTAAGGGCCTCTTACAAACCTCCTTCTCAGAGAAATGCTCTTCCAGAACATTTTTCACACCCAACCTCAGAGCACATGTAAATACCTCTACATGACTTCATTGGATAGGGAATGGTGACAGGTCTTCTTTTGCAGTTTATGAAGTTCTACTTGCTGCAACTGTTATTCTTCGACACTATGTTGATATAACACATTGTAATAACCATAAGATGTTGAAAATTGTAATTCCTTCTCCCTTACATAAGGCCCACAGTGGCAATCTATAACAACGATAGTCATAATAACTAACATGTATTTGAACGCTCACTGTGGACAAGTCCTATACTTTGTGATGTAAGTTACCTCATTTCATCTTCATGAGAACTCTGTGGGGCAGGAAATTGGACTTTAAACGATTAATAAAATATATTCATCTTTTCCCTGAGAACTAAACCAATTTAGGTAGAAACACAGATCAAGATCAAAGTGTTACCTGAAGTGCTAATAGTATTGTTAATTATGGAATGAGGTGCAGCAAGCTACTGGCTAAGTAGGATTATAATATGAGTGGGGACCCTCCCAAAATGGAATCTATTCATTTAAAAAAAATGTGTATTTATTCTTACATGTTTAAACTTCAGCCACCTTCAAAGTACTCTTTGTTTGATGCAATACACCTATCAAGACCCTTTTTCCACTGCTCGAAACAGTTTTTGAACTCGTCAATTTTGATGCCCGTTAGTGCTTCTGCTTTTTTTTGTTTCACCTTTTCCACATCAGCAAAATGTTTCCCTTTGAGGCCTTTTTTCATCAGGGAAACAGAAAAAAAGTCACTGAGGTGAGATCAGATGAATAGGGAGGGTGGGGCATGGGGATTATACCATTTTTGGTCAAAAACTGCCAAACACTCAGTATGGTGTGGGGCAGGTGTGCTCGTAAATCACCCATCATGAAATGGGCAAATGCATTGACAGAATCTCCAGGAAAAAACTCACTGAAGCCGAACGCAGCCTCTCACGACAATTCTAGCTGGTACACTGATGCTGATGGGTTCCCAGAACATTTGCCCAACAGGGGAAGCCTGTACTACAAGGGGTCCACCCGCCCCAAAAACAGTTCCGGGTTTTTTTTTTGCTCCCCTCATACTTTGCCCATGAAAATGACCAACTTACCCACATTGCAACCACTGGCAGCCCCCAAACAACCACAGGGCTCCTTTCAAGGGCATCTACTCCTAGTTCACTTATGGCATGGAACTGCTGAGAAGGGTGGGCCTCTCTACAAACAGGAAGGTCCCACGTGGAAAAAAAGAGGAAGGGAAGGGCTGAGGTGAGTGTGCACAACAGTTTCTTTCAAGGAATCTGATAATCAGCTCTTCTTATGGAGAAAAGGGAAGAGGAGAAAGGCCAGGAGTGTTAACTCTGCTGGAGTCCTCACCCCACAAAATCATGGAAAAGGAGGTTTTTGTTTCCAACTGTTGATACTATACATGGGCTTATTCTACAGATATGGAAACTGAGGCACTGAGACACTAAGTGAGAGCTCACAATTAATTAGTGGCAGAGAAGTCTAAACAAGGTCAGCCCCTAAGCGAGTGGCAGAGTCAGGATTGAACAAGACAGGCTAGGACAGGCTCAGACTTAGTTCAGGGCTGAGGCAATGGGAAATAAAGACGGGAGGGCAGATGTGAGAAGGATGACAAAAAAGTAGTGATCAGAGTTGGACTCACTTGTTATGAGGGTTGGGGTGTAGTCAGATGACAAAGGCATTCCTAGTTGGTAAATGATGAGAGCATTAAAACAAAACAAAACAAAACAAACAGTAACAACACCAAAGCAGTGTTTCCAGGAGTGAATAGCCAGTGCCTGTTTTGGGAGGAGGATGATATGTGAGTTTCAGGTACCTTGTAGGGTGTTGGAAATTTGAATCCGCAGCTTAGGAGAGGGATCAGAAGCAGAGATACAGTTAGAGCTGTCCATTCAAAGGTGATAGCTGGGTGAAGCTAAGGGAGGACTTAAGTCTGAACAGCAAAAGAGGTCAGTTTCACAAATGAGTTTTGACTTTGAAATATGACAAAAGATTTGAGCTGTAAACTTTAGTGTCTTGATCTAAAGTCAAAGCCCAGCCGGGTACGTTGTCTCACACTTATAATCCCAGCACTTTGGGAGGTGGAGGCAGGAGGATTGCCTGAGCCCAGGGGTTCAAGACCCGTCTGGGCAACTTGGCAAGACCTCTTTACAGTAAATCAAAAAATTAGCCGGGCATGGTTGTGCATGCCAGTAGTTCCAGCTAAGGAAGGCTAAGGCGGAAGGATCTCCTGAGCCCAGCAGGTCGAGGCTGCAGTGGCAGCCACTGCACTCCAGACTGGTTGACAGAATGAGACTCTAACTCAAAAAAAAAAAAAAAAAAGGAAAAAAAAAAAATCAAAGCCCAGCATTAGTCCAGGACTTGACTTCATCTTTTAACCACAGCTCCAGGGTCATGCTAGTGTGCAACACAGTTTCCATATGCCCCTCCAGGTTCACTGTCCATCCCATTTCAACCCCATTCTCTGCTGAGGGAGTCTGACATTACGAACCGCATCAACTGGATTCCCACTGGGTTCAGCCATCCACGGGACTTGGGAAGCAGGAGGCATGTGAGGTTGGCATGTTTATCTCCTTGGTTCTTTCACAGTCAGATCTTGTGGACTGGCTGCTACCTTTTCCCCAAGACCCTCTTCTACAGTGACTCTCTGAGGCTGGACTCTCCAAGGTTCCAGTAACTGCCCTTTTCCTCTGCCCCCATAGATCTGGAGATGGTAATAGCTTCCAACGTTACTAGTCCCAAGGGACTCCACTTCCTTCCCTAGATCTCATTAACTACCCATGTCTTTGTATAGAATGTCTTTGTTGAAGACTTTCCCATTTCCCAGTTCCTACTGGGCCTTGAATAATATAGTTAGTAAACCAGAAGGAATGGTTTACTAACCATGTTCTCCAAGGCGCTAGTCCTATCCTTTTGAACAGAGAGAGTTTCTAATCTGGGGGTCTCAGACTCTGAAGGAAACAACAGAATTAGTACAACAGGGGCTGCAAATACACAGGAACATCAGTAGTGTTAATGGACAGGAAATCTTACAGTTTTTATATGACTTTTCAAACACATGGATCTTAGTGATCATAAAATAAACTTATTTGAAAATGTCATGAAATTAATGTTGCCTTTATATATTTGTAAATCAACAGATAACTTATATTAAGAATATGAGCCATTGTTTTGTTAAGCATTGGCCAGGCCATGTGTTCTTTGAGCTATGGCTACCATGTTTTCTTAGCTTTGGCCTCCTCTCCTACCATAGGGAGTGAATCTCCTCTCTCTCTCTTTCTCTCTCTCTCATTTACTTTCTAAATAAATTATATTTTCCTATCTAAAAAAAAAAAGAATATAAACTGAGTGTGGTGGCACATACCTGTAACCCTGGCACTTTGGGAGGCCAAAGTAGGCAAATTGCCTGAGCCCAGGAGTTTGAGATCGTCCTGGGTATATAGTGAGACCTTATCTCTGCAAACAAAATTTAAAAATTAACAGAGTGTGGTGGTGTGCACCTGTGGGCCCAGCTACTCAGGACACTGAGGCAGAAGGATTGCCTGAGCCTGGAAGGTTAAGGTTATGGTGAACCGTGATTGTACCACTGCACTACAGCCTGGGTGACAGAGTGAGGCCCTGCCAAAAAAAAAAAAAAACCAAAGAAACAAAAAATAACATATAAGTATTGCTGTGCTTGGATAAGGGTATACTTTTAAATGTACAGATTGTACTTCCATGCAAAGAAAGATGGGAACTACTTCCAAGATCTTTGTTCAAGTTCACCAAAGTTTCTTAGGTCCCAAACTAGAAGCAGGTGGGATGAACTGGTTCGGCCATAACTTTTTTTATTAAGACAGGGACAAAGATGACCACTTACATCTTGAATGAATTGTTGTAAAATCATTTCTAACTCTTTCATTTCAAGGCGGAAATTTGGTTCCTGCTTTTACAAAAAAGAGCACACCACATTCTCGGCCTTGGCAACACCTTGTCCTTTGTGTGACCTGCTGTGGCTCAAGCAGTGAGCAGAGTCTACAGAACACAAAAATAAACATCTCTATGGGCCTGTGGAATTCGATGGCCGGTGTGATGTAGGACAGACCATGGGCTGGGCGCCAGGCCCTGTAGGTGAGCCCTCCCATGGCCCACTCTGCAAAAAAGGCAGAAAGAGGGGCAGACCCAGCTAAGTTCTATTTCCAGATTTGGCCTGCTCTGGGATCGGGACCAAACATGCTGCCACGTATGCAGTGAGGTGTATTCACTTAGGGTCTTATGGCCCCAAATGCCAAGAAGACTGGTTATATGGACTAAAAGAACAAAGAAAGGATGGATAATTCTTTTCTTTAATTAAAAAATATTAATTTAAACTGGGCTCGGTGGCTCAGTCTGTAATCCCACGCCTTTGGGAGGCTGAGGTGAGTGGATTGCCTGAGCCCGCGGGTTCGAGACCTGCCTGGGCAGCGAGACCTCATCTCTACAATAAATCAAAAATCAGCCGGGCGTGGTAGCACATGCCTGTAATTACGGCTACTTGGAAGGCTGAGGTGGAAGGATCGCCGGAGCCCAGCAGGTGGAGGCTGCGGTGGCCGGGAGCAGCCACTGCACTCCAGTCTGGGCAACAGAGTGAGACTCCAGCTAAAAAAAAATTTAAAAAAAAAAAATAATAATAATTTATTAAATCTATTTAATAACAGGGGGGTGCTATGTTGCCTAGGTTGGCCTCGAACTCCTGAGCTCTAGCAATTCTCTTGCTTCAGCCTCCTAAAGTTCTGGGATTACAGACATAAGCCACCAGTGCCAGGCCAGGATGGGTATTTCTTATCCCCATTCCTCAAGCTCTCTGAACTACCTCCCATGTGACTTGAGAAAATGTCCAGAAGTAGAGAATCAGGGGAAGTTTGTTCACTAAATACTTATTGAGTCCCTGTTCTCTTCCAGGCACGATTCTCGGCACTGGACGTAGAGGGGAAATGGGAGCTTCCAGGGTTCCTGCTTTTCAGGAGTTCATGTAGAAGCGCAGACCTGAGCTCTTCAGCTTGCACACTCTCTTTCAAACATCAGTTCTCCACAGTACTGCAGGATGTGAGGGGTTAACTCCCAGGCAACTGAAATATTGGACTCATTGCCTCTCTTCTTTCAACAGCATGGCGGATGGCAGTGATTACAGAGTGAGGGAAATGTTGTGGTATGGACGGCAACACTGTTCTCAATAATAGGCTCTCTGTTGACTAACAAAAAGACTCTGTGAAATGCATCTCAAACCCCCTGGTTCTCCTTTGCAGCCAAGAAGCCTCCGATATAACATAATCTGTCTTGCTATTTTCATACTCTGTAAGAGTGCAAAATTAATGGAACCACACAAATACTGAGCACCAATTTTATACCAGACGTTATCCCAGAGCTCTACTACTGCAGAAAATAGGAGTTGGGGACAAGCTCCTGGTTATGAATTGCACTGTCAACAACTCAGAAGTAAGCATTTTTTTCTGATGTTGCCTAGAATCTGCAGCTCTGTGGATTAGGGGCTGAAAGGGTGGGAAAGAATTTTGCTTTCTGCTCTCTGTCTTTTGTGTGAATCACAAATTGTACCTTTTTCGTCCTTTCTGTAGACCAAATACCATATAAATCACTCTGCTGTTTATTCTAGGTCTTATGTAAAGTGTTTCTGTCCTCAAAGTATCACACACAATGTAGAAACTTTGGCAGCATTTTTTAGTGAAGGTCAGTGTTTCAGTTTAGTGCCCAAAGGTCTCTGACAGACATCCAAAAATTTCTGGTTGAAGTCAGTAATTATTTACTCCCTCCCCTGTTACCAGGATCTGTTTGAGGACTAAGCAGAGAGAGGCAGAAAGAAAAAAAAAATCCAATCTTTAGTCTTTCTTCATCTAGGAACGATATTATTTAGTCCTGGCACATGTGTAGTGTCACAGGACAACAACAACAAAATAAATCTGTGTGCAGTTTGAAGACATCTCTGAGATGCAGAGACTCTAAGTGGACGAAAACAATTGCATCCCTGGGCTGGAGACTGTGCAAACCTAAGCCGGGGTGGGGGTGGGGGGGTGAGAGAGGGACGGAGGGGTGTCTTTAACTTCCCTCCCACGTCTATTCCCTTTGGAACTTGAGTTACCCCCAGGATAGAAGTCTGCTTTTACCAGCTGGAACCTTTTGCTACACTGCTGTCAAGGCTGTTCAGAAAAGTGTTGGAACTCTCCTACTTGGAAAATTGCCCTTTGATACACATGATCTCCTCTGTGTTTCTGGATGTTAAATGCCTACGGTTGGGTAGAATCAGACGTTTAATGTTTGGTAAGAGGGAGTAAAAAATGTCAAGTGACTGGGCGGTAATATATATCAGGAATATCAGAGGATATTCATCTCTAAATATCCTCAAGAGAATTACATTTAACAACATCTAGCAGATGCATGCCACACACTGTTGAAGTGCTGAGGACACAACATTGAAAATGATGGTTACAGCTTTCACCATGTCAGAGCTTGGAGGCCAGTGGAAAGACAGCAGTATTCAGTGAATAAGAGTGCAAGTTTTGAAGTCAGGCCTGAGATTGAATCTCGGATTGTTAGAGCATTTCTTTTTTTATCTGTTAAACAGAGATTAAAATACCTACCTCATAAGGTTGAGAAGATAAAATGGGATATATATGTGTGTGTGTGTGTGTGTGTGTGTGTGTGTGTGTGTGTGTGTGTGTGTGTGTTTCAGTGAATATTTATATATATATATGATATATGTATATATCAGTGAATTCAGAACCTGGTGTCCCTAAATAGTAATAATTGCTATTATTATTTTGTCTCTGGTCCAGGAGTCGAAGACTCGAGCTCTAAGTGTAACAAGAATGCTATACTCTGGTATAAGATGTTATTTAGAGAGACTAGAGACTGATATCTGACTAAGAAAATGGTCATATATATGAGCTGAACATGTCCTCTGCTGAGGACTCCAAGGACCTGGCAGTCCTCAGCCCAACAGATCAAGGCTGAGGACACTGAGTTTCCATGTTAAATATGCTTCATTTTTCAGTTGTAATGGCTGATTTTGTTGCTTTGTGTACGAAGATTAGATCTCTCTGATGAAAACAAAGTGCTTTTTATGTTTCTTTTAGCTGAATTTAATTTTAAAACTAGTGACTGTTATTTATGCATTTAATTTATTTCTTATGACTTGAGAGGGTCAGCAAGAGGGTCTTGCTGGCAAAGGCAGAACTTATTTCATTCATTTATTAGACTTTGATTGCGCTCTTACTCTGCACCAGGCAGTGTGTGTGTGTGTTGTGTGTGTGTGTGTGTGTGTGTGTGTGTGTGTGTGTGTGTGTGTTGTGGTTGGTGATGATGAAAAGAATTGGGGGAAGATACAAAGATGACTCTAGGTAGATCTGCTCTGGGGAGTTAGACAGTCTAGGGGTAGAGAGAGACAGGCAATAGATAAAAATATACTTGATACATACCAGGAGAGCATCCACAGAGATCTCCCAGAGACTGGAAGAGGGAGACACTTGACTTGAGTGGGTGGAAGCAGTTGAAGCAGGAGTGATAGATGAGCCAGGTAGGAAAGGAAGGAAGGAAAGAATTTGAAAGGAAAGGAAAGAGCATGGAAAACGATAAAAAGCCTGACCTCTTTTTGGTGAGTTGCGAGAAATTTAGAGTATCATAGGAGTGGAGTGGCATGGCATGGCCATGATTGGCCAGGAATGAGGCTGATGTTTGACTAAGGAGATGGGCATATATATGGGCTGACCATGTCTCCTGCTGACGACTCCAAGTACCAGGCAGTCCTCAGCCCAAGAGATCGTGGCTGAGGACACTGAGTTTCCATGATAGGAAATAGTATCTATATATTTCCCTCTTGCTTCTAAAGAGACAAAGGTGAGTGTCTAGACACAAGAACTTCTAAAGGGACACATTAAGGACTATAAGGGTATACCCTAAAAGAGTATCCCCTTCCATAGAGGCAGCAGTAAAGTCCATTTGGAAATCTTCTCTAGTAAACTGTGATAGGGTTGAGACTCATATAATAATACATATGATTTTTAAAAATTACTTCTTTGTTGCTGTAAAAAATCTAAATTTCTTCATAAACCTCCATTTTATCATATTTTATTTATTTACTTTTAGTTGGACTCTCACTCTGTTGCCCAGGCTGGAGTACAGTGGCACAATCACGGCCACTGCAGCCTCCCCCTGTTGGGCTCAGGCAATTCTTCTACCTCAGCCTTCTAAGTAGCTGGAACTACAAGCATGTGCCAACACACCTGGCTAATTATTTATTTATTTATTGTAGAGATGAGGTCTCACCAAGTTGCCCAGGCTGGTCTTGAACCCCTGGGCTCAGGCAATCTTCTCGCCTCTGCCTCCCCAAGTGCTGGGATTGCAAGTGTGAGCCACCATGCCTGGCCCATAAGCCTCCATTTTAACTGAAGGTATGTGTGGGAAGTTCATTTTGCTGTTTGTGTCTTCAGATATTCAGATATTCAGATATTTTTGCCTATTCCCATATTATGAAGATTTTTCCTACATTTTCCTGTAGAATTTTTATAGTTTTGCTTTTATGTTTGCATCTACTATCTATTTTGAGTTAGTTTTTTATGTAGTGTGACATAAAAATCAAGATTTTTTTTCCTATATGAATAAATGCATAGGTCTATATCTGGGCACTCTATTCTGTTTCACTGATCTAATGTGCCAATATCAGACAGTCTATTACTTTGACTTTAGAGTAAGTCTTGATGTAAGTCTTGATATCAGTTAGTGCAAGTCTTCATACTTTGTTCTTTCTATTAAAAATTATTTTGACTTTTCTAGGGCCTTTTCAGTTTCATATATATTTTAGAATCAACTTGTAAATTTCTATTTAAAAAAGTTTGCTGGAATTTTCGTTGGACTTTCATTGAAACTATCAGAAACTCAAGTAGATGCGACACCTTCCAATCCATGAACATGGTATATCTTTCTCTCTTTTTCAGGCCTTTATACACTTTTCTCAGTGCTATTTTATAGTTCTTGTGTACAAGTAATGCACATATTACATTAGAATTGTTTTTGCCAGATGTGATGGCTCATGCCTGTAATCCCAGCACTTTGGGAGGTCAAGGCACGAGGATTGCCTGAGTCAGAAGTTTGAAACCAACCTGGGCAACACAGTGAGACCTCATCTCTACAAAAACGTCAAAACATTAGCTGGGCATGGTGTTGTGTGCCTGTAGTCCCAGCTACTCAGGAGGCAGAGGCCAAAGGATTGCCTGAGTCCAGGAGGTTGAAGTTGCAGTAAGCCATGGTTGTTCCATGGCACTCCTGCCTGAAAGACAGAGTGCAATCCTGACTAAAAAATATATATATATTTCTGGGTATTTCATGTTTCTTGAAGTATTTTAAAATTGCAATTTCTAATTGTACACCATTAATATAGAGAAATATGAGAGGAGACCCAAAAAGAATAGAATTATCTTTTTGGAGGGTGAGCCCCTTGTAGTACAGGTTTCCCCCACTAGGTAAGTGTTCTAGGAACCCATGGGTTTTTATCTGAAAATTTTGAGAAGGTTGCATTACTATTCACAGATGAAAGTCCTGAATTATGGCAAGAGGTGACTGGTTCTTCCACCATGACAATGCACCTGCCCACACCATACTGAGTGTTCAGCAGTTTTTGGTCAAAAATGGCATGATCCCTGCACTTCACCCTCCCTATTCACCCAATCTCATATTCACCAAGTGACTTTTTTTGTTTCCCCAATGCAAAAAGTCCTCAAAGGTAAACGTTTTGCCAATATGGAAGAAGTGAAGCAAAAAAATGGCAAAAACACTAAAAGGCATCAAAATTGGTGAGTTCAAAAACTGTTTTGAGCAGTAGAAAAAGTGTCTCGATAATTGTATTGCATCAAGCAGAGAGTACTTTGAAGGTGACTGAAGTTTAGACATATAAGAATAAACAAACACTTTTTTATAAGTAAATTTCATTTTGGGGGGGTCCCTCTTCCAATCAACTATAAAATAAAAATAATAAATTTAAGATCATCAAAATTAATAGCTTCTGCTCTTTAAAATTCGCCACTAATAAGGAGAAAATTTTTGTAATACATATATGTACAAAGAACTTGTATCTAGAATATATAAATAATTTCTATATCTCAACATTAAAAACACTAACAATCCAGTAAAATATGGACATGATATTTGAACAGACACTTCACAAAAGAAGATATATGTATAGTTCATAGTTAATGACAAAATGGTTAACATCATTAGACATCAGGGAAGTACAAATTAAAACTACAACGAGATACCATTACATACTTACTAGAATGACCGATTTAATCACACTATCAGTACTTGGTATTGTTAAGGTTGTGGAGTAGTTGGAACTCTAATATGTTACTGGTAGTATCGCACAACCAGCTTAAAAAAAAGTTTGGCAATTTCTTCTAAAGTTAAATATACACTTACCATATGACTCAGCAGTTTCATTCCTAGGGTTTTACTCAAGAGAATGAAAACATATGTCCACAAAAAGACTTGTACATAGATGTTCACAGAAGTTTTATTCATAATGGTGTAAAACTGTAAACAACCTAGTGCCCATCAACAGATAAATAAATAAATAAATTGTAGTATATCCATAACATAGACTTATTCAGCAATAAAAAGGAAACAGACCGGGCGTGATGGCTCATGCCTGTAATCCCAGCCTTTGAAAGGCTGAGACGAGAGGATTGCCTGAGACCAGGGGTTTGAGACCAGCCTGGGCAACTTGGTGAAACCTCGTCTCTATAGTAAAATAAAAAGATTAGCCAGGTGTGGTATGGTAGCGTGTGCCTGTAGTTCTGGCTACTTGGAAGGCTGAGGTGGAAGGATTGCCTGAGTCCAGCAGGTTGATGCTGGGGTGGATCTGAGCATGCCACTGCACTCCAGCCTGGGCAATGGAGTGAGACTCTAACTCAAAAAATAAATAAATAAATAAAAATAGGCCAGACATGGTGGCTCATGCCTGTAATCCCAGCACTTTGGGAGGCTGAGACTAGTGGATTGCCTGAGGCTGCATGTTCGAGACCATCCCAGGCAATGTAATGATACCTCGTCTCTACAATAAATAAAAAATTAAGCTGGGCTCCGTGGCTCAGCCTGTAATCCCGCGCCTTTGGGAGGCTGAGGTGAGTGGATTGCCTAAGCCTGTGGGTTCGAGAACCACCTGGGCAACTTGGTGAGACCTCATCTCTAAAATAAATAAAAAATGAGCCGGGTGTGGTAGCACGCGCTTATAGTTCCAGCTACTTGGAAGGCTGAGGCAGAAGGATCGCCAGAGCCCAGCAAGTCGAGGCTGCGGTGGCTGGGAGCAGCCGCTGCACTCCAGTCTGGGTGACAGAGTGAGACTCCAACTCAAAAAAAAAAAAAAAAAAAAAAAAATTAGCCAGACATGGTATCGTACGCCTGTTGTTCTGGCTACTTGAAAGGCTGAGGCAGGATTGCTTGAGCCCAGCAGGTCAATGCTGGGGTGGCCCTGAGTGTTCCACTGCACTCCAGAATGGGTGATAGAGTGAGATTCCAACTAAAAAAAAAAAAAAAAAAAACAGACTCAAAAAAAAAAATTAACGGGGTGTGATGGTGCATGCCTGTAAACCCAACACTGTGGGATGCCAAGGTGGGAAGATTGCTTGAGTCCAGCAGTTCAATACAAGCCTAGGCAATATAGGGAGACCTTGTCTCTACAAAAAAATTTAAAAATCAACCGGTTGTAGTGGTGCATGCCTGTAGTCCCACCTACTCAGGAGGCTCAGGAAGAAGGATCACTGGAGTCCAGGAAGTCAAGTCTACCACGAGCCATGATTGTACCACTGCACTTTAGCCTGGATGACAGAGTGAGACCTCCAACTCAAACAAAAAACAACAATGGAAAAAAATCAACTACAAATACACATAACAAATTGGATGATTTAAAAACATCATGAGTGGAAGAAGCAAGAATCAAAATCATCTGTATTGTGTGGTTCCATTTTTCCAAAGTTCTTGACAGACAAAACTAATCTATATTGACAGAAAGCAAATCAGTGGCAGTCTGGTGGTGGAGCTGATGAGAACTGACCAAATGGGAGCTTGAGGAAATGCTTGAGGATGGTGAAAATGTTCTGTATCTTGATTGTGGTGATTGTGGTTACATGAACTTATACTTTTGTCAAAGCTAATTGAGACGTAGACTTTAAATGGACATGTTTTATTGTATGAGAATGATAGCTCAATTTAAAAAGGGTCTGGCAGTCTTTGCAAGTTTAATTTTTTTCAGCTGAGATCAGTCTTCTTTGACTATTCTTCAACCCAATCCAAGGTTAATCTTGTTATTGGGGCTGTTTCTCCCCTCTCTTGTATGTATCCCTCTTTCTTGTTTATGAGTGTGTCTGACCTAGGGGAGAACTCACACGTCCTTGTGGTGGTGACAGAGGAAGTGGTTGGCATGCAGGTCCCTGGTTGTTCCCTGAGTTCTCATTGGCCTGTGCGGAGTTTTCCCTAGTATTGGTCACTGGGCATCCTGCTGGTTTCCGCGGCCTCCATATAAAGTGAAACCCATCTTGTCGCTCTCTCTCTTCTTCTCATGGTGTACTTTGCTGAAGTTATCTGCTGCTGGTAGAACTGATAGTTTGTACTCTCCGTATGGACAGGGCCTGGAGGAATTCCCCACCTTTCTTGTTGTAGTTCTTCTACAGGGTCAGCCATGTGCCACAAAATCACTCTCCCCTTTGCCACAACCCTGGCTCTAATCTCTCAGCTTTCTTCCGTGCCACCAAAGAGGTAAGGGACAGTGAGCACTCCATTTCTCCTACTTGGACACAGGGAACCTGTGAAGCTGTGTTTCCCAAGGCCATATATAGGACACATAGCACAGGCTTCCTTATTGGAGTTTCCCATTCAACTACCCAGGTTATGAAGGAACTGTCTCTTCACTGTACCACAAACTTGCCCCGGGTCAAGACTTAGAAGATGGAAAACATAGTCCCTGAGAAATCTGAGTAGCCCATTACTCTCCCTTTAAAAATCTCTTTCCTCTCTGGGTAGCTTCAACCTTCTTTTTCTGGGTGGTGGGAATGTTCCCTAAACCCAATCCCATGACTCCTTACTTGTGGATGCGTTCATTCTGCATGGAACTTACCTTCTTAGTCCCTACAGCAATAAGCTTCTTGGCTTAACCTTAACAACAGAAGAAGACCTTTAAAAGAACTGGACTTACCAAAAAAGGGAAAAACATCAGGAGATATTTCAAAATACTACCTGTAGTACAGGAATATTTAAATGCCAGAGAGAGAAAGAGAGAGAGAGAGCGACTGAGAGACTATACAATGCATCCGCGTAACCAAAAACTATTTGTACCTTCTAAAGCTATTGAAATAAAGAGGATAAATAAATAAATGCATAAATACATTAATAAATAAATAAAGAGAAACTGGCAAGTTTCCTGATTCTTAAGTAATGACCTTTAAAGCCTTATTAAGTAACAACAAAGAATATCAGAGCTTACTGAGAGTGCTTACTCTACCAGGTAACTTGCATATTAGGAAAGACACACCTAATCGTTAGTTATCTCCTTTAGAGGATAGACATCAGTAATTCAACACCCTGGTTTTATTAGTTAGAAAATAGCAGCAGACAGGAAGTGGTTCCACAAGGTCACTGGGATGCAGCTGTCTTGATTCCCACTGTTGGTATTTTCCTTGTCACATTCTCTTACCACTTTTGTGACCATAAACTAATTCATAAAAGAAGGGCACTGCTTTAAGACACTGGAAATATAAGGGACAAAGGAAGGAAAGAACAAGGGAAAAAGCCAATGTTGGGAGCCTTCCAAAGCAAGTGATTCCAGTACTGCACTTTCCTTGGTTCAATCTACTTGCTGACTATAAGAACTTCTAGTGATAGAAGGGGTCACTTCAGGAAACTGACCAAGGGCAACATGAAAGAGTTGCCCTGCAATGGGGTTGTTTCCAGTTGCTTTACTGGAATGTTACTGAACATTAGCAATTACTTGCAAATGATTCGATTTTTTTTAAAAGCCAGGAGATTATAGTAAAATTGTGACTATATCTCAACTTGCACAGTGAGGTGTAATCTTAGAAGAACATGCACACATATGTTTGTTGCAAAAATAGCAAAAACATGGAACCAACCATGTTGCCCATCGAAGCTGGACTGGATAAAGAAAATGTGATGCATATACACAATGGAATATTATGCAGCCATAAAGAAGGACAAACATATGGACTTCGCAGCAACTTGGATGGATTTGGAATCGATCATACTCAGTGATATATCCCAGAAACAAAGAACAGAGTACCAAATGTTCTCCCTCATAAGCGGACCTTGAACAATTATAATACTATAAGAAAGCATTTGATAGTAATGGGAAACTGTCAGGGCAGAGGGGTGGGATTGGCAGTTGAGGGAAACTGCTAGGGGAGGGAGGGGCATACCTCATCAACAAGGGTACCTCCATAATCAATGTTTGTATACCTAACCCCGAATTGTACCCCACATCTTTATAATAAAAAAAAGAAGAGCATCACCATATAAAGCTTCTTTTCTTTCAAAAAATGTTTCTGAAGCTAGAATGAGATGCAGAATGAAATTCCATTTTAGTGGTGGATGTCAAAATAACGTAAATTGGAGGCTATTCTGTAAAATGAAGAGTTGCATGATGGCGGATGCTCCCTTTGCTTATAGTTTTAGCTATGCTATTAACTTGATAAAAAGACCTTTCCTTTCTATTTGTCGAATATCGGGTGGGTTAATTATTTACAGAAACGCTCAGAGTCTCTAGGAAACAAGGTTAGCCTTGTTGAGCACCTACATTTCGTCTGAACTTGTATCAATCTATTAAATGACCTGTTTTGGAAGAAACTCACACACATTGTTTTGTGAGCTGCAGGATACCTTTGCGGTAACCTTGCTGGCCCCCTCTTTCCTTTTGCTGTGATTACTCACATGAATGGGTGCTTTGGCATTAGCATTGCTTGGACATCGTGTTGACAGAAGCACCAACAGCAGTTTTGAAATCTCAGGGCAGATGGACAAGTGCACCACCCAAAGTCGGCCAAAGCCACTTGTCTCCATTTGTGTGGACATGCAGTGTTGTCGGGAACACTCCAGTTTTGAGCTTCAGTTTCACCACTGGGAAAAGGAGGAGTAGCCTTCGTTTCTAAAGGTTGTGAGGATCAAGTGCAGTTATTCTTGCAGAATTGTTCGTAATACTGTTGCGTATAAATATTTACAGAGAGACCGTCTCTCCCTACCCTGGAGTCCCATGAGGAAGTTCCTCATTCTGTGATTTTACTCAGGTTGAGTCTCTGACTTACAACAAACCTTTGTTTATCATGCTGTCACCACAGCCATCCTGGGATGATTACTTAAATTTTTATTTGGATTTATGCAATTGTATTTTGTGAGATATCCTCACAAATCAGTTATTAACTCATTACATGTGAAAATGCCAGAGAGGATGTCCAACTTAAACAAATGAGAGGGGATTCATACAAATTTAGCGGCAGCAAAGTCAAAATTAATGATGCTTAATATTTTTGTAAAGAAACAGATCACTTTATTTTGTCAGGGGCTCGTTGCCTACAGTGTGTCCTTTACTGAATAATTACCTTATTTTCAACATGCTGTTTTGATAAATTATACAGTTATTTTAGTCCTTGAGAGACCATACCAAAGAGATTTTATTTGTTTTGAGTTAGAGTCTTACCCTGTTGCCCAGCCTGGAGTGAAGTTACACAGTCACAGCTCACCACAGCCTCAACTCCCGAGCTTAGGCAATCTTTCTGCCCCAATCTCCCAAGTAACTGCGACTACAGGCACACACCACCACGCTCATCTGATTTTTTGGATTTTTTGTAGAGATGAGGTCTCACTATGTTGCCCAGGCTGGTCTCAAACTCCTGGGCTCAAGCAGTCCTCCCTCTTTGGCCTCCCAAAGTGCTAGCATTACAAGCATGAGCTGCTGCACCTGACCACAAAAGAGATTTTTGTGCTTACTACGAGAGTGGACCCAAAATACCTATTTAAAGAAAATTATATATAAAATGATATTGAACACAGTTTTAGAAATGAATAGTAACTTAATCATAACAGGCTGACTGTATTCCTTTTTGCATATTCTTCCTACTCTTGTGACAGTTACAAGCATATAACTTTTACATAAGCTTTACATAGCTTCCCTCACAAAGTATTTACGATTTGTCTTTTTTGTGCTTTAACCTTGCATTGTAAATACTTTCCATATTGTAACATTATCTTTCTGTTTATAATTTTAAAGGATTGCATGATATTCCATTTGTTGAGCATATCGTAACTCTCTAAATACTTCCCAGTTGTTGAACATGTAGGTTGTTTCTGTTTTATATATTATTCATAATGCAGCTATAATTTTTTTGCTCCTATTGTTTGGCTTCTCTTAAATTTTTTCTGGCCAGGCACAGTGACTCACACCTATAGTCCCAGCACTTTGGGAGGCCGAGGCAAGAGGATTGCCTGAGCCTAGTTCAAGACCAGCCTACGCAATCTGGTGAGTCCTCGTCTCTACAATAAATCAAGAAAAATTAGCCAGGCGTGGTAGTGCACACCTGTAGTTCCAGCTACTTAGAAGACTGAGGTGGAAGGATCACCTGAGCCCACCAGGTTGAGGCTGCAGTGACTGAGGGTGCCGCTGCACTTCTGCCTAGGTGACAGAGTGAAAAGCTGACTCAAAAAAAAAAAAAATTGTAGCCGGACTCGGTGGCTCAGCCTGTAATTCCATGCTTTGGGAGGCTGAAGTGAGTGGATTGCCTGAGCCCGCAGGTTCGAGACCTGCCTGGGCAACTTGGCGAGACCTCATCTCTATAATAAATCAAAAATTAGCCGGGCGTGGTAGCACGCACTTGTAGTTCCAGCTACTCGGAAGGCTGAGTGGAAGGATCGCCGGAGCCCAGCAGGTCGAGGCTGCGGTGGCCGGGAGCGGCCACTGCACTCCAGTCTGGGTGACAGAGTGAGACTCCATCTCAAAAAAAAAAAAAAAATTGTTTTCTGAGGACAACTTCCTCACAACGGAATTGCTGTTCAAAGAAGACAAATAACTTTCTATCTCTTGATCCATCCTTAAAAAGCTGTTGCCCAGCCCTTCCTGTTTCTGTATTGAATAAGATGGTCTTTCTACTGTATGTTTTGGGATAGGTCGATTTATAGTCTTATACTGGAAAACAGCTTAGCTTTGGGGGTTATTTAAATGGAAAAACCTAAGAGGAGACTAGGACTGTACCCAGGCAGAGGTTTCTGAGCTTTGGTTTTTTTGCTGGTACCATGGACTGGATCATTTCACAACACTTTGCACTAGCTCTATTGGAATTGAGAGAGAAAGAGAGAGTGTGAGACATACAGCACATCATCGACATGACTCACGTGGCTATTCAAAAAGCTTTAATGTATGGCAGCACAGACTAAGCAGAAGTAGAAAATCGTACTTCTCCAGGGGCCTGATGTGTTTTGTACATGATCAAAGCAGTCAGGGTCTGGACAGTCCAGAGGGTTAGGACGGGGCAAACGTGAGTACAGGCCTTGCCCAAAAGGGAACACTGCTGCTGGGTCCCCGCTGATGACTGTCACAGGCAGTGGAGCCCAGCATCTTTGTAAAGTTTGCAATCTTTAAGATAATGGGGAAATTTGGATATTTAGAGTTTAGATAAATCTTCTAATATTTACATGTGACAACTAATGTAAACATTTAAAAACACGGCTGACTGGATGCAGTGACTCATATCTATAATCCCAGCACTTTGAGAGGCCAAAGTGGGAGGATCACTTGAGGCCAGGAGTTTGAGACCAGCCTGGGCAACTCAGCAAGACCTTGTCTCTACAAAAAAAAAAAAAAAAAAAAATTAGCCTGGCGTGGTGTAGACCCTTGTAATCCCTGCTACTCAGGGAATAAAACAAACAAACAAACAAACAAACACTGCAGGTAAAACAATAATATCCTAAAGTTTGACTTGCTTGTTACTGCCATCTTGTGACTGCTCTCATTTGAAATAGGCAGAGATTTTTTTTTTTTAACAAACAAGAAAGTTGAGGATCAGTCATCATTGTTCAACAGTTTATGGACTGTCAATCCCACTAGGATGTGAACTTCATGAAGGCAGGGCCAGCCGGACACAGTGGCTCACGCCTATAATCCCAGCACTTTGGGAGGCAGAGGTGAGAGGATTGTCTGAGCCCAGCCTGGGCAACTTGGCAAGACCTCATCGCTACAATAAATTAGCCAGGCATGGTGGCGCCTACCTGTGGTTCCAGTGACTTGGAAGGCTGAGGCAGAAGGTTCACCTGACGCCAGCAGGTTGAGCTGCGGTGGCTGTGAGTGAGCATGCCACTGCACTCCAACCTGGGCAATGGAGTGACACTCTGAAAAAAAAAAAGAAAGAAAAAAGAAGGTAGAGCCATTGTTCTTTTCTTCACTGCTCATAACCTAGCTCCTAGAATAGTTTAATGAATGATGAGTGAATGAAAAGAAGTTACGCCACGTGGCAAATAATATCTACATTTCTGTGCTAGGTATGCCTCATGTTTTATCTCATTTTAATCCATACAACATTTTGTGAGAGAAATAGTATTACTCTCATTTTGTAGATGAGTAAAAATGAGGTTCGGAGACGTAAAGTAAGTTGCTTGAGGTCATGTAACTCTGAAGATGCAGTCAGGACCCAGATCATTCTTGGATTGCTAGTTTGTTCCACTGTTCCACACGCCACTATAGTCATACATATCCATGTCACCCCATCTTCCCTAATATGGGGCATTTTATTCTGCGGATCAATGCATCACATCTTCCTAGAAAAGAGATCTGTGGTATTTCTCTGTAGAAGACTTTGCGAGGCACATGTTCTCTATTGCAAGTAAATTACCATTGTAGCGTGAAGGAAGACAGAGACAAATGTAAATAAATGGATTGTATTCCAACAGTTTTCCAACTACTGCCCTACAAGGCAGGCAAATTTCCTTATTACAAAGCTAAAGTTAAATTGCTAGCTCACTGTATCGGTGTTTCAATTCTTAATTCCTTGGTTTTAATATTTCATAGCGATGTTTACTGTATAGTCCTTAAGTGACTCTGATATTGCAGTGGTGTGCTAGTAAATGTTTAACAACTGCTTCTCTAAGGAGATTTAAAAAAAAAGCTATTGGCCAGCACAGTGGTTCATGCCAGTAGTCCCAACACTTTGGGAGGCCTGGGTGGGAGGATTGCTTGAGGTCAGGAGTTCAAGACCACCCTGGACAACATAGCGAGACCCTCATCTCTACAGACATACACACACAAAGTAGTTGGATGTGGGGCTGCACATCTGTAGTCCCAGCTACTTTCAAGGTCGAGGAAGGAGAATCATTTGAGCTCAGAAAGTCGAGGCTGCAGTGAACTATGATTGAAAAAAATTTTTTTGATGTGCAGTTTGCCCGTTTATGATTTAGATGGTATAAACCCTCTCACTATGGTCAGTTTCAAGTCACTAACATGACATTACTGAACGTGGCATGGGACAACACGCAGTTGCAGCTGGCTCCAGCAGTCCACTGTTTGAGAAAACAAAAGGTTTCGATTTTTTTGACAGAAGTATTAGAAATGTCAACAGTCTCCAACAATAAGTAAAATGTGTTATGTTACCTAACAGGTTAGATAGGATGGCTCCAGAATTGGTTAATTCAGTAGCTCAGCGCCATCATCAAGGTCCCAGGTTCTTTTGATCGTTCTGCTGTACCGTACCGGTCTTGGCTTATTGACTTTGTTGTCCTCAAGCCAGTTTCCTTCGTGGTTACGAGGGGGCTGCTGTGGTATCACATCCAGATGCAACATGTCTACAGAAAGGAGCACATCTTGTTTCTTTCCTGCCTCTTTTCTTAAGGGCAAGGAATTGTTTCCCAGAGGACTTCTACTCATAGCTCATTGACTAGAATTACTTCCCATCCCTCGTCATGCACAGACAGGGAAAAGGGAGACCAATCAAAACCCATTCCCTCAACCAGCGGACAGTCCACCTTCCCCAGGCGATGGCCACTGGAGAGAGCAGATGGAGTGGAGCAGGAACAAAACCAGGGTTATGAGAGTATGGAGGAAGGGGTAGACTATGGATTTTGGGTGGCGAACTGGCTTTGGCTGCTTCACTAGGCTGTGTATGAAAGCAAAGATACAAAGAGAGTAGATCTCTTAAATGAGAGTTTTTCTTTGAGTGTTTCCTTTGGGGGAAGAAAGTAGTTGACTGTCAAAAGCTATGTATTCATGACCCAAAGTTATGTGTTGGAGGGACTGATTCTGAAGGTCCAGATTGTTGGAGATTGCTTTGGAGGGTTGGTTTTGCTCTGAAATCAGAGACAATTTAATGCAGCTTAACAGGCACATTTCAGGGAAATACCCAGGGTATCATCTAAAGAACTGGATATATAGCTACATTAGGCTAAAATTAATGTCATTCTACTGATACCATCAGCAAGCATTATAGGCATACGACTAGACAAACGTGTTTATGAATTCTATCATGGGATAAGGAAATGTCATGGAATCAGTGCAGAGCATTAGTAAGAAAAAGCAGCATTAGAATCAGACCGAGGCTCACATCTCATTTCTGCTGCTTCCTGGTGTTAATAATAATGGAGAAAGTTACTTTATCTCTCTAGCCTGAGTTTCCTTTCTTTTATTTTTCTTTTTGGAGTCAGGGTCTTGCTGTGTTGTCCAAGCTGGAGTGTAGTGGCACAATCATGTCTCACTGTAGCCTCAAACTCTTGGATTTGAATGATCCTCCCACCTCACCTCCCAAATACTTGAGACTATGGACTTATGCCGCCACACCTGGCTAACGTTTATTTTTTATAGAGAATGGCATCTTGCTATATTGTCCAGGCTGGTCTCAAACTCCAGGGCTCAAGTGATCCTCCCATCTCACCCTCCCAAAGTGCAAAGTGCTGGGATTGCAGGCATGAGCCACTGCAGCCAGCCCTGAGTTTATCTACAAAATAGGGATAATAATACTGCCTATGGTTGTTGTAAGGATTAAATGAACCACACCCGGGTAATTTTTTTTTTTTTTTTTTTTGTAGAGACAAGGTCTCACCAAGTTGCCCGGGCTGATCTTGAATCCTTGGGCTCAGGCAATCCTCTCACTCTGCCTTCCAAAGTACTGGGATTATAGGCGTGAACCACCAAACCCAGCTATAATATTATCATTTCCAATACTAGCATCTTTTTTTTCTCTAAGTCAGTAGGTTTCATATAGATGCGAATGTTGGTCTTCTGGTACTTTAAATAGATTTATAACCTTCAAATGTCTACTTAATCTCCTTTGTCGGTCTCCCCACATTCATAGGGTGGCCCAAGCCTTCAAAGCCAGCAAATTTAACTGGAATATGTAAGGATCTCTCTTTTTGCCTTGGCCTCATTACCTTTGCTCTGTATTTCCCCCTGAACTCACAGGCTACTAATTTGTCCCAGTGGTTTCAAAAATGCAGACTTGCAAAATTCTGCTGTGAGTCATTTTCTAGAGAAAGTTGTGGTCACAAAGTAATTGCTTTTTTATTAGACAGTTTGGTTTGCCCATCATTTACCAGGTGGTATATAGTCTTTAAAATTATCCACACTTTGTCATATTTGAAATGATATTTCATTTAATAAATGTTAAGATTTCTTGGCCGGGCTCTGTGGCTCAGCCTGTAATCCCAGCACTCTGGGAGGCCTAGGTGAATGGATTGCCTGAGCCCCCGGATTCGAGACCAGTCCAGGCAACTTGGAGAGACTTCATCTCTGCAATAAATAAAAAATTAGCTGGGCATGGTAGTGTGCACTTGTAGCTCCTGCTACTTGGAAGACTGAAGCAGAAGGATCACCGGAGCCTAGCTGGGGTGGCCATGAGCATGTCACTGCACTCCAGCCTGGGTGATGGGAGTAAGACACCAACTCAAAAAAAAAAAAAAGTTAAGATTTCTTTTGGTGATCACAATAAAATTGTATCTGCAACTGGGTAGTTTGCTCAATCCCATAGAAGAAATACCTATTGAAATTTATTTTGCTTCTCAAAAAACTAATTCCTAACTGTAACTAAGAACCTCACTGACATGCCAAAAAATATCCGAGAAACACTTTATCTCACGATGTCTGTGGGACCAGAATCCAGATATAGCTTAGGTAGTCTTTGCTTAAGAGTACCACACAGCTATAGTCAAGGTGTCAGCCACCCTGTCTTTAACTGGAGGCTCAACTTAGGGAAAAGTCTGCTTCCAAGCTCACATGGGATGTTGGCAAAGAAAACCCTAAGAGCTTCAGTTCTCTTGCTGGCAGCTGGAGATTGCTCCCAGCTTCTCCAGGCTGTCCATTGTTCCCTGTGAGTGTCCTTCTCTGTGGGCAGTGCAACATGGCTGCTTGCTTCTAAGGCCAGTGGGAGAGTGAGTCGGCCAGCAGGATTGGGTCTTGTATAAAATGACATAATCATGAGAATACCTATCACCTGTGCCATATTCTGCTGGTTACAAGCAAGTCACAGGTCTCACACTCTTACATTCAAGGGTTGGGAGAGGGGGTTACAGAAAGACAGCTGGAACCATAGGGGGTAGTTTAGAGCCCACCACAAGAAATGTTGGTGTTTTGCCCACCTCTGAATTTCTGGTGCCCAATACATATTAGACATTCAATAACTATTCGTAGTTGGATGAATGAATTAATTAATGAATAAATGCTGATATTAACTTCTTGGAACCATATTTTGCTAATGTTTCTTTTCCAAGTCTGTGACCAACATCTTGGTTTTGTTTATTAATTACATATTTTGATGACATAAATGTTAATTTTTTTTTTTTTTTGAGTCAGAGTCTCTCTCCGTCACCTAGGCTGGAGTGGCATGATCACAGTTCACCACAGCCTCAACCTTCTGGGCTCAGGCGATTCTTCTGCTTCAGCCTCACAAGTAGCTGGGAAAACAGGCACTTGCCACCATGCCTAGCTTATTTATGTATTTATTTATTTAATAAAGACGAGGTCTCACTATGTTGCCCAGAATGGTCTTGAACTTCTACTTAAGCCATTCTCTTGCTTCAGCCTCCAAAAGTGCTGAAATTACAGTTGTGAGCCCCCGTGCCCAGCAGAAATGTTAAATTTTAATTTAGACAAGTCAACAAGTTTTTTGGGGGGGAGGGGGTCTTGGTTTATTTTATTATTTTACATTTCAAGAAGTTCTTCTCAGATCAGAAAAATATTTGTCTATTTTTTCACCTATATTTTTAATGACTTTTTTTTTTTTTTGAGTTGGAGTCTCACTCTGTCGCCCAGACTGGAGTGCAGTGGCCGCTTCCGGCCACCGCAGCCTCGACCTGCTGGGCTCCGGCGATCCTTCCGCCTCAGCTTTCCAAGTAGCCGGAATTACAGGCATGCGCTACCACGCCCAGCTGATTTTTTGATTTATTGTAGAGATGAGGTCTCGCTGCCCAGGCGGGTCTCGAACCTGCGAGCTCAGGCAATCCACTCACCTCAGCCTCCCAAAGGCGCGGGATTACAGGCTGAGCCACCGAGCCCGGCTCATGACTTTGTTTTTTACATTTACCTCTGATCTATCTGAAAGGTCAAGAATTAAGTGGATGGCCGGGTGTGGTGGCTCACACCTATAATCCCAGCCTGAGCCCACAGGTTTGAGACCAGCCTGGGCAACTTGGTGACATCTCATCTCTATAATAAATAAAAAAATTAGCTGGGTGTGGTGGTGCAGCCTATAGTTCCAGCTACTTGGAAGGTTGAGGTGGAAGGATCGCCAGAGCCCAGCTGGTTGAGGCTGAGGTGACCGTGAGCATGCCACTGCACTCCAGCCTGGGCGACAGAGTGACTCCAACTCAAAAAAAAAAAAAAAAAAATTAAATGGAGAGTTGAACACAATGTAGTGAATAGTTTTTTTTCACTGATCTTTTCTGCCTTATTTAGATTATATTGAACTATTATTTAATAGCTTCTGGCCTCGCTATTCTGTTTTATTTATTTATCATTCTCTTCTTGCTTCATATACACACCTTAAACATTTATAACATTCATAAAAATGCCAAAGAAGTTACCTATAGTCCCAGCTCTGGTTGTTCATATCTCTCTGTAATCCTTCCCTTTGGATGTGGGTGGGACCTGTGACTTGTTTCTAACCAACAGAATAAGGGACAAGACTCCCATGATGATGTCATGTTACATAAGACAAAATTATTATCCATTCAACGCAATTCTTAGCAGATGGTCTAAGCTGTTGTAACAGAGAGACTTTAAAATATAGAGGCCACATGACATTGAAGCTTATTTGTCTTTGTATGACAGTATAGAGATGTGTGATGTCCAGAGTGGGAGTGTCAGCTCGTCGCAGAGTCATCTGGGGACCTAGGCGTCCTCTGTCTGTAGCTCTGTCGGACCCTAGACTGATGTTCTAGTCTTTGTGGTTGGAGCCATCTCATTTCCATATCTGTGTTCCCATCTGTCAGAAGGGGGTGCTGAGAGTCCTGGGAAAGTATCTTTGCCTTTGAGTAGATAAACCAGAAGTGGTGCCTGTTATTTCTGTTCACATCACTTTCATCTAGACTAAACTGTGCTGTCTCACCTACCTTCAAGAGAGGCTGGGGAAAATGGTGTCAAAAGGCATGGCTAAAATTTGAGCGGTTTTATTATTTTTAAAAAAGAGGGTGGCTACCAGAGACAATCAATAGTTCCTTGTCCTGGTCTAATATTTATAGTTATAAATCATCATATTCAATAGGAAAATAGTAATAATTTTTTATCAAGTGAAAAAAAAACAACCTCTGCACATTGCAATATAATATACATTCTGATTTTTGGTTTTAGATGGCCAGTAATCCAAGGGCCAGGTAGCGTTCTATGCCAGCCTTGAATGCCAGCAGAACGTCACTGGACAGCAAATTCTTCCAAGCTCATAAGTTGGCTGTTGGCGTAACCTGGAAAAGAAGAAAAAAGAAAAGTCATGGCAAAAGTAAACAGAGCTCGGTCTACCTCCCCTCCGGACGGTGGCTGGGGCTGGATGATCGTGGCTGGCTGCTTCCTTGTGACCATCTGCACCCGGGCAGTCACCAGGTAGGAGGGGTTTGCTTCTTGATTTGTATTTGTTACTGACCTGGCTTGTCTTTTCTTCTAAACCTGCTTCATTCTATTTCTGACCCATCCCTGTGAAGATATGTGCGTGTGTGTGTGCATGTTGTGTGTATGTTTCTTTCTTTGCAAGGAATGCAATTGTCTGATATCTGTCCTGGATAATGATCTCCTTGGTACTATTGATACTGAACCTGGAGTCTTAGGACATTTTTAGATCAAATGCTGTGACTGTTTGCATAAACAGCTCCAGTAGATGGGGAAGTGGGTGATATTTCTTTCTTTCCATTCTTTATCTTCCACTCATCACTAATATGAAATATTTTAAACCCACCATATATGTAATAACATGGGATGTGTCCCATGGTATTTTATAATGAAATTATTTTTCTAGGGGATTTAAAGAGTTGCTGAATGCACATTTGAGAAGGTAAGTTAGCAAAAGTTGACATGGCTCCAGGGATGGATAAGATGATTTCTCCAAGCTCATTTCTCCAGAATGTTTAGATCTATCATCTTAATGGTAAATCTTAATTAAGATAAATCCCAATCATAAAGATTTTACAGTGGAAACGGAGAGGTAATAGGATGTGTGATTCATAACTCATACGTAAAAAAAAGAAAATGCTATGGGCAAACTGATGGCAGTAATGATAATGTTGTAACTAACATGTGACTTAAGTCAAGGGATAAGCAAAAGGGTGCCAGATGCCAGAGTACATACATACACACACACACACACACACACACACAGAGAGAGAGAGAGAGAGAGAAACCACAATTGCTCTTTCCAACACATATCTAAATATCTAAATATCCTACTATTTCTCATATATACACACATCTTCCTGCCCCTCCATACACACTATACACATACGCAAACACAAGCACACATACACGCTTGTGTAACTGCAACTTATCCTCTACATCAACTATAATGTTACAAGACATAGATTTTAAGAAGACATCCTTGGCAGGATGTGGTGTCTCATTCCTGTGATCCCAGCACTTTGATAGGTGGAGGCAAGAAGATTGCCTGAGTCTAGGGGTTTGAGACCAACCTGGGGAACTTGGTAGTACCTTGTCTCTACACTAAATCAAAAATTTAGCTGTATTCCAAGGCTACTTGGAAGACTGAGGTGGAAGGATCGCCCAAGCCCAACAGGTTAAGGCTGTGGTGGCCGTGAGTTGTGCCACTGCACTCCAGCCTGGGCAACAGCGTGAGACTCTGACTCAAAAATAAAAGTAAAAATAAAAAGCCATCCTTGGTCATGAGAAGCATTTCTTAAGATGGTCAACCCCAGGGAGCTGTCATATCAGTGATGAGAGGTTGTAGTGCCAAGGAGACAATTGTCTTTTTGGTAGAAGCCCTTTTAAGAATGATATTTTGGCTGGGCACGGGGGCTCATGCCTGTAATCCCAGCACTTTGGGAGGCCGAGGCAAGAGGATTGCCTAAGCCCACAGGTTCGAGACCAGCCTGGGCAACTTGGTGAGACCTCATCTCTACAATAAATAAAAAAATTAGCCAGGTGTGGTGGTGCATGCCTGTAGTTCCAGCTACTTGGAAGGCTGAAGCAGAAGGATCACCTGAGCCCAGCAGGTCGAGGCTGCTGCGGTCGTGAGTGTGCCACTGCACTCCAGCCTGGGCGAGAGTGAGACGTGGTCACTGCACTCCAAACTGGGTGAGAGTGAGACTCCAACTCAAAAAAAAAAAGGAATCATATTTCATCAGACACAGTGACTCATGCCTGTAATCCCAGCACTTTGGGAGGCAGATGCAAGAGGATTGCCTGAGCTTACAGATTCGAGACTCGCCTGAGCAACATAGTGAGATCTCGTCTCTACAATAAAAATCAAAAAATTAGCTGGGCATGGTGGTGCATACCTGTGGTTCCAACTACTTGGAAGACTGAGGCGGAAGGATCGCCTGAGCCCATGAGGTCACAGAGTGAGACTCTGACTAAAAAAAAAAAAAAAAAAAATCATATTTCATGTGTAATTGTATGGCATTCTATTTGTAAACTGACCACTTGATTTGGAGTTGGTACTTGAAAAGTAACATTTGATTTGAATGTCCTGCATTCCACCCCCCAGTTCTGAGTCTTATCTTATTTTATTTTATTTTTTTGAGTTGGAGTCTCACTCTGTCGCCCAGACTGGAGTGCAGTGGCCGCTCCCGGCCACCACAGCCTTGACCTGCTGGGCTCCGGCGATCCTTCCGCCTCAGCCTTCCGAGTAGCCGGAATTACAGGCATGCACTACCACGCCCACCTGATTTTTTTGATTTATTGTGGAGATGAGGTCTCGCTGCCCAGGCGGGTCTCGAACCCGCGGGCTCAGGCAATCCACTCACCTCAGCCTCCCAAAGGCGCGGGATTACAGGCTGAGCCACCGAGCCCGGCTGAGTCTTATTTTTTTTTTACTAAGTTTAGGGTCCAAATTAGCTTAGTTGTAATAAATGGTTAGTGTCCTATTAAATTCTGAAGTTCTTTTACACTCTCTTAACAATAGTTAAATTCCTGTAATTAATTACTAACTTTAACTGAGCACTTAAGTTGTGCTTGTTGGCATTCTTCAAGCATTTTATCTTATCAAATCATTTGATCCGCATAACACATTGAGGTTGAATAACGTGTCCACGGTGCCATGGTTAGTAAGTGGCAGGACTTTTCATCACTAGACTACACTGTTCAGTGGACCAACTCCTGCATTGACTTAATGGGTAACTTTATCAACCAGAGAAAAATCTTTATCAAATACCATGTGTTGTCAGCATCTAACACTACAGAAGCCAGAGCACATTTTACAGCAAGAGTGTCAAGATTAAGACAGCAAGCGTGATGGCCCCTTGAGAGAAAGTATCTTTGAGAATGTAATTTTATAACAGATGACAGTGGGTGATACTTTGTTTCCACATTCTAGCTGACAGAGCCTACAAACCCTGAAGGTTGCTAGGAGTTGTGTGTTACTGCAGCTTGACCCAGCCCATTCTGACTGCCAGAGTCATGTTTACCAAAATGCTTATTTTAGAGGAGGAAACTGAGGCCCTGAGAGATTAAGAAGCTTTAATTAAAAGCTCTGAGTTACCAGTGATAGAATCAAAGACTCTCCTGACATCTGTAACTGCACAAATCTTACAAAGAACAACCAAGGGACTTCTGGCAAGATGGCGACGGGGCAACCTGGTCTGTGAAACCCTCTGCAAAGGAGAACTGCAGTGGGTCTCTGGCTCTCGCCCTGGGGGCTGCAGACCCCAAAATCGCAGCCTGCTCTTCATACAGAGCTCGGCCGTTGCCACCCCTGGGGCATCGCAGTGGACTGGACAGCCACTGCAGCTCAGACGCCACCGCCGCCGCCGCCGCCACCGCCGCCACCGCCGGTAGCACATCACACCACCTGGGTCAGAGGCAATCGACGACGTCAGTCCTTGAAGCCCCTTCAGGGAAGATCTGCTGGGATCACTGCCACCTCTCCTGCCACCAAGACGTCCTGCCCACCGTGAGTCTCCTACCTGTGCCCTGAGGCAGGCACCATCTACAATCTCTGCTGGTTCCCGTCCAGCTCCACCCCCTCTGGGGCGAGCAGCTGAGATAGCACCACCTGCTGGCGATTCAAGGTAACAACACCAAAACGGGAGAAACAAGCTTGAAAAAGACATAGGCCAGAGTGGTGAACGGAGAGTGATTTGACTGTCCTTCACAGCAGACCAGGGGCAACTGACCCTAACTGCAAACTAATTTACCTGCTTGAAAAGAAAGCTAGAAATCAGAACTGAAAGGACATTGGACTTAAACGAAAAGTCTCAGAGTGTGCTTCATTGATTCTGTTAGATTAATGACTTAATTCTATTCCTACTGTATTGTTCCTTTTTTTTTCCTCTTCCTTTTCTTCTCTTTTCTTCTCTCTGTAAACCATATCTTTGTATAGAGGAACAGCACACCAATAAGGTGGTTGGTTAGCTTGTATGTTAGCATCACTATATGTTTTAATTTTTTTTGTATGGGAGTTGGTTCGTCAGCAGCTGTGGTCTATTGTTTTTATCTGTTTCAGTATAAGTCTCTCTCTCCATTTGTTGGCACACGTTTGTTTTCCCCCTTACTCCTCTATCTCTCCATCCCCCCTTTCAACCAACTGTCTGCTCCATTCTCTTCCCTCAGCTAACCACATTTTATTTCATGGAGTAAACCTACAGCGCCTCTGCACGGACAGATTCTAAGGCAGTGGGAAGTGGGTTCCAGATTATCCACACACCTGTCAGCGATACCAGGACCTGCAGACAGATTTTGAATCATAGCTTCCCCCTTAAGTAAATCTCAAAACTGCAAAAAGGACCACCCCCAACCTACAGTGCAACTCTAGAATTGAACAAAGTAAGAGGGCATACACAAAGAATGGAGATTGAACAAACAGAAGTAAAACCAATCCCTTTACCCCTGAATAACAGAATCAAAGAAGACGGTGACGTGGAGGGAAGGAAAAAGTAGGGAGGGGGAAAAAAACCACACAAATGAAGAAAAACCAAAAGAAGAATATAGGTCTCACACAGACCCCTGGGAGATCAGACACTGAGAAAACAGATTCTGGAACACAAACAATGAAGAGCCCCCAGAATGACTGGTCACATGCAACAAACCCAGACATCTAGACATTAATGGAGAGAATTAAAAAAATTGAGGAGAGACAAGAGGAATATAGGAAGGAGCTGATGCCAGAAATAACAGCAGTAAAGAATACTGTGATGGAAATGAATAACAGACTAATAAGCATGGAAAGCAGAATTAGCCAAGCAGAAGAAAGAATCTCAGAGCTCGAAGACCAAAGCACAAAACTAACCCAAATTGTCAAAAGCATAGAAAAGAAGCTCAAAAAGACAGAACAAAAACTGCAAGAGATGAATGATCACTTCAAGAGACCAAACCTAAGAGTAATTGGGCTTCCTGAGGCAGAGAGAGAAACAGAAGCCACACTGGAACAAACATTTCATGAAATCATTCAAGAAAACTTCCTTCATGTCATCAAGGATGAAAAAATTCAAACACAAGAGATTCAGAGAACCCCTGCAAGACAACAAATGAGAAGACCAACTCCCAGACACATAAAAATTTGCCTAAACAAAGTAGCTATAAAAGAAAAAATCCTAAAGGCAGCAAGAGAAAAAGGCCAGACTACCTACCAGGGAAAACCAATTAGAATATCAGCAGATTTATCCACAGAAACCCTTCAGGCTAGGAGAGCCTGGAGCCCTATTTTCAAAGTTCTAAAAGATAAACAATTTCAACCAAGAATAACCTACCCAGCCAAACTAAGCTTCATTGGTGAGGGAGAACTGAAATCTTTTCCAGATATCCAATCCCTAAGAACTTACGCTGCCACCAGACCACCTCTACAAGAAACACTTAAGAAAGTACTGAAAACAGAAGAAAAAGAAAAAAGAACAACAACATTTTTCACAAGAGTACAGGTGAAAGATTAAAAACACTCCAGAACCCAATGAACCCAAAGAAAGACAACAAACAAACAGAAACAACTCTGTAAGAACCTTATGACAGGTATCAACTCTTGCATTTCAATTATTAGCCTAAATGTGAATGGACTAAATGCACCACTGAAAAGACATAGAATGGCAAAATGGATAAAATATCATCAGGCAACAATCTATTGCCTTCAAGAGACTCACCTCACTAGAAAGGACACCCACAGACTCAAAGTGAGAGGATGGGAAACAAACTTTCAGGCAAACGGAATAAAAAAGAAAGGAGGAGTAGTGATCTTAATTTCAGACAAAATCCCCTTCAAGCTATTAAAAATCAAAAAAGATACAGAAGACCACTACATAATGATAAAAGGCTCAACCCATCAACAAGAAATATCTATCCTAAACATACATGAACCCAACATAGGTGCGCCAACTTTCATAAAGCAACTTCTAGGGAAACTAAAGAAAGATATTGACTCTAACACCATCATAACTGGGGACTTTAATACCCTACTCACAACCTTAGACAGATTATCAGGACAAAAAATCAGCAAGGAGATCCAGAACCTCCATGTGACTTTGGACCAAATGGACTTAATTGATACCTACAGAACACTCCATCCAAAGACCACAGAATATACATTCTACTCACCACTGCATGGAACGTATTCTAAGATCGACCACGTAATTGGCCATAAATCAAGCATAAGCAAATTTAAAAGGACTGAAATTCTACCAAGCACCTTCTCAGACCACAGTGGAATAAAAATAAACATTGACACCAACAAAGTCCCCCCCAAACCCACAAAGACATGGACACTAAACAGCATGATGCTAACAACTCCTGGATCAATGATGAAATCAAAACAGAGATCGAAAGATACCTGGAAACAAATGAAAATGAAGAAACATCTTACCAAAATCTCTGGGATGCCTTGAAAGCTGTAGTAAGAGGGGAATTTATATCCCTAAAAACACACATGAAGAAAATGGAAGGAACACAAATTAACAACCTAACAAGCCACCTAAAAAAGCTAGAAATCAAGAACACAAAAACCCTAATTTCAGCAGAAGAATCCAGATCACGAAAATAAAAGCCCAAATCCAGGACATAGAAGACAAAAAGATAATACAAAAAAATCAATGAAACAAAAAGCTGGCTCTTCGAAAGGGTAAACAAGATCGATGGTCCCCTAGCGAGACTGACCAAGAAAAAACGAGAAAAAAATGAAATAAGCACAATCAGAAACATAAAAGATGAAGTCACATCTGACCCTGAAGAAATACAAAAGATCATTAGAGACTACTACGTACACTTGTATGGAAACAAACTTGAAAACCTTAAGAAAATGGAGGACTTTCTGACATCACACAACCTACCTAGATTGGAACAAGAAGAAATTGAGACCCTAAATAGAACAATAAAAATCAAGGAAATCAACTACATAATAAGAAAAATTCCTACAAAAAAAAGCCCTGGTCCAGATGGCTTTCCAGCAGAATTCTACAAAACATTTAAGGAGGAGCTGATACCAATCCTACTGAAGGTATTCCAGGCAATTGAAAAAGATGGAACTCTCCCCAAATCATTTTACGAAGCCAACATTACATTGATACCCAAGCCAGGTAAAGATCCAACAAAGAAAGAGAACTACAGGCCAATATCTTTGATGAACATAGATGCTAAAATTCTCAACAAGATCCTAGCAAACCGAATTCAGCAATACATCTCAAAAATCATCCATCATGACCAAGTAGGCTTCATTCCTGGGATGCAAGGCTGGTTCAACATTCGTAAAACCATAAATGTAATTAAATACATCAACAGATGTCAAAACAAAAACCACATGATTATATAATTAGATACAGAAAAAGCTTTTGATAAAATCCAGCACCCCTTCTTGATAAAAATCCTTGAACATCTAGGCATACGGGGAACATACCTCAAAATAGTAAAAACCATCTACGAGAAACCCACAGCCAGCATACTCCTAAATGGACAAAAATTGGAACCATTTCCCCTGAAAACTGGAACAAGACAAGTATGCCCACTCTCACCCCTCCTGTTCAACATAGTATTGGAAGTCCTGGCTCAAGCAATCAGAGAAGAGGAGGCAATCAGGGGTATCCAAATAGGAAAAGAGGAAGTCAACTTATCTCTCTTTGCTGATGATATGATTGTGTACCTTGAAAATCCAAGAGAATCTGTCAAAAACCTCCTTACACTGATAAAGTTCTTTGGCAAAGTCTCAGGATACAAAATAAATGTACAAAAGACAATCGCATTTCTCTACACCAATAATAAGCAAACAGAAACTCAAATAAAAAACACAATTCCATTCACAATAGCCACAAAAAAATGAAATACCTTGACATCTTCCTAACCAGTGACGTGAAAGACCTTTACAATGAAAATTACAAAACACTGCTCAAAGAAATCAAAGATGACATAAACAAGTGGAAAAATATCCCATGCTCATGAATTGGAAGAATCAACATTGTGAAGATGTCCATCTTACCTAAGGCAATCTACAAATTCAATGCAATTCCCATCAAATTACCAGCAACATTCTTCTCAGACGTAGAAAAGACAACACAGGAATTCATGTGGAAACACAAACATCCAAGAATAGCCAGAACAATCCTCAGCAAAAAAAAAAAACAAAGCAGGTGGTATCACATTACCAGACTTCAAACTTTACTATAAAGCTACAATCATCAAAACAGCTTGGTATTGGTATAGGAACAGGCATATAGATCAATGGAATAAAATTGAGATTCCAGAAGCAAAACCTCAATTTCTCAACCAACTCATCTTCGACAAGGCCTCCACCACCTACCATTGGGGAGAGGAGAACCTATTCAGTAAATGGTGCTGGGAAAACTGGCTGACCACATGCAGAAGATTGATACAGGACCCATATCTATCCCCATGCACAAAGGTTAACTCCAAATGGATCAGAGACCTAAATGTAAAACCTCAAACCATAAGAACCTTAGAAAATGAAGGAAATACCCTCATGGAAATCGGAACTGGCATCCAATTCCTGAACAAAACCCAAAACCCACAGGTCATAAGAGAGAAGATAGACAAGTGGGACCTTATTAAACTGACAAGCTTCTGCAAGGCCAAAGAAACCATCAAGAGAGCAGGGAGACAGACTACAGACTGGGAAAAAATATTTGCCAACACCAGGTCTGACAAAGGCTTAACATCCTGGATCTACAAGGAACTCAAACGTGCTGAAAAGAAAAAAACAAACAACCCCATTATAAAATGGGCCAAAGATATGAACAGACACTTCACAAAAGAGGACATCTGAGCAGCCAACAAACACATGAAGAAATGTTCAACCTCACTAATCATCAGGGAGATGCAAATCAAAACCACACTGAGATACCACCTAACTCCAGTCAGAATGGCAATTATCAACAACTCAAAAAATAACAGCTGCTGGAGAGGGTGTGGCAAAAAGGGAACACTTCTACACTGTTGGTGGGAGTGTAAACTAGTGCAACCTCTGTGGAAAGCAGTGTGGCGATTCCTAAAAGCTCTAAATACCAACCTCCCATATGACCCCGCAATCCCCCTACTGGGAATATACCCTGAAGAACTCAAATCACTCTATAAAAAAGATACCTGCACACGTATGTTTATTGCAGCATTGTTCACAATAGCAAGAACCTGGAAACAACCATGCTGCCCATCAAAAGAGGACTGGATTAAAAAAATGTGGTACATATACACGATGGAATACTACACAGCCATAAAAAAGAACAAAATCATGAATTTCGCAGCAACCTGGATGGAACTAGAGTCTATAATACTGAGTGACCTCTCACAGAAACAAAGATCCGAGTATCACATGTTTATCACTCATATAATTGACCTTGAACATCCAATGAAATACTATAAGAAAATGACTGATGGTACTGGGAAACTATGAGGGGGGAGGGGGATGGGATTAACAGTAGCAAATATCTGTCTGGGGAAACACCTCTTATCAACAGGGTGCCTGAATGAAACGTAATTGTACACCTAACCCTTAACTGTACCCCACAAAACCATAATAAAAAATATTGATAAAAAAAAGAACAACCAAAATATCAAAAATAATCTCTGGAGAGAGACATGTATGAGCTCCCAGTACAATCTGATTTCTTTAAGGTTGTGTCTGTGTTTAGAGGGCATAATCATGAAACTTAACCACTTCAAAAGCCCTGTGGTCCTTTTTCCCTTTGAAAATAGCTAGGAAGCAATACAATATTTTTCCCATATTTCATGAAAATCACGGTCATTCAGAAGCATATTTGTAATTATTAAAAATTTTACCTCTGGCAACCCTCCTTGCTTACACATTTAGACAGGAATCTCAGGTGTTCGTTGATTTTCACATTCCTAAAGTTTGACTGATGTGACTTGTCTAGTCCCTTAAGAAAACCAGCAAGCAGAAGGAAAAACAACACAAGATTTTTTAAAAGTCACAGGGGACAAACACAGTTACATAATATTAAGTTCCCCAAGATGATTTAGTGAAAAGAAGAGATTATAATTTATAATTCCCAAACCTCTCATCATCACCTGCGCTTTTCTCTCTGCTCTCCTGTGTTCTTCTCATGTCTCCACATCCTTGCTTTCCCTCACCTAGCCATGCATTCTCATGTGGCTGCCATCCAGTCTTCCTCTTCCCTTTCTTGTCCGTAGCTGCTCAGCCCTCCATCCCTCCCTTCTTTTCTCACTTCCTCTCTCCTTTGTCCTTCCCTCTTTCCCTCCCTTCTTTCTTTTCTCCCTCCCTTTTCCTTCCTCCCTTTCTCTTTCCCTCCCTCACTTCCTCCCTTCTTCCCTCCCTCTCTTCTCCCTCCCTTCTTCCCTCTATCCCTTTTGCCTTCCCTCCCTCCCTTTCTTCTTCCCTTCCTCTCTTTTCCTCCTTCCTTCTTCCCTTCCTTCCTCCCCGCCTGTCTTCCGGCCTCCCTCCCTCTCTTTCATTCCTCCCTTCTTCCCTCCCTCCCTTCCTGTCTGCTTCCTTTCTTCCCTTGAACAATATTTTATGAGCACTTAGTCCATGACAGTTACTGGATTAGATATTTTTAAGACAGCCATGGTCTTTGCTGTCACAGAGCTACAGTCTCGTGGAGAATACAAACAAACACGAAGGAAATTGTCATACAGTGTGTTGTGAAAACACATATGAAAGGTATCAACCCAGACCTGGGTGGTCAGGAAGTGGTCAGTGAAGCTTTCCCGGAGGAGTGAACTATTATCTTGGGACTAAAAGAATGAGGGAGGCTAGGAGAGCACCCTAGAAAAAAAATATTAAGGCTCAGGTGTGTAAAAAAGCATGGCTGGTGTATTGAAAGAAGTAGCAAGAAGTTAGGTATGGCTGAAGCGGAGAACCCAACAGGTGATCAGAAGGGACACACACTAAGAAGGGTAGCTCATGCAATTTCCTTAGTCAGGTTTAAAAAGTTTGAAATGCCGGGCACAGTGTCTCATGCCTGTAATTCCAGCACTTTGGGAGTCTGTGATAAGAGGACTGCCTGAGCCCAGGGGTTCGAGACCAGTCTGGGCAACTTGGTGAGACCCCATCTCTACAATAAATAAAAAAAATTAGATGGGCATGGTGAAACACACCTTATGTCCCAGCTACTCTGTAGGCTGAGGTGGGAGGATTGACTGAGTCCAGGAGGTCAAGGCTGCGGCAGCTTTAGGTATGCCACTGCACTCCAGCCTGGGCAACAGAGTGAGATTCCAGCTAAAAAAAAGTTTGAAGCATCAGGATCTGATTGTGTGTTCTAGTAACTCTGACCATTGAGTGTAGAAAATACTGACAGCAGCCCACTATTAATTCAGGAAGATTCATTAGGAGAGTTTTGGCGACAGGCCAAGAGGAAGGCACTGGCATGAGTCATAAATGATAAAGTGGGATGGAGACACGTAGAGGAATTCGAGGCATATTATGAAGTAGAATTAAAATAGAACGTGGCAACTAATGAGGTCAGTGGTTCTCACTAGGCTGATTTTGATCTCCAGGGGACATTTGCCAATGTCTGGAGACATTTTGGGTGGAGGCCTGGGATGCTGCTGAACCTCCTACAATGCTCAGGAGATCCCCCATGATGAAGAATTATCTGGCCCAACATGTCGATAGTGCTTCCACTGAGAAACTTTGGGTTACAGAGAATCCAACTATAGTCACACATCATTTAATAATGGGGACATAGCCAGGCACAGTGGCTCAAGTCTGTAATCCCAGCACTTTGGGAGGCCGAGGCGAGAGGATTGCCTGAGCCCAGGGGTTCGAGGCCAGCCTGGGCAACTTGGTGAGAACTTGTCTCTACGATATATCCAAAAAGATTAGCCAGGCATGGTAGCACATGCTTATAGTTCTGGCTACTTGCAAGGCTGAGGTGGAAGGATCGCCTGAGCCCAGTAGGTTGACACCGGGGTAGCCGTGAGCGTGCCACTGCACTCCAGCCTGGGCGACAGAGTGAGACCCTGACTCAAAAAAAAAAAATGATGGGGACACATTCAGAGAAATATATCATTAGGCAATTTTGTTGATGTGCAAACATCATACAGTATACTCACACAAACCTAGATGGCATAGGCTACTACACACCTAGGTATATGGTATAGCCTATTGTTTCTAGGCTACAAACCTATACAGCATATCACTGTACTGAACACTGTAGGCAATTGTAACACAATGGTATCTGTATATCTAAACATAGAAAAGGTACAGCAAAAATATAGTATTAAAATCTTATGAGACCACCATCATACATGTGGTTCTTTGTTGAGTGTGACTGGATTATTATTATTATTATTTAGAGAGACTGGGTCTCACTATGTTGCCCAGGCTGGTCTTGAACTCCTGGCCTCAAGCAATCCTTCCTCCTTGGCCTTCCAAAGTGCTGAGATGACAGGTGTAAGCCACTGCTCTTGGCCTGGAATATGACTATATTTTAATAATGAGACTGTATCCAATAAATCATTATTTACTTAAATTGAATGTCTAGTGGTTAGGAGAAAATAATAGAATTTTTAGTACTAAACCAGCAATCTTTAGAATGTTAAGAAATATTGTAAAGTTGTTGTTGCACTGAATAAAAACTAGTTTAAGTTAATTGCAGTTGATCTGTGCTTTTAAAAGAGCTCTGTGATATTTTCATGAAATTTAAATTCGTGCCAGGTACAGTGGCTTACTCCTGTAATCCCAGCACTTTGGGAGGCCAAGGCAAGAGGATTGCCTGAGCTCAGGGGTTCAAGACCAGCCTGAGCAATTTGGTGAGACCTTGTCTCTATGGTAAATTTTTAAAAATATGCTGGGCATAGTAGCATGTGCATGTAGTTCCAGCTACTTGGAAGGTTGAGGCGGAAGGATCACCTGAGCCCAGCAGGTCGAGACTGTGGTGGCCATGAGCATGCTACTGCACTCCAGCCTGGGCAACAGAGTAAGACTACAATTCAAAAAAAAAGAAATTTATATAATTAGCCAAGTAGTTTATGCTACCATTCTCTGTATTATTAGGTGTGACTCTGTTTTTATTCTCCAAGTTCTGTTATAATTATTAATCTAGCATCAGACCTACTATAGCATATCCTGTTTCTTAAATCACTGGATGGAGAAGGACCACTTTTTAGATTCCTTTGACACACAAAGGAATTACATACAGTGGAATTACATACAGTGCTCAGTGTGGAGAACAAGAACAGGACTGAGGTGAACTCAGAGATGTACCACTCATTCAACTTCAACCACAGAGCGTGGAGCCTCTCTCACCTGCAGAAAACTGTCTCTCCTGAGGGCACACCCATCAGTGTGCTCAGGGACCCAATATTCTAACTGATTGAGGGAGGTACATCAAGGCTGGACGGTTTCATTTGGGACCAGTTGAGAATTTGTCAGGCCTGCATCACAATTTGACCTCGCTGCTTAATCCTGCCTCCTTCCCCTTTCTTCTACAGGTGTTGATCTTTATACCCTGCACAACAAACCCCATCCTAGCATCTGCTGAGACTTAGATTAAATTGTCACACTGTTCCCTTTTCTCTTTCCTATCACAAGGACCCAACATTAATTGTGGGCTCAGCATAAGATGAAAATGCAGGATTCCATGTTCAAATAGCAGGAAAAAAGTCAAAGGAGCAAAATAGAAAGGTTTTTCCTTTTGTTGGCGGTGTCTCTTAATTTTTCATGGAGTTTTAAATTTGCTATTTAGTGTCATTATATATAAAGAAAAATGGTAATATTATATTATCAGCATGAATTTACCATTCATCTTTATGTTATGCAATATCAGATTCAAATGCAAATATGAATATTGAACTCGTATTGGGGTCACTAAAGTTACACAACTCTTATTTTGCAGCTCGCATGTGCATATGTATTTCGTTTTTCTCAGAACAGTGGAAACCCTGCATAGAATTCATTCAATGTTTTTCTTTCACATCATGATACTTACACATCCTATCAACATGCTCTTGTCTTCAGCTTACTGATGGTTCTCAATCAGTTAGGAGTGAAAGGGAAAGGAAATATGGATTGCTTGATCTTTCCATTCCCTTCTATGCTGTCCTTCTAGCATAAGTGGTTGGCTAATACAGGAAGTAACATGAATAAGAAAGGATATGGTAGGAATTCTTGGTCCTTTGGGATTCTTAGAACACCACTGCCTTCTTTCAATGTTTGAAGGAGACTTTGGTTCAGAAGGAGAGCAGGGCTTCTCGGGGCTGTTAGACCCCTCTTTCTCCCTATCCCACGTCTACTCAGTCATAAATGTAACACACTTACCTTGTACTCCCTCACATTGTGGGTCCACACATATTGTGTGTCTCTCCTCTGCTCATATGCAGCCTCTATTATTCCACTGGACTTTCCTTACAAGACACAAATCCAGAAATTAAATGATTAAGAACTTTAACTCAGTGACTGCCAAGCATTAAATCAAGTTTCATGCTTCTGAGTGCCAGGTTCTTTGTGACTGTGTAGGCTGCATTCCCATGAAGCTGGCCCCACCGAGCACAGCTGTCCTGGTTAGCCCTGGGTCTCTCCTTTCTTCTTCAAGCTCTCCACTACCCACTTTCACATCCAGCAACCACTGGAGAGGAGAGAGAGTAAAAAGAACAGGTTACTATGGGATGTTGAAGCATGACGAGTTGGAATTTGGCCCCATCCAAGGAGATTAATAACCTCTCACCTCAACCCTCAAGCCATAGGCCTAATTTGCTCCCTTCTTGTCACAGGGCTTTAAAGTCATCCTGCCCTGAATTAGGATGCCATGCTAATCGGGGTGCAGCTTTTCCACGTTGTACAGTGATACAAACTATTGCTTCAAGTTTGCGTCTATCTTTTTTTCTCTAGGTAATTATTTTTCAACATGAATATTTCTTTCCCTTTCTCTGCACGCACACACATATACACATTTCTGGCTATATAAGAAATCACATTTATTGTAAAACATTTCAAGATGTACAATGAAAACAAAAATGATCATTCATTATCTTACCATCATGTATAATGATTGGGCATATTTTGGTGTACAAGCTTTTAGGCTTTTTCTATTTATATGAATATGTTTTTACCAAGATAAGTTCTTACTGTATTATTTTTTTTACCTTGTATCATTTTTACTTACTTTCATATTGTAAATGTATTTCCAAATTAAGGAATACATTATCATCTTTAATATTTAATAGCATTTCATTTTGTTAATATGCCATGATTTATTTAACCAGTCCTTTATTGATGAACAGCTAGGCTGGTTACAATATTTGGTTATTCCAGTTTTGTCCAGGTGTGGTGGCTCAAGCCTGTAATCCCAGCACTTTGGGAGGCGGGGGCGTGAGGATTGCCTGAGCCCATGGATTTGAGACTAGCCTGGGCAACATGGTGAGACCTCATCTCTACAATAAATCAAAAAATTAGCTGTGCATGGTTCTGTGTGCTTGTGGTTCCAGCTACTTGGAAGGCTGAGGCGGAAGGATCACCTGAGCCCAGCAGGTCAAGACTATGATGGCTGTGAGCATGCCACTGCACTCCAGCCTGGGCGACAGATTGAGACTCTGACTCAAAAAACAAATAGTTCTCCAGAATATATCCTTTCATATATCTGTTGTTGTTATTATTATTATTGTCATCTGCTTATTACCTTTGTGTTAATCCTAGAAGTGAAATTGCTGGGTGGTGTGTAACTCTTTATTATCAGATTCTAACTTGTATAAACAACCTCTTAGAAGCTGTAGCTATTAGCAAAATACTAAGATGAGTAAGAATCTGTGTTCTTGACCTGTTTTCTTTTCTATAAAACCTGCCCTAGAGCAGTGGTCTTCACATCTACTTGGCTTCAGCCCCTCTGCTGGTTGAACATTTGTTCTTGTTCTCCAGAATGGCCCAAATGATCAACTTCTGATTTTCTATTTATTTTGGTCCAGCAATCAAAACCTTGGAGACTAAAACAGCTGATTGAATTAAACCTTTTAAATTCTGGTTCAAATCCACATTCATTCGCTTTTTTTTAAATCAAATGTCTGTATTGTATTTTCAGATGTATCTCAATTTTTTTTGTGGAGTTCCAGACATACTTCGCTCAGGATTATGCACAAACAGCATGGATCCATTCCATTGTAGATTGTGTGACCATGCTCTGTGGTGAGTATCACTTACCAGGATGGACAATTACAGGCTACTCTTGAACAGTTGCATGACATGACCATCTAGTGACCTTGATTATAAGTTTTCCTAAGTAGAATGGCTATATTAAAAAATGGCCAAGACTATATGAAAAGAAAAGATTGATCCTACCTTCAGCCAAAGCCAGTCAGTCTTGCTCTTGGAATTAATGGTCTTGGCTAATGTTAGATAGAACAGATAGTTGGAATCTATCCTGATTTGGAAGCAGATTACCCCAAAGTGTATGCTTGGCATCTCTCTTCCAAATACTGTAGCCTTCTCACTCTCCAGTCATGTAAACAGTCATTGGACAGCACCATTAACCATTTCCATATGATCTCCTTAGATGAGTGCCTGCAGTGTTATACCACATCTCAATTTTGTTTGCATTCTGTTCCCTTCTCTGCAAGTTTGAAATTTGGCTTATAGATTTCATTTTTTTCATGCATAAATCCTCATGCTTAGAGAAGTATTGGGAAGAGTAGGATCATGTAATCATGAGATAAACATATTCACTATGGCTATGATTTCATTTCAGAAATGCTAAAGGTATCATATAGGGTATGTTGAGTGTTTTAGAGACTTATGGAAACTAACGTTCCATCTATAAAGTAGAGGGTGACAATCCTTGAGATTTTCCTTTTTATACATTTCAAGCTAAAATTATTAAATTGGTGTCTTAGAGAGTTTCTAAGATGGGATCAAATTGCTTGCAGCCTAGACCCACTGAATCCTTTCATTTAAATGAATCCTGAGAATTTTCAAAAACTTTCATCTCTTCAGGCCATGTCTTGGTGGCAAAAAGGAAATACTATGTGTTTTATTCAGTAACTCATAATAACCTCCTCTGATTCCATTCTAGGTGCTGACTCATTTATTTCTAGAAAAAAATATATACTCTCAGCAATCAGTTGAATTGTGCTGAAATGTATTTCTTTGGTTGGGAGGAATTTGAGAGAAATTCTAAAATGAATAGCAAGTTTCATGAAAGACTAAGCTGACTCTCTCAATGGATAAAAAGTTCTTAAGGGATCAAAAAATTATATTTTTGGGTTTTGTAGACTCTCTCCTTTTTTTTTAACCAGTAAAACAATCAATCACTTAATTTTCAGGGGGTCGCATTATTAGTCACAGCCTTTATATCAGCACAACAAGACAGTCATATTTATCTTTCTCAGAGGACAAAGGTGACTAATTTCCCTCACGGTTATCTTTTGGAGGATATTCGTAATCCCCGATGCGGAATGAATGGCCTTGGTTGACCAATGTGGTCACAGTGACTGTGTGAGGCTTTGAGCAGGTCATGTCAGATGCAGCATATTTAAATTCTATGAAAGAACGAGAAGCCTCTTTTACCCAATTACCATATACCCACCTGCTCACCTGGTAATATAACATTTGAACGTTAGAGTTCAGAATATGGACAGAAGGCTGCAGAATCACACCTGGGTCGCCCACTGGGAACAGATCTGTACTACAATGAACAGAGAAGTGAACAGTTGAGTCGGCTCCCAATTTCAACCTGATCAATACAAAAATGATCACACTCTACAGATAGCAAGAGAATTAGCTCTTCTGATCTTATTGCTAGGAGGTACTGAAGTCAGAGAATTACTAGGAGTTATTTGGATCGACATGAATTGTTCCTTAGAAGAAAATTCATATATCTCTCCCTCCCTACCTGCCCCATCACTCCTGTCATTAGTCTGGGAGACTATAAGAGAGTAAAATAACTTCACACTCGATGTCAGTTGCCCTGAGCTATGCTTCTTGGTAACATTGGGAATGCCATAGCCCTCTGAATTCCTTTTTGGCCTCTTCTAGCATTAATTCATATTCTATAAGCTTTGAGGTCAACATAATTCAGATACACTGATAAACCACGGATAGAGTGAGGCCAACCAAAATGTCACCATGGGTGTGAAGCCTTTTTCTGAGATATCCTGGGCTTTAATAGCTCATCCACAGGGTGTGCTGAAGTCTGAAAGCAGTGCTAGATGGAGAAACTTATGTAAGTTCTCTCTCCCTGGTCTTTCACTGCATGACACTGCTGTGGTCATTTGGCATTGCCCACTGTCTTTCTCTACCAATTAACTGTCATCATTATAACTAATGGCATATGATCACTACCATAGCAAACATCTTGTGCAAGTAGCATGTAGTTTTGTTGTTGTCTTGTTGAGTTGCGATCTTATTCTGTCACCCAGGCTGGAGTGCAGTGGCATAAGCCTCAAACTCCTGGGATGAAGTGATCCTCCTGCTTCAGCCTCCTGAGTAGCTGTGATTACAGGCATGCACCACCACACTCAGCTAACTTTTTGATATTTTATAGAGATGAGGTCTTACTATTTTACCCAGGCTGGTCTCAAACTTTGGGCTTAAGCAATCCTCCTGCTTCAGCCGTCCAGAATTCTGGGATTACAGGTGTCAACCATTGCGACTGCGTGTCCGTCTGCGTGTCTGTTTAAATAGAGTTGATCCACTATTTAAAAAACACCCTAAGCTGGGCTTGGTGGCTCATGCCTGTAATTCCAGTACTTTAGGAGGTGGAAGTGAGAAGATTGCCTGAGCCCAGGGGTTTGAGACCAGCCTGGGCAACTTGGTGAGACCTTGTCTCTACTATAAATCAAAAAATTTAGCAGGGCATGGTGGCACATGCCTATAGTTTCAGCTACTTGGAGCTGAGATGGAAACATCTCCTGAGGCCAGCAGATTGAGGCTGAGCCATGAGCATGCCATAGCACTCCAGCTTGAGTGCTGGAGCGAGACTCCAGTTTGAGAGCTGGAGTGAGACTCCAGCTTGAAAGGAAGGAAGGAGCTGGGCTCGGTGGCTCAGCCTGTAATTCCGCACCTTTGGGAGGCTGAAGTGAGTGGATTGCCTGAGCCCGCGGGTTCGAGACCCGCCTGGGCAGCGAGACCTCATCTCTACAATAAATCAAAAAATCAGCTGGGTGTGGTAGCTCATGCCTGTAATTCTGGCTACTTGGAAGGCTGAGGCGGAAGGATTGCCTGAGCCCAGCAGGTCGAGGCTGCGGTGCCGGAGCGGCCACTGCACTTCAGTCTGGGTGACAGAGTAAGACTCCAACTCAAAAAAAAAAAAAAAAAAAAGGAAGGAAGGAAAGAAGGAAAGAAAGAGAAAGAAAGAAATTTAAGACATGATATGGTATTGTGGGAAGGTTATTTTGTTTTGTTTTTTAATTAAAAATCCTCCTGCCAGGCGCGGTGGCTTGTGCCTGAAATCCCAGCACTTTGGAAGGTAGAGGTGAGAGGATTGCCTGAGCCCAGAGATCTGAGACCAGTCTGGGCAACTTGGCAAGACTGTGTCTCCTCAATAAATCAAAAAATAGCTGAGTGTGGTGGCTGTGCCTAGTTCCAGCTACTTTGGAGGCCAAGTTGGAAGGATCACCTGAGTCAGCTAGTCGAGGCTGCGGTGACCGTGAGCATGCCACTGTGCTCCAGCCTGGGCAACAGAGTGAGACTCCAACACAAAACAAAACAAAACCTCTGTTGTCCGCTGCTGTGACTAATAGGATGAAGAGGAGTGAGTGCTGAAATGTGAGTCAGGAGACACGTTCTATCCCAGTTCTGCCACTTATTCTGTATAAGACCATGGACAAATCACTTCCTTTCCCTCCAGGCCTCTATCCAAACTGTAGAATTAGTGCGGTGAGCTCAATGCTTTAAAGGTCGATTGTTCTCTGCTCTGCCAATGCAACACCCCAACCTTTTCACAGTGCCCTCAGCACCTCTCTGTTGAACCTGTTTATTATTGTTTTTGAAGCTCCACTTGGGAGTGTTGTCAGTAACCATTTGTCCTGTCAAGTGGGAATCATGCTTGGTGGCTTGCTTGCATCTACTGGTCTCATCCTGGGCTCCTTTGCCACCAGCCTGAAGCACCTCTACCTCACTCTGGGAGTTCTTACAGGTAAGGACCCTTTGTACCATTTGCCTCACCCCACCCCATCCAGGGATTGCCAAGCACATCAATAGAGCAATAATTCATAAAATATTAATTTTGTTAGATGCACAGTTTAGCTGGCCTAGCTTATGTCTACCGACCCAGCAGTTAAATGGACCTGGAAATGGGATTGCATCACCCTAATGAAAATGCACCACTTTAATTCAACCATGTGATAAAAGGAACTGCTGGCCTTGTCTTTAGCATTAGTGTATGGCCGAGATTGTGAACTCGGAAGAAACAAGGTATTACCCAGGGTGACATAAATTTTCAGCCATGGTCATTCTCCCAGCATCTTTGCCAAGACTATCTGCCATCAAATACTATCTACCATCAATCTGAGTTGCCTCTGCTTTATTTTATTTTTTGATTTTAATTTTTTGATTTATTGTAGAGACGAGGTCTTGCCAATTTACGCAGACTGGTCTCGAATCCCTGGACTCAGGCAATCCTCTCGCCTTGGCCTCCCAAAGTGCTGGAATTACAGGCTTGAGCCACCGCGTCCAGACCCCTGCTTTATTATTTTTTATTTTTATTTATTTATTTATTTTTTGAGTTGGAGTCTCACTTGGTTGCCCAGGCTGGAGTGCTGTGGCATGCTCACAGCCACTGCAGCGTCGACCTGCTGGGCTTCGGCGATCCTTCCATCTCAGACTTCCAAGTAGCCAGAACTACAGGCATGCACTACCGCGCCCAGCTAATTTTTTTGATTTATTGTAAAGACGAGGTCTCGCCAAGCTGCCCGTGCTGGTCTCAAACCCACGAACTTAAGCAATCCACTCAACTCAGCCTCCCAAAGTGCTGGGATTACAGGCTGAACCACCAAGCCTGGCCTCCCCCTGCTTTATTTATAATGAACATAATTGTCTAATGAATGAGAGTTTCCAATTTTTTAAAAAGCCCCTCATTGTGGCTATTCTTATATTGTACTGTCTTTCTCAATGCTATGGAAGTATCACTTCAGTGAACCATAGTGAATCCCATGGAAAGAGAAGCACCATGTGCATTCTGTAAATCACACTCAATGGGACTGCAGAGAACCAAGAATTGGTTGGTAGGATTGGAGTAGTGGTCTCCCCATCACTCAGAGGGGTGTGGAGAGTAGCTCTAGCTCCTCTCTGGGTATTGTGTCACTGGGGTAGCATGAACCAAGTTAATAAAAGATGTAACCTCATTGTGAGGTGGTAAATCTAGCTTTGTCAGTGCAATAAGGTGCATCCACTCCTAGTAACTAACCCAAAGGGCCTGGCTGTTGCTATGGTGACCAGTGGGCTCCAGTTGACCAGTCACTGTTCTAAACTGTCCTTGTTTAAGACAGCTAAAACCGACCTAGTTTTAGTACTGAAAGTCCCACATTCAGTCTGGACAACTCTGGATCGCCAGCTTCCTAGCCCTGCAGATGGAAACAGGAGCAGAAGGTGCTTTTCCTTTTCCTTCTCTGACATTCTGGTTGCCATGAATTCCAGGCCTAATGCCTTTCAGATTTTCTTGACTTAAAAAGTAATGGAGGCTGGGCATGGTGGCTCATGTCTATAATCCCAGCCCTTTGGGAGGCTGAGGTGAAAGAATTACTTGAGCTCAGGGGTTCGAGACCAGCCTGGGCAACTTGGCAAGACCTCATCTCTACAATAAATCAAAAACTTAGCTGGGCATGGTGGCATGTACCTGTAGTCCAACTACTTGGAAGGCTGAGGTGGAAGGATCACCTGAGCCCAGCAGGTTGAGACTGCAGTGGCCGTGAGCTTGCCACTGCACTCCAGACTGGGCAATGAAGTGAGAGACTCCAATTCAAAGAAAAAAAAAGTAATAGAAACTGAAACATCTTTTAAAAAGCTTTCTGGGCGGTCAACACTTTTCTTTTGACATTAAGGGACATTATATTCACATGTAAGATTCTCATGATGCTTCTCAACTATGTGAAATTTACTCTGGAACTTTCATGGAGTACTATATGCTATTTCAATCCAAATTCCAGAGCAGTACAGGTGATCAGAGTTGTGTATTCACAGGCAGTGAAGAGTTAAGGCAATTATCTGAGTAATTTAATTAAAAAAAAAAAGGAGGAGACATATGTGTCCTTGGTTGGCACTATCCAGATTTTCTTGTTAATTCTAATTTAGTTTGCATAATTCATTTAATTTTAATAAGTCATATTTTCTTAAAGATGGTCTTAAGAAGAAAGTCATATATATTCTACATTTTCCAAATTCTGAATGATGAGGGGAGATTCATCTCCAGTTTGGTGTACAAAACAGTTTAAAACGGTTTATCTGCAAGCCAGATTCTCTTTAATTTAAATAATGTTAATCTGAGATATCTTCTTCCATTGGCTTTTCATGGAGTGCCGGCTCTCACAGAGCTCTCTTTATCCCCAGGTCTTGGATTTGCACTTTGTTACTCTCCAGCCATCGCCATGGTTGGCAAGTACTTCAGCAGACGGAAAGCCCTTGCTTATGGGATCGCCATGTCGGGAAGTGGCATTGGCACCTTCATCCTGGCTCCTGTGGTCCAACTCCTCATTGAGCAGTTTTCCTGGCGGGGAGCATTATTGATTCTTGGGGGCTTTGTTCTGAACCTCTGTGTCTGTGGTGCCTTGATGCGGCCAATTACTCTAAACGAGGACCATGCTACTCCAGAGCAGAACCATGTCTGTAGAACTCAGAAAGAAGACTGTCAGCGGGTGTCTGCCTATTCACCTTTGACCAAAGAATGGGTGCAGACCTGCCTCTGTTGCTCTTTGCAGCAGGAATATAGTTTTTTGCTGATGTCAGACTTTGTTGTTTTAGCCATCTCTGTCCTGTTTATGGCTTATGGCTGCAGTCCTCTCTTCGTCTACTTGGTGCCTTATGCTTTGAGTGTCGGAGTGAGTCACCAGCAAGCTGCTTTTCTCATGTCCATACTTGGGGTGATTGACATTATTGGCAATATCACCTTTGGATGGCTGACCGACCGAAGGTAAAATCCATGAAACCACAACTGGTTCCCCAACAGGGGACTTTAAACCTTGAGTTTTCCCTCATCTTCTTACCCTGTGGAATACCTAAATAATAGGTCTAAATAATGTTAGCAAGTCTGTAATATCTGAAGACAACTCCCCTGCTGGCTCTTCTAGATCAGGGGTTAGCAAACTTTTTCTGTAAAGGATCAGACAGTAAACATTTTTGGTTTTGTAGGTCATATGATTTTTGTCACAACTACCCAGCTCTGCTGTGAGAACACAAAAGCAACCAAAGGCAATATGTAAACAAAGAAGAGTGGCTGTGTTTATTTATGCACAATGAAATGTGAATTTCTCTTATAATTTTTTTTTTTTGAGTTGGAATCTCACTCTGTCGCCCAGACTGGAGAGCAGTGGCCGCTTCCAGCCATCGCAGCCTCGACCTGCTGAGTTCCGGCGACCCTTCCGCCTCAACCTTCCAAGTAGCGGGAATTACAGGCATGCGCTACCACGCCTGGCTGATTTTTTGATTTATTGTAGAGATGAGGTCTCGCTGCCCAGGCGGGTCTCGAACCCGCGAGCTCAGGCAATCCACTCACCTCAGCCTCCCAAAGGCGCGGGATTACAGGCTGAGCCACCGCGCCCGGCCTCTCTTATAATTTTTACATGTGTCAAGATAGTGTTCTTATGATTTTTTTTCCCCAACCATTTTAAAATGAAAAAAATAATTAGTTCACAAGTCATATACAAACAGGTGGTGGGCCACACAGTTGTTGAAGAAGCTAAAATAACTACATGTTCTGGCAGTAGAGTTAATTCCATTCCAGGTCAAGTCAGTCCTCAATCAAGACAACTTCTGACTGGATGTTGTGGCTTCATTTTCTTTTGAACCACCCCAGAGAATGACTGGCAAGAGGAAGAGAAACACATAATCGTATTTTCACCTAAGACATCAGAGAAGAGGAGACATGAGGGGAAGGATGGGGAATGTGGTCATTATTGAATCAATTGCTTTATGTTGCTTTTGATAGCAATGTGTAGAATTAAACACATTGACAGTTGAGTCTTGGACAACATGGATTTGAACTGCATGGGCCCATGCAAATGCAGATTTATTCAATAAATATATTGGAATTAAAAAAAATAGAAAGAGAAACAGAATCCAGTCCAGGCAGTAGGATCGGGTGCAATAATAGCACATAATTTGTAGTCACATATTTATGTTTGACAGTACCAATAACAAATAATTTCATTATAAGTGTAGGCTTAGAAACCAGAGTTATAAGAAACCTACCAAGTAGTTTCTTCAGCAAGTGCTTGTCTGTTGGACTAAAGATTGCAAGCTACTCATACTCTTCCAAATGATGGACTTGAGTTATGACTCAGAAGAGCTATCATCATGTTGCTTCTCACAAGTCATGTCTTTGATAATTAACCTCCAAACTGCCATTCTCTAGTGGTATGAATATCCTATTTAGAATTAATTGTTCAGGAAGGGGAAAAGCAAGGGGTATCTAGCTTAATGGTTCAGGAAGGAGAAAAGCAAGGGGTATCTATCTTCACAATCAAATAACTTGACTAGGTATAGGTCTAATGGAGGCATCTCCAGTCTGAGGCACTCAAGACCTAAGCTCTTGTGCTAGCTCTGCTCGTCATTATCCCTGTGACCTACAGAAAGTCACCTAACCCTCAGATCCTCAAGGGTTCTGCATCTGTACACTGGGCCAGTGCAGTGTTTGTCTATGAACCTCATACGATTTTATGAGGTTCACATGAAACCCTGGGTAGAAAAAAATGTCTGTAAAGCATAAACTGCTGGAGATGATATTATACAGTCTTTGAAATGATTGGTATCAGCCGGGCTCAGTGGCTCAGCCTATAATCCCGCACCTTTGGGAGGCTGAGGTGAGTGGATTGCCTGAGTCCGTGGGTTCGAGACCCACCTGGGCAACATGGCGAGACCTCATCTCTACAAAAAATCAAAAATCAGCCAGGCATGGTAGCGCGTGTCTGTAGTTCCAGCTACTTGGAAGGCTGAGGTGGAAGGATCGCCAGAGCCCAGCAGGTCGAGGCTGCAGTGGCCGGGAGCAGCCACTGCACTCCAGTCTGGGCGACAGAGTGAGACTCCAACTCAAAACAAAACAAAACAAAACAAAAAGAAATGACTGGAATCACAGATGGGTTCGGAGTTATAGGTGGGAAATGTATGGAAATACCACAGGGGAACTCTTGAAATAAGATTTAGTCCTACTTCAAGAACTTCATCATCCCTGGCAAATAATTTTAATGTCTTTGTATTCCAGCTACCTCTTTGTATTGGGTTATTGAGCACCTTGGATGTGCCAGGTACCAATGAGTAATATATCTGAAAGCATTTAATATGGTAGACTCCTAGGAAATATTAGTCTCCTGACAACTCTGCAAGCTATTTCACAACTTTCTCTAGAGCAACGCTATAAGATAGGTAATCTTTCTGCTTCATAGTTAAATAAATTGAGGTTAAAGTTAGGCAGTTGGTGGGTGTTAGAATCTTTCTAGTTTTAGAGCATATATATGTATTTTTTTTTTTCTTTTTTAGTTGTCTCACTCTGTTGCCCAGACTGGAGCACAGTGACATGATCATGCTTCTCCACAGCCTTGACCTTCTGGGCTCAGGCATTCCTTCTATCTCAGCCACCTAAGTAGTTGGGACTACAGGTGTGCACCACCACTTTCCACTAATTTTTTTTGTGGAGACGGGGCTTTCTATGTTGCCCAGACTGGTCTCAAACTCCTGGACTCAAGCAATCTTCCCACCTTGGCCTCCCAAAGTGCTGAGATTACAGATGTGAGCCAACCACACCCTGCCTAATTTTAGATACTACACCATGCTTCCTGAGGGGATGAATTCTTGCATTTGCATAAGAGAAAGATAGGAAGATGGCATAGCTAACACGGAATGGGGAAGCCATCTCTATAAATAACTGCAGTGCTTACTGCTGCACGGTTAGGGTTCTAAAATTCTTTCCCCGAATTTCTGCATCCTGCATTCATTCTTGTTCTTCCAATCCACAGGTGTCTGAAGAATTATCGGTATGTTTGCTACCTCTTTGCCGTGGGACTGGATGGGCTCTGCTATCTCTGCCTCCCAATGCTTCAAAGTCTTCCTCTGCTCGTGCCTTTCTCTTGTACCTTTGGCTACTTTGATGGTGCCTACGTAACCTTGATCCCAGTAGTGACGGCAGAGATTGTGGGGACCACCTCCTTGTCGTCTGCGCTCGGGGTGGTGTACTTCCTTCATGCCGTGCCGTACTTGGTGAGCCCACCTATTGCAGGTAAGTTTCCAGAGCGAACCCCCAACCATCTGGTCTGTTTGTCATGTTTATGTGAAAACTGCAAACTTACACAGACACAATGAGAAGGATTGGCTGAGTCAAAGAGTAAAAGGATGTGAGAAGCCACCGAAAACATCATGGGTCCCACCTGTGTTCTTTTATGATTTTCTTCCAGTCAAGTGGGAAGGAACCTTCGTCTACCTGGAAATAAAAAGGCCCAGATTAGAGTCTTGATTACTTTCCATACTAATGATGGGAGCAATGGAATGGAGCAGTTGTTCAGACGTATAAACAAGTAGGGCACAGCCGGGCTCGGTGGCTCAGCCTGTAATCCCGTGCCTTTGGGAGGCTGAGGTGAGTGGATTGCCTGAGCCCGCGGGTTCGAGACCCGCCTGGGCAGCGAGACCTCATCTCTACAATAAATCAAAAAATCAGCTGGACGCGGTAGCGCATGCCTGTAATTCCGGCTACTTGGAAGGCTGAGATGGAAGGATCACTGGAGCCCAGCAGGTCGAGGCTGCGGTGGCCGGGAGCGGCCACTGCTCTCCAGTCTGGGCGACAGAGTGAGACTTCAACTCAAAAAACAAAAACAAAAACAAAAAACAAGTAGGGCACATTCAGAGGGAAGTCTAGTGGGAGTATGGGATTAGACTAGGGGGCAGTGGGTGGTGAGGCTGAAATGATAAGTGCCTGGCAAAGGAGTGAGGCTCTATTCTTCAGAGACTATGAGTGTTACAGCCAAACCCAGGTTCTTATGCCTGCTGCCTGGAAAAACCAAAGCTGAAAAAAAACCATTGCAATGGAGAAAGTTTAATATCACAGAGCAGCTAAGTGAGGAGGGTGGAAAAAAATCTCTCAAATCTGCCTCCCCAAAGATTCAGAGGATAAGATTTTTTTTGGAGGAGACGGTCTGATATATTTCATATACATATATATAATTTTATTTTAAATATGTGGGATACAAGTCAGGATTGGGTATATAAGTGGTCTAAGTACAGGTGAGGTTTTAGGTCTCCCATTAGAACCCACTTCACCTGAATTAGGATCAGGCATGCTTATCGATGTTATGTGCCCCTTTTCTCTCCCCCCATTCCACCCTGCAGTGTCCTGTTATTGCCAATCTCTTTTTTGTAGTATTAGGATAGGTGTTTAGAGTCCACTTATAAGTACTCAGTTCTTTGTTTCTGTGATAGATCACTGAGTGTGATAGACTCCAAATCCATCCAAGTTGCTGTGAAGTCCATAATTTTGGAAGATAAGACTTTTAAAGGGAACTTGGCAAGAAGAGGGACAGAGGCTGCTGATTGATTGATGTCACTGGGGACTTCTAGACTGTCCTCCTGAAGTCTATGACCGGTAGAGGACCACCTGGTGCTCTGGGCCTGGGCAGGAGCCCAGATCCGCCAGAGAACAAAGTCTAGAAAAGATCTCAGATACCATTATTAGATTTTACAATAGATGCTGTCTATAAAACAAGTCCCCTGACATAACCCTTATGGAAGCAATCCAGGAGAAAGATCTAGGGAGCAGTAGGGTCCCTGGAGATTGAAACAGCTTTTTTTTTTTTTTTTTTTGAGTTGGAGTCTCACTCGGTCACCCAGACTGGAGTGCAATGGCTGCTCCCAGCCATCGCAGCCTCGACCTGCTGAGCTCCCGCAATCCTTCCGCCTCAGCCTTCCGAGTAGCCGGAATTACAGGCATGCGCTACCACGCCCGGCTGATTTTTTGATTTACTGTAGAGATGAGGTCTCGCTGCCCAGGCGGGTCTCGAACCCGCAGGCTCAGGCAATCCACTCACCTCAGCGTCCCAAAGGTTTACAGGCTGAGCCACCGAGCCCAGCTTGAAACAGCTTTTTTGTCTTTCAAATGACTAATTGTCTCCTCAAGCAAATATTGATTGGCCTTGTTGGGACAGTATTCCCTCCTTCCCAGGGGTTGGGACACCAGGGAAATTGGAAATAAACTTAGAAGCAACATATTCATTAATTTCTAATCATAGCTGCAGCTTTTGCCCCTTGACTCGATATTAATTCTATATAGGTGGTTCCATGGGTAGTATTAAAAGTTTTTGTGCAAAGGAGTAATATGGTGTAGAGTGCATTTAGAAAATGTGATTTAGCAATTGATCTAGTAATTTAGGGCAGTAGTAGTTAGGATTTCATTCTAATAGTTGAGGAGTAAACTGAAAAAGGCCTGAGCTAGGGCTGCTGCCTCAGAAATGAAATGAGCTCTGGGGACACGGGGACATTTTGGAAAACAGAATATCAATGGAATTTGGCCTATGGAAGTGAAGGAAAGAAGGAAGTCAAAGGACTTGAAAATAATGTTATGGTTGAAAAAGATAAGGAAATTGGACAAAGAGACTTTGCCTGAAAAATAATGAATTAATGTTTAGGTATATTGAGATAGCTGAACTATACAATGAAAATGCTCAGTAGAGCTGTTTAAGGATGAAATCTGTTTAAGGATGAAATCTAGACTGTTTTGTAAACTATTAAATGCTGTAGAAATTTAAAGCATGATTAAACAAATAACTGGACAAATATTTATTGACATGCATTAAACAAGTAAATCAACAAATATTTATTGCTTGTGTAAGTAGCATTTTGCTTGGTGGGCTCGAGAGACAGCAGCAAATAGGTCAGAATCCATTTCTCCTTCCTGGAGCATGTGGTCTAGACCAGTGTAACTCTGAATGAGCTCCTGAAACAGCCTGTATTAGATTTCTCTAAAGCTCTTGTTAAAATGCAGATTCCAAGTCGGGCTCGGTGGCCCAGCCTGTAATCCTGTGCCTTTGAGAGGCTGAGGATAGTGGATTGCCTGAGCCTGCGGGTTTGAGACCCGCCTGGGCAGGCGAGACCTCATCTCTACAATAAATAAAAAATTAGCCGGGCGTGGTAGCGTGCACCTGTAATTCCAGCTATTTGGAAGGCTGAGGCAGAAGGATCGCCGGAGCCCAGCAGGTGGAGGCTGGCGACAGAGTGAGACTCCATCTCAAAAAAAAAAAAAAAAAAAAAAATGCAGGTTCCAGCCAGGTGCGGTGGCTCACACCTGTAATCCCAGCACTTTGGGAGGTTGAAGTGAGAGAATTGCCTAAATCCAGGGGTTCAAGACCAGCCTGGGAAACTTGGCGAGACTTCATCTCTGCAATAAATAAAAAAATAGCCAAATGCAGTGGTATGTGCCTTTAGTTCCAGCTATTTGGAAGGCAGAGACAGAAGGATCACCTGAGTCCAGCAGGCTGAGGCTGTGGTGGCCATTAGCGTCCCGCTGCACTCCAGCCTGGGCAACAGAGTGAGACTTCTACTAAAAAACAACAACAAAAAAATCAGATTCCTTGGCACTCCCACTTGTGATCTGAATCTTTGGGGCAAGTTTCAGAAATCTAAATTTTCAACCAGCTTTCCTGTGATGCTTATGCATAGTAAATATTGAGAGTAACTGGTCCAGATTATTACCCGGCTGAATTGAAACCGGAATAGTGAAGAAGGTCTCCAAAGACAGGCAAAAGAAAAATGAGCCCCGAACGTTTGCTGAGAAAGAAGGAAGGGAATTTCTGTTTTAGAAGAAGGTAAAGTTTTTGCTATTAGTGTTGTTGTGAATAATTTCAGACTATTTGTATTTTTATTTTTTGAGTTGGAGTCTCACTCTGTCCCCTAGGCTGAAGTGCAGTAGCACGCTCACGACCACTCCAGCCTCCACCTGCTGGGCTCAGGTGATCCTTCCATCTCCACCTTCCAAGTAGCTGGAACTCCAGGCATGTGCCACCATGCCCAGCTAATTTTTTTGATTTATTGTAGAGATGAGGTCTCACTAAGTTGCCCAGGCTGGTCTTGAACCTGTGGGCTCAGGCAATCCTCTCACCTCAGCCTCCAAAGTGCTGGGATTATAGACATGAACCACCGCACCCAGCCTTCAGACTATTTTTAAAATCCAGCAATTGAAGGCATGGGAGAAGCAGAAAACTAGGGGGAAACTGTAGCTGCTTGCTGCAAATGAAAAATCCTGATTAGTTTGAACTCCATGATATTGGAGGACTATGTTCAATGCCTCATTTTTGAAAACTGCCCCCAACATGTTCAAATATCCTCCCTCCATGGCCAGTGTTAGTGTTCACCAATCTTTAAGAACTGTGTCATTCTATTAAAGGTCACAGGACACAAATGAAATTGGGATTCCTGGTTCCTTTTTTCAATTCATGGCTTTCATTTGTCAAATCAGACATTGTGTGCATTACTGGGAGTTAGAGGATTAGGACACGAGTTCTTATTGTAGTATTTCTCATATAAACAAATTTACTTTTCAAATGACAACTCTACTCAATCTTTTTTGCTAGTGCTACAGAAATGCACAAGTCAATCACATGATAGCTAAAATATTTGAGAGTAGGTTAAATTGCAAGAAATTTTGTGGGACTTATGACAATTTCTACATGCCATTTTGACTAATGGGCTTGAAGTGGGTTAGAGGTGAAACTATATAATTCATTGGTGGGTTATCTTGGCATAAAATAAAGATTAAAGGAATTAAACTTTTTGGTAATCACACAATAATTGCCTGTCAAGGCACAATTTTACTCTACTGATTTTCTGATCATTGTGGCTTGTATTGTGCATATCCTGTGTCCTTATTTTCTTCAAAATTTAAAGCTGGGATAAAATAAACACATATTTAGATTAATGTGTTGCAACAAGAGATAAAGGGGGGAAAAACAGTGGTTACAAAAGTATGCCTTCAGAAGTGTGCATTTGCAATGTCTAAAATGGCCTAGGTTGGATGCAGTGGTTCATGCCTATAATCCCAGTACTTTGGGAGGCCAAGGTGAGAGGATTGCCTGAGCCCAGCAGTTCAAGAGCAGCTTGGGCAACATGGTGAGACCTTGTTTCTACAATAAATTTTTTTAAAAATAGTCAGGTGTGGTGGCATGTGCCTGTAGTACCAGCTTGGGAGGCTAAGGCAGAAGGATCGCCTAAGCCCAGCAGGTCGAGGCTGCGGTGACCATGAGCATGCCACTGCACTCCAGCCTGGGCGACAAAGTGAGACTCCAACTCAAAAAAAAAAAAAATGACCCAACATTCTGATCTTCCAACTGTATGGGGTACAATGACTGAATTTAGTTGAAGATTTGGGTACTGCTTTGAAGCATGTCATGTTACTCAAGAGAGTGTAAGGGAAAATGCTGGAAATACTACTATCATTTTGCAAGATTATATTCTCTTAACACCCTAGATAAATTATCCCAACTTCAATAATTTGAATGATACTATTTTTATCTTTTCTACCGGATTTCATAGGGTTAATAACAACTAATATTTATTGCGTGATTACTAAGTACATGATACTCTTCCAAGCACTTTACATAATAACAACAATTAATTCATTTTAGAAGTTTCCCTGGAAAATAGAATCTATTTTTCAGTTGCTGTGTGATGTTTTCAGGCGATCTGCTTTCTGTCTCCAAAGTATAATGGTGGTGTTAGTGATCTATTGTTATTATCCTTAGGAATTATTAGATTTGAGAGTAAGTCATTGAATTTTCAACTCAGCAATCTAATTTTGCTGTTGTTTGTCACAGGATGGCTGGTGGATACGACTGGCAGCTACACTGCAGCGTTCCTTCTCTGTGGATTTTCAATGATATTTAGTTCTGTGTTGCTTGGCTTTGCTAGACTTGTAAAGAGGATGAAAAAATCCCAGCTGCAGTTCCTCACCAAAGAATCAGATCCCAAGCTGCAGCTATGGACCAATGGAACAGTGGCTTATTCCGTTGCAAGAGAATTAGATAAAAAAGATGGGGAGTCTGTGGCTACAGCAGTGCCTGGCTATACCCCCACGTGACCAAGGGCCTTGAGCCTGGGAATCTTCAGGGTTCAAAGAGGTGGGGCCACCAGATTGTTCATGTTTCTGAAGCATTTTATTTTGGCAGAAGTATTGCCTTCCAAGGAAATCATTATTATTGTTTTGTTAACATATTTATAAGGGAAAAATAGTAAATCATACAGCACGTTGGACTAGCCCAGAGGTTCCTCATTTGGGATTTGTACTCACAACTGAACTCACATCTTTTGGGCAATGAGCATTACTATGTGGGGATTGTATGAACACAACTGTAATTAGAGGTGATTTCAAGGCAACACAAAGCAGATGATACTGGGCAGCTGCTCCATCCAAAAACATCTGCCCCTCCATTTTTCCCTCCTCAGTTAGAAGGTCAAAGAAACATTGATGTGTAAGTTTGCTTACCTTGTGCTGTTTGGAGAAAAGAGGTCAGCTTGGGGTATGGTGGTGGAGAGGGAGAGATGCCAGACCATCTTCATAGTGGAGTTTCTCACTAGGGTTTTAAGTAGGGTTAAAGAATACTCGAGATTCTTCAAAAGGTAATAATTAATATAGAAAAAAAAATCCCCCTCCCACTATTTCTCTCTCATTCTATCTATCTTCTAGCCAGTCCTTGCTTCTACCAAAGGGTAGACACCACTTTGAGAACCCAAGTAATCATGGAATGCCATGATGGGAATAGATCTTAACAGATAGCTGGTAAGATCTTCTGTTTGACATTGTCCACTGGAAATTGAAAGCTCTTTTCCTAAGACTGTGTCCCAAGCCTTCATCTCTGTTACTGCCACATATGATACTTATTCTAAATTTAGCAGAACATACCAAGTCGCTAGGGTGACCTCTCAATCTTACCTGAAATGTTAACAACACCAAACTTCCCTTTTTCCCCTTCAGAAAAAAAACTCTTATTCAAACCGCAGACGCTTTACTGTTAGGAACAAAAGAAATGTTGGCAGTATTCCAGTTGGGCAGGAATTGAATTCTTGAATCAGCAGGTCTCTGGTGGGAGGGTTTTTTTTTTCTTTCAGATCAGACATTTAAGTTCATCGTTACCCATAACAGGATTTGGGGGGTTTTCCCTGAAAAATATTTTCCTAGAGATATTCTAAAGGTGAGATTCTTCTCTCCCTGTGTTAATTCTTGTTCCAGTTCCACTGTTCTTCATCTCTTTGTGGATAATAATTAGAAACCCAACTCCTTGGGTTAGAAGTTTATTCATTCCCAATACTCCACTTTTCTATGGATTGGGTTAATTTCTGAGTCTTCAGATTGAAGAGGTAGGGCATGGAGACAGAAAAGAAAGTCCATATCCCTCAGCTCATCTCCCAACTATTTGAAGTCCACAGAATTGTAATCTCCTATCTCAAATCATGTAAATAGGGGCACTTAAGCAATTGATTTTTAGGATTCAAGAATTTAAAATCCGAGTGTCAAGGAAATAGTTTGACCCTAAAGGCTATTTAATCCACTGTCCCCTAAGAAGTTTCACAAGTGCTGGGTTGGAGGAAGGGAACATCGCAATAAGGAAGATTCTGAGTTCTGAGCACGATCTGCAAGCGGCGTGTGCCTCTAACTGGATATTTCATAAAACCACATTAATACATTGCTTTTGGAATGAGACACTGACTTGATTTGATGGGAGACAATGGTAATAGTTCATAGTTGTTTTCCAAAGAGAAATTTGAGTGTTATCTGTTATCTCTTGGCTTGATTTGAGAATTTAGTGTTGAGCTCATTTACTTTGTCATTTGCAATATTTTAAATTTTGGAAAATATATGTAAAAATTCAAAGTTAAAATGATGTATACCTGTTTGAAATAGCACTTTACTCTAAATATCATTTCTTGAATCATCAAGCCTAAAGAGTTTTAAATATATATATATAAAACTATAAATATCCTTATACATATTTTTTCATTGTGATGATCATAGTAAAATTTTATGTTGTTCTGAAGTATTTATGAAAAATGAGCATAGTAATTAGAACTTTTAAAGATTTGTATAAAAATATTTGGGATATTTGACTTTATACATGCATAAATTTACATTTTATTTTCCCTTTTGAAGCAGCATTTTTAGAAAATCAACAAGAAAAAGGCAGATCTTAAAGTCTACCGTTTTGTCATCTAGAAAAAAAATTATTGCTAATGTGCCACGTGCCTATATACTGTTTATTTCCAAACTGAGGAACTCATGGGACTGATGTATTTTGTGGAATCAAGAACAAATTTGTAGTGGGATGATTCTACATATTAAATATTTCTTTCTACCACTGTAAGCTCTACTTTGGAATTGACTGAGTAGAAAAGCAGATGTAGATGTACTGTACCATCAGGCTCTTTGTTCAGACTGTAATTTCACTAATAGATCAGATATTTATGCTAATATTTTCTTATTTCAAATGAAAAATAAAATGAGCTTATAGTCTTGTGTTTGGAAAGACATTTTTCCCTTGGATGAGGGGTTTGGACCGCATAGGTGAGCAGCCTGTCCAGGTCATGCTGCGAAGATTGGCATTTTATCATGTTGTAAGTGAACAAATGATTTACAAAAACCAAAACCCTTTGAGTACCTTCGATGTGCTAGTGATTATGCTCAGATCCTATAGCTCCTCTGTGTTGTCTCATTTAATCCCCACAGTAACCTTTATTATCACCATTTTGTAGATGTGGAAACTGAGGCATCCAGTTCCCTCAACTCTGTAGGCACTGCACTCCAGTGCTTGTCATGTGAAATCCTATAAAACTGGGATGCTGTTCTATGTTGAAGTCTGCATCCTGCCCTTTGTGGCTACTCCGATCATCTTCTGTGAGTTCAATAAGCCATTTGGAAACGGGCCCTCCCTTGGGTAGATAAAATTCTCTGGAGTATATTTCAGTTTTCCAATCAGTATAGAAGGGTAGATTCTAGATTGGAGATCTCAAGAGTCTTCCCAAGAGGTTCTATTCAAACCACTGCTTCCAGATTCAGTGGTTTAATTTACCGTTCGTCTGTCCACGGATTCAGGCTTCTCCTTGGGAGCACTGTGGGTGGGAGTAGGAGATTGGGGAGAATGCTTGGTCCCAAAAGTGAGTTCCACTTTCCACATGACCAAAGTCGTGCTTTCTCTCTTGGGAGGTGAGTTATTTAATTGCCTATGATGATGAAAATGGTAATGTCTATTGGGCACTCACTTTCCTGATCCAATAGGTCTAACTCTGAAATTATTTGTTAAAATGAAATTGTGTGAATTCAGGGCAAAGATTTGAATTTCTTTTCCACACTCCAAAGTTTGTCTTTTTAATTTTTTTAACTCCATCAAACAATAGATTTTTTTTTATATAGCTGTTGCCAGAACAGCTACCAATGACAGATGACTGAGATTTTGTCTCATAGCACAAAAAAGACTTTAGTGAGGGGCATTGAAAAATATTAAATAATGATAAAAGGATTTACCTTTTTTTAGATTGAAAATATAGTTTATTTAGAAGTTAAATGTGTGTGTGTGTGTGTGTGTGTGAGGAGAGAGAGAGAGAGAGAGAGAGAGAGAGAGAGATTGAGAGATTTGCCTCCCCAAGGTAGAGGAGGGGGCCAAAACTAGGAAAATATATATATGGCAGTCACAGCTCAAAGAACCACGTGGGCACACCAGAGTTTAGCAAAGCAGTGGCCAGGGATTCACATTCATAAAAAAATTATGGAATTTTTCAAACATACGACAGTAGAAAGAATATTATAATGAATTTGATGTACCCACCCCCGGACATCTACAATCATCTACCCATTATTCTCCCCCTTGATGAAGCAATTTGAAGTATATTAACATGGTGACAGCGCGTTTTCCTTCAGCTGCCAGAAAGTAACCAAGCTTGGCAAGAATAATTTGTTCAGGCTAGCAGGGGATACCTGTTTCTAGTCTCACCTATTCCTGTGGCACATCATTACCTGCAAAACGGATTGGGGCCCCTTTCTTGCTAAGGGATTTGAATGTCTGAATTGCAAATTCAAACCTCCTCCTTCCCTCCTCAGCCCTCTACGAATCTTCAGGTCTGCCTGACGCCTGAGGACTGTGTCAAATAAGTGAAATGGGCTTTCCCCCCCACCTCACCCAGGAAAGTCAAACCAAGAAAAGGGCTTTTGAGGTCAAGATGAGAGTAATTAAGTAATTAATTATTACCATTAAGTGTCAGAGGTCTCTGAGGAGTCTGGTTTGAGCTGACACGAGAAAACTTAAGAATTAGCATTTTAAATGCAGTCTTTTGAATGGTTTCCTGTGAAAATGTTCCTTTTGTGATGGCAAGTTAAGTTTTTTCCCACTGACAGGTGTAATGAAAAAGTTACAGGTCCCGACCCTAGGAAGGATGACGACCTCTGCTTATTCCTGGAGAGCTTGTTTTTGCAACTGGGGCCATAACAGGGTCTGGGTGTGGGTCAGAGTGGAGAAGAGTCTGGGAGTGAGAAAAAGGGATGCGTGGTTACACACCTTTGTGTGATTACCTGAGCTCCAGCAGACACTCAAGGCCTCTGGGTCTCTAAATTTGCCACTCCCTGCCCGCACAAGGGTAGAGGAATCCAGATATCTGATTCTAGGAAGGGGAAAGCCTTTCTTAGAGCAACTGAACTTACAAGTCTGGCATGAGCAATCAGCACACACACTGGAACTACGCGGTCACACAGAGCATAGCTCCTACCATTGGCCCCCCCGACCCCTTCACTGTACTCCGGTGCTCAGTTATTTTATCAGCTCCTCTGAGTACCAGACCTCCTCTCTCTATCCCCGACCTTGGGGCATTTTGCGTATGTTGGTCTTGTGTTCACTTGCTTCTCATGTTTTGAGCCATAGTTTAATTGTCACTGCCCGGGCTGGGGCGCAGTGACTCAAGGCTGTAATCCCAGCACTTTGAGAGGCCGAGGCGAGTGGATTGCCTGAGCCCGCAGGTTCGAGACCAGCCCGGGCAACTTGGTGAGACCTTGTCTCTACAATAAATCAAAAGAAGTAGCTGGGCGTGGTAGTGTGCGCCTCTAGTTTCAGCTACTTGGAAGGCTGAGGCAGAAGGAACGCCGGAGCCCAGCACGTCGAGGCTGTGGTGGTCATGAGTGTGCTGCTGCACTCCAACCCGGGTGACAGAGTGAGACTCCAACTCTAAATAAATGAATGAATGAATATCACTGCCCTAGGGAGTACATCTTTAACCACAGCCCCCAACTAAGTTACATCACCCCCCAACTACCATCCAAGCTAGTCTTTCTCATGGCACCCTGTACTTTTCCTTCCAAGAACATCTCTTAATTCTAATTGTAAGCTTGGCTCAGTGGCCCAGCCTGTAATACCGCGCCTTGGGAGGCTGAGGTGAGTGGATTTCCTGAGCCTGCAGGTTCGAGACCCGCCCTGGGCAACTTGGCGAGACCTCATCTCTACAATAAGTCAAAAAATTAGCCGGGCGTGGTAGTGCACGCCTGTAGTTCCAGCTACTTTGAAGGCTGAGACGGAAGATCGCCAGAGCCCAGCAGGTCGAGGTTGCGGTGGCCGGGAGCGTACCACAGCACTCCAGTCTGGGTGACAAAGTGAGACTCCAACTCAAAAAAAAAAAAATTTCTAATTGTATGTTCATTTGTGTGTTCATTTTAAAATTTCACCTGCACCACAAACTTTCTGCAGATAGAGACAATACTGACTTATTCATCCCTGTGTCCTGTGCCTGACACGTTACAGGCACTCAACAAATACTTTGTGAATGAAAAAATGAGTGAAATGAACAAATGAATGAAAAAAAAAACTGCCAAGCAAGGGTGGGGCTGATTGAAGGGCTGGGGTGCAGGTTTGCTTGGGTGCAAGTTGTTCTTGTACCCAGAACAGATGGGGCGCATTAGATGTTCCTAATTCAGTGTGTCTAAACAGGACATCTTGTGAGAGGTGTCACATAAACAGCAGGAGCTCTGGAGACCTGGCCATTATGGGGCAGGTTTGAGAACAGGAATAAAAGTGGCAAAGAAAAGAGTGAGTAGAAAGATATTAAATAACTAAAACTTTTGATAGGGGTCTGAATGTAAAACTGATACTACTCTGTTCATCCTAGACAGGCTGAATTAAATAGCTGTTGTGCACCCATGAATGGAAACCCCGGGGAAGGGGCACAGCTCACACAAGGGAATCGTGGAGCCTTGGGAAGAGGTGGATGGCGCATGCCCCAAATGGACAAAGATGGGGTTTCAGTTACAGGCACCACACAGACTGCTTTCACATGAAATCTTAATACCAGGGCTGGACCAGGTACAGATGTTCCTCCAGTCTTCTTCCTGGCCAGTCTATGGCTGGCCCCTAACTCATAGGGCATTCCTGGAAATTAGGTAGTATGCTGGCAGACATTTGAAAGAGTTGGTGAGGGGGCCCGGACACGATGGCTCCCAGCCTGTAATCCCAGCTCTGGGAAGCTGAAGTGGGAGGACTGCTTGAGCCCAGGAGTTCAAGACCAGTCTAGGCAAATAAGCGAGGCCTCATCTCTACAAAAAAATCAAAAAATTAACCAGGTGTGGTGGCACACACTGTAGTCTCAGCTACTCGGGGGGATGAGGTGGAAGGATTGCCTGCGCCCAGGAGTTTGAGGTTGTGGTGACCCATGGTCATGTCACTGCATGGCAACCTGGGCAATAGAGCAAGACCCCGACTCAAAAAAAAGTGTTGGTGAGAGGAGTATTTAATAAGCACCTCTTTGGAATCTGGCACCATGTTGTGTATATGGTGGGGATTAAAAATACTCATACAGGCTGGGTTCGGTGACTCAGCCTGTAATCCCAGCACTTTGGGAGGCTGAAGCAAGTGGATCGCCTGGGCTCGCGGGTTCAAGACCAGCCCGGGCAACTAGGCGAGACCTCATTTCCACAATAAATAAAAAATTAGCCTGTGCCTGTACTTTCAGCTACTTGGAAGGCTGAGGTGGAAGGATCGCTAGAGCCTAGAACCCAGCAGGTCGACGCTGGGGTGGCCATGAGTGTGCCACTGCACTCCAGCCTGGGTGACAGAGTGAGACTCCAACTCAAAAAAAAAAAAAAAAAAAAAAAAACTCACGCTGTGATCTCAAGGACTACCTAATTGATAAACTGAAATCAACTCAGGTGAGAACAACACCAAGAAGTTATTACTTATTGACCTGAAGCTAAGGGCTTGGGTACTCTGGAAAGGGAGAATTCTCTGGAGAAAGTTGAAGCCGTTCTGGGGAATCTGAAGATGGGATTGAAGGGTTTGGAAGCAGCCTCTGCTCTTTTTTCAGGGCAAGAGACTGGGGGGGGGTTGCGGGCAGTCTCTTTTTGTGGCTACTTGGGGTTGCAGCAGACTTCTCAGGCCAATGCAGAGCCAAGTACAGGTTGATATAAATGCTCTGGTGACATAAGTTTTCTGACCCACAAAGGTGTCTGAGACTTTTGGGGATTGCTGTGTTCTGGAGGTTGTATTTGCTTGCCTTCTATAAGTAGAGAACAGAAATTTTCGGGACATGAAGTTCAACGGCAATAACCATCCCCCAACTGTAAAAAAAGTCATTTGTGGCCGGGCTCAGTGGCTCAGCCTGTAATGCCAGCACTTTGGGAGGCCGAGGCGAGTGGATTGCCTGAGCCCACGGGTTCGAGACCCACCTGGGCAACTTGGCGAGACCTCGTCTCTACAATAAATTAAAAACTAGCCGGGCGTGGTAGCACGTGCTTGTAGTTCCGGCTACTTGGAAGGCTGAGGTGGAACGATCGCCGGAGCCCAGCAGGTCGAGGCTGCGGTGGCCGGGACTGGCCACTGCACTCCAGTCTGGGCGACAGAGTGAGACTCCAACTCCAAAAAAAAAAAAAAAAAGTCATTTGTAAGTTTTCTTTAAAAGGGACATATTATGCAGCACTGCCATCTGCTGGAACTAGCGAGAAAACCTTCCAGAAGGTGGTGGTATCACCAATGGTTCAATTCTACAAGGCTAGCCACAGTACAAATATTAAAGTTTGTTACTGTTTCTTTCTTTTCCATCCCCCACCCTCTTGTTATCTTTCTCACATTTATCTTTTTTTGCCTTGTAAGTACCAACGTAGAGGTAAGGATGCTGTGTTGCATTTTTCAGCTTTTGATGGCCTATGTCAGTTGTCTATGTGGAGTACCAAAGTTAGAATGAATGATGATTTTGACTGGTTTGACTAAGAATAGCCATTGGTAAAAATTTTTTGAGTCCTCTGGCTTTCTCGGGAACCCAGGTTGCCATCTGGCTCCCATTCTCATTCCCCACTGTGGGACTTACTAATGTATTAATTGATATGATGTGAGTTGATAAAGGATTAAGTTCGAGTGTGAGATACAGAATCTCAAACCTGTATCCGAAGTGAAATTTTGGAAAATGTTGAAACCAAATGATACAGGAGAATGGATTTTGTGTCGACTTGAAAACATCCAACATCATATTATACTATACACGGATTATGAACAATTTAGTGATTCAATTTACTTGAAAATATGTAATTCATGTGAAGTTGTGAGGGGATACCATTTATCTGTATCTACAGTTGCCTTCAGAGGAGAGGGGATCATGTTAAAATGAAAGATTCTTCTGCTGAACTAAGCAACTCACTGAATGTAGTTATGCATAGGTGGTTCTGGGTTAGGTATGAGTATAAGAATCAGAGAGAAACTAGTTGCTCTGGTTAAGAGAAATGAAGAAATTATTTCCTGTTACTTAGGGAGAAGAGGAGATATAGGGAAAGAGGCAAGGCCCAGAATCAGGGAAAGAGGCAAAAATATCAATAAATGGTTGAGAATCTTTCCTTCTTTCCCCCTCTTTCTCCCCTTCCTTAGGCTCCTTCCCTCCCTCCCGCTTCTCTCTTTCTTTCTTTCTGAAAAACAGAAATTATCTAGTATTAAGTTTAAAGCTATAGATTCCTCTGTCTCCTGAAACCTAAAGAACTTTTATATACAAGTGACCGGTGAGTAGATTTTAGTCTTGATGTATGTTTTGGTTTGTATATTTGCTGTGGTTTACGTGTTCATTTTGGTGAAATTGCTGGAGTTGACATTGTATGGAAAAGGGAAAGTATGTAAAGAGAGGTGAAGCCACTCTTGAACCAAATTAATATTTAATAGATCAGAGGCTCAGGGTCACTTTCCAAAGTCCATGGCCTAGAGGCTCAAAGCAAAACCTGGGCATGTGAAAGGGCAGGTGATCGCAAGCTACTTCTGGCTGTTAAAGTGTTACAGCACCTGCTCCCCTCTTCTCTCCCCCGCCTTCCTATTTATTTTAATTCACAAATAAACATCGCACATATTTATCATGTACAATCTGATGTTTTAAAATATGCATTCATTGCGGAATGGCTAAACCCAGCCACCTCCCTGCCTTCTGTTTTTCTCCACCCTGGGTATCTGATGCCGGTGGGTGTGTGCACAGGGGATGTATCCTTCCTCCCCAGGACAAAGACTGGGTGTTCTGGCTTCTAATCATTTATGGATTCTTCAGTTTTCTGAAGTAGGTTGCTTCCTTTCTTGAGGAATTCATTCCAAATCTCTGAATTCCAAAATCTAATTCTCGAGGCAAGCCCTTTGCTTGGATTGAGTTCATTGCTTTCTTAGGCCATTTCCCCCAGGGGTTTCAGCAGCTTCTAATAATCCCAGTGTCGAGGGGCACCTTTCATAGTTCCTTCCAGGGAGTTCTGAGGCTCTGTGTACAATAGTATCTGGCGACCTGTGATTATAGAATGTCTGAGCTGGGTGTGATCCTCTAGAATCTCCTGTAGTCTTTGTAAAGATTTGGCCCTATCTTTCCACATCCTTCATTCCAAATTTTAAGACTATTTGTTTGTTTGAGTCAGTCTCACTGTTGCCCAGGCTGGAGTGCAGTGGCACGCTCATGGCCACCGCAGGCTTGAACTGCTGGGCTCGGGCTATCCTTTGTCTCAGTCTTTCAAGTAGTTGGAACTACAGGCATGTGCCATCACGCCTGGCTGATTTTTCTTGATTTATTGTAGAAATGAGGTCTTGCCAAGTTGCCCAGGCTGGTCTCTAACCTGTGGGCTCAGGCAATCATCCCACTTCGGCCTTCCAAAATGCTGGGATTACAGGCTGAGACATTATAGGCATGAGCCACCATGCTCGGCCTATTTATTTATTTGTTTAAGCCAGAGTCTCACTCTCACTCTGTCACCCAGACTGGAGAGCAGTGGCACACTCACAGCCACCACAGCCTCGACATGCTGGGCTCAGGCGATCCTTCCACCTCTGCCTTCCGAGTAGCTGGACCTGCAGGCGTGCACCACCACACCTGACTGATTTTTTATTCTAGAGGCAGGTCTGGCCAAGTTGCCCAGGCTGGTCTAGAACTCCTAGGCTCATGCAATCCTCTTACCTCCACCTCCCAAAGTGCTGGGATTACAGGTCCAAGCCGCCTTGCTCCGCCAATTTTAAGACTATTAAGAAAATATTTTAGCCGGGCTCAGTGGCTCAGCCTGTAATCCCGCACCTTTGGGAGGCTGAGGTGAGTGGATTGCCTGAGCCCGCGGGTTCGAGACCCGCCTGGGCAGCAAGACCTCATCTCTACGATAAATCAAAAAATCAGCCGGTGTGGTAGCGCATGCCTGTAATTCCAGCTACTTGGAAGGCTGAGGTAGAAGGATCACCGGAGCCCAGCAGGTCGAGGCTGCGGTGGCCGGGAGCGGCCACTGCACTCCAGTCTGGGCGACAGAGTGAGACTCTAACTCAAAAAAAAAAAAAAAAGAAAAGAAAATATTTTATAGCGTCTAAGTGCTAGGTTATAGAACCAGACAACCAGGGTTTGAATCCTTTTTCCACTTCTTATCAGTTATGTGACATTGGGCTTACTGAATGTCTCTAAATTCCAATTATCCATGTGCAAAAATAATAATAATAATAGTAAAATGCCAACTTCAAGGGGTTTTGTAAGAATTTTATAAGCTTCATCCATATACTGCATTTGGAAGATATTACATGTTGTGTATGATTGTTCAATGTGTCACCTGAGTTGAGAACATTAGTGTCCTAGCCAAGTGTTCAATCCAGGTGGCACCAATGTGTGCTTACTCTTCAGAGTTCGTTGTCTGTGAGGCACCTGTGTGCTCCCATGAGGTGTGGCCTTCCCAAAGCTTATACATATCACCTTCATTATTTCTTCACTATACTTAGGTGCTATCTTGAGAGAAGGTATTGAGAATTCTAGCTGACAATAGAACCCCTCAGTTCAGAGCAATTATGGAAATATATACATGGTATTTCTGTGCATGTTTCTAGTAATCAGATGCTGTTTTTTTCTTCACTTAAAGTGAAATGCAACAAAATGTTTAATGAACAAGTTTATATTAGTAAATATGAAACTGCCAGAGGAGGGAGTTGTGGTTGTGTGTGGCTTGATCTCAGGAAAAGAGGAAGCTGAGGAGAAGAAACCACATCTTGATGATGTTGGGGGCTCTGGCTCAAAAGAGATGTGGAGTCAAACAGGAGGCTGGAGTCATGGGAGAGGGAGGACGAGGAGATGTACGAGCAGAAAGCTAAGTGATAAACTTGTTTTATTATTTTTTTTAGTTGGAGTCTCACTCTGTCACCGAGGCTGGAGTGCAGTGGCATGCTCACGGCCACCGCAGCCTTGACCTGCTGGGCTCAGGTGATCCTTCTGCCTCAGCCTTCCAAATAGCTGGAACTACAGACACGCGCCACCACATCTGGCTAATTTTGATTTGTTGTAGAGACGAGGTCTCGCCAGGGTGCCTAGGCTGGTCTTGAACCCCTGAACTCAGGCAATCCTCTCACCTCGGCCTTCCAAAGTGCTGGGATTATAGGCGTGAGCCACTGTGCCCTGCCTATAAGCTTGTTTTAAATTAAAAATACATTTGCTATGATGTTCTGTAGGGAGGGAAAGAGGAAGTCAGTTCTGTGGTGGGTAGTAGGGGGGTTTTAGCCTGTAATGACTGCCCATGGTGTGCCTATGCTATTTCTTGATCTTTTTAATATAGACTTTATCTATTGATTTCCTGCTAAGTTAGATTTAATTATTGAATTTAAATAACTCCTCCCATCCCAATTCCTTCCATGTTCCAACAGTTAGGACTCATTATTTGCTTGCTTTTATCAGTTAGTTTTATAATTTACAATGGCATACTTGAAACTTAAGTCTATTTTTCTTGTTTTTGAGTCAGAGTCTCACTCTGTCTGGGCTGGAGTGCAGTGGCACGCACACAGCCACTGCAGCCTCGACCTGATGGGCTCAGGTGATTCATCTGCTTCAGCCTTCCAAGTAGCTGGAACCACAGGTGTGCACCACCACATCTGGCTAATTTTTTGATTTACTGTAGAGACCAGTTCTCACCATGTTGCCCAGGCTGGTTTCGAACTCCTGAGCTCAGGCAATCCTCTCACCTCTGCCTCCCAAAGTGCTGGGATTACAGGCATGAGCCACCGCACTGGTCAAAACTTAATTCTTATTCTATCATTCTTAACTGTATCTCTTGACTCCTCTCTTTTAAATATGAAGTTTTATGACTCTAACCTACTATGGTTTTAATGTTGTCTCCTTCAAATTCACGTTGGAAGCTTAATCCCTATTGAGAGGTGAGACCTAATGGGAGGTGTTCAGGTTATGAGGGCTCTGTCCTCATGAATGGATTAATGCCCTAATAATAAGGAACGGATTCTCTTTCTTCTGCTCTTCTACTATGAGAGGAACAGACTTCCCTCTGGAGCATGCAGCGTTCACAGTGTAATCTTGGAAGTGAATACCAGACCTTACCAGACACCAAACCTGCCACCACCTTGATCTTGGACTTCTAGTCTCCAGAACTGTGAGAAACAAATTTCTGTTCTTTATAAATTATCCAGTCTCAGGTATCCTATTACAGCAGAAAACAAAGATAACTTCCCTTACCTTTTTCCCCTCTTCTCTTTTCCAACTCAAATATTATCAATGTTGGAAAGATTTATGTTTTGTTCTTTAATCATAATTACTGATCCAAAAAATTGAATATAAATGACACTTGTATTATGTAAACACGATTTACCCTACAGCCACTTAAAAGTCTGCCACGTGCATTTCTTTCACTAGGCATGCCAGTTGATCCAAAATAGGATTGCGCAGGCAAGAAATTAATTAGAGAAAGTACCTCTGAGAGAAATTAGAGAGCAGAGAGATGCAGAGATCTGTCTGGCTGTGATGAAGGTCTGACTTCATATGTGAGATAGAAGGAAGAAAAGTTGGGTAGAAATATCTTAGATGACAGTATAGTTTTAAGGCAAATTTGGCAAGGCTGGTGGGGAGTTCTTGAGCCCAAGTCACCTGTCAGGGGAGTTCTGCACCTCCCAGGAAAGGGCCTGGCTTTTCATTCCTGCCATGCTCTTGGTAGCATGGCCTCAGTGCAAATGCAATGATGGATTTCAGTGTACAGCAGATGGGACCCTCAGCCAATTAAAATTCTGTGGCTAGAGCTCCAAGAGGTGCTTCTCACAGCTACCACATAGGGTCATGATGTTATTACCCCTGGTCTGCTCAGACTATTTTTTTGGAAGTGGGGGTCAGAGTCTCACCCTGCCACAATGGGCTAGAGTGCAGTGGTGCAATCACGGCTCACCATAGCCTCGACCTATTGGGCTCAAGGGCTCAAGTAGTCTTTCTGCCTCGGCCTCTTGAGTAGCTGGGACTATAGATGAATGCCACCATACCCAGCTAATTTTTAAATTTTTTGTAGAGATAATGTCTATGTTGTCTAGGCTGGTCTCGAACACCCGGGCTCAGGCAATCCTCTTGCCTCAGTCTCCCAAAGTGCTAGAATTACAGGCATGACCCACCACGCACAGCCTCAAAGGAAACTGTTTTGATTGTCAAGGCCAAATGGGTACTCATTTCTTATAATTCCACAATTATATAAAAGCATGCCACTTTTTAATCTGTTTTGTATTTTTGTCATGTTCTTTAATCTCAACAGTAAACATTTCATAAAAGAACTATCCTTGGGCCTACCTTTGTTGTAGGTGATGTCATGTAAGCATAGTCACATCATGACACCACTACACTCCAGCTTGGGTGACAGCAACACCCCATCTTAAAAAGGAAAAAAAAAAGGTCCTTGCCTTCCTTTTTAATCAGATAAAACAAATAAAGTAAAAACAGCATAGAATTAGGTAAAACAAAACATTGAAGAGATTTAATTCATGAGATACACTGCAGTATATATGTATGTTTGAATATGCACAGAAAAGAATACATATCTGGAAGGATACATATCAAATTGTTAACAGTTTACTTGGGGATGTGGAATTAAGGTAGGGTGAAGAGAGTGTTCTTACTTTTAAACTCATATACCTCCGTATTTTACAGTGAGAATTCATTACTTCTACACTAATCAAAATCATAGAAGAAATCAAAAAATAAAAATAGTAACAAAAAGTAAAACACATAATTTTAGCTACATTAGAGGAATAGAGAATTAAATCACATGACATTTTTCCACTAATATTGTGGAGGAATATAATTGTGTAGTTTATAAGTAAAGAAACATTAGACATATAATCAAAGAAACAACATATTACCACATTTAGTAATATATCAATTTAAAAAGTCCTTTGGGACAAGAGCCCTCAAGTAGTGACCCCTCAAGGTGGTTATTAAAACTGAAGGCAGAGTTTACTCCTAGGGGATCTACAGAAAAAATGACAATCTGAAAACTTCAGGCAAAAAACAAAACAAAAGCTTCAGAGAAGTTACTCTGAAATACTAAAACAGGGCCCTGTGCAGTGATTCACGCTTGTAATCCCAGCACTTTGGGAGGTCAAGATGGAAAGACTGCTTGAGCCCAAGAGTTTGAGACCCGTCTGGGCAACATAGTGAAACCTCATCTCTATGCAAAATCAAAAAATTAGCCAGTTGTGGTCGCCCATGCCTGTAGTCCCAGCTACTCGGGAAGCTGAGGTGGAAGGACTGCCTGAGCCCAGGAAGCTGTTGCTGTGGTGAGCTGTGATCATGCCACTGCATCCCAGCCTGGGCAACAGAGTGAATCTCAAAAGTAAAAAATAAAATAAAAAAGAAATAATAAAACAATTAACCACAGGTCAGAAACAGAGGATATAAAATACAAAGCCCAGACTTATAACAAAAATACTGAAATCTTGGTAATCTAGGGATGTAGGTTAGGAACATTTATTTTATCCTTTTGTTTACCATTTCTCTCAATTTCTCAAATGATCTGCTTTCTATCTCAATACTTTTAACCTAAAAGTACTGTAATTTTAGTTGGAATAAAATTAATTCAATTTTGATTCAGTGTAGATTTAGTTTTCTAGTTAACAAAACAGAACTTGAGACTAATGATTTTTCATTATTCATTTTTTTTCACTATTATCTGTAGTTACTTAAACATTTGGGGATATGATACTTCTGATTTTTCATGGATCCCTGCAGTCCTATTTTACTTAAAATTTGAAGAAATCTTTTTTCTCCTGTTGTGGTTTTTTTTTTTCTTCTGAGAGATGACAAACTTCTTGTTCTTATGAACTTTTTTTTCCAATAAAAATTCTTTAGGTGACTGTTGGATGGAAAGTTAAATATCCTCAACAAAGTCAAAACCTCTATAACCTCTGGAAAGTTCTGTCATTTGCAAGCTACATAGTTAAGAGTTCAATTAATATAATTTCGTAGTCCTTAAAGAATGTTCCTGATGGGCATCAAAGTTTTATGCAGTATTCTACTTATTAAGTAAGCAATATGGGAACTTGGCCAAAATTTAATCTGCAAATTATTGTAAACAGCAGAGATAAAGGGTATAAAGTTATAATAGACATGCCGTTTTTAAAAGTCAGAATAGCTATGATATTGCTGTTTCTCAATGGATTATAGTATTTTAATTTTAAAAAATCAGCAAAAGTCCATCATAATATACATATGCAGTATTTAGCATAAAGTCTGGTACATAATAACCACTTAATAAACACTGGCTCTATAATGAACAATGGATTAAAACAATAAACAAAAACAGAAGAGAGCAAAATGGAGGGAAAAGTTTAGCACTAACTTCCTAGGGTACATATTTAAATGGAAAGTCGGAGTTCGCAGAGAGCATCGAGGAACTCTGTATTTTCCGGATCTATCTTTTGAGCCCTCTCATAGTACTCAGCAGCCTGCCTCTTTTCTCCCTCGAGTTTGTAAACAAACCCAAGGGCACTCAAACTCTGCACATCTAAAGCACTGTGACAAAGTCTCTTGGTAGCCAGTTTCTTCAGAGCACTTGTCAGTTTGGTGCGTAGGGATGACCTGTCCTTGACCTTTAAGGCTTCTAAATAATGATGGATAGCAGTATTTTCTGATTTACAGTGAAATTCCTGAAAACGGCCATAGTGGTAGTGGATCTGATGCTTGTGATCATCAGTTATGTTCTCCAGACGGAGGGCTTTCTGGAAAATGTCCTCAGCATTGCTGTACTGGCCTCCCTCAGCATACATGTTGGCCAGGTCTGTGTAGGCAAATGCAAACATAGAGTCTCGTTCCACAGCTGCTTTGAAGTGAAATATGGCGGATGTAATCAGCTCCTCAACCTTCAGTTTCTCCTTCCCTTTAGGTCTGTTGCGTGTGGCCTTCTTGATTTGGATCATTTGCGCCCTGTAACAAAGTCCCATCTGGTGATGCAGGAAAGAAGAGGTTGGCGTCACCTCTAAGGCCTTTCTTAACAGTTCGAGAGCTTTGTCCCAGGAATTTTTTCTCCTGTAGAATTTGGCTGCATAGCGAAGGACGTAAGGCTGAGACGATATCTGGTCCAGGATTTCTTCAATATACTTTTCCCCTTCAGCTTCTGCATGTACATCTTGAAGCTTCAGTGCCAGGAAAACCTTGATGTAGGTGTTATCTGGGTTCAGGGTAACAGCCTTCCTCAGAGGCCCCAGAGAAAAGCTCTTGATAGACCCCTCTCTGTCAGAATCATCCAGCCGATACACTGTGATGGCATAGCCGATGTTAAATTCTGGATTGTCAGGCTCTGCTTCCAGAGCCTTCTCAAAAGCTGCTTTAGCCTTTTGGTAATACTTGCCTCCAAATTTCAAGAGTGCCCACCCTTTCTCACAGTCAATCTCAGGACGCTCCAACTTGTAGTCAGAAGGACTGGATAATTTCTTGCAGATGTTCCCTACCTTGTCTACATACTTCTGAGATTCTTCAAGCTGGTCCATGTGATAATACACCCAGGCATAGTTTCCCCAAGTGACCAGGCTTCGTACTTCTTCTTCGTCTGAGTGTTCTCGTTGGATTATTTCCTCTGCTTGTTCCAGGCACCCTAGGGCATCTTTATTTTGGCCTTTTAGGTGTTTCACGTAAGCCAACAGGTTATAAAGAGCAAGTCTGGATTTTGTGGTAAGAAATTCAAGCTGTTGTCCAATGGTATCTTCCACATCCAACAGATCAATGTCTTCCTTAAGTAAATTCCATGTAAAGTGGCATTCTAACTCCAACAGAATGGCTTTCAAGGTAACCTCAGGAACTTCACTGTTAAAGATAAAATCATTTTTAATGTTTGAAGAAATAAAAGAAATAATTTTCTAAACTTTAGATACTATTATTTGCATATCAACCAATTTTATCCCTTATTTTATCTCACAGTTGAAGCACTAAGTTCCCATAGTTTTATAATAGTTTCTTTTGTGTGCAATCCTAGAAATATTTCATTTACATTCTCACTATTTATACCAGTTCTGGAGGGATGACAGGCTTCCTACGGTACAGGTTTATCTGTTTCCTTTTGGCCATCACTAAATGCTTGAAAATCAGGAATAAGTATATCCACATTCAATAATCAATATAAAACATCCATTTCTAAATTAAGAGTAGTGCCGGACGCGGTGGCTCAAGCCTATAATCCCACCACTTTGGGAGGCCAAGGTGAGAGGATTGCCTGAGCCCACGGATTCGAGACCAGCCTGGGCAACTTGGTGAGACCTCCTCCCTACAATAAATCAAAAAATTAGCCAGGTGGGTTACATGTGCCTATAGTTTCAGCTACTTGGAAGGCTGAGGGGGAAGGATCGCCTGAGCCCAGCAGGTCAAGGCTGCGGTGGCCGTGAGTGTACCACTGCACTCCAGCCTGGGCGACAGAGTGAGACTCCAACTCAAAAAATAAAAATAAATAAATAAACAAATTATGAGTAGTGAAGGGAGAGAATAAGAGATGAGAAATAAGAAAAAGAAGTAAATTGGAGGGGACAGAGAAGCCACACAAATATATCATTTTTGCAGAAAAAGAAAGATTCAACAGAGAAAAAGCACAGAAACACAAAGGAATAGGTATGCCAAGAGAAGAGAAAAAGTGTAAGTCTGAGACAGATGAAAGGAGAGTAATAGATAAAGAGAAAGATGGGGAAAAGGAAAAAAAAGGAAGCTCAGTAGGTTTTAATGTGAGTGCCATGTCCTTGTGACTCTTGGGGCTGTGGGCAACAATAAAGTCTAATACCTACTACTAATTTATCACTGCTCTCACTTTAAGAAATAATTGTTGAGCACCCCTTGGGCCAGGCACAATGTAATCTCTGCAGGGGCCACTGGAGAAACTCTCTGAAACTAGGAAGATGAAGGTGAAGGAAGGGATATGAAATAGTTATTTGTTTCTGAGAAACTTATGGGCAAGATCTTTTGAATAACATTGGGATGCAGCAGTCCACCCTCACCCCAGTCTGTGGGAAGGCACAGGATATCCCAGTGGTTCCCTGGACCCAGTGATTTATTCAAATAGTCCAATTAGAATTTAATTTTGCTGAAATGCAACTCTGCTGGAACTCTCTCTCTTCCACATAAAAATTTTAGATTGGCAGAATTTTAAGTTTGGAGTTGCTAGTTGTCATCTTTACAAGTTCTTGGGAAGAGCCTGTGTGTGTGTGTGTGTGTGTGTGTGTGTGTGTGTGTGTGTGTGTGTGCGCGCGCGTTTTATATTATTATACATACAGGACCTTCCCTGTATGCATAATATAAATATGTATATACATGTATATGGGTAACTATGGTAATATTTCTATCAATAAGCATTTATTGATCCCCTCATGTCATGCATGTCAGGCAGTATTCTATTATAGTGGATACAGCAGTGGAAAAGATAGAAAAAGGTCCTTTCTTCATGGTGATTCCATTCTGGGAGAGGGTACAAGAGCTGACAGAAAATAAACATGTAAATCATCAATGGACAATATGTAATCTAAAAATAAAATCCTAAGTCCCTCACTGACTGAAAAGACCTTCTCTTGGCCAAGGGGTCCCCAGAGACCCCTTAAAAACTGAGGCTGGGTGTGGTGGCTCATACCTGTAATCCCAGTACTTTGGGAGGTTGAGGTAGGAGGATGACTTGAGGCTAGGAGTTTAAGACCAGTCTGGGCAACATAGCAAGACCTCGTCTCTACAAAAAGTCAAAATATTAGCTGGGCATAGTGACGCACACCTGTACTCCCAGCTACTCAGGAGGCTGATGCAAAAGGATTGTTTGAGCCCAGAAGTTAGAGGCTGTGGTGAGTTGTGATTGTGTCACTGTACTCTAGCCTGGGCAACAGAGTAAAACCCTGCCTAAAAAAAACACAGAAAACCCAAAAAACCCGAGTTCCCAGCTATGACGGGAAGGGAGGTTGGCACACCCTTTTACACTTGCTCCCTTTTTTAGTATAGGCACAACTGACGAACTTTAATGTTAAAATAGCGATCATAAGAGTCAAACAGACTCTTTTTTTTGTAGCTGTGAGATACAAAATTAGAAACAAGACCTACAGTCATGCATGACAAGAGTTAAGTCATGCCTACAGATCATGAGTCTTGCTAAACAGGTCATGTTGTGGCTGACTGTGACATAGCATCCTTAACTTAAACATTCCTTTCTGCTAATTCCAAACTTTTAGGCAAAGTTTTGTTCCTTTAACCAATTGCAGATTAAAGAATCTCTGAATCTACCAATGACTTATAAGCCCCTACTTCAGGATACCCTGCCTTTTGGGGCTGAACCAATATCTGCCTTCTGTGTACTGATTTATATCTTTAGCTGTAACTACTGCCTCCCTAAAAATGTATAAAAACAAACTGCAATCTAACTGTCTGGGGTGCACCATCTCAGGACTCCTTGAGGTTGTGTTTTTTGCCAGGCGACAGTCACTCTTACTGGCTCAGAATAAACCTCTTTAAAATATTTTAAAGAATTTGGTCTTTATGTTAACTTCATAATTCCAGAAGTAATAAGTGCTAAGAACAAACAACAAAGTCTCTCTGGAGTCTCCTTGGCCAAGAGGAGGTCTCCAAAAGAACAGCATAATAGGACTGAGTGGTGGTGTTGAGGGGACTTCAGTCGGCAGGAAACAGCCCTGACCGAGTCAGATCTCAATATGAAAAGGAGGCAGTCATGAAAGACCTGATGCAGAGTGATCCAAGCCAGTGTTTCTCAACCAGGGTGATCTGAACTCCCAGGAGACATCTGGTCATGTCTGGAGACAACTTTGGTTGTCGCCCCTGAAGAAATGTTCCTGGTATTCATTGGGTTGAAGGCAGGGATACTGCTAAACATCCTACAGTGCACGAGCCAGCCCCCAACAACAAAGAATTATCCAGTCCCAAATATCCATAGTGCTGAGGCTGAGACACCCAAGTCTGGGCTGAGGGACCGCCAAGTGCAAAGGTCCTGATGTGGGAACAAACTTCGTGTTCAAGGACAGAAGGAAGAACAGTGTGGATGAAGAAAAATAAAAAAAAAGAGAGAGAGAAGCGGGAAGTGAGGTGGAGAAGCAGACAGGCCGTGCAGATCACACAGGCCCCGATGGGCCATGATGAGAAATGTAAATTTTGCAATGAGAAGCAATTGCGGGAAGACTTAAACGTAGGAAAATGATAATGTTTCACCTAGTTGTTTTTGTTTGTTTGTTTGTTTTTTAGCAGGATTTATTGAGAGGACAGGAAAGCTCCCACAGTAGGAGGGGACCCGAACGAGTTGCCCTCACCTAGTTTTTAAAAATCTCTCTGGCTGCTTTGTGGAGAACGGATGATAAAAGATCAGTGATCAAAAGAGACAGGACAAGACAGGAGCTGTTCTTCCTACAGGCCAGCCTAGGCTGCTCTGCCTACGGAGTGGCCTACTCTGTCATTTCAACAAACCGGCTTTTATTTTCCAATGGAAACCCTAGTGATGCATGTGGGTGCTCTGCCTATGGATTCATTTCTTTAATAAATTTACCACTCATCTTAAAAAGAAAGGAAAAGATGGGGAAGTTACAGTTATGCATTCAAAAAACATTTACTGAGAGCCTAATATATGTAGGGTACTGTTGCAGTTAAAGCAGTGAACGAAACAGGAGAAAATCCTGACAGCATGCAGCTCACATTCTAACAGAAGGGTGGAGTGTGCATAAAAAAAACAAAAACAAAACAAAATACAGAGTATGTGAGATGATAAGTGCTAGAATATAAATAAAGCTGGAAATGGAAACAGGAGGCTGACAGAGCATCTGATAGTTCCGTTTTAATTGGGATAAGTCAGAATAAATCTCCCTGAAAGAGCTATGAAGGCAGCTATTGAAAGAATCCAAGGAGAAATGATGCAAGTTTCTAATAGGGTTGCAGTAGAGGGTTAGTGAGAACTGGATGGGCAGATTTTGGAGGCAGAGGTGACAAGTCTTTCTGATGGATTGGGTGTGGAAAAGGTGGCAAGTAAAGAGTGAGTCAAGGATGATGCCTATACTTTTGACTTCAGGAACTAAAGTGGATAGATACAGAGGGCTGTGTGGAAACGTTAATTGTGAGATGCTTATTGGACATTCAAGTGAAAATGTCAAGTATGAAGTAAGATAATATAAATAAAGAAAACCCTGGCAATATGGAGGAGTGTAGTATCAGGGATATAAATCTGGGAGTCACTGGCATACATTTGAACTTGAAAACTGTAAGAACTAGAATGAGTCTACCTAAGGAATGAGCACAGGTGGACAAGAAGGCCTCAAACGGAGCTGTTAAGACACTCCAGATCAAGGGAGTAGAAGGCCCAGGAAAGAAGATCAAGAAAGAATATTCTGTGAAGTAAGAAAGAAAAAAATTACCAGGTATAATGGAAGCCTAAGGAAGAAAGTGTTTATTTCAAGAAAGCAATGAAGGGATGAATATGCAACATGTAAAATGATTCTAATAAGGACAGCAAAGAGATCGTTGTTTTGGCAGGAGAGTTGCAGGGGACCTTGATAAGAGAGGTTTGATAGAATGGTAGGGATGAAAACATCACTGGAGTGGGTGGCGGGGACAATGAGAAGAGTATAAACCACTCTTTTAAGACATTTTACCATGAAGGGAATAGAGAAACAGAGACATAGCTGGAGAGAGATTGTATTTTCCTAATCTAAACCACATCTATCTTTCTTTGAGCTGGGGCAAAAATCTGGTCGCCCTACTTCCTCTCTTATCCCCTATGATCCATTCTCCAAACGGTACCAGGAAACTTTTGAAAATGTAAACCAGATGATGTCACTCTCCTGCTTAAAACCCACCCTTTGTCATGTCCTACAGAGTGCTGGCCTTACCTACCCATCCAAACTTCTCTCCTCCTCCCCCTCGCTCACTGTGATTTAGATATACTGACCATCTTTCTATCTCGAGCAAATAATGTTCAAGGACGTTTATACCTGTTGTTCTTACTTACGTGATATGGTCTGCTCCCAAATCTCTGCATAACTAGCTTCCCTGTAACTCTGCTCAAATATTCCCTACCTACGAGGCTGTCTGTAGCAGTCATCTAAAATAGCCCCCTCCAATTTAGCTCACTCTTTAGCCCACTGCTGTTTTATTTTTCTTATAGCTCTTTTCAGTTTCTGAATTTTGTTATTTACTCCCTTATCTACTGTTTGTCTATTTCCCCCATTAAATATAAGTTCCATGAGAATAGAAACCTTATTCTTATTTATTTTTTTACCTCTGATCCCAGCACATATGATGCCAGGTGCATAACAGAAGCTCACAAAAAACAGTTACGTTATGTTTGGGCTGGGCGCGGTGGGTCAGCCTATAATCCCAGCACTTGGGGAGGCTGAGGCGAGAAGATTGCCTGAGCTCAGGGATTTGAGACCAGCCTGGGCAACTTGGTGAGACCTCGCTCGTCTCTACAATAAATCAAAGAACAAGCCATGGTGGTGCATGCCTGTAGTTCCAGCTACTTGGAAGGCTGAGGCGGAAGGATCACCTGAGCCCAGCAGGTCAAGGCTGTGGTGGCCATGAGCTTGCCACTGCACTCCAGTCTGGGTGCCAGAGTGAGACTCCGACTCAAAAAAAATAAGAAGAAGAAAGAGAAACAGTCATGTGCTGCATAATGGCATGGAGGTCAACAGTGGACTGCACGTAAGATGGTGGTCCTGTAAGATGTTTAAGGCTGTATTTTTACCGTGTCTTTTCTATGTTCAGATACACAAATACTATTTTGTTAACAGCTGCCTGAATAATCAGTACAGTACCATGTTGTATAGGTTTAGGTATGCAGCTGGATAGCCCGTGTATGGTGTAGGCTGTCCCATCTAGGCTTGTATAAGAACTCTATGATGTTTGCACGACAGCAAAATCACCTAACAACGCATTCCTCAAATGAATTCCCACAGTTAAAGAATGCATGCCTGTAAATGTTTTTTGAATGAATGAATGCAGTTATATACTGCCAGCTTCTGGTATGTCCGGCTCAGAGGTTCAGGCCTAGCATAAAAGGCACCTGGATTCCAGATGAGGAAATTCCTGCCAGTTCCTTCCTTTCAGCTAATGACTCCAAACTTTCCCACTTGCTTTATACCTTGGCAAGCTTTCTGCCTGGCTCAGTGTTTGGATTTTGAAAAAAGGTTTTGGGCTGTTTTCTGTGATCCTGACTGGAAACCTGATACGACTGTCTCTTGGTATTAGTTCCTTTCTCTGGTGTAACTGTGCAGGGGCAAGACATGTCAATCTCTTACTGCCTGCCCCAATCCACAATAATGTGGCCTTGCTGGGCCCAGGCTCCACCACAGAGTAAAACAAACATCTGCCTCAGTTCTGAAGGTCTCTACCAGCCCAGCCCAAGAAAGATGAGGAGGACTGCTCATGTATTATGAATGTGACTGTGAGATCTCTCAAAGAGACATTCCATCAAGCACTGGAGTGCTTTCCCCATGCTCTGTGGAATTTATACACAAGTGGACACCATGAAAAGTTTTACTGTTTAAATTCTGGCTACTCCATTTTTAAACTTTGTCTCTGGGAAGCTGACAGAGAGAGGCTATTGCATCTGAACAGGCAAAATTTATCTTTGAGAATTCTGTTATTTCACTAGAGGAAGCAGTCTTTCATCGTCCTTGGAAGGCAGTTCTCAATAGGGAAGAAACCTCTTCCATCCATCCTGTACATACCTTCACCCCCTTTTCCCGATTGTTTCTTCAAGTCCCTTCCTGGTTTCTCATCTCCCTCTTTTCATACGAATATTAGATGTGAGTCACTGAAACGTATTTACTTTATAATAATGATAATAGTTAACATTTATTGTGCAAGTATTATGTGCTGAACAATTAACCCTTTCCATAGTCCCGAGAGATGGATGCCATTAATTTTTTACAGATTAACAAAACAGACTCACAGTTTAAGAAACTTTCCCTCGGGTCAACCCCACTAGTAGGTGCTCAGAGTCAGGATTAAGAACAAAGAACTACCTGCTTTGAGAGCCCCACATCTTAACCTCTCAGTCCCCAACTCATTAAATGCAGATGGTTCACTAGCCACGTGCAAGGGATAGGCGTGCTAGCCTCTGGGGATTCAAAATGGGTAGTAAGAGAAGGACCTCTCCATGCTAAATTAGCAGGAGACAGATAAAGAAATCCTCATGAAATAACAGATTGGGTGGAACAATAACAACCTGTGCGTGGTACAAAGGTATCGCACATCTAACATCTGTAAGAAAGGCAGGCGATATCAAGATTCAAGCCCCCTCCCCTCAGGAAGGAAAGGCCTCAGATCCAGAAACCAAAAAGGCAAAATGGCAGTGGCAGGCATATGCGGCGCATCCCCCGAGGGGATGGCAGCTGGAAGGAGAGGTGCGTGACAGGCCCGTGGAGACCCTTGCCACACAGCAGCAGCCGGGACCGACCGTTGTGGGGGGCTCCCTGCCAGGGGAGGTGGGGGCTCTGCAGGCGCGGACAAGCTTTCCAGGGGCGGCGGCCGCGAACCCTGCAGGATCACCGATAAGGCGGCCGGGAGGAGCGGCTGGGGACCGGCGAGGGGGTGACGGGCCTCCGGGGGGCGTCGCTGGCACACGCCCCCGACGGTCCCCATCGCAGACGCCTGGATGGGGCGCATGGCCGGACCCTCCTCCCAGACCCGCCCGCCTCGGAGCTCGGGAGGGTGGGGACTCCCGGGAAGCATCCGTTGGGTCCCCCTCCCGGACAAGCCGGACTTCCGACGCCGCGGGCCGGGCCGGAACCCCCGGGAGGGTCCCCATCGCAGACGCCGGACTGCAGGGCACTAGGGGGCTCGGCGCCTTGGAGGGCCGCGGCGCCACGTTGGAAACGAATCAAAGAACGCCGGTTTGAAACAAAGGCCGACGAGGGGCTTGGGACGAGAGGCAGAGGAGAGCCCTTACCTCATGGTGGCGGCGCTCGGCGGGCCGTCCGGGCGGCGGCGGTCCCCTCGCTGGTTCCCCAGAGCCGGGCTTGCGCGCGGGAGGGCGTGTGCGCATGCGCGAGCGTCGGCCAGGACTCGGCGAGGCTGGGACCCGGCCGCGCAGCCGGTCTTTGTTAAAGGAGGTTCCGGAGCAGGAAAAGGAAACTGGAAAGCGAATCTGATCCTCCAGCGCTCCGAGCCCAGCTCTAAAAACCGCAACTGAACTCTAGCTGAGAAACCGCAGCCAGACCTTTGCAGAGCCTAGGGTCGTTCAGGGTTGGATTTGCCACTGGACCTCTCTCTGCACTTGGGTCTTGGCTCTTACCTGCTTTTTGAATGTGCGTGCTGCTTGGTTAACTTTTTTTTTTTTTTAAGTAAAGAATGACCGAGATTGTTCAGCCCCATTTTTGTTGTAAGAGTGGCAGCAATGTTCTTGCCTGCTTTCTACATCCTAAGTAGAAACTGAAGTCCCTGTTTCCATCCCAGTCGTGTTTCAACAAGCAACACTGTGATGCATTACGCTGCGATGCATTTCACCTATGCTATTATTTCCGTTGGATGTATTTAAAGTAGATAAATTTGGGGATTAAAATGAAGATACATTTTTTTTTCAAGAGATTGGTGATACTTAGAGCATTGAATTAATTCCTTTAGTAGATTGCCAAATAGCTTTATACACTCCTACCTACAATTGTAGGTGAGTGATTTTCTTCCATAACCTTCCCAGTGGTGCTTTGTGTAATAAGATCCCAATAAAGATAGGAGTGGTATTGGGAATCTAATCTAATGCCACATACCCACACATTAAAAGTTTTTTCCTCTCTGAATTCATTCATTCAACAAATCTTACTGAGCACTGTGAGAGTCAAACTTTAAAGTACTGTCAATATAGCAATAAAATAGGCAAGGACCTTACCCCTTTTTGAGTCAGAGTCTCACTCTGTCGCCCAGGCTGGAGGGCAGTGGCATGCTCCCTTCCACCGTGGCCTCGACCTGCTGGGCTCAGGGGATCCTTCCACCTCAGCCTTCCAAGTAGCTAGAACTCAGGCATGCACCACCACGCCTGGCTGAAGGACCGTATCTTTATGGAGTTAATGTCTGTATTCAAAACCTCAATATTCTGTCCATCATTCATCTTTAGTACTGATTTTTAATTTTAAAAAAACATTGCACTAAAATACTGTCTATCTTTATTACTGAGCTTCTGGTAACCCCACCCCCTAAAATCCTTCACTTAGGGCAGTCACTTTTTACAGCTCGTTTTGTAGCTGTACTGTCTAATACAGAAACCACTAGTCACACGTAGCTATTAAGAACCTTCATTTTTAACTTAATCTAAGTTTAAAAACTGATCATTTTTAGTAGAAAACTTTAAAGAATATTTGAAAAAACTTAGGTGAAAATCTTTTTTTAGTTGCAAATTTTATGAAATCTAAATACAGATCAAGTATTTCCAATGAGAATTTGGCATTTAATTTGAGATGTGCTATAATCTCTCTCCTACCGTTTCAAGGACAATAGACGAAATCAATGCTAAAAGAAGTCAAAATATTAAAAAATTCATAATAGTTGTAATATAATAATAATTAGATAATTGGTACAAAATGAATTGGAAGCCCAAAATTTGGAGATTTTCTTGTGGTGTTCTGTAGTAAATCAAGATAATGGCCCACTAAAGATGGCTCACACCTATAATCCCAGCACTTTGAGAGGCTGAGGTGAGAGAATTGCCTGAGCCCATGAGTTTGAGAGCAGCCTGGGCAACTTGGCGAAACCTATCTCTACAATAAATAAAAAAATTAGCAGGGGTGTGGCAGTGCACACCTGTAGTTTGAGCTACTTGGAAGGCTGAGGTAGAAAGATCGCCTGAGCCCAGCAGGGTGAAGCTGCAGTGCGATGATCCTGAGTGTGCCACTGGACTCCAGCCTGGGTGACAGAGTGAGAGACTCCAACTCAAAAAAAAAAAAAAATGTGTATGCCGAATCCCCAGAAATTGAACACATTACTTTATATAACAAAAGGACCTTGCAGATCTTATTAAATTAAGGATTTGGGGGTGGGGAGATTATCAAAGATTATCCAGGTGAGCCTAATGTAATTGCAAGAATTCTTAAAAGAAAGAGATAAGGCCAGGTGTGGTGGTGGTTCAAGCCTGTAATCCCAGCACTTTGGAAGGCAGAGGCAAGAGGTCTGCCTGAGCCCAGGGTTCAAGACCAGACTAGGCAACTTGGCGAAACCTCATCTTTACAGTAATAACAACAATATTAATAATAATAATAAATTAGACGGCCTTGTGGCATGTGCCTGTATTTCCAGCATCATGAAAGACTGAGGCAGAAGAATCGCCTGAGCCCAGCAGGGCGAGGCTGCGGTGGCCGCAAGCCAGCTGCACTCCAGCCTGGGCAACAATGAGACTCTGACTCAAAAAAAGAGACAAGAGGGCGGGCGTGGTGGCTCATGCCTGTAATCTCAGCATTTAGGAAGCCTGAGGTGAGAGGATTCCTTAAGCCCAGGTGTTCAAGAACAATCTAGGCAACACATCAAGACCTCATGTGAAGGAAAGGAAGGAAGGAAGGAAGGAAGGAAGGAAGGAAGGAAGGAAGGAAGGAAGGAGGGAAAGAGAGAAACTAGCAGGCTGTGGTGACACACACCTAGTATTCCCAGTTACAAGGGAGGCTGAAAGATTGCCTGAGCCCAGGAGGTCAAAGCAGCAGTGAACCATGATCATGCCATTGCCCTCCAGCCTAGGTGAAGAGTGAGACTCTGACAAAAAAAGAAAAAAACAAATAGGCAAGAGAGTCAGAGGGAGAGAAGGCCACATGAAGAAGGAAGCAGAGACATTTGAAGATGCTACAGTGTTGACTTTGAAGATAGACAAATGAATCATCAAGCAAAAGATAAAGGCAGCCTCTAGAAGCTGGAAAAGGCATAACAAAGGGTGTCACCTAGACCAGGAGTCCCCAGCCCCCAGTCCAGTCTGCTGACTGTCTGTGGCCTGAAAGGAACTGGGCCACATAGCAGGAGGTGAACAGCAAGCAGGCAAGTAAAACTTCATCTGTATTTAGAACTGCTCCACATCACTCTCATTACCACCTGAGCTCTGCCTCTTGTCAGGTAAGCTGCGACATTAGATTCTCATAGGAGTGCGAACTCTGTTGTGAATGGTGCATGGGAGAGCTCTAGTCTGCGCACTACTTAAGAGACTCTGGTGAGTGATGCTAGCACTGGGGAGTGGCTGCAAATACAGATTAACATTAGCAGTGAGGTTGAACTACACAGAAACCATAATAAATCAATTGCTTGCAGATGCAAATCAAAATACTATTTCATTAGTTCATAATATATTACAATGTAGTAATAATAGAAATAAAGTGCACATAAATGTAATGCACTTGAATCATCCCCAAACCATCCCCCCATCCTGGATCATGGAAAAATTGTATTCCACGAAACAATCCCTGATGGCAAAAAAGGTTGGCGACCATTACCCTAGAGACTCTGGAGGAGCATAGCTGTCTCAGTACTTTGACTTTGGCCTAGTGAAACTCATTTCGAACATCTGACGTACAGAACTATAAGATAATAAATTTGAGAGGTTTGAAGTCACCAAGTTTCTGGTAATTTGTGACAGCCACAATAGGAAACTAAGATATACGTCTTGCCCCTAAAATATACAAGAATGAAAAATCAATAATGTTTTTCCTTCTAACAATATTATTTGTTGTGCATTGTCTTTTAAAAATGTGATTATTCATAATTAAAAGTGATTGCTACAACTGGTGTCTGAGATTATTTTTCATATTCTTGTCTAGATCAGTATCAGCAAATGACTTAATCAACAGAACTTTGAATAAAATGGCATGAAACAAGAGAAATTCCTTGGAACAATTTGACATCGAATTAAACTTAAATATCTTCATGGAAAGAGATGACCTTTAATTGATTGTATATTTATTTTACTGTCTCTTACTTCCCAACAGTAAGGTTTGGAAAAAATATCATCCTGTTCAGTATCTAGCAATGAAAACAATCTGTTGATAATGTTGACTTAAATCACAAGATTTGTAAGTTTGAAAATGAGAATTTTATTTCTTAGAAAGGGTTATGACATGCAGGCTGGGGGCAGAGCCTGGGGAGAGCCCAGGTACAGGCACTTTGAGGGAGGGTGGGTGGTACAAGGGTTTTATGCTTGGTAGCTGGGCTAGAACATACATATGTAATAGGTTATAGGAGAGGCTGCGAGGGGAAGTCCTGTGCATCCATAGTAAGCAAGCACACATGTTAAATATGTTCCATGTTCACTTTGGAGACTTAACATCCATATGCAGTAATATTAGGCTCTGTATGTCAAAAGGTAAACTGGAGGACACAGAAATGCCCTGGATTCAGCCTCCATGGATCAGCCAGAACCAGTCCACGTGGTTGGCAGTCACCTATAAGGAGGGAATGCGGGTCACTTGTCTCCCTGAAACAGCAAAAGGGGAGTCTAGCTGCTGTGCCAGGGGTTGGCTGAAGTCAGTGGATGAGCAAGTCATCTGTTCTTTCTATTCCAAGGTTGGTTTCTGTTTTACTCTTAGCAAAAAAAAAAAAAAGGCAGTTAGCAAGGGAGGGAATATCATGATATGTGGCTGACCTCTCATATTGTCATGGACAGAAAACTTAGTTTTTAAGTTTTTCTGGAGTTTCCTTTGGTCAAGGGCATCTGTCCAGAAGGTCATAGCTTCAGATTTCATTTTTATGTCACAATAAAACAAATGAATAAAGCATTTCAGTGTGTATATATTCAGTATTTTATTTTCTACAAATCGATCCAACAAACTTTTTTTCTACTAAATAGCATCAACACAAATGGTTTTCTCTTTCTCATGCACACCATTCTGTTTCCTGCTTTTCTGAATACAACTATTTTATCAGATTTCAGTAATTGTTCAAAAATTACATCACTACAGCGAATTTTACAATGTGTTTCTGAAAGCAGTTAGCATAAAAGATGGACAATACATGTTGACCGAAAATTCAATGAAATGTGCGAGTGGCCACTCTCTTGGTGCCTAGGGATCCTGCCCCACTGAGTTCTCTGAGTCAACAGCCAGTCTCAGAGCCTTTTCATAGTACTCCAGTGCCTCATTCAGGTTTCCTTTCATCTTGTGAGCAAACCCAAGGAGGCTCAAACTTTCCAGGTCTGATTCATTTCTCTGAAGTTTCCTGAAAGCCAATTTCTTCAAAGAATTGATACTTTTATCCCATATAATGGATGCCCTTTTTATTTGTATTGCTTTTAAATAATGGATCATTGCATCGGCTTCAGATTTCTTTTGAAATTCCTGAAATTGGCCATAGCTGAAATGTATGTTTTGCATTGTTTCTTCTACTACTGGTTTCATGTGTAGCACTTTGTGATAAGTCTCTTCAGCTTTTCTGTAATTGCCTGCTTCTACATACATTTTTGCCAGGTGTACATAAGCAATCTCAAAGGTGGGCTTGAATTCCACGGCAGATTCAAAATGAAATATGGCTGAATGTTGAAATCTGTCTATCTTTTCCCTATCTTGCCCTCTAGGTCGCATGCTGGTAGCTTCCTTAATTTGGATGATTTGTGCCCTATAGCAAAGCCCTATCTGGTGATGCAGGGGGGCAGAGGAGGGTGTGGCCTTCAAGGCTTTTTTTAAGAGCCGAAGTGCTTTATCCAGACTGCCTTTTTTCCTGTAAAACTTGGCTGCATATCGAAGGACATAGGCCTGGGAAGACATGCTGTCCAGACCCTCTTCAACGTACCTTTCTCCTTCAGCTGTCCGTCCTAAATCTTGAAGCTTCAGGGCAAGGAGAACCTTAATATACACATTTTCTGGATTTAGCTTGAGAGCCTGTTCTAGGGGCTGCAGAGACAATGTCTTGTGACCCTTTGATACTAATCTAAAGTTATCCAGGCGATACATGGTGATTGCATACCCGGCGCTGAATTCAGGGTTGTCAGGGTCCACTTCCAGAGCCTTTTCAAAGCAGGCCTTGGCCCGTTCATAATTTTGTCCTCCACATTTCAGTAAGGCCCATCCTTCCTTACTGTCCACTTCAGGACACTCCATTCTATAGCGAAAAAGACTTCTAGACTTCTTGCAAGTGTTCTCCACCTTGTCCAGGTAAGTCTGGGCTTCTGTCAACTTGCCCATGTGGTAATACACCCAGGCAAAGTTGCCCCAGGTCACCAGACTGTTCACATCTGCTTGATCGGTTTGTCCTCTCTGGATTAAGTCTTCAGCCTCTGTCAAGCTCTCCAGGGCTTCCTCATTCTGGCCTTTCAAGTGTTTCACATAGGCCAGTAGGTTGTGCATTCCCACATTTTGCTTGGAGTCTAGGAACTCAATCTGGTCCAAGGCCCTGTTTTCTATATCAGGCATTTCATTGTCTTCAATTTGCAACTCCCATGTGAAGTGACATCTCAACTGCTCCAGGCTATCCTTGATCTGATGATCATCAGCACTTTTACTGTAAAAGCAAAAGCAGATTTCCTTGGTTAGGTGAGGAACAGGCAAAACATAATAGCCAGATAAAACACTTTGTGGGGACTTGGTGGGCATTGCTGCAAGGGATGTATTGGGGGTTTCGATGCTTGAGTTTTAGCCTGTGGGTCTTAGTAGGACAGGGAGGAGTCTGGGAAGTTCACCATAATTTTGAAGACGTGGCCTGGCTGTAGGAGTTTGGTCATGGAACAGTTTCTGAGTGCCAAATACCTGCCAGGCACTACCCTGGATGCCAGGGACACCCTGTGAACAAGCTAACAAGGGCCTGGTTCTCTAAAGCTGACAGCCTAGTGGGCAAAGCCAACCATAAATAAGTCAACAAGCAAGATTGTCCAAGAGGTTAAGTGCTTTAAAGAAATGTAGATGGGATCATGGAATGGATCAAAATGAGGAGGTAATAAGCCTTATGAAGGTCTGGAGTAGAGTGTTCCAGAGAGACTAGCATATGCAAAGGTCAAATAGTAGGAAAAAACTTAGCAAGGTCAAGGGAAAGAAAAAAAGGCCCCTGTGGGTGGAGCAAGAGAGGGCAGGATGAGAATGAAGGCAGATGAAGCCAAGGACTTAGGATCCAAATCTTCTAAGTTTTATTCCTAGGAACAAGAATAAGGAGTTCGCTTTGACCTGGAACTCAGTGGAAAATGATTGAAGGTTTCCAGGCAGATGAGTGACATGTTCTGACTGATGACTTTAAGATTACTCCTGGCCCCTCATTACAAAGATGTGTCTCTTCTGTTGCGCTTGAGCAGTGAGAATGTGTGAAACCCGACTGATGGGCATTAAAGTCAGCCCTATTATACAGATATGAAAAATTGAACCTCAGGGAGGTGAAGAGACTTGGCCTTTTAAGAACCCAGGTCTTCCAACTCCATTTCATGCCTTCAGAATTTTCATCTTAGTGTCCAGATATAATAATTGTCACTTTCTAAAAACCCTTCAGATGTTTTCTTTTGCTTTTGATGGTGGTTCACTAAATTTGGGTGCATCAGTATCACTTGGGAATTTGTTAAAATTCACAAAACACCTGGGTGCTGTGGCTCATGCCTGTAAACACAGCACTTTGGGAGGCAGAGGTGAGCTTTACAAGAAATCTCGTCTTTACAATAAATAAAAAAATCAGCCAGGCATAGTGGCACATGCCTGTGGTTCGAGCTACTTGGAAGACTGAGTTGGAATGATCACCTGAGCCCAGCAGGTTGATGCTGCAGTGGCTGTAAGAGTGCCACGGCACTCCAGCCTGGACAACAGAGTGAGACTTTGACTTGACTCAAGAAAGAAAGAAAAAATTCCCCAAACAAAAACATATAAAAGCTGTCAAAAAAAAAAAAAAGCAAGAAACCACCCTATATTTTAGTACTTATCCTTGAAATGAGTACCCTTATTAGGTTTACTTTGGAATCCTTTATGTTTTAGAATACTCATGAACTGTTAATGTAGTTTGTTTGGCTTCATACACTGGCTCCAGCACTTTCTAGCCAAGCAAGCACTCTGTGCTCCACAGCCCCCCTTGTAAAATGGGGATAACAAATGGTATTTATCACACTGGGTTTTGTGAGGATCAGTAAGTCTATAAATGCAAAGTACTTAGAGCACATTACATGTTATATGAGAATTTCTTTTCTTAATACTGAGGTAATTAGGACAGAGATCAGCGAGACATATAGAACCTTAAGAAACATTGATTTTAGGACCTCATTCTTTATAAAAACTCGAAAATTGGGGTGGGGCATGGTGGTTCACACCTATAATTCCAGCTCTTTGAGAGGCTGAGGTGACAGGATTGTCTGAGCCCATGGGTTCGAGACCAACCTGGGCAACTTGGCGAGACCTCATCTCTACAAAAAAAAAAAAAGCCAGGCTCGGTGGCTCAGCCTGTAATCCTGTACCTTTGGGAGGCTGAGGTGAGTGGATTGCCTGAGCCCGCAGGTTCGAGACCCACCTGGGCAGCGAGACCTCATCTCTACAATAAATCAAAAAATCAGCCGGGCGTCGTAGCACGTGCCTGTAATTCTGGCTACTTGGAAGGCTGACACGGAAGGATCGCCGGAGCCCAGCAGGTGAGGCTGCGGTGGCTGGGAGTGGCCACTGCACTCCAGTCTGGGCGACCGAGTGAGACTCCAACTCAAAAAAAAAAAAAAACAGCCGGGCATGTTGTTGCATGCTGGTAGTTCCAGTTACTTGGAAGGCTAAGGTGGAAGGATCGCCTGAACCCAGCAGGTTGAGGCTGCGGTGGCCATGAGAGTGCCACTGCACTCCACCCTGGATGACAGAGTGAGACTCAAACTCAAAACAAAGCAAAACAAAAACTAGAACATTGTCATCGGTCCAACCAAATGTATGTATAATTCTGCATCACTTTTTTCACGCAAGGAAACCTATAGAACCATTGACAGAGATATGAAATTGGTCTCTACCATATCCTCCTCAGGCTAAACGTTTATGGTCACACCTGCCACCTCCTCTCTTGGTCCCCCATAGCCCTTTGTTCTTCATCTGTATAATTTCAAGAATGTCATGTAAATGGAAACTGTAATAAAAAAGGGAGTTTAACATACAAAACGCATTGTAAAATACCACACGAACAGAATGGAGGAGAAAATCATACAATCATCTCAATTGATGCCAAAAGACATGTGGACAAAATTCAACACCAGTTTATGATTTTAAAAAAACACTCAACAGACTACTAATACAAGGAAACTGCCTCAACACAGCAAAGGCCATAAATGAAAAATCCATAGCTAGCATCATATTCAATGGTGAAAAGCTGAAAGCTTTTCCTCCAAGATCGGGAACTAATAAGGATGCCCAGCTTCACCACTTCCTTTGCACATGGTACTAGAAGTTCTAGCCAGAGCAGATCGGAAAGAAAATGAAATAAAAGTAAACCAAAGCCGGGCTCGGTGGCTCAGTCTGTAATCCCGCGCCTTGGGAGACTGAGGTGAATGGATTGCCTGAGCCCGCGGATTCAAGACCCGCCTGGGCAACTTGGTGAGACCTCATCTCTACAATAAATAGTTGGGAGCCAACATCTACAGTTATACAGTTGAGGCCTATGAAGGCCCATGTTAGAGATCTGCTTTTGACACAAAAGCATCAGTGACACCTATAGTGTTGGTATATGAATAGTGACCAGTTTGTATATGTGACATAAAAGCTTATATTATTTAGAAGTAAACCTTTTACACTGTTAGACTAAAATTTCGGGTAAGGCCTTACAGCAGAAAACATTCTGTACTTTAAGTTTCCATTTCTCTCTGACTCTCTGAGCCATTTGTAAGTCTCTGTTTCTCAGAAGTAACCATGCAGCCTTTGTTCCTGTAAGCACGCTGTAAGCAGTTTCTCCCGATAGCTAAAGATTAGCAACCAAAATTATTTTAATAGTTGTGTTTTCCTGCCTCTAGCCAGGCAGAATGTGTCTAGTTTCACTACGTGTCAAGACTCTCAGCTTGCCTCAGCCCCTGGCCATCATCAGGACAACGGTGCTTTTCCTTGTCCAAGAGTGTGACAACCACTGTTTGATTTATTCACTTAGATCAAATTTTCTATCAGGAAGTTGAGAAATATATATATACACAGTTCAGTTACCCACATATAACACTATGTGAACCTGTGCTTGCTACTTCACTTCCTTCTGCTTGAAATTTGCCCTCTAAAGAGATGCCTGTGTATGGTAGTGATGAAACCCAGTCAGAGGCCTGTTGGAGAGTAAAACCAAAGTACTCTTACTTATTTCTGGATATACTTTTGCACTTTGGATTTCTGCTTTGAGGCATCAACTTCAGTGTCCGGCAGACTTCAATGGTAAGGTACACATTGGGTCTGCCGAACACTGTGGTTAATGTTTTTCTGCTTCTCACTATTTAGCATTTCATAGAGGGCTCTGGCACCAGTGTGCCTGACAGAAATATTTTTTACTGCTGGACATTAAAATAAATAGTATAGATTTTGAGTGTTTTGTTAAATCATAGAAAATTAATAGGAAATTTTACATTAGGTAAAAATAAGAATAGCTTATAATATACAGATTAATCACTAAATATTATAAAAAAGTTAGCAAAACTATTACTGAAATCATACACTTCTTATCTTGATGTAAGCTTTGTGAAGCACGATATGCATCATGGAATTTTGATTGTTAATTGTTACCTTAAGCAAAAATCTTTTGTGAAGTACGTTATGCATCATGAGACCTGTAAGCCCCCAGCAGGTATTTGTCATACTGCTGGAGGTTATAGAAAATGGTATATAAGCTGGAAAAAGTTTGAATAAAATTGGCACAGAGTCCTTGGCCAGACTGGTCCCAGAACCGCCTCTGAGTCGTGTCTTCTCACCACGTCCTGATTCTCTGGTACAGGTCCAACCCCCCTCAGGTCAGAGCCGGTCTCCGACAATAAATCAAAAAATTAGCCGGGCGTGGTAGTGCATGCCTGTAATTCCAGCTACTTGGAAGGCTGAGGCGAAAGGATCGCCAGAGCCCCAGCAGGTCGAGGCTGCCCTGGCCGGGAGCAGCCACTGCACTCCAGTCTGGGCGACAGAGTGAGACTCCAACTCAAAAAAAAAAAAAAGAAAACCGAATTGGAAAGGAAGAAGTAAAATGATCTTTGTTTATAAATGACATAATTTTATAGGTAGAAAATCATAAAGATTCCACACATAAGCTATTAAAACTAATACACATTCAGCAAAGTTGCAGGACACAAAATCAACATGTAGAAATCAGTTGTGTTTCTTTACAGTAATGACAAACAATCCAAAAAGGAAATAAAGAAAAGAATCCCATTTACAGCCAGGCTCGGTGGCTCAGCCTGTAATCCTGCGCCTTTGGGAGACTGAGGTGAGTGGACTGCCTGAGCCCGCGGGTTCGAGACCCACCTGGGCAGTGAGACCTCATCTCTACAATAAATCAAAAAATCAGCCAGGCGTGGTAACATGCGCCTATAGTTCCAGCTACTTGGAAGGCTGAGGTGGAAGGATCACCGGAGCCTAGCAGGCCAAGGCTGCAGTGGCCGGGAGCGGCCACTGGACTCCAGTCTGGGTGACAGAGTGAGATTCCAACTCAAAAAAAAAAAAGAATCCCATTTACAATAGCACCAAAGGAAGGATAGGATATTTTGAAATAAGCTTAACCAAAGAGGCAAAAAACTTGTACACTGGAAATACAAAGACATTGCTGATGCTGGGCGCAGTGGCTCATGTCTGTAATCCCAGCACTTTGGGAGACCTAGGCAAGAGGATTGCCTGAGCCCAGGGGCTCGAGATCAGCCTGGCAAGTTGGTGAGATCTCATTTCTACAATAAATAAAAAAATTAGGCAGGCATGGTAGCACACGACTATAGTTCCAACTACTTGGAAGGCTGAGGTGGAAGAATCGTCTAAGCCCAGCAGGTGGAGGCTGTGGTGGCTTTTTGTGTGCCACTGAACTCCAGCCTGGGCGACAGAGTGAGACTCCAACTCAAAAAAAAAAGACATTACTGAAAGAAATGAAAAAGACAAAAAAAGGGAAAGACATCCAACAACAAATGCCTTTTCTATGTTTGGGTGCTTACAAATGGCCGACTTCTTGCAGCATTTTCACATGGCCATTCCTCAATGGCATAGAGAGAGAGAGAGAGAGAGAGAGAAGAGAGAGAGAGAGAGAGAGAGAGAGAGAGAGAATGAGAGTGCCTCTGGTGTTTCTTCCACTTTTGTTTTGAATTGGAGTCTCACTCTGTAGCCCAGGCTGGAGTGCAGTAGCATGCTCACGGCCACCGCAGCCTCCACCTGCTGGGCTTAGGCAGTCTTTCCACCTCAGCTTTCCAAATAGCTGGAACTACAGGCACATGCCACCATGCCTGGTTAATTTTTTAATTTATTGTAGAGATGAGGTCTCGCCAAGTTGCCCAGGCTGGTCTCAAAACCATGGGCTCAGGCAATCCTCTCACCTCGGCCTCCAAAAGTGCTGGGATTATAGGGGTTAGCCACCGTGCCCAGCCTCTTCCTCTTCTTAAAAGGACACCAGCCCCATTGGATTAAGGCCTCACCTTTATGACTTTACTTAACCTTTATTACCTCCTTTTTAACCCTTTTAACTCTATCCAAATACTGTTCATATTAAGGGTTAAGTCTTCAACACATGAATTTGAGTGGAGGACATAACTAAGTTCATAATAATGGTGAAATAATTGTTGACAAAAGTTCCAAGACCACTGAACGGGGGAAAGATAGTCTTTTTAAGAAATGATGAAGAAAATGAATATCTGAATGTAAATGATAAAGTTGGACCCTTATCTTATACCATAACAAAAATTAACTCAAAATGAATGAAAGATCTAAATTTAAAACTTAGATATATAAAACCAGGATAAAAATTAGGGGAAAATCTTCATGACGTTGGATTTGATGATGATTTCTTGGCTACAATACCAAAAGGATAGGCAAGAACAGTAAACCTAGATAAGATGGACCAAAATTAAAAACTTTTGTGGGCCCGGCTTGGTGGCTCTGTAATCCCAGCACTTTGGGAGCCGAGGTGAGCGGATTGTCTGTGCCTGCAGGTTCCAGACCAACCAAGGCAACTAGGCGGGACCACATCTCTAAAACAAACAAACAAACAAACAAACAAACGCTGAGGTGGAAGGCTGAGGTGGAAGGATAAGCTGAGCCAAGCAGGTTGAGGCTGTAGTGGCCGTGAGTGTGCCACTGCACTAAAGCCTGGGCAACAGAGTGAGACTCACACACAAAAACCCCACAAAAAACAAACAAAAAATACTTTTGAATATCAAAGGACACTACCAACAAAGTGACAGGACAACTCACAGAATGAGAGAAAATATTAACCAATCATATATCTGATAAGGGAATGATATCCAGAATAAATAAAGAAGCCCAACAACTCAGCAACAAAACTGAGTTAACGCTAGGCAATGGACTTAAGTAGAGATTTCTCCAAAGAAAATATACAACTAGCCAATAAGCCCATGAAAAGATGCACAACATCACTAATCATAAGTAAAATGCAAATCAAAACCACATAAGACACCACTTCTGAACTATTAGCGTGGCTACTATTCAACACCAACAACAGAAAATAACAAGCATTGGCGAGGATGTAGAGAAACTAGAACACTGTGCGGTGCAGGTGAGAATGTGAAGGAATGAGCTGCTATGGAAAATGGTAGAGTAAGTCCTCAAAAAATTAATTACAGAATTACCCTTTGGGTAAGGGATGGTGGCTCACGCCTATAATCCCAGCACTTTGGAGGCCAAGGTGAGAGGATTGCCTGAGCCCATGGGTAGAAACCAGCCTGGGCAACTTGGTGAGACCTCATCTCTACAATAAATCAAAAATAGCAGGCCGTGTTGGTGCATGCCTGTAGTTCCAGCTATCTGGAAGGCTAAGGCAGAAGGATCGCCTGAGCTCAGCAGACTGAGGCTGCAATGGCCGTGAATGTGCCATTGCACTCCAGCCTGGACGACAGGCGAGACTCTGACTCAAAAACAGAAACATAAAACATTCTGGAGATGAAAGGTAGAGATGGTTGCACAATATAGTGAGTATACTCAAGGTCATGGAACGTACATTTAAAAATAACTAAAATGCTAAATTTTATGTTATGTACATTTTACCATAGTACATAAATTTTAAACTTATGTATGGCACAGTTGTTCTAAGCAAGGCACACAGAAAAGTAATAAAAATGTGAAAAATCTCTGTAATACAGACGGAGAAGACTCTGATTCTACAATATATAAAGTGTGTTTGCAAATTGATACTAATTCAACAGAGCATCAGAAATCTCTAAGAAGAGATAATCTGTGGATGAGCAAATATAAATGGGCAAGAAATGTGGGAAAAAAATGCCCCAAGTCCCTAGCCATTAGGGGAATGCAAATTAAAGAAACAGTAATTTAGGGGCAACCACTTCAGGTCCCCTCTCACTGTGGGATCTTTCTGGTCCTCTCAGTAAATCCTGTTTTAAAAAACAACAACAGTAATTTATAACTTTATTCTTCACAGACCGACAAAAGGTTAAATGGGTGAGAACACAATGTCTGCAACCATATATTGTCATGGCTTTTATGAAGGTCAATATGATTACAGTCATTAAATAGAAAACACACATTTCCTTCAACAAAGTAATTCCCCCCTACTGTTGCCTATAATACAGTAACATGCTGTCCATGTTTATAGCTTAGGTGTGTGGTAGGCTATACCATGTAGGTTTGTGTAAGTGCAATCTATGATGTTTGCACAATGATAAAACTGCCTAAACACATGTTTCAGAAAGTATCCCCATTGTTAAGCTTACATGATTGTGGAAATATCAGCCACATAGGTTTCTTTTGAGGATTAAATGCAATAATTTCCATAATACTTTTAGAGGCCAGGCTTGCACTTAATGAGCATCCCGGAAATGAGAGCTATTTTGTATCATTTATTGTGATGATAATTAACATTTATGGAGCAGAATTGATCACAGGGCTTCAATTGTGCATTTTCTGGAACTTTTCCCCTTCAAAATTTTGCTCAATGGGACACTGAGAAGAAATTTGCAAGTCCGTATTAATGAACGGCTTTGTAATCAACTGATCCAGGGGTTATGTGAATGAAGATTCAGTTGGCACAATATAGAAATTCCCACAATAGACTCTTTAGGAAGGGAAGATGTGGATGTTCCCAAGCACAAAACTCCAGTCTAGACCCAGGGAAAGGAAGATGCCAGCGATTGACTGAGAGCCTGGCCTTTCCAGGGAAGAGTTAATCTGCTAATACCAAATCCAGTCCGACTCAGTAGGTCAGATAGGTGAGCCCAGCAGTGCAGAAAGTGAGACCAGGTCCTTCTGGAAGAAGGTCGTGAGCCTCTCCTACCACATTCCCACAATATTTCTCCCAAGACATCCGAGAGGTCCCAAGACTGAGTTTTTCACAGTCTTGTGGGTCCTGCATTTTCAATGCCTCTACCCAGACAAGCTGTCCGTTCCTTCCCCAGATCAGTCAGAACGGTGTCGAGTGCAAAAGACTGAGCTTGGGCTCACTTTCTCCCTTCCTGTAAAACTCTTCTCCCATTTCCCTTCCCTTCTTTGGGCTATAGCGTGAGGTGAACTTCCTCAGGCTCATGCTAACAAAAATAAAAATGCGTTAGTGAAACAATTTATGTACTTCTGAGTGTGCACACACATGCACACATTCAGTCCATAAGCAGATCGTCAAATAAAAGAGTTAGGAGACTTGACCTCGCCTAGACCAAACCTGTAGAGATAGGATTTAATTCTTTTTTTATTTCCCCAAAAGCAGAGAAGCAGGGAAATCCTTACCTCATGGTTACGCGAGTCAGGCAGCAGTTCTAAGTGTTTTGTTTAGTAAGGCTCCTCTGAGGTTCGGCCTGTATGTCTTGTGATTTTTAGGTAAGCTTAAACCCTGGGGCAAGGGCGTATAAGGAAGCCGAACCGCAGGGAATTAAATAAGCTGTGTTGTATCTTTGCCAAAACAAGAGGGAAAGGGAAGCAGAAATTGAAACTGAAACTAGCCCAGTTCCTGATCCTCTTGTTCTGTATTTGAAACAACAACTGAGAGAAGGCTGGTGAATTTGTTTCACGGATATGTGAATTCCTCTCTCCTGGGAGCAAGGAGATACTTTTTTATTTTTATTTTTATTTTTTTTTTGAGTTGGAGTCTCTGTCGCCCAGACTGGAGTGCAGTGGCTGCTCCCAGCCACCGCAGCCTCAAACTGCTGGGCTCTGGCGATCCTTCCGCCTCAGCCTTCCAAGTAGCCGAATTACAGGCATGCACTACCATGCCCGGCTGATTTTTTGATTTATTGTAGAGATGAGGTCTCGCTGCCCAGGCGGGTCTTGAACCCGCGGGCTCAGACAATCCACTCACCCCAGCCTCCCAAAGGCGCGGGATTGCAGGCTGAGCCACCGAGCCTGGCAAGGAGATGCTTTTTAGTGTGGCGTCCAGGATCCTAGAGTCCAAAGAGTCCCGTGAAAATCAGCTGGGTGAACTTGCTAAAGTCATGCCACTTCCTCTGCATCTCTGTGTGCTCACTGGGTACCAGCAATGATTTATTCTGTGGCATAAAATTCTGTACATCTCTGAGTCTTAACCTAATGTTGCTGCCGTTTTCCGAGAAGTTGTGTCTCACAAATTGTTCTCTTGCATGCCTTTGGATATCTTTCTGGAGAATGGCCTGTGACAATAAGCAGCCTTTAACCTCTTCCTTATTCATAGGAACAAATAAAATATATGTGCTAGCAATTTGAGTCTTCAAAGAAAACATCGTAGGCCTGAAGGAAAGCATTTTTCTTATTTTCAGTGCCCTCTAGTCCAGCCATCTAAGGTGTCCTGAGGCACCTCAGATGATTGTTGTAGCTATGGAAGATTGTCACAGCTGTGTCCAGTCTTCTTGGGATGATGCCACCCTGGCTTGGCCTACCTCAAACTGGTCCATGTGATTTTGTGTGCTCATACTAAGAGATTAAGGGGAATAAGGCTGTGCTGAGACTGAGATTCTGGGCACAGATTTGGTTTTTGCCAAGCTTCTGCTTCTCCCTACTTTGTGCTGGAAATTACTCCACTTTCCTGATACATGTAGTAAACAGATCATTCTCCAGTAGTGTCCACAAAGCAAACTTACCCCCAGCCACAGTTAATGTAATCAACAAAAGCCCTTTCTTGAGAGAGATCAGACTTGCTTCTCAGAAAAGCTGGATTTGAAAAGTGTTGGACCTGTAACAGATAAGTTTGAGTGTCATTGTCAACCATGTTTTCCCATGCAGCCTAATAATGATAAAAACAGAGAACGCTTATGCACAAACTGAGAAAAAGATCAAGTAATTGAGCTTAGAGAAATAGAACTGAGAGATGGAACATTCTGAAAGACAAAAGAGGTCTTCTGTCCATAGCTGTACCGTCAAGTGTCAAGAGGTGCTGTGCACAGTGGCTCACACCTGTAATCCCAGCACTTTGGGAGGCGGAGGCAAGTGGACTGCCTGAGCCCAGGGGGTTGAGACCAGTCTGAGAAACTTGTTGAGACCGTGTCTCTACAATAAATTTTAAAAAATAACTGAGCATGGTAGTGCATGGCTATAATTCCAGCTACTTGGAAGGCTGAGTTGGAAAGGTCACCTGAGCCCAGCACGTTGAGGATGTGGTAGCCGTGATTGTGTCACTACACTCCAGCCTGGATGACATAGTGAGACTCTGACTCAAAAAGAAAAAAAAAAAAAAGAGTCAAGACCATGTAGTGTTTCATGAAGTTTCCAGATGAGTACTGAGTAGTGTGAAACCAGGCTACGAAGGACTATGGATTTGGGAACATAAATGTTTCTAGTGCTACAGAAACCCAGCACTCAGAACCAGATCCACCTCAAATTCTAAAGAAAAGCATCAGCCCTTTGCTGCCTATCCTGGAAGTCAGTGACTGAATTCCGGATAACAGCATAAAAAAGGAGAATTAAGAGAGGTAATTCTATTTTCAGCCAGCTTCCTCTATATAGGAAGACCCTCCTATCAAATACAAAAATCTAGCCAGTAATTAAGTAATGAGACTTTTGGCTGTAACTTTTGATTTCAACTCAACAGAAATGAATGTCCAACAGGACATTTGATGGTACAGGAATGAAGGAAAGAAACCAGTACCAAGACAGCCTCCTCACCCCTGTGCACTGGGGCAGGAGGTCAAAGCAAGTTGCTGTGGCCTAGAATAGAAAACCTTCTAATGCTCCAGCATGGACACCCACATTCTGAATCCGATTCCAACTCAACCTCAAAAACAATTCATGGAATTTGAGTTTAAATACTTAGCAACTACCTGGTACATAGATGCATGCAAAGAAGAGGTGACTACTATTATTATTATGTTCAGTCATCGAGTTAGAAATGATGCTTCCTACCTTGTCTTTTAAAATAAGAAGCAGAGCCAGGCTCGGTGGCTCAGCCTGTAATCCCGTGCCTTTGGGAGGCTGAGGTGAGTGAATTGCCTGAGCCCTTGGGTTTGAGACCCGCCTGGGCAGCGAGAATTCATCTCTACAATAAATCAAAAAATCAGCCGGACGTGGTGGCGCATGCCTGTAATTCCGGCTACTTGGAAGGCTGAGGCGGAAGGATCGCCGGAGCCCAGCAGGCCGAGGCTGCAGTGGCCGGGAGCAGCCACTGCACTCCAGTCTGGGCAACAGAGTGAGACTCCAACTCAAAAAAAAAAAAAAAAAAAGAAGAAGCAGGCTGGACACAGTGGCTCAGCCTGTAATCCCAGCACTCCGGGAAGCCGAGGCAAAAGTATTACCTGGGTCAGGGAGTTCGAGACCTGTCGGGGACCGGCCCCGACCTGAGGGGAGTTGGACCCGCACTGGAGGATCAGGACGTGGCGAGAAGAAACAACTCAGAGGCAGTTCTTCTGGGATCAGTCTGATCAGGACTGAGTCCGTTTATTCTCAGTTTTACACCAGAATTTATACTATTTTTCAAAACCTCCAGCAGTGTGAAATATTTCTGCTGGGGGTGCATGATTCCAATGACGCACACAATATATGTGGAAATCTGCATTATAAAATTCACATGTTTCAAGCACAATAGATAACAAACTCCCTGAAGCATGATGATTTCACAAAACTTTCATTAACAGCTATTTTTATTTTAGTACAACGAATAACCATAATAATAACTAAATTTTACTATTCAAACAAGCATAATGTTTCCCATGGCAGCATACATTAATTTTATTGTACATCAAGATTACAGTTTAACTAAGCATAAACTAAGTGAAGAAATGGGAACGCTGAGTACAGTGTCCCTCAAACCCTAAATCCATATAGAATAAGGAAGAGAAAGACACTGGTATCAACATCCCCCAACTTACTATGTGAATATGTTTCCTATAAAAGCGAAAAGTATGCCAAGGTTTTGTCCCCCAATACACCTGTGACTGGATCTCTATCTGCCATGCACAAGCATATCGGGAGATAATTCCCAAGCACAAAACTTATACCAGCCATAAATGTTGTATACTAAAAATTATCTCCAAATACCTATTATAAAATGATAAAATGATAGAACATACATTAGTTAGAAGAAGAAAAGAGAGACGGTAGTCTCAGTGTCTCACAAGCTTTAAACTTTAAATCTTCAAAGCCTGTCATAGACACTGTACTCCAGAGTCCCTCGTGAAATGCTGAATAGTGAGAGGCAGAAAACGTTAACTGCAGTGAACGACAAACCCAATGCTTACTTTACCATTGAAGTCTGCCAGACACTGAAGTCGACGCCTCTAAGCAGAAATTCATAGTGCAAGATTGAAATTCAAGAGTAAGTGAAAGTGCCTAGGCTTCACTCTCCAATAGGCCTGTGAGTGAGTTTCATTATTACCATACACAGGCACATTAGAGGGCAATTCCCAAGTAGAAGGAGACAAAGCAGCAGGCACAGATTCACACCGTGTAGCATAATATGTGAGTAAAACTATAAGTGTATATATATTATTCTAAAACTTCCTGCTAGAGGGTCTGCTTTAATAAATCAAATAGTAGCTGTCACACTCTTGGACAAGGAAATGCACGGTTGCCATGACGATGGCCAGGGGCTGAAGCAGGCTGAGAGTTTCGGCATGTAGTGAAACTAGAAACGTTCTGCCTGGCTAGAGGCAGGACAACAAAACTATTAAAGCAATTTTAATTTCTAACCTAGGTAATCGGGGAGAAACTGCTTATGGGAACAAAAGCTGCATGACTAGTATACCAGGAAACAGAAACTTAAAAATGTCTTAGAAAGAAATGAAACTTAGAAAGACATGGAAACACAGAATAATTCTACTGTAAAGCTTTCCATAAGGTGTTTTCTATCCTGATTAAGAAGTTTATATCCTAATAATATAAGTTTTGCTGCCATATATGCACACTGGTCACTATTCATATGCTGGCACTATAGGTGTTACTGATATCCTTGTGTCAGAGGCGATCTTCTAGATGGGCCTTTATAAGCCTCAGCTGTGTAGCTATGGATGTTGGCTCCCAACAGAGACCAGCCTGGGCAACTTGGAGAGACCTCGTCTGTGCAATCAATCACAAAAATTAGCCAGGCATGGTGGCATTCATCTGTAGATTCAGCTACAGACTCAAAAAACAAAATGAAACAAAACAAAACAATGAAATGAGCACTTCAAATAGTCAAATGTTCTCCCTCCCAAATCCCTGCCTGCTTGTCTATTGTTTCTCTGAAGCTATGGTAATGTCATTAGAAAAGACAGCAGGTTGACATAAAAAAAAAAATAACTTAGGAAATGCTAAGCATTTCATGGGTCTGACAGGTTGGTTATATGAAGTCTAAAAGTCAACTCAAAAGGGTTGACCAGGAGTGCAGTGGCTCATGCCTATAATCCCAGAATTTTGGGAGGCTGAGGTGGGAGAACCCTTGAGGTCAGAAGTTCAAGAGTAGCCTGGGCAACATAGTGAGACCTTGTCTCTACAAAACAAACATTTTTAAAAATTCGGAACTCTGCTAATGTCAAATAATTTCAGCCCCACCCTCAACACTGCAAAATCTTTTTCTCCTGCTTCTTCCCACTTTGGATATTAATGTTGTTAGAAGAAACGTGGACAAGAGGGTTCACAGAGTAACAGATTCTTTACTCATTTTTTCCAAGTTCTCAACACATAAGCACATTTTGATTTTCTCTTCTGTCACAATGGTTTTTGATGAAAATGTGAGAGCCAAATGTGGTTTCAAACAATGGGCCGGCTGGGCGCGATTCCTCATGCCTGTAATCACAGAACTTTGGGAGGCTGAGGCAGGAGAACTGCTTCAGCCCAGGAATTGGAGACCAACCTATTCATCATAGTGAGACCTTGTCTCTACACAAAATACAGAAATTAACTGGGCATGGTGACGCTCACCTGTAATCCCAGCCACTTTGGAGGTTGAGGTGGGAGGATTGCCTGAACCCAGGAGATGGAGGCTGTTTTGAGCGGGGATCACACCTCTGCATTGCGGCATGGGTGACAGAGTGTGTGAGACCCTGTCTCAAAAAATAAAAATAAAAACAAAAACAATAGGCTTTGTGAATTTTGAAGATAGACTGGAGAGTGTGGTAGGGCATCCTAGCTTCTTCGCCTGTATGGGTATCCCCAACCAATCCTAAACAGAGAGGTTGAAAATGAGTAGAGTCACCTAACAGTGGCAAACTTACTTCATGGGGAGAGAAGTAGGGTAGTAAGGGAACATTTGAGCAAGAGTCAAATTCCACTTTTGTTATACAGTGATCCAGATGTCCGGTAATCCTGCAGCCTTAGTAGAGGACAGGTAATTAAAATCTCAACGGTCATAGTAATCTCTCAGCTACTCATGGAGAAAAGAGAATAACAGGGCATCAGTGGGACCAGAAGTTTTCTTTTCAGTATTTTACCTTCCTAGGAAGTGGAGCTGTTATGGTCCGAGTAATGTTCGGCTGCTCCCATAGATACCACTAAATCAAAGGGGCAGGGAACTGGTAGAAAGAAGTTTATTTCTGAGTTCGAATCCAGGGAGCAGAGCCAGATTCAAGGTCTTTCAAAATGCTTCTGCTTCCACTCTAGGCTTTTACAGTTCACTTTTATAGTCCAGAGTTGTTAGTACCTACACGTTAGCCATGTGGCCAGCAGAGCATTGTACAGAACTTGAGTTTCAGCCATATTTATCGATAGTGACATTTTTCTTTTCTTTTTTTTATTATAAAGATGTGGGGTACAATTCAGGGTTAGGTATTCAAACGTTGATTATGCAGGCACCCTTGCTGATGAGGTATGCCCCTCCCTCCCCTAGCAGTTTCCCTCCACTGCCAATCCCAACCCCCTCCCCTGACAGTTTCCACTACCAATGCCTTTCTTATGGTAGTATATAGTTCAAGATCTGCTTATGAGTGAGAACATGTGGTACTCTGTCTTTGTTTCTGTGATAGATCACTGAGTATGATCGACTCTAAATCCATCCAAGTTGCTGCGAAGTCCATATGTTTGTCCTTTATGGCTGCATAATATTCTGATAGTGACATTTTTCTGTCCAGACTTCCCTGTGCCAGATATCAGAGGTATCTCATAGCTTGTATCAGTGGGGCCTGGCAGAAGCATTAACAAAGCTTGCTGTAGAGTAAAGGACCTAAGACATCACGCATTACTCAAAAGTTATACAAATCACAAAGCTTACAATTACATTGATGCAACACTTATGTAATTTGCAAGGCTTATGATTACATTGGTACTATATTATTCAAACTTATAACCACTCAGAAAAAGGGAGTAAAAGGAGATTTGCTTCTTTCAGTGAATGGGGCGTAGACTACAGGAAAGTCAAGGATCCCCTGAAGCTACTTGCCGGGAATGGGGTGTCTCTGTATCAGAGCTTGAATTCCTATCTCTCCTATAAGAACATGAGGGAAGAAATTAAATTTGTCTTTAATAGCTAAAAAAGTGACCAGCCGGGTGCGGTGGCTCAGCTGTAATACCTGCACTTTGGGAGGCTGAGACAAGAGGATTGCCTGAGCCTGGGAGTTCGAGCAAATCACAGCAAATCACAAAAATTAGCCAGGCATGGTGACATGTGCTTGTTGCTCCAGCAACTTGGAAGGCTGAGGCAGAAGGATCACCTGAACCCAGTCGGTTGAGGATGTGGTGGCATGAATATGCCACTGCACTCCAGCATGGGCGGCAGAGTGAGACTCCGACTCAAAAAAAGAGAAAAAGTTACAAAATTGGTCCCCACATTCTGTGTATCTGTGCTTCTGTGTTCTCAGCTAATTACCTTACATTCTGTACCTGATATGTTTTCTACCTATTAGGCCAAAGAGTCCCGGAGAGAACCCTTATGACATTTCTTTAACTTCATGTACGGCAATGTGTAGCCAAAACAATTCTGAAAATAAAGAGGCAGAGAATATTTTCAAAATGAATGACAACTCTATCCAGGCAGGTGGAGGATACTCTGGTGCGGGGCTGCCTCTGTGAGCGTAGCTGGCAGCTCAATACAGCCCTCAGTCTCTACCGCAGAAAACCCCTCATTGCAAGACCTCATCTCTACAATAAACCAAGAAAAATTAACTGGGCAAGATGGCACATGCCTGAAGTTCCAGCTACTTGGAAGGCTGAGACAGAAGGATCACCTGAGTCCAGCAGTTCGAGTGTGCAGTGGACATGAGCATGCCACTACAATCCAGCCTGGATGACAGTGAGACTCTGATCCAAAAAAAAAAAAGAAAAGAAAAGAAAAGAGGCAAGAGGCTGGGCATGGTGGTTCATGCCTGTAATCTAAGCATTTAGGAAGCCTGAGGTGAGAGGATTGCTTGAGTCCAGGTGTTCAAGAACAAAATAGGAGCCGGGCTCGGTGGCTCAGCCTGTAATCCCACGCCTTTGGGAGGCTGAGGTGAGTGGATTGCCTGAGCCCATGGGTTCAAGACCCGCCTGGGCAGCGAAACCTCATCTCTACAATAAATAAATAAATAAATAAATAAACCAGCTGGGCGTGGTAGCGCATGCCTGTAATTCCTGCTACTTGGAAGGCTGAGGCGGAAGGACTGCCAGAGCCCAGCAGGTCGAGGCTGCGGTGGCCGGGAACGGCCACTGCACTCCAGTCTGGGCGACAGAGTGAGACTCCAACTCAAAAAAAAAAAAAAAAGAGCAAAATAGGCAACACATCGAGATCTCATCTCTATAAAAATAGCAAGAAAGAAAGAAAAAGAAGGAAGGAAAGAAAGAGAGAAACTAGCTGGCTGTGGTGACACACACCTAGTATTCCTAGTTACTAGGGAGGCTAAAGGATTGCCTGAGCCCAGGAGGACTCAGGTGAGCCATGATCATGCCATTGCCCTCCAGCCTGGGTGACAGAGTGAGATTCTGACTCAAAAAAAAAAAAAAAAAAACAAATAGGCAAGAGAGTCAGAGGGAGAGAAATCCACACGAAGAATGAAGCAGAGACATTTGAAGATGCTACAGTGTTGACTTTGAAGACAGACAAATAGGCCATCAGGCAAAAGATAAAGGCAGCCTCTAGAAGCTGGAAAAGGCATAACAAAGGGTGTCCCCTAGACCAGGGGTCCCCAACCCCTGAGTCACCGTCTGCTGCCTGTCTGTGGCCTGATAGGAACTGGGCCACATAGCAGGAGGTGAACAGCAAGCAGGCAAGCAAAACTTCATCTGTATTTAGAACTGCTCCCCGTCACTCTCATTATCGCCTGAGCTCCGTCTCCTGTCAGGTCAGCTGCGACATTAGATTCTCATGAGTGCGAACCCTATTGTGAACTGTGCATGGGGGTCTCTAGGCTGTGCACTCCTTATGAGACTCTGCCTGATGATCTGAGGTGGGGCTGAGGCAGTGATGCTAGTGCTGGAGAGTGGCTGAGAATACAGATTAACATTAGCAGTGAGGTTTGACTACGCAGAGACCATAGTAAATCAATTGCTTGCAGACTCATAACAAAATAATACTTCATTAGTTCATAATATATTACAATATAATCATAATAGAAATAAAGTGCACACTAAATGTAATGCACTTGAATCATCCCCAAACCATCACCCCTCCATCCTGGACCATGGAAAAATTTTATTCCACGAAACAAGTCCATGATGGCAAATAGGTTGGGGACCACTGCCCTAGAGCCTCCGAGGATTGTAGCTGTCTCAGTACCTTGACTTTGGCCTAGAAACTCATTTCAGACCATACAGACCATAAGATAATAAATTTGTGAGTTTTGAAGTCACCAAGTTTCTGGTAATTTGTGAAAGCCACAACAGGAAACTAAGAAATACATATACAAGGATGAAAAATAAAAATGTTTTTCCTCCTAATATTATTGGTGCATTGCCCTGGGTGCACTGTCTTTTAATAAAATGTGATTAGCCAGACTCAGTGGCTCAGCCTGTAATCCTGCACTTTGGGAGGTTGAGGTGAGTGGATTGCCTGAGCCTGCGGGTTTGAGACCCACCTGGGCAACTTGGTGAGACCTCATGTCTACAATAAATCAAAAAATTAGCCAGGTGTGGTAGTGCGCGCCTGTAGTTCCAGCTACTTGGAAGTCTGAGGCGGAAGGATTTCCGGAGCCCAGCAGGTCGAGGCTGCGGTGGCCGCTCCCGGCCACTGCACTCCAGTCTTGGTGACATTGTGAGACTCCAACTCAAAAATAAATAAATAAATAAATAAATAATAAAATGTGATTATTCATAGTTAAAGGTAATTGCTACAGATGGCGTCTAAGATTATTTTTCATATTCTTGTCTAGATCAGTATCAGCAAATGATACTGATTTTGAATAAAATGGCACGAAACGAGGAATTCCCTGGAACAATTTGACATTGAATTAAACTTAAAACATCTTCATGGAAAGAGATGGCCTTTCATTGATTGTATATTTATTTTACTGTCTCTTACTGGACTGTAAGGTTTGGGAAAAGTATCTTCCTGTTCAGTATCCAGCATTGAAAACAATCTGTTGATAATGTCGACTTAAATCACAAGATTTATAAGTTTAAAAATGAGAATTTTATTTCTTGGGAAGGGTCACAACATGCAGGCTGGGAAGTGAAGCCTTTGGGGAGAGTACAGGAATAGACACTTCGAGGGAGTGTGGACGGTACAGGAGTTTCATGCTTGGTGGTTGGGCTAGACATACACGTGTAACAGGTTCCAGGAGAAGGCTGTGTAGGAAAGTCCTCTGCACGTGTGGTAAGCAAGCATGCATGTTAAATATGTTCACTTCTGGGTGGAGACTTTGCATCAAAATGCAATAGGATTAGGCTCTCTAAGTCAAAAGGTGAACTGGAAGGCACAGAAATGCCCTGGGTGCAGCCTCCATGGATCAGCCAGAACCAGTCCATGTGGCTGGAAGTCACCTATAAGGAAGGAATGCAGGTCACTTGTCCCCTTGAAACAGCAAAAGGAGAGTCTGGCTGCTGTGCCAGGGAGTAGGCTGAAGTCAATGAAGGAGTGAGTCTTCCATTCTCTCTTCGTTAAGGTTGGTGTCTGTTTAACTCTTAGAAAAAATGTCTAAGGGCAGTTAGCAAGGGAAGGAATTACGTGACGTGTGGCTGAGTTCTCATCTTGTCATGGCCAGAAAACTCAGTTTTTAAGTTTTTCTGGAGTTTCCTTTGGTCAAAGGCGTCTGTCCAGAAGGTCGTGGGACTTCTGATTTCATATTTATTTCACAATGAAAAAAATGAATAAAACATTTCAGTGTGGGCAACCCCTTTGGGTCCCCTCTCACTGTGGGAGCTTTTCTGTCCTCTCAATAAATCCTGCTTTAAAAACAAAACAAAAAACACAAAACCAAAACATTTCATTGTGCATAAGTTTTGTGTTTCTTTCGCTACAAATCTATCCAACAAACTTTTTTCTACTAAATAGCATCCACACAAATGGTTTTTCTCTTTCTCGTGCATACACATTCTGTTTCCCGCTTTTCTGAATACAACTAATATTTTATCAGATTTCAGTAATCGTTCAAAAATTACATCACTACAGCAAATTACACAATGTGTTTCTGAAAGTAGCAAGCATAAAAGATGGACAATACATGTTGACTGAAAATGCAATGAAACGTGCGAGTGGCCGCTCTCTTGGTGCCTAGGGATTCTGCCCCACTGAGATCTCCCAGTCAACAGCCAGTCTCAGAGCCTTTTCATAGTACTCCAGTGCCTCATTCAGGTTTCCTTTCAACTTGTGAACAAACCCAAGGAGGCTCAAACTTTCCAGATCTGATGCATTTCTCTGAAGTTTCCTGAAAGCCAATTTCTTCAAAGAATTGATACTTTTATCCCGTATAAAGGATACCCTTTTTATTTGTATTGCTTTTAAATAATGGATCATTGCATCGGCTTCAGATTTCTTTTGAAATTCCTGAAATTGGCCATAGCTGAAATGTATTTCCTGCATTGTTTCTTCTACTACTGGATTCATGGTTAGCACTTTGTGATAAGTCTCTTCAGCTTTTCTGTAATTGCCTGCTTCTACATACATTTTTGCCAGGTCAATGTAAGCCATCTCAAAGGTGGGCTTGATTCCACAGCAGATTCAAAATGAAATATGGCTGAATGTACAATTCTACGTAGATCTTCCCTATCTGGCCCTCTAGGCTGCATGCTGGTAGCTCCCTTAATTTGGATCATTTGTGCCCTGTAACAAAGTCCTATCTGGTGATGCAGGAAGGCAGATGTGGGTGTGGCCTGCAAGCCCCTTTTTAAGAGTGGAAGCGCTTTATCCGGACAACCTTTTCTTCTATAAAACTTGGCTGCATATCGAAGGACATAGACCTGGGAAGACGTGCTGTCCAGAGTCTCTTCAATGTACCTTTCTCCTTCAGCTGTCCGTCCTAAATCTTGAAGCTTCAGGGCAAGGAGAACCTTAATATATACATTTTCTGGGTTTAGCCTGAGAGCCCGTTCTAGAGGCTGTAGAGAAAATGTCTTGTGACCCTTTATTGAGAATCTAAAGTTATCCAGGCGATACATGGCGATTGCATACCCGACGTTGAACTCAGGGTTGTCAGGGTCCACTTGCAGAGCCTTTTCAAAGCAGGCCTTGGCCCGTTCATAATTTTGTCCTCCACATTTCAGTAAGGCCCATCCTTCCTTACTGTCCACTTCAGGACACTCCATTCTATAGCGAAAAAGACTTCTAGACTTCTTGCAAGTGTTCTCCACCTTGTCCAGGTAAGTCTGGGCTTCTGACAGCTTGCCCATGTGGTAATACACCCAGGCATAGTTGCCCCAGGTCACCAGACTGTTCACATCTGCTTGGTCGGTTTGTTCTCTCTGGATTAAGTCATCAGCCTCTTTCAAGATCTCCAGGGCTTCCTCATTCCGGCCTTTCAAGTGTTTCACATAGGCCAGTAGGTTGTGCATTCCCACATTTTGTGTGGAGTCTAGAAACTCAATCTGGTCCCAGGCCCTGTTTTCTATATCAGGCATTTCATTGTTTTCAAATTGCAACTCCCATGTGAAGTGACATCTCAACTGCTCCAGCTTCTCCTTGATCTGATGATCGTCAGCACTTTTACTGTTAAAATAAAAGCAGATTTTCTTGGTTAGGTGAGGGGCAGCCAAGACAAAATAGCCAGATAAAACACCTTGTGGCAACTTGGTGGGGGTTGCTGTGAGGGAGGGAGGTAATGGGGGCTCCAATGCGTGAGTTTTAGACTGTGGAAGGTGGTGGGACATGGACGAGCCTGGGAAGTCCACCATAATTTGGAAGACATGTCCTGGTTGCAGGAGTTTGATCATGGAACAGTTTCTGAGGACCAAATGCCTGCCAGGCACTACCCTGGGTGCCAGGGACACCCTGTGAACAAGCAAACGAAGGCCTGACTCTAAAGCTGACAGACTAGTGGGCTAAGCCATCCATAGATAAGTCAACAAACAAGATTGTCTAAGGAGGTAGGTAGCGCTTTAAAGAAATGTAGATGGGCTCATGGGATAGATTGAAGTGAGTAAGGAATAAGCCTTACGAAGGTCTGGAGTAGAGCATTCCAGACAGACAGACTAGCATATGCAAAGGCCAAATAGTGGGAACAAACTTAGCAAGGTCAAGGAGAGAAAAAAGGCCCCTGGGGTGGAGCAAAAAAAGGCAGAATGAAAATGCAGGCAGGTGAAGCCAAGGACTTAGGATCCAAATCTTCTAAGTTTTATTTCTAGGAAAAGAATAATGAGTTCGTGTTGACCTGGAACTCGGTGGAAGATGATTGAAGGTTTCCAGGCAGATGAGTGACACGTTCTGATTGATGAACACGACTTTATGATTACTCCTGGCCCCTCATTACAAAAGATGTGTCTCTTCTGTTGCCCTTGAGCAGGGAGAATGTGTGAAACCTGACTGATAGGCATTAAAGTCGCCCTATTGTATAGATATGAAAAACTGAACCTCAGGGAGGTGGAGACTTGGCCTTTTAAGAACCCAGGTCTCCCAACTCCATTTCGTGCCTTCAGAATTTTCCTCTTAGTGTCCAGATATAATAATTGTCACTTTCTAAAGACCCTTCAGATATTTTCCTTTGCTTTGATGGTGGTTCTCTAAATTTGGGCACATTGGTATCACTTGGGGGTTGTTAAAATTCCCAAAACAAAAGCATCTAAAAGCTGCCAAGAAGAAAACACACACCCTACATTTTTGTGCTTGTCCTTGAAAGGAGTACCCTTATCAGATTTACTTCAGAATCCTTTCTTTTTAAAGCTACTCATGAACTGTAAATGTTGTTTGGCTCCTGTACTTTCTAGTCAAACAAGTACTCTGTGCTCCACAGCCCCATTTGTAAAATGGGGATAATAAATGGTATTTATCACACTGGGTTTCATGGGGAATAAGCCTATCAATGCAAAATACTTAGAGCACATTACATGTTATATGAAAATTTCTTGTCTAAATAATGAGGTAATTAGGACAGGAATCCGTTAGAAAATAATGTTTGGGACACATTATTGACTTAAGATCTCAGACTGCATAAAAACTAGAAAATTAGGCCGGGTACGGGGGCTCACGCCTATAATTCCAGCACTTTGGGAGGCCAAGGTGAGAGAATTGCTTGAGCCTGCGGATTCGAGACCATCCTGGGCAACTTGGTGAGATTCATCTCTACAAGAACACTACCAACAAAGTGACAAGACAATTCACAGTTTGAGAAAAAATATTTACAAATCATGTATCTGATAAGGGGATACTATCCAGAATATATAAAGAGCCCAACAACTCAGCAACAAAACTGAGTTAACACTAGGCAATAGATCTAAGTAGACATTTCTCCAAATAAAATATACAAATAAGGCCTGGCGTGGTGCTCAAGCCTTAATCCCAGCACTTTGGAAGGTCAAGATGAGGGGATTGCTGGAGTCCAGGGGTTCAAGACCAGCCTGGACAGCCTGGTGAGACCTCATCTCTACAATAAATCAAAAAGTAGCCTGGCATAGTAGCATGCACCTGTAGTTCCAGCTACTTGGAAGGCTGAGGTGGAAGGATTGCCTGAGCCCAACAGGCTGAGGCTGCGGTGGTTGTGAGCATGCCACTGCACTCGAACTTGGGCGACAGAGTGAAACACCAACACACCAACTAAAAAAAAAAAAAAAAAAAAAGAAGGAAGAAAAAGAAAATATACAAATAGCCAATAAGCCCATGAAAAGACGCACAATATCACTAATCATTAGTGAAATGCAAATCAAAACCACAATGAGATACCACTTCTGAACCATTAGAGTGGCTACTATTCAACAGCAACAATAGAAAATAACAAGCTTTGGTGAGGATGAAGAGAAACTGAAACACTGGCGTGCTGCTGGTGAGGAATAAGCTGCTGTGGAAAATGGTATGGTAAGTCCTCAAAAAATTAATTACAGAATTACTCTTCGGGCCAGGCACGGTGGCTCACGCCTATAATCTCAATACTTTGGGAGGCTGAGGTGAAAGGATTGCCTGAACCCACCGGTTCGAGACCAGCCTGGGCAACTTGGTGAGACCTCATCTCTACAATAAAACGAAAAATTAGCCAGGGGTGGTGGCGCATGCCAGTAGTTTCAGCTACTTGGAAGACTGAGGCAGATGGATCACCTGAGCCTCGCAGGTGGAGGCTGCGGTGGACGTGAGCATGCCACTGCACTCCAACCTGGGCGACAGAGTAGGACTCCAACTCAAAAAAAAAAAAAACGAAAGAAAGGACATTCTGATACATGTTACAACATGAATAAACCATGAAAACATTATGGTAAATGAAATAAGGCAGTCACACACAAAAAGCAAATATTATGTAATTTTATTTATATGAGATACCCAAAGTGCTGGGATTACAGGCTTGAGCACCATGCCTGGCCTTATTTGTATATTTTTATTTGGAGAAATGTCTACTTAAGTCCTTTGCCATTAACACATTTCTCAGAGAGTATCCCCATTGTTAAGCCATACATGACTGTGGACATACCAGCTTCATAGGTTTCTTTTGAGGATTAAATATAGTAATTTCCATAACACTTTTAGAGGCCAGGCTGGCACTTAATCCCGGAAGTGAGAGCTCTTTTGTATTCAGAAAGAAGAATAGCAGTTACCACAGGATGGGGGAGGACATGCGGACTTAGCATTTTATGGGTGTGAGTTTAGGAAGATGAAAAGGTTCTGAAGATGAGCCAGACACAGCGGCTCACACCTGTAATCCCAGCACTTTGGGAGGCAGAGGTGAGAGAATTGCCAGAGCCTGGGGGCTTGAGACTAGCCTGGACAACTTGGCGAGTCTTCATCTCTACCATAAACCAAAAAATTAGCCAGGTGTGGCGGTGGGCACCTGTGGTTCCAGCTACTTCAAAGACTAAGGCAGAAGGACTGCCTGAGCTCAGCAGGTTGAGGCTGCAAAGGCTGTGAACATGCCACTGCACTCCAGCCTGGACGACAGGTGAGACTCTGACTCAAAAACAAAACAAAAAACATTCTGGAGATGAAGGGTGGTGATGGTAGCACAATACAGTGGCTGTACTTAAGGTCATGGAACCGTACCCTTAAAAATAATTAAAATGCTAAATTTTATGTACGTATATTTTGCCATAGTACAAAAATTTTAAATTTATTTGTGGCACAGTTGCTCTACGCAAGGCAAATATGAAAATGTGAAAAATATTTGTAATACAGGGGAGAAGACAATATATAAAGTGTGTTTGCAAATTGATAATAATTCAACAGAGCATCAGAAATGTCTAAGGAGATAATTTGTGGACAAGCAAACATAAATGGCCAAGAAACACGAAAAAAAAAAAAGCCCCAAGTCCCTAGCCATTAGGGGAATGCAAATTAAAGAAACAGTAATTTAAAACTTTATTCTACATAGAGCAGCAAAAGGTTAAATGAGAGAACACAATATCTGCAACCATATATTGTCTTGGCTTCTATGAAAGTCAATCTGATTCTAGTCATTAAATAGAAAACATACATTTCCTCCAAGTAAGCCCTCCCACTGTTACCTATAATGCAGTAACATGCTGTCCAGGTTTATAGCTTAGATGTGTAGTAGGCTATACCATGCAGGTCTGTCTAAGTGCACTTTATAATGATGAAATTGCCTTAACACATTTCTCAGAAAGTATCCCCATTGTTAAGCCATACATGACTGTGGACATACCAGCTTCATAGGTTTCTTTTGAGGATTAAATATAATAATTTCCATAATATTTTTAGAGGCCAGGCTGGTAATTAATAAGCATCCCGGAAGTGAGAGCTATTTTATATCATTTGTGATGATGATAATTAACATTTATGGAGCAGAGTTGATCACAGGACTTTGCATTTTCTGGAACATTTGCCCCTTCAAAATTTTGTCCACTGGGCACTGAGAAGAAATTTGCCAGTCAGTATTAAAGAACAGCTTTGTAATCAGCTGATCCAGGAGTTACGTGAATGAAGATTCAGTTGGCACAATATAGAAATATATTCCCACAATAGGCTCTTTAGAAAGGGAAGATGTGGATGTTCCCAAGCACAAAACTCCAGCCAAAACCATGGAGAGGATGCCAGGGAGCCTGGCCTTTCCAGGGAAGAGTTAATCTGCCAATCCCAAATCCAGTCTGACCCAGAAGGCAGGACGGGAGCCCAGCGGTGCAGAAAGTGAGACCAGGACTCCAAGAAGAAGGCTGTGAGTTTCTCCCATCATACCCCCACAATATCTCTCCCAAGACATCTGAGAGACCCCAAGACTGGTATGGTTTTTTAATATAAATTTTTTATTTTGAAGATGTGGGGTACAATTCAGGGTTAGGTATACAAATGCCCATTATGCAGGTACCCTTGTTGATGAGGTGTGCCCACCTCCAAGACTGAGGTTTTCACAGTCTTGTGGGTCCTACATCTTCTCCATGGTGGGGAGCCAGCAGAAAGCAATGCCTCTACCCAGACAAGCTGTCCATTCCTTCCCCAGATTAGCCTGAAGGGTGTCCGGTGGAAAAGACTGAGCTTGGGCTTACTCTCTCCCTTCGTGTAAAACTCTTCTCCCATTTCCCTTCCCTTCTTTGGGCTACAGCGTGAGGTGAACTTCCTCAGGCTCATGCTAACAAAAATAAAAATGCATTAATAAAACAATTGACGTACTTCTGAGTGTGCACACACATGCACACACTCAGTCCATAAACAGATAGTCAAATAAAAGGGTTAGGAAACTTGATCTCGCCTAGATCAAACCTGTAGAGATAGCATTTAATTCCCTTTTTCTTTTTCCCAGAAGCAGAGAAGCAAGGAAATCCTTACCTCATGATTGCTGTGATTCAGGCAGCAGTTCTGAGTGTTTTGTTTAGTCGGGCTCCTCTGAAGTCTGGCTGGTGTGTCTTGTGATTTTCAGGTAAGCTTAAGCCCTAGGACAAGGGTATATAAAGAAGCTGAACAGCAGAGAGTGATGTCAGCTGTGGGTGTGTCCTTGCAAGTGGGAAAACAAGAGGGAAATCGAAAGCAGAAAGTGAAACTGAAGCTGGTTAAGTTTCTGTTCCTCCTTGTTCTATTTTGGATGCAAGGATCAGAGGAGGCTGATGAATCAGTTTTATGGATGTGTGAATTCCTCTCTTCTGGGAGCCAGCAGATGCTTTTTAGTGCAGAGTCCAGGAACCTAGAGGCAAATAATCCTGTGAAAATCAGCTGGGTGAACTTGCTAACGTCATGCCATCCTCTGTATGCTCATGGGTACCAGCAGTGGTTCATTCTGTGGCATAAAATCCTGTGCAACTCTGAGTCTTAACCTAAACTTGCTGCCATTTTCTGAGCAGCTGTGTCTCACGAATTATTCTCCTGTATGCCTTTGGATATGCTTCTTTTTTTTTTTTTTTTTTTTTTGAGCTGGAGTCTCACTCTGCGGCCTAGGCTAGAATGCAATAGCACACTCACCACTACTGCAGCCTCAACCTGCTGGACTCAGATGATCCTTCCGCCTCAGCCTTCCAAGTAGCTGGAACTACAGGCACACACCCACATGGCCGGCTAGTTTTTTGACTTACTGTAGAGACGAGGCCTTGTCAAATTGCCCTGGTTGGTCTCGAACCCCTAGATATTAATAGGAATTAATATACCTGTGAGTGACAGGAGAAAAGAAACGGCCAACTGTGTGTGTGTGTGTGTGTGTGTGTGTGTGTGTGTGTATTTACAGATAAAGAAGATGAGAACTGGAGTGTCAGGGTACTAGACAGTAGGAGGGAAAATGAATGGAGAGGGACAGGGAGGTGCAGCACAGGTAACCTAGAGATCTGAGTAAATGCAAAGAATTGCAACACACAAAAAGGTTAATAAAGAAAAGTTGACTTAAAAGTAAATCAGAGAGAGAAACACAAGGAAGAGAGAAGATTCACCTCCCCAAGGTGGGGGAGGGGGACCAAAGCCAGGAAGCATGGCGACAGCCATGGCTTATCAAAGAGGACATGGCCACACCAGACTCTCGCAAGGCAATGGCCGCTGGTTGCTTGTGGTTGAGTCCTTTTAACTATTCCTCTAGACGGGGAAGATCATTAAGGTGATTGGGTGGTGGTCTGGTTCCACGTCATCCCAAAGGGGCAGGCAAGCGCAGGTACTGATGATGTCAGGTGATGGACAGCAGGCAGATGGGTGGGTTAGTCACATGATTGCTGCCATGGTGGGGCTTATCTGTGTCATGTAGTTCGCACAGGGCTGATTAGGTTAACCCTGGGGGGGGGCTCCTGCAAGACACTTGTTAGACATTTGCAATTCATGAACTGAGACATTTGCAACTCACAAACTCTTATGGCTTTGACTTTGACAAGGAATCAAAAGTTTACTAGCGATTATTATGCTAAACCATGAATGGTTGGGTTGTCCTGATCTTGCATCAGAAGGAGATTTGCCCAGGGGGGATGGGATAGGCTGCTGTTTGTTCTGCAGTAGAATGTCTGAATGCTTTCTAATGGTTACACTGAGGCAAAAAGACTAAAGAATAAGCTAAGTTTCTTCTAGGTTTCTATAGGTACCTTTCATGGAGGAAATGAAACTTTGAGAAAAGAACATTTCAGCACTAAGTTGTAAGTCCATTCCTGAGAATCCAAGACCAACTCTGCAAAGGACTGACCAATGATGTTGAGACACTGCATCGTATGAACCTCAGTTTCCTCAGCTGATCAACAGATGATTTGGAATAGATGAGCAGATCTCAGCCCTCCTTGCATATTAGAACTGAGTGAATTTTAAAAAATGCTGCCAGCTGGGCCCATCCAAGACGCATTGAACAGATCTATAAGAATAGGCCCCAGTTCAATATTAAAAATAAGCTGGGCATGTTGACTCATGCTGTAATCTGAGCACTTTGGGAGGTAGAGATGAGAGGATTGCCTGAGCCCAGGGGTTCGAGACCAGCCTGAGCAACTTGGTGAGACCTCTTCTCTATTATAAATTAAAAAATCAACTGGGTGTGGTGGCGTGCACCTGTAGTTCCAGCTACTTGGAAGGCAATGGCAGAAGGATCACCTGCACCCAGAAAGTTGGGTCTGTGGGGTCTGTGAGCATACCACTGTACTCTAGCCAGGACAACAGAGTAAGACTCTAACTCAAAACAAAACAAAACTCTCAGGTGATTTGGATGTACAGCAGGTCTGGGAACCAGAGTCCAGATTCTCCTGGCTGTCTACTGTGTGTCGGAAATTCTCTAATGAAGTGATCTGAGACTCAATCCTTGGAGTTACTCCCTCTCTTTGAGGGCCAGATTCAGTATCTTCATTACTTTGTGCCTCGTGTCCTCATCTACACAGCAAATAATGAATACCTCAGTCTCTTTTTTCACAGGATGGCATGGGAAAACGTAATTCTGAGCGTTTTTCTTTACTTATTATTATAGCATGATAGATGCTGAACCATTTGTGCTGAAATGTCTCACATATTCAACACAATTTAGAAATGGGTACCATACAAAGTGTACCTTTCCCAAGGCCATCACTTGCAGTCATAAATCTTCTATAAGCAGCTTGCTAAATTTAGGCCAGGTAGAACAGGATCTATTCACATGGTTGGTTACCTAAAGACAAGCTGGTTTCTTGTTAGGAACAAATTCAACCCCTAGGTGGCGTCACTTTCCACAGTTGGGTTTCTCAGTTGTGGGCATCCCTCCCAACTGAGTTACTGTAGAAGTTGCGACTGTACTTGTTTTTGGTTAATTATATAGTTACATGAAAGCATTATAGTGACCATGAGGTGGACTGGATGCGTTCACGCTAGGATCATAAAAACCAAAGGCTTAAATGATGGCATCGAACCATTTACGCTATGTTAGTTACATCATTGATTTTCTATAGATTTTTTTGTTTTCAGTTCATTCTGTGCATGGGGTGACTCGTGCCTATAATCTCAGCTCTTTGGAAGACTGAGGGGAAAGGGTCGCTTGAGGGTAGGCGTTCAAGACCAGCCTGGACAACATAGGGAGACCTCATTTTTACAAAAAAATTTTAAAAAAAATTAGCTGCTTGTGGTGCCATGTGCCTGTAGTCTCCTCTACTTAGGAGACTGAGGCAGGAGAATTGCTTGAGTCTAAGGGATGGAAGCTGTAGTGAGCCAAGATTGTGCCACTGCACTCCAGCCTGGAGAGATCCTGTTTCTTTCTTCTCTCTCTCTCTCTCTCTCTCTCTCTCTCTCTCTCTCTTTCTCTCTCTCTCTCTTTGAGTTGGAGTCTCACTCTGTCACCCAGGCTGGAAGGCAGTGGCATGCTCTGGGCCACCACAGCCTCAACCTGCTAGGCTCAGACGATCCTTGCACCTCAGCCTTCCAAGTAGCTGGAACTATAGGCATGCGCCACCATGCCCGTTTAACTTTTTTATTTATTGTAGAGATGAGGTCTCACCAAATTGTCCAGGCTGGTCTTGAACCTGTGGGCTCAGGCAATCCTCTCACCTAGCCCTCTCAAAGTACTGGGATTGTAGGTGCGAGCCACCATGCCCAGCCCTGTCTTATTCTTTTAAAAAATTCAGTTCATTATACATGACAGATTTCTAGATTTTTCTGTGTATAATTTATAATTTAGCATTTTATGGAGTCCCTCTGCTAATTATATAGTATATACTCTCCTATATTTATTTAATCACAAAGATATTCTTAGTTACAGCCTATTATCTTAAAAATGAAATTCTCAGTGTTTTGACCAATATAAGAAAATTATCATCTTGACCTTTGAGGTTATTCCTAAACTGCTTTCAATCACATCCATGAAGAAAGTACTTAGACATCAGAAACCCTTTGATGTGAATAGTTGGATGATTTTCACATCTACTCATGGGTCTTTAAGAAACCACTCAGCCCACCTTGACCCACAATGCAGCTAACTGCAAAATATCCAAGTACTATCAGAATGTTAAAAATCATTTCATGCCGGGCTCGGTGGCTCAGCCTGTAATCCCGCGCCTTTGGGAGGCTGAGGTGAGTGGATTGCCCGAGCCCGCGGGTTCGAGACCCGCCTGCGCAGGCGGGACCTCATCTCTACAATAAATCAAAAAATCAACCGGGCGTGGTAGCGCGCGCCTGTAATTCCGGCTACTCGGAAGGCTGAGGCGGAAGGATCGCCGGAGCCCAGCAGGTTGAGGCTGCGGTGGCCGGGAGCGGCCACTGCACTCCAGTCTGTGCGACAGAGTGAGACTCCAACTAAAAAAAAAAATCATTTCATTGTTTTTGCATTTCAGGCTAATTTTTAAGCAATTATAGACTTACAGAAGGTTATAGGAAAGATCCTGTGTACTTTTAATTGAATTTCATCAAATAGTGACATCTTATAGAACTGTCGTATAATATTAAAATCAGGGAAATGACTTTGGTACTGTGAGCGTATTTTGTAGATAAAATACGTCATAGGCTCCTCTTACAAATTCAGGAACACGGGACTTTGACTTAATCTAATCAATCGTATATCTGTGTATTTTTCCTTCCAAACTGAACATTTCTTTTCTTTTTTTGTTTTGTTCTGTGTTTTGAATCGGGGTCTTACTTTGTTGCCCAGGCTGGAGTACCGTGGCACAGTCACTCTCGGGTCACCATAGTCTTCACTTCCTGACTCAGGAGATCTTTCTGCCTCAGCCTACCAAATAGCTGGGACTACAGGCATGGACCAGCAAGTCTGGCTAAGTTTTTTATTTTTTGTAGAGACGGGGTCTCGCTATGTTACCCAGGCTGATCTTGAACTCCTGGGCTCAAGTGATCCTCCTGCCTCAACCTCCCAAAGTATTGTGATTGCAGGTGGAAGCACTCTTTTTTTTTTAATTAATAGAGAAAAGGCATACAGATTTTATTTAACGTGTATACAAGGGAGCCTTCAGAATGGAGACCTAACCTCCCAATGAGTTACTCAAACTTTCTGTTATTCTTTTTCTAAGTAATACCAACTTACTTATTCATGCAATCTATTTCACAATACACTTACAGCAGTCTCAGTGTAACAAAATCAACACAACAGCTCCACAATAATTGCTGAGTAGAGTTTAAGAAATTTTCTGTTATTTTTGCCTCTAAGCTATTCTACGTAATTAGACGTGGAGTCAAATTACAGTGTATAAAAATGTATAAAAATCACTAGAATCTTTCCTTTCTAGGCAAGTTTATCCCCTATTCCATATGTATTTTGACTCATTTGTCTTAGTTTGTTTTACTGTTTATATAGTAATACTTGACTTTTTGTCCAAACATTTTAAGATGTATGTTGCCAAGCAAGGAAAAAAGTTGACAGAATTTTACAATAAACCCTCATAACCTAGATTCTTCAGTTACCATTTTACTACATAGGCTTTGTGACATGTTATTCATCCATTCATTTCTGTATCCATCCATCAATTGATCTAACTTTCTAATTGCAAAGAAGGGCAATCAGTACAGTGAATTGGTATAAAATTTCAGCATGCATACGTGGATTGTTTATCTTTCCTTTCCTTTCCTTCCTTCCTTCCTTTCTTTCTTTCTTTCTTTCTTTCTTTCTTTCTCTCTCTCTCTTCTCTCTCTCTCTCTCTCTCTCTCTCTCTCTCTCTCTCTCTCTGTCTCTCTCTCTCTCTCTCTTTCTTTTTTTGAGTTGGAGGCTCACTGTGTCACAAAGGCTGGAGTACAGCGGCATGCTCACGGCCACCGCACCCTCAATCTGCTGGGCTTGGGCGATCCTTCCACCTCAGCCTTCCAAGTAACTGGAACTACAGGCACTTGCCACCACGCCCAGCTAATTTTTTTGATTTTTGGTAGAGATGAGGTCTCACCATGTTGCCCAGGCTCATCTTGAACCCCTGGACTCAGACAATCCTCTCGCCTCAGCCTCCCAAAGTGCTGGGATTACAAGCTTGAGCCACTGAGCCCAGCTTAGATTGCTTTTCTAAATATGAATTTGATTTTATAATGAGGTGAAATACTTAAACGGTTCCCAACACAAATCAGAGAAGTCTAAGTTCCTAGCGCCATCCCTCTTTCCTTTCTCCTCCTTTCCTCATTGGTAGCCATTTAAAAATTTCATTTCTCCTCCTATTATTTTTATTGTAATATAAGCAGCTAGAAAAATGTTTTTTATTCCCTCTGTTCTTCCCTGTTCATAGCTGTGTGTAGGAGCCACTGATAAGAGTAGCACCTACAAGATATTCAGCCAACCAACTCATGATTGGTAATTGAATTCTTTTTGTGTTTCCAGTGTGGAGAAAGTTGAGGTTGTCAGAGTAGCTTGTGTTAGGACTTATCTGACACTCATTCACACAGACACACACACACACTCATAAACTCTATTAAGTAGTCTCAGTTGCTAGGGAAATGGGTTTTGGTTCCAGTACCCGGAGTGGTGGGAATTAATGATGAGTGGATTTGGTGTAATAAAACCTAATTTCCTGGCAACTTACCAGTTTCCCGAGTTGCTCTATTATATTGGGGATAAATTGAGCCAAGAGGACTATCATGCTCCATTACTTCTTTTTGTGAAGACCAGCTATTGGCTAAGTAGTGATAGCTATCAGTTTAGGAATAGCCAACAACTACAGAACTGAGTCAGACCAAAGCCTTAGAATTATACAGTTGGAAGAACATTGTTGTGGTTGAAGAACAACTTTTTTTTTAACCCATAGAGATACATCTTGAGATTTCTCATTTAGATTTACTTTACGGATAGAGGGAAATCTTTCCCCACAACTGACTCTGTGTCAGTCACAGGTAAGGAGTCAAAGAGAGGTCAGGTGAGTAGTGTGTTTCCTAGGAAAAGTTAATAGTAGTGTTCTCTGGTTAAATCTGAGAACTCTGTTCTTTGTTTAGTAACAACAAAGTTGAAAAGAGTGTTACTTGTGTGTTCCCAGGTGTCATTTGAATGACACTCTCCACCCTTTTGCTACCTTCTTAACTCCCTGTCATTGGTTAGTCTCAGATCTTAGGGATCAAGGTAACATAAATCAGCCTTCTAGTTCGATGGCCTGCCGAAACAAATACCTCCCCCCTATTTTTTAAAGTTCTTGGTAAAAATCTGGGTGTGGTGGTGTGTTTCTGTAGGTAGGAGGATTGCCAGAAGTTCAAGGCTTAAGTGTGCTATTGCAGCTGTGAATGACCACTGTACTTCAGCCTAGACCCTGCCCATGAACAGTAAAAAAACAAACACTTTTGATTTCCTACCTGAAATGCAATTGTTTAGACTATGTGTGAACTTAATGTATTTTAATAATAAAACACTAGTTTTTGGCCAGGCGTGGTGGCTCACCCAGCTCACATGTGGGCTCAGGCAATCCTCTCACCTATAATCCCAGCAATTTGGGAGGCCAAGGCGAGAGGATTGCCTGAGCACACATGTTTGAAACCAGCCTGGGCAACTTGGCAAGACCTCATGTCTACAATAGATCAAAAAATAAACCAGGTGTGACGGTAGTGCATGCCTGTAATTCCTGCTACTTGGAAGGCTGAGGTGGAAGGATCGCCTGAGACCAGCAGGTTGAGGTTGCGGTGGCCGTGAGCGTGCTGCTGCCCTCCGGTCTGGGCGACAGAGTGAGACTCCCACTCAGAAAATAAAATCAAAAACAAAAACAAAAACAAAACATTAGTTTTTAACATAAAGAGAAAAGAAAATGACTCTTGGTAGGGTTGAAATTCCCATGGCTTCCTCTGCTTCAGGCCTTCTTGTGCTACAGAAGTTGGTTATGCATTTTTCTATCTGTACCAAACATAAAAATACACACCTGTTTTTTGTTTGTTTGTTTTTTGAGTTGGATTTTCACAGTCTATCACCCATGCTGGAGTGCAGTGGCATGTTCATGGCCACTGTAGCCTTGAACATGCCACTGTTCAAGGCTAGGGTTCCTTCCACCACAGGGGATCCTTCCACCTCAGCCTTCCAAGTCGCTGGAACTACAGGCACACGCCACCATGCCTGGCTAATGTTTTTGATTTATTGTAGAGATGAGGTTTTGCCAAGTTGCCCAGGCTGGCCTTGAATCCCCGTGCTCAGGTCATTCTCCTGCCTCTGTCTCCCAAGGTGTTAGGATGACAGGCGTGAGCTACCGTGCCCGGCTACACATCTGTTTTTGAATGTCACCGATAAATTACACTCAAAGCGTTTGTGATCTTAGCACATTTTACTGAACATTTCAGGGTAGGGAGAAAAGGGAGATTATATCACAACCACTCATCAAGCACTTAAAAACTATATTAAGGTATTTATGTCACATTCCAAATAGGTTTTCCCCTTACCTCATCTTTCCCCAGTAGAGTGGAAATTTTCTTAGGTGTGAATAAACATCCAGCAATGTGTTTGGATCATGTATATCCCTTGTGATTGCCAGCAGCTGCACAAGTGGAAAAAAAGTCTGCATTTATTAGAAGGTTCTAGGCTTGACTCACTGACCAGCATGTCTTGGCTACAGTAGGGCCTTGGAAAATGAAACTTTACCTAAGTTGTTCCCAAAGAGAACTAGAACTCCCAAAGTCCTCTATTTCTTTCTATCTCTCATTTTTGCTCCTTTGTTTTGCTCTTAGATTTTGCTGCAGGTCAGCAACCCTGCCACATGGGACAGAAATCTTCCCTGTTTAAATATCCTTTGTTCACCAGCTAGACTGAGGATGCAAGCTGTTCATTCCAAAGACAAAGTCATAAGGAAAATGAGTCTTGTTGGTCCAGCAGGTGAGAAGTGCCGCAAACAGTGTTAATTAGCCTTGGTCAATGAGCTCGCCGGAGCTCGGAGATGTGTAGTGTAAGAGGAATCGGGAAAGATGATTGTGTCAACCTTAAACAATGAGATTCAGAAAAATATTTTTAAGTCTAGAGTTTATTTGAGCACAAAGCTTGAGGAAGGCCACCTGGAAACACAGATTCCAAACAAATGGGGTCAGCATTCCTAAGTGAGAAAGCTAAGGTTTCACTCACATAGTCAGTTCACAGGGTTGCAACATTTCTCTGACAAGGTTGGTGCATGGGCCATAGCAATTTGATTGGTGACAGCTTGTTACATTCCAAAAAAGATTGTTTTGACATTCCATGAGGAGGGGTGGTCATCTGAGGGAGATCTCATCTCTGGTGTCTTGAGGCTTTTTCTAATCATGTATAGAACAAAGCAAAAGTCGCAGTCACAGGTTACGTAACTCAGGCCACATAGCCACATGTCTCTCAAGGCTCAAAATAATGTAAAGCTCCATTAGCTTTAAGTTTGCTTTATTTCATCTCACAGTTATTATACATAATCATGAGAGCTTTACGTGGGTAATGATGACCTCTGTTTCAAAACATAGGGTTCAGGTCAGTAGCCAGCCTCAGAGCCCTCTCGTAGCACAGTAGGGCATCACTCACTTCCCCTTTCAATTTGTGGATGAGCCCGAGGAGGCTGAAACTTTCCACAACACGTACATTCCGGTGAATACATCTTTTAGCCAATTTCTCTAAAGCATGGAGAAGTTTTCCCCTGGCATAGGACATTTTTTCTATTTTCAGACCTTTTAAATAATGGGTGATTGCTTTATCTTCAGATTTCCTGTGATGTTCTTGGAACTGGCCATAGCGGTAATGAATCTCTTGGCGTATGTGATCGTCAATGATCTCCATGCATAACGCTTTCTGAAAAGTATCCTCAGCCTGTCTGTGGTCGCCTATTTCTGCCAACATTTCAGCCAGGTCAACATAAGCCAACTCAAATGTGGGCTTGAGTTTTAAAGTCTTTTGAAATTCACGTATAGCCAATTGAACCAATCTGGCCACATCTTCCCTGTCCTGCCCTCGAGGCTGCATGTTCGTAGCTTCCTTAATTTGGATCATCTGTGCCCTGTAGCAAAGCCCTATCTGGTGATGCAGGAAGGCAGAGGTGGGGGTGTCCTGCAAGGCCGTTCTTAAGAGCAGAAGAGCTTTATTCAGAGAGCCCTTTCTTCGGTAAAACTTGGACGCATATCGAAGGACATAGACCTTTGAGGACTTGCTGGCCAGAGCCTCTGCGATGTATCTTTCTCCTTCTGCCTCCTGTTCGACATCCTGAAGCTTCAGTGCAAGGAGAACCTTAATATATGCATCTTCTGGATTTAGCCTGACTGCCCGTTCGAGGGGCTGCAGAGAAATCGCAGTGTTTCTCTCAGCTGATATGTGAAAGCTGTCCAGGCGATAGACGGTAATTGCATACCCGGTGCTGAATTCAGGGTTGTCAGGGTCCACTTCCAGCGCCTTTTCAAAGCAGGCCTTGGCCCGTTCATAGTTCTTTCTTCCACATTTCATCAAGGCCCATCCTTCCTCACAGTCCATTTCCGGACATTCCATTCTATAGCGGGAAGGGTTGGCAAACTTCTTGCAAGTGTTCTCCACCTTGTCCAGATAAGTCTGGGCTTCTGCCAGCCTGTCCATGTGGAAATATACCCAGGCAAAGTTGCCCCAGGTCACCAGACTTCTCACATCGGCTTGGTCAGTGTGCTCTCTCTGGATTAAGTCTTCAGCCTCTTTCAAGCTCTCCAGGGCTTCCTCATTCTGACCTTTCAAGTGTTTCACATAGGCCAGTAAGTTGTGGATTCCCACATTGTATTTGGTGTCTAGGAAATGAATCTCTTCCCAGACCCTGTTTTCTAAATCAGGCATTTCAAGGGCTTCAATGAACAACCCCCATGTGAAGTGACATCTCAACTGAACCAGGCCGTCTTCAATGAGATTTCCATCAGATTCGTCACTGCAAAAATAGACAGCAATTGACTCTATTTTGGTGGAGTATTCAGTCTGCTGAAAATAGAACCAGCACTTCAAATAGTCAGATGTTCTCCCTCCCAATGTCCCTGCCTGCTTATCGATTGCTTTTCTGGGTTCTCTGGTAATGTCATTAGGAAAGACAGCCGGTTGACATTAAAAACAACAACAAGAACAACAAGAAAAGTTAGGAAATGCTAAGCGTTTCATGGTTATGGTTCTGACAAGTCGGTTCTATGATGTCTAAAAGTCAACTCAAGGGGGTTGGCCAGGAGTGCAGTGGCTCATTCCTATAATCCCAGAATTTTGGGAGGCTGAGGTAGGAGAATAGCTTGAGGCCAGAAGTTCCAGAGCAGCCTGGGCAACATAGCAAGACCCTATCTCTACAGAACATGCATTTTTAAAGAACCTGAACTCTGCTAATGTCAAATAATTTCAGCCCCACCCTCAACACTGCAAAATCTGTGTTGGGAAATTGAGATTAGGAGTGAGTAAATCAATATTGCACCTAAGAATGCTCACTGAAAGTAGTCACCACCCCTAAGGAAGACAGAATCAGGAAAAGCTTTTGACCCCAATGTCCACTTGTGCCCACTGCAGCCAATGGTAGGATGAGGACAGACACTGCCCAGAGGAAATTATCCATACTGACTGGCATTACTCTAGAGAGCCAGTTTGAATGCTTGGGCATGAACCATTCCAGGTTTCCTAAATATGCACCCCAGTCTCAGACTCCTCAGCTGCTGTCCTAGTCAGGACACTTGTGAGAAGTAGAAAGAGACCCCTCCTTCTTCTGAGTGATCTCATTATGACAGGGTGACTTGTACCCTGATATGTGGAAAGTATTCTAGATTTCTGCTCTCACTGAGATTGTAGAACCTCAAGTGCACAACTTGCCAACCTGCCAGAAAAGTTATCGTTCTTTCTTAGTAGGTAGTTGTTCATCAACATGGATCCTCTTGGCTTGGGTCTTGGGAAGACTATGGGGTAGAATGTCATCATAGAGGTGTTCTCATGCTCTACAATAGGAATGCTGAGAGCCTAGCGCTCTCCTTTTACCTCGTGAGCACCCGGAGAGTACTGTTATTAGTAGTTTTCACGTTATTGTCAAATGATGGGTATGTGCATGAGTGTGTGATGACCTAATCCTTCTCTGCATGGGTAGATGGGGACTTGTCCCCATAGGTTGTCTGGCATTTCTTTGGATTTTGTCCCCTTAAGCTGTCTTGATCAGTGAGCATGAAGGGAAGGAGGAATTCAATCTGCTTCTCTGTCCCTGCACCACTGGGATCAGGAGTGTTGTGAGGTGGGCTTTGTTCAGTCTGGGATAGACAGAGCTCTCTTAGGCTACCTCGGGTCAGGGAGTTTTAGAAACATAAGCATAAGCATTGGAAAACCTCTCAGGTAGCCTTCCTACCCGGCCTGGGGAGAAGGATGGCTTGCTTTCTGTAAACTCCACAGATGAAGACTTAGTTGACATCATTTTATGACCTCCAGCCCATTATATGAAAGAGGGACTTAGGCCAGGTGCAGGGGCTCAAGTCTGTAATCCCAGCCCTTGGGGAGGCTGAGGTGAGATGATTGCCTGAGTCCAGGGGTTTGAGACCAGCCTGGGTAACTTGGCAAGACCTCATATCTACAATAAATAAAAAGAATTAGCTGGGCATGGTGGTGCATGCCTGTACTTCCAGCTACCTGGAAGGCTGAGGTGGAGGGATCGCCTGAGCCCAGCAGGTTGAGGATGCGGTGGCTGTGAAAACGCCACTGCATTCCAGCCTGGGCGACAGAGTTAGAGACTCCAACCAAAAAAAAGAAAGAGGAACTTGAGGATTCTCTTCACGGGTCCTCAAACTTTTAAAACAGGGGGCCAGTTCACTGTCCCTCAGACCATTGGAGGGGCGGACTATAGTTAAAAAAAAAAAAGGGAATTTGTTCATAGTTTTTTTTTTTTAAACTAAATTATAGTCCACCCCTCCAACGGTCTGAGGGACAATGAACTGGCCCTTGTTTTAAAAGTTTGAGGACCTCTGCGAGTCTTGGTGAATTTCACGGCAATCTCTCACAAGTGATTTCTTCTTGAGACAGGTATAAATGTTTGCTGGAGAAGGGATCCTGGTGGAAGGACTCTTTTTGCTTTAAGCCCTTCCTCTCCCACTGAGTTGCAATATCAGATGAGAACTCTGGCAGGCCAGTGTGCTTCTGGACAGAAAATATTAGCAGGTTACCAGTTCTAACAAAATCAGGAAAAAGAAAAGGAATATATATTTTCTGGAACAAAACATCACAACGATGATACATTTTCTTTTTTGTTTTTTTTTTTTTGAGTTGGCGTCTCATTCCATCACCCAGATTGGAATGCAGTGGCCGTTCCTGGCCACTGCAGCCTCAACCTGCTGGGCTCTGGCAATCCTTCCACCTCAGCCTTCCAAATAGCTGGAATACAGTCACATGCTGCCACGCCCGGCTAAATTTTTTGGCTTTATTGTAGAGATGAGGACTTGCCAAGGTGCCCAGGTGGGTCTTGAACCCATGGGCTCAGCCATCCACTCACCTCTACCTCCCAAAGTGCTGAGATTATAGGCTGAGCCACCGAATCCAGCTGATACACTTTCTTATTTTCAAATATATGGTATAGTGGTTTTTCAAATTTTAGCATGTAACATGATCTGCTGGAAGACTTATATAACATGCAGATAAGTGAGGGGCCCCCACCCCAAAATTTTTGAATCAACAAGTTTAGGGTACGGCCTGAGAATTTGTATTTCTAATAAGCTTTCGGGTAATGCTGATACTGCTTGTCAGGAGACCATACTTTGAGAAACACTGATTTAGGGAAAAGAAAATTTTATAGTAATCACGGTTTCATAGTTTCACAGCAACTGCAAAATTTGACTTGATATTTAAAAGAGCAGAGAAATGACCATTTTTGAAAATATCTTCTTTTTCCCACCTGAATTTAACAAAGTATCAAATCAAAATAGCTTGTCTTTCCCACCTGGATGCCTGAAAGGCTCTAAATGCTTTTGCCTTGACTTTCTCTCCCCTGGGCTCAGGCCTCTGTTCTCTGGTGAACAACCTATATGTGTTCCTTGGATAACTGTCCCTCCATTATAAAGTGCTACACAAATGACATCTCCTTTGGAAATAAGATCACTTTTATATCTGTTCCCTTAAGAGCACTGCTGCAAGCTGGGCACGTGGCTCATGCCTATAATCCTAGTACTTCAGGAGGCTGAGGTGAGAGGATTGCCTGAGCCCAGGGGTTTGAGACCAGCCTGGGCAATTTGGTGAGACCTCGTCTCTACAATAAATGATAAAAATTAGCCGTGAGTGGTGGTGTGCACCTGCGGTTCCAGCTACTTGGAAAGCTGAGGCAAAAGGATTGCTGCAGGTTGAGCATACCACTACACTCCAGCCTGTGCGACCGAGTGAGACTCTGACTCAAAGACAGAAAAAAAGAAAGCACTGCTCCTCTTATTCGCTGACTTTCTTTACTAAGCAGGCTCTGTGTAGTAAGTCAGCGGGGAACTTTTCCTGTCCATATATTCTCTTCTTATTCCTTTGGGTCTGTCTCCTTCACTTTCACTATTTTCCGTGCTCAGGAATTTGACTCTATGGACTTTATTAACTGGCTTTCTTTTATTTTTATTTTTTTGGCCCCCTTGGAAACACCAGTCAGAACTTAGAGTGCAGGCCAGGCATGATGGCTTTCACCTATTATCCAAGCACTCTGGGCGACTGAGGCAGGAGGATTTTTTGAGTCCAGGAGTTCGAGATCAGCCTGAGCAATATAGCAAGACTTGACCTCTACAAAAAAAAAAAAAAAAAAAAATCAAGAAAGATAGACAGCCGTGGTGATACACATCTGTAGTCCCATCTACTCAGGAGGTTGAGATGAAAGGATCGCCTGAACCCAGGAGGTGGAGGCTATAGTGATCTGTGATTGTGCCACTGTACTCCAGCCTGACAACAGATTGAGACCCGGACTTAGAAAATAAAGAAAAGAAAGAAAAAGTTTTTAAAATTAAAGAAATTAGAGTGCAGGAGGAGGTAAAGGTCATGGAATTAATTCTCAAACTCCCACTGTGCTCTGCTTTGGGTTGTCAGTGGTTGAGTTTTCACCAAAGACCTCTTGACGCTCTCTTACGGCGGCAGCTAAAGGTCTCCCTGGGCCTGTTGACTGCTTCCTGTATGCCTAAGATTATTGTGTTACCATGTTGTAATCTCCCCTACCCCTCACCAACCAGCACCATCTCCTGTTGATTTTCCTAAGCTTTGTCCACATCATTTTTTTGTTTTGTTTTGTTTTTGAGTCAAGGTCTCATTCTGTCACCATACTGGAATGCAGTGGCATGATCATGGCTCACTGCATCCTCGACCTCCTGGGCTCAGGTAGTAATCCTCCTGCCTCAGCCTCCTGAATGGCTGGGATGACCAGCATGTGCTACCATGTCAGGCTAATTTTTTGATTTTTGTTGTTGTTGTTTAGAGATGAGGTCTCACTACGTTACTCAGCCTGATTTTGAACTCCTAGGCTCAAACAATCATCCTGCGTTGTCCACCCAAAGTGCTGGGATTACTACAGGAATGAGCCACTGTGCCCAGACCACACCATCTTAAATAGCCCCCTTATTCAACTCTCCTCAGGTGTCTATCAGATTCAGAACCATGAATGGGACAGCTCCCTTAGAAAGCGGCCTGCCACACAACTGGCCCTTAAGGACATCCCAGAGTTTGGGAGGCCCGAGGTGAGGGGATTGCCTGAGCCCACGGGTTCAAGGCCAGCCTGGGCACCTTGGTGAGACCCCACCATCTCTACAACAAATTAAAAAATTAGCCGGATGTGATGGCATGCATCTATAGTTCCAGCTACTCAGAAGGCTGAGGCGGAAGGATCACCTGAGCCCAACGGGTCAAGGCTCCGGTGGCTGAGAGCGTGCCACTGCACTCCAGCCTGGGTGACAGAGTGAGATTTCAATTCAAAAAAAAAAAAAAAGGAAAGTGCTGGAAAGTGCACAGAAATAAAGCTGGTGAAGCAGAGAAAGGCTTTACCTCCTAGTGCTGTGACTTGAGAGCAGGGACTCCATAGTGCTTTGGTTCAGGCTGGAGGCTCCTCCAAGGCTTGTTGACAGAGTTCTAAGGCTTCTCAGATAAGCACAGGACCTATATATGGGAGGTATCCCCGGGCAATTTTTCACACCCTTGAGGCCCAAAGGAATTGGCAGGGTGAAAGTGAAACTTACAGAGAGAGGGCTGTCTCTGCTTTGATGACAAATATGTGCTCAGTTTTGGCAGCTAAGAGGATGTTTGTGAGAAGCAGTTTTGATATGCAAATTTCCTGCTGAGGTCAATGTGGCCAAGGAGATAGAGGATAACTGGACCTTGTGGTGACAATTCAGTGTTGTGAAAAGGCCAGTGAAGGGCAGGGATGCATATTTCTGTGAATTATGTCAGACTTTGTTGTCAAATTTGTTGCTATCATATGTACGCAGGCTGGTGGTCCTAGGGGAGTTCTGTCACAGAAGCTCCTTGGACCGGGGTCAGTGGTTTATACCTAAAGGAAAGCTGTGGAGAGCCATTGTCAATTTATGGAAGAATGAGGTTGCAGGTAGTTAGGTCGTCATCTCTGGGTTTTGAGATACTGACCTGAAAGAAAAGTCCTTATACATGCTAATCACAGCCATGAGCAACATTCATATGAAGTCTCCTCAGCAACATTTGGATTATTGCCAGCTCAGACTATGGAGGGATCTGCTCAAGGGTATTGATTATTTAGATGACCATCGCTATTCACCATCAGTGGTTAAACAACCATGTGTGGCCGGACTCGGTGGTTCAGTCTGTAATCCCAGCACTTTGGAAGGCCGAGGTGAGTGGACTGCCTGAGCCCACGCGTTCGAGACCCGCCTGGGCAACTTGGCGAGACCTCATCTCCACAATAAATCAACAACTAGCCGGGCGTGTAGCGCTCGCCTGTATTTCCAGCTACTCGGAAGGCTGAGGCGGAAGGATCGCCGGAGCCCAGCAGGTCGAGGCTGCGGTGGCCGGGAGCGGCCACTGCACTCCAGTCTGGGCAACAGAGTGAGACTCCCACTCAAAAAAACCCAAAAAACAACAACAAAAAAACCCCCCCAAAACCAAAACAAAACAACCACGTGTGAGCTGGGCAACAGAGAAACATATGCATATAGTCAGAGAATGTAATGGAGCTCCTGGGGTTTATGGTACTCTATGATGTGTGGACATCAACATCTGAATTCATATAACTCTTTGGATTGTTCTCATGCTTCTGTTTCCATTATCTTTTTTAGAACACCTGTTATAAGCAATGGCCAGTACCCCATGACTCTAAAAAAAACCCAAAAAACCCCAACAGCCACCAGAAAGTCAATCAAACAACACTCACATTTTTTTTTGGTTTTTGGGTTATTTTTGAGTCGGAGCGCCCAGGCTGGAGTGCGGTAGCACGTTCACGACTACAGCAGCCTTGACCTGCTGGGCTCAGGAGATCCGTAACTGCCTATACAACTAGTAGGGAAAAAGGAAAATTTGGAAAACGGATACTCTGAAATCCTCTTGTGAAGTGTCACTGAATCATCCTGTATGTTTCTGTATCTTGGTTACCAAGATAAGCAACGGGGCAAAGAATGAGAGCAATTTCTCTTGAGTGAATGATACAGATAATCACCAGGTGAAACTGGAGCCTGGTGGTGCTGTTTTTTTCTTTGTCCTGTAACTAGACTACACCCCCCAGGCTCCTTTGTGGTAAGGTGTGGTCATGTGCCTGAGTTTTGGCTGATGGAATGAATACAGGCAAGCATTATGTGTGCTGTTTCCTGGTCTAGCCCACAAAACGCCCATGCATGGCCTTCCATGCTCTTTCTTCTTTTATGTGAACACTTAGAAACAGTGTCTTGAATATAGTGCTTCATTTGACTAGTTTAAAAAAATAAAAAGGAAAAAAAAATTAGAAGTCTTAGTCCCTGAATCACTGCATGGAGGATAGCTACCTGTCAATCAGGACTATGAGAAATAAATTTCTATGTTGTTTCCTAAGTCATATTTTAGAGTTTTTCTATTATAACAGTGTGTATTGCCATAACTGATAAAGATGATTCAAAATAATTAAACTTGTATATACTTTCCCAAATCTCAGATATCGTGATCTGTTCAAATTCAGACTATTTACTTTTGTTGGGCTTGACAATACTTTAGTTCTTTCATTGTAAAAAGAGAGCTGCTAAGACACTAAGAGATTAATACTTTTCAGAATAGTTTCTATGAGCTTTTAGTACCTATGTACTGAGATGCTCCCGTAGGTTAGATATTCCTTGTATTATTTCAGTATTCCTAATGATGGTGGTAAATAGCCCAATCTGTCTTGGACCTCTCTGACTGGTCTTACTGCACTGTAATTGGTGATGCATAATGAAGAGGTGACTACAGCAAGAGCTGAATGTCTTCAATGTCAATCCTCTCCATCCAAAGACCACCAGGAATGTATAGGGCACATTACTCATTGCAGTGAAAGAGGATGTACACCATGGGGAAAAATGGGGCATCTCAGTAAGGTGTTAAAATGGATTGATCAGATCTGGGTTTGTGTTAAGTGACTGTGGGGAAGATTTAAGGAAATGGGAGATCACACAGGGAGATTGGATGCTCTCAGGAAGCAGAACTGATTCTATGATTGAGTATCTGAAGTCACATCTGGAAAAAGTGAACTAGACCAAAGCTACAGGTGTAATTTGAATAGAAGTAACAGTCGCTTGCAACCTGAGTAAGGGGTTACTTGGTTATCTTTGGACCCATTTGGACAATATTCATATTTTTCCTGTGCTCAGGTGTGTTTACAGAATGGCCTTGTATTTTGTCTTGATCCATCATGGTCAGAGTGGCCTTGTCTGATGTTGATGTTCTGTGAAGTTGTTTACAAGCTACAGGAGAATATCAGGCCAGCTTCTAGATGTCTGGGGCTGCTTTTTCCTGTCAGATAACTTCTGTGTTATCACTGCAGGAGACAGAGGGATATCTTGATCTTTCTAAAGCCATAGAAAGATCTAAAGTTATATAGACAAGAAGGACTACCCAGAAAGGAAGTATTACACAGGATTTTATGCAATCATAGTTCAAATATGCAGATCTCTTAGGAAACAGATATGCTTGAGAAGGGGCATAGTACAAAATCTCCCTGTGTGATTAAAAGCTTCTTTCCAGTCTATTTGAGAAGGGATTTGGGCAACTTGAGATAGACCACATCTGCCTGTTAGCATGAGACAAGTTCCTAGAAGAGTGTTCTGGTCTTCTTATCATTACAAGCACAAGATAAGATCCATGCGTTCTTCCCCAAACCCATCAAGTCTTGAGATTACCTAAATAGTGAGAATCCCAATTTGACTCCCTTAGTATACTCTAATCATAAAAGTATGTAGTGAAATTTTCTAAGCATAATGAAAGCACAAATATGGAAAGTGGCAGCCATAGAAATAATGAAATCCTGTCCTTTGCAGCAACATGAGTGGAGCTGGGGATCATCAGCTAAGAGAACTGACTCAGAAACAGAAAACCAAACATCTCATGTTCTCACTCATATGTGAAGATGGAAGCTAAACAGTCACAAGGATGGAAATAATAGACGCTGGTTACCAATGAGGGGAAGGGGAGTTAGGGTTCAGAGACTATCTATGTGGCACAATGTTCACTATCTGGGGAATGGATCACCTGAGACCCAATCCCCATCACTAAACAATATGTCCAGGCTGGGCTTGGTGGCTGAGCCTGTAATCCCAGCACTTTGGGAGGCCGAGGCGAGTGGATTGCTGGAGCCCGCGGGTTCGAGACCCACCCAGGCAATTTGGCAAGACCTCATCTCTACAATAAATAAAAAATTAAGCCAGGCTCAGTGGCTCACCCTGTAATCCCGCGCCTTTGGGAGGCTGAGGTGAGTGGGTTGCCTGAGACCGCGGGTTTGAGACTCGCCTGGGCAACTTGGCGAGACCTCATCTCTACAATAAATCAAAATGAGCTGGGCGTGGTAGTGTGCGCCTGTAGTTCCAGCTACTTGGAAGGCTGAGGAGGAAGGATTGCCGGAGCCCAGCAGGTCAAGGCTGCGGTGGCTGGGAGCGGCCACTGCACTCCAGTCTGGGTGACAGAGTGAGACTCCAACTCAAAAAAAAAAATAAATAAATAATTAACCAGGCGCAGTAGCGTGCGCCTGTAGTTCTGGCTACTCGGAAGGCTGAGGCAGGAGGATCGCCCGAGCCCAGCAGGTCGAGGCTGTGGTACCCGGGAGCGTGCCACTGCACTCCAGTCTGGGCAACGGAGTGAGACTCTAACTCAAAAAAAAAAAAAAAAAAATGAAATCAATATGTCTATGTAACAAATATGCATGCTTACTTTCTGAATCTAAAACTTATAAATAAATAAATAACTTTTGGAAGAAAAGAAAATGGAGTGGAACACCCAGGGGGGCGATAAAAGGAAATTAGGCCCAGACAAGTAAGCAGTGGAAGCTTATGTTTGCTTAAAGGGAGGCGTGAATGTCAGGCAAGCATCATTTCATCTGGGGACGAGCAAACTTAGGCCATTAGAAAGAACCTCTTGGACCTGTCAGGCGACAGAATCACCTGATGGAGGGATGGAGGAAGCTTCCTCACAGACATGGGCCACCTCTGCTAGTTTAGGGCTGTGTCCTCTGAGCACAAGACAGTGCATCTCTACCACAGAACAACCTTTAATCTATATGTGGAGACTGGGTGTGGTGGCTCACACTTGTAATGCAGCACCTTAGGAGGCCAAGGTGAGAGGATTGCCTGAGCCCACAGGTCCGAGACCAGCCTAGGCAATTGGTGAGACCTCATCTCTACAATAAATCAAAATATTAGCTGAGTGCGATGGCGTGAGCCTGTAGTTCCAGCTACCTGGAAAGCTGAGGCAGAAGGGTCTCCTGAGCCCAGCAGGTCAAGGCTATAGTGGCAATGAGCATGTGACTGCACTCCAGGCTGGGTGACAGAGTGAGACTCCAACTAAAAAAAAAAAATCTATATGTGGGACCAATGGGACATATTTTCTTCTCTCCTCCTCTCATCGGGCTGAACGAGAAATATTAAAACGCTTTTGCCATCGCTTGCCTCTGTGCACACAAGATGGTGCTGCTCAGTGGTGAAGTGAAGACCCCTAGAGTAGGGTCCTTACTAGACTTTGCTGCTTACTGGATATGTGATTTTGAACTAGTCAGTTTGCATTTCTAAGTCATATGAAAACCTTGTAGAATCAGGATAGCGGTAAGACTTTCCTCATGGGCTCATGGTGAGATGGAATAGGATATTGCATGGAATGCATGTCTCATTTGAGAGCATTCAGTAATTGCGCTATCTTCACAATGTGAAACAAGTCCCTCTGTGCAGCCTGTGCTGACCATCAGCTAGAGCCCTTCCCCACTGAGAGACAGATGCCTCGTGCCATATCTGACTGCAGCTGCTGAGATAGGGGTGTTTCGTTCCGAGCTTCAGGCCATGGTAATCTAGATATCCCCACCCCAGCCTTGGGTCAGGGAGGTCTGGCCACGCCCAAGCACAGAGCCTGCCAAGGCCTCTTGGCTTAGGCAGCATCATTCAGCAAAATGTTTTGCTGAATGAGGGAGGACCCTTGCAGGGATGGACCTGTAGGGGGAGAAAACATTTTGGAGGGGGGATCACTTTCTCTCAGCTCTCCCCTTTCAGTTCTACATCGGTCTGGAGGCTTCTAGAAGGCCAGCTGAGTTTTCAGACACAAATATTTTCTGCAAGGCACTAGCCCTGACCCAATTCTAAAACAGAGGGAGAAAAACATAAGCAGATAGTGAAATATTAGGAGAGTTGCTTCCATCTAGAGCAGTATGACTTTGGAATTTCGGTGCATAAAATTACTGCTTAGTAACAGTGTGTCAGAGAAACAGAGTGAGTGTTTGTCACATGGTCAGTATGAATTTGGCAGCAGTCCTGGTTCTGTGGGACTCTGGCTCAGCTGATTAGGCTTTCAGAATCTTGCACAGTGTGTCCTTGGTGTAAACAGACTCATGAACCAGATAGGACAAAGCAGCATTAAGGAGAGGAAACAGCCATCATGGTGCTTAAAAGTGTGTGTGTGGTGTGTGTGTGTGTGTGTGTGTGTGTGTGTGTGTGTGTGTGTTTAAAAGTGGCTGGGCTCGGTGGCTCAGCCTGTAATCCCGCGCTTTGGGAGGCCGAGGTGAGCGAATTGCCTGAGCCCGTGGGTTCAAGACCCGCCTGGGCAACTTGGCGAGACCTCATCTCTACAATAAATTAAAAAAAAAAAAAAATTAGCCGGGCGTGGTAGCGCACGCCTGTAGTTCCAGCTACTTGGAAGGCTGAGGTGGAAGGATCGCCAGAGCTCAGCAGGTCGAGGCTGCGGTGGCCGGGAGTGGCCACTGCACTCCAGTCTGGGCAACTGGAGTTGGAGTTGAGACTCCAACTCAAAAAAATAAAAAATAAAACAACAACAACAACAACAACAACAACAACGGGAAAGAGCAGTGGACACTAGAGAGGGAATAGAGGGGGAAACTCATTTGTGATGGATAGGATTCCTACTTGTAGAAACAAAACTTAAGCACTGAACTATGAGCCCACTATCAGAATTCTGGGACCAATTTTGTGTTTGACTAGCTAGCTGAGGGAACTAGATTTCAACTAAATTCTGAGTTGCTCCATCACCTATATAAAAATGTTGACTTTATAACCTTGATTTCAAACTAGAAAATTCCCTGAAAGCTTAAGAAATATACCGATGCCTGAGCCAATCTCCAGTCCAGTGAGTCAGAAACTCTAAAAGTGAGGCCCAGACATCAGTATTATCAGAAAGTTTGCTTTTTTTTTTCTGTAAGAGATCCCCATGTGATTTTTGTGTGTGGTTTAAACCACTGGACTAAGCTGGGCATAGTGGTTCAAGCCTGCAATCCCAGTACTTTGGGAGGCTGAAGCGAGAGGATTACCTGAGTCCACGGTTCGAGACCAGTCTGAGCAACTTGGTGTGTCCTCATCTCTGCAATAAATAAAAAATTAGCTGGGTATGGTGGCTCATGCCTGTAGTTGCAACTACTTGGAAGGCTAGGGCAGAAGGATTGTCTGAGTCCAGCAGGTCGAGGATGCAGTGACTGTGAGCATGCCACTGCACTCCAACCTGAGCAACAGAGTGAGACTTCAACTCAAACAAACAAACAAACAAACAAAAACCACTGGGCTAGATTTTTGCAAAGTATGGCCCATGGATCAGGAGCGTCACCATCCACTAAAAGCTTAGAAATGCAGACTCTCAAGCCCCTCTACGGATCTCCTGAATTAGAATTTGCCTTTTAACATGCACCACGTGATATGTTGTTACTTTTTTTTTTTTTTTTAGTTGGAGTCTCACTCTGTCGCCCAGGCTGGAGTACAGTGGCATGCTCACGGCCACCGTTGCCTCTACCTCCTGGGCTCAGGCAAGCCTTTTGTCTCAGCCTTCCAAGTAGCTAGAACCACAGGCACTCGCCACCATGTCTGGCTAATGTTTTGATTTATTGTAGAGATGAGGTCTTTCCAAGTTGTCCAGGCTGGTCTTGAATCTGTGGGCTCAGGCAATTCTCTCATTTCTGCCTCCCAAAGTGCTAAGATTATAGGCGTAAGCTACCACACCCAGCCTTGTTGGTACTTTAAAGTTTGAGAGATATTTTCCCAGAGGACCCCTAGGTCCCTTTCAGGTCTAAATGCTTTGTTTGGATGAGGGACTCATTCCCAGTGAACACCTGTCTTTCCATGAGGCTCTGAGTCCAGAACTTAATTCCTTTGTGCTTTGGTTTCCTCATATGCACCTTCATAATCCACACAATGCTATAAAGGATGTAGATCAAAGTGCATTAACATCTACAGAAAATGTCCAGTGTTTGCTTTTGAGATTACTCGTGTTTGCAAATGTGTGCCAATCACAGTCACAGAAAGAATGCTCAGCTACCAAGAACTACGCTGTTCTGAAGGGTTCAGTAATCACACCATCTCAGGGATCTTGATGACTGTCTTTGGTCCCCCATGGTTTACTTTTCTGGCTAACTCCCAAGTTTTCCAATTCTAACTTACACAACAAGCATTCATTCATCTGGAATTGTCTACGTAAAGTTTAGGGAACATTTACATCTTTGAACTCGACTCAAGACATTACATTACTCCTATCATGCCTATGGGGAAAGTCCTCGGTTTCCTTGGGGATTGTTTTTAGACTTGCCTGAATTATCTTGGGACTTGAGAAGTCCTCATCTACAATGGAAAAAAAGAAGAGGTGAAGATATTTCTACCTGTAATGGAAGTTTAGGGTTCTAGACTGACCTGGAAAAACAAGTTCTAGTACTCATGTCATTCCTGTGGTGTTGGGAAGCCCCTGGATGATTTTTTTGTTTGTTTGTTTGTTTGTTTTTGAGTTGGTGTCTTACTCTGTCACCCAGGCTGGAGGGCAATAGCATGTTCCCAGCCACCTCAGCCTTGACTTGCTGGGCTCAGGTGATCCTTCTGCCTCAGCCTTCCAAGTTGTTGGAACTGCAGATATAAGCCACCATGCCTGGCTAACTTTTTGATTTATTGTAGTGATGAGGTCTTGCCAAGTTGCCCAGGCTGGTCTCGAACCCATAGGCTCAGGCAATCCTCTCACCATGGTCTCCCAAAGTGCTGGGATTATAGGCATGAGCCACTGAACCCAGCCTCCCCTAGATGTTTAAGGAGCCTGTAATCCAAACACAATTGTTGGGATATCCAAGGCAGCTTTCTTTCTTTCTTTTTTTTTTGAGTTGGAGTCTCACTCTGTCACCCAGACTGGAGTGCAGTGGCCACTCCCAGCCACCGCAGCCTCCACCTGCTGGGCTCCGGCGATCCTTCCGCCTCAGCCTTCCAAATAGCTGGAACTACAGGCACGTGCTACCACACCCGGCTATTTTTTGATTTATTGTAGAGATGAGATCTCACCAAGTTGCCCAGGCAGGTCTCGAACCCGTGAGCTCAGGCAATCCACTCACCTCAGCCTCCCAAAGGTGCGGGATTACAGGCTGAGCCACCAAGCCTGGCTTCAAGGCAGCTTTCATTGCCATGAACTCCTCGTCCATTTAAAAATCTGCAAACTATAAATAATCATTAGTTACAGGCCAGGCACTTTGTTGGGACATGTATGACATATTTCCTCTTTTCAAATGACTTGCCATGTATCAGGAGAAAAAGATTTATAAGCACTAATTTGATTTTAACGAAAGTACACATTGGCTGCTTTGTAATCACAGAGGAAGGAATATTTATCTCTTCCTGAGATTCATACAGAACTTCTTGGGAGGCCGGGCATGGTGGCTCATGTCTATAATCCCAGCACTTTGGGAAGTCAAGGTGAGAGGATTGCCTTAGCCAATGGGTTGAAGACCAGCCTGGGCAACTTGGCGAGACCTCATCTCTTCAATCAATCAAAAAATTAGCCGGGCATGGTGGTGTGTGCCTGTAGTTCCTGCTACTTGGAAGGCTGAGGCAGCAGGTCGAGGCTGCGGTGGCAGTGACTGTGCTACTGCACTCCAGCCTGGGCGACAGAGCGAGACTCCAACTCAAACAATCAAACAAACAAACAAACAAAAACTTCCTGGGGTAACACCTGGTCTTTAACCTGATTTTGGCAGAATTAGAGTCCTTTTTCCTCCCCTACTCAGAGAATACTCCCAGAACTGTCTCCTCAGTGAGCAGGCCTAGCCCTAAATGTGTGCTTGGACTAATTGTACAGTGTGCAGTGATGCTGGCTGCACGCATTAGGGGGAAGGCTTTGGTCCAGGACCACCAAACCATGCTTGTATCTCAAGTCATGGCAATCCTGTAAAAGCAGATAAGAAAAAATGCGTAACTGTAAAATTGCTAGCTGATTGCCAAACTGGTACTCTGGAAACAGGAAACTTAATGTGATAAGGGCCCCTATGCGGTATGCGTTGTTAGTGTCTATTCAAGTATGAGTTTGTTTTTCGGTTTTTTTTGAGTTGGAGTCTCACTCTGTCACCCAGACTGGAGTGCAGTGGCCGCTCCTGGCCACCACAGCCTCAACCTGCTGGGGCTCCGGTGATCCTTCCGCCTCAGCCTTCTAAGTAGCTGGAACTACAGGTGCGTGCTACCACACCTGGCTAATTTTTTTTATTTATTGTAGAGATGAGATCTCACCAAGTTTCCCAGGCGGGTCTCAAACCCACGGGCTCAGGCAATCCATTCACCTCCGCCTCCCAAGGTACGGGATTGCATGCTGAGCCACCGAGCCCGGCTAGGTATGAGTTTGTTTTAGTTGTCTTGGCAGTTTTACTCCCTGGAGATCATCATTGTTGACTGGTGAGACCTAGTCCTTTATTTTTCTGAGGGCAAATAAAATGCCACTTGGGGACAGGTTGGACCCAGAGAGCCAGAGGTGGAAAACTGGTTATACTGTTTTCCTCTCTATGGGTTGGCTGACCAGGTACTTGTGTTGGTGCATATATACGTCTAAGGAACTTCTACATCTAGCACTATAAAAGGTGCTTGCATTTTGTTCAAACACACTGGAAGAGTTCAGAAATTCCCTTGAGTTGTAGCAGTTCCTTAGGGCATGGACAAACCTCTTGTTGAGTTCCTAATTCAGTAGCTAAGCAACTCTCCCTTAACAAACACCCTTCATCCTAGTTCATCCAGGCTTTCTGTCTTGGGTGTCCTTAGTAGTGTCACTCTGGGGCTCCTGGCCTGCCCTTCTAGAATCAGTCACAAGGGGCAACATTGCTTTAGTGACAGTGTGTGCTTTGGCTAAACAGACTCATGATACACAGGATGAAGCAGCCTATAGGAGAAAAGAAACAGTTGTCAAAGTGTTTACGAGTTTATAAATATGAAAATGGCAATGGAAATTTATTCTCATCGAACAGGGTTCCTACTTGATCAGATTCCTGGATAAGCTCTGTAACTGATGGAACAGCTGGGTGGTCTGGATAAGACAATGAATCTCCATGAACCTCAGTTCCTCAAGGATTAAATAATTTGTCTAGATGAATGATTTTTCAATTCATTTTTTCATATCATGATATAATTCACCTGGAAACTTCTATATAGATTTAGAAAGAATGTCCTCCTCTGAAGTAGGTGTAAGATATTGTATCATCAGTTCTTTTAGTGCAGATGGGTATTGTGAGGTCACTATTTTTTAGATTTCTCTGAAATACATGGGACTTAAGGAGGACTTGCCCACAAAGGGAGTTCAGAGGAATAACGTTTTGTGGTTGCAACCAAAATTTGCAATCGTAAATTAGACGAGCTAAACAGACATGGGTTAGCACTCATGCTGCTTCATAGCTCTGAGAATTCCAAGGCTGTTTAAGGTTTTGATAGTATAAGCAATTGGTCAGATGGCAGTAGATATCCACAAGCAGTACCCACAAGCCTCTGAGGCACCATCCATTGTCAGGAGCTTCTTACCAGTTCAAATATTCACCAAACTATAATGCTTATACAATGTGGTACTCCTGGCACCCTGCGGGCCTCTGTTAGTAAAATAATAGAGGAGATGTTTTCTTCCCAAGTGGCTTGCTATCCAATGGGAGACAGTTAAGAATAGATTTGATTTCATCATGCTAAAATGAGTACACTTTGGATGCTGTGTAAGCACAGAGAAAGGAAACACTGTTTTTCGAGACTCATAGAAGACTTTTTAGACCATGTTATTGCTCTCCAACCCTAAGATAAATAAAGAGTGAGCCAGGTATGATGGCTCACGCCTATAATCCCAGCACTTTAGGAGGCTGAGGTAACAAGATTGCCTGAGTTCATGAATTCAAGACCAGCCTGGGCAACATGGCAAGACCTTATCTCTGCAATAAATAACAAAAATTAGCTGGGCATGGTGGCACATGACTGTAGTTCCAGCTACTTGGAAGGCTGAAGCAGAGGATGGCCTGAACCCAACAGGTTGAGTCTGTGGTGGCCGTGAGCGTGCCACTGCACTCCTGCCTGGGTGACAGACTGAAACTCCAACTGAAAATCAATCAATCAATAGTGATAGTCCCGATGTGAAGATGATTCCATGACTCTCCATTTTTGTTTTATTTATTTATTTATTTATTCATTTATTTTTGAGTTGGAGTCTCACTCTGTCGCCCAGACTGGAGTGCAGTGGCGGCCACCGCAACCTCGACCTGCTGGGCTCCGGTGATCCTTCCGCCTCAGCCTTCCAAGTAGCCGGAATTATAGGCGCGTGCTACCATGCCCGGCTAATTTTTTGATTTTTTATAGAGATGAGGTCTCGCTGCCCAGGCGGGTCTCGAACACGTGGGCTCAGTCAATCCACTCACCTCAGCCTCCCAAAGGCGCGGGATTACAGGCTGAGCCACCGAGCCCGGCTTATTTTATTTTATTTTATTTTGAGTTGGAGTCTCACTCTGTCGCCCAGACTGGAGTGCAGTGGCCACTCCCGGCCACTGCAGCCTCGACTCACTGGGTTCTGGCAATCCTTCCACCTCAGCCTTCCAAGTAGCCAGAATTATAGGCATGCACTACCATGCCCAGTGGATTTTTTTAAAAAAATTATTTATTGTAGAGATGAGGTCTCGCCAAGTTGCCCAGGTGGGTCTCGAACCCGCAGGCTCAGGCAATCCATCACCTCAGCCTCCCAAAGCGCGGGATTACAGGCTGAGCCACTGAGCCCGGCTGACTCTCCATTTTTGGAGAGTCATCATTAGATGACTCCATTCTTGGAGTCATGGAATTTTCAAGATTCCCTATCTGTAAGTGTAGCCTATGTTGAGATCCTGAGGTGGCCAGATGTAGCAGCGCCTGATCTCTCATAAGATACCCTTCACCTCCAACTCAGTTTGACTCTCTGTATTGAAGTCTGGAGTATCTTCTCCAGGCGGGGTCTGGCCAGTCCCTACTGGAGCTACTCATTGCTCTAAATGAGTGGTTTTTAACTGGGGGCAATGTTATCTGCCCCCAAGGGGCATTTGGCAGTAATAGACATTTTTTTTTTTTTTTTGAGTTGGAGTCTCACTCTGTCGCCCAGACTGAAGTGCAGTGGCCACTTCTGGCCACTGCAGCCATGACCTGCTGGGCTCCGGTGATCCTTCTGCCTCAGCCTTCCAAGTAGCTGGAACTACAGACGCGCACGACCACACTGAATAGACATTTTTGATTGTTACAATTGGAGATGGGGGTGCTACTGAAATCTATTGGATGGAGGTAAAGGCATTTTGTAATGTACAGAGTAGTCACACACCAAATAATTACCTGGCCCCAAAGGGCAATAATGTGAAGGTTGAGAAACTCTATATTTGTTCCAAAATGACTTTTTCCAGTGCTAAAAATGTTCTAAATCTGTGCTGCCTAGCATGGTAGCCACTAGCACAGGGTATTATTGGTCACTTAAATGTAACTGGCGCATCTGGGGAACTGAGTTTTAGAATCTAAACTTAAATAGCTTTCTGAGTATTATAGATGAGACAACTAGCTTCAGTTCCTCAAGCATTAATTAAGAGAGCTTGCCAGATTAATGATTCACAAACCAATAATGCTCAGTTCATTTTAAAAATTTCATTTATATAAATTTAAATAGGCATATAGTGGCTACGTATTGGACCATGCAGCTCTAGATAAAGGCTTTTACTGTGATGTGCTTGGAATTCCCCCCACCCACCTAGATGGAACCCACAGATGACTTAGGAGCTACCAACTTCTTGAACTGTAGCCTTAGTCCACGTTTTCTGGGCACAGTGATCCTTGGCTGTATGTGGGAAAAATGGTAGTATACATCCCTGTTCAACAGGAGACTAAGAATATCATTCTCTCCACCTTTCCTTCTATCTATATATCCTGATGAGTATCTGTTGGGAGCCGGCCATGGAGGCCCGCCTGAGAGTTAGGGATCCAGGTGGGCTGTGGACCCTGAGACCACCAGGTTTGGTTCAGGAGCTGAAGGCCCATTCCCTCCTCCTTTCTTTGTTGTTTAGCATTACCCACTGGCAGGGATTTTGATGATGTAAGCATGAAGTTCTGAGAATATGACAGGCATGGCTGACTCTAAGGATCCATGGTTCCCGCTTCTCACAGACTGCGGTTTCGGATTTAAACTTAACACAGTTCAAACTCAGATCACATTTGGGAGCCTTATACGTGATACAAGCTTCTTTATAAGATTTAAAAATATGTTTGTAGAATTAGTATAGACATTTAGAGAGTTGTTTCCAGCTTTAGATGGTAGAGGTGATTATCTAGGGTTACCAGAAATGACCCAGCACGAACTTTGGGCTGGGCCACATCCCTAAGGGCCCAGCGTCCACTTTGGGCTGGGCTGCATTCTTTTAAACCGGTTCTTTAGTTACAATTAGTGTAAGTTTTTTCTACTTATAATAGAAACTGAATTTATTTTATTCATAGCAAGTATTGTAGAATAGGTCATGCTATGTGAGGGAATTATGTTAGTTCAAGCATGATCAAACATGATACTTTAAGGTTTTATAAGAATACAGCTAACTTTAGAAATTTCATTGTTCCCACTTTCTACTAAAATTGCAGTTTTGGCTTTAGTACAATTACAGTTTGTATTTGGGTTTTATTTTTGAAGCTTTATTGCTGACGATCAGCCTTGTATATCAGGATTAGGAATTAGAAACTTTTATAGAAATTAAGATGATACATAGGATTTTAGAATAACCATTTTGTTAAGAGATCGTAATCAATTGTTCCTGGAAGTGGCCAGCTTGATCTTTGGGCTGGGCCACATTCTTTAGGAACTGGTTTGAGCTATAATTAAGAGTTGTTTATAGTACAGATAAAATTAGCACGGATAAGAAAGGTATTAGGATTTTTGCCAGTTATATTGCTTTTGAGGAATATAAACCAAGCATAAGGAACAGTGAGATAATTTTGGGATTGTCCTTCCTCATGTTTGGGAAAACGCCTGGTGGGTGGGGGACCCCCCCACCTACCTGGCTTTGTGTTCACGTAAAAGTCTTGTGATTTGATTGGGATTGTCCTTCCTCATGCCTAAGGAAACATCTGGTGGGTGGGGGGATGCGCCTCACCCACCTGGCCTTGTGCCCACGTGAAAGTCTTGTGATTTAACATGTGAAAGTTTGGGATAAAAGACTCACGGTTGGTCCCAATAAACGACTTCTGCTCATTTCACTGAACAGTTGTCCACTTTCTCTCTTTCTCTTTATATCTATCCCTCCTTCTTTCTTTCAATATCTATCCCTACTACAGAATCGGCTTCTGCACTAGACAGAGTCCAGTCTCTTTCTTTCTACTTATTTCTCCAGAATATTCGCCGACGCTGCCTCACCTTCCAGGGACCTTCTAAATCTCTTTTGGGGGGCTGGCCACCCATAAGTATCTCCTTTTTATTTTTAATTAACTAATTAATTTGTTTTTGTTTGTTTTTTGAGTCAGCATCTCTCTCTGTTACCCAGGCTGGAGTGCAGTGGTATGCTCACTGCCACCATAGCCTTTACCTGCGGAACTCAGGTGATCTTTCCATCTCAGCCTTCCAAGTAGCCAGAGCTACAGGCATGTACCACCAAGCCTGGCTAATTTTTCTTTTGGCAATCCTCTCGCCTCTGCCTTCCAAAGTGCTGGGATTAGCTGGGCTCAGTGGCTCAGCCTGTAATCCCGCGCCTTTGGGAGGCTGAGGTGAGTGGATTGCCTGAGGCCGCGGGTTCGAGACCCGCCCGGGCAGTGAGACATCATCTCTACAATAAATCAAAAAATTAGCCGGGCATGGTAGCGCATGCCTGTAATTCTGGCTACTCGGAAGGCTGAGGCGGAAGGATCGCTGGAGCCCAGCAGGTGAGGCTGCGGTGGCCGGGAGTGGCCACTGCACTCCAGTCTGGGCGACTGAGTGAGACTCCAACTCAAAAAAAAAAAAAAACAAAGTGCTGGGATTACAGGCATGAGCCACCACGCCCAACCCAGTATCTCCTTTTTAACAAAACTCAAAGGACCTGTGTGCTGTGTCTAAGGAAGACCTTATATTCTTGGAAGAATTTGCTTAGAAGTAATAGCTGAAAGCAGTGAGGGCGTAGGTATCTCAATTGAAGAAACACCTCTATTTAATAGGAAAATCTCAGAGGCGAGAGGATTGCCTGAGCCAGTGGTTTGAGATCAGCCTGGGCAATATGGCAAAACCTCGTCTCTACAATAAATAAAAAAATTACAGGCGTGGTGGCGTGCACCTGTAGTTCCAGCTACTTGGAAGGATTGCCTGAGTCCAGGAGGTCGAGGCTGAAGTGGCTGTGAGCTTGCCACTGCACTCCAGCCTGGGTGACAGAGTGAGATTCTGACTAGGAAAAAACCAAACAAAAAACAAACATACAAAAAACCAAATAGGGAAATCTTATTGAAAAGCATTATCTGCCGGGCTCGGTGGCTCAGCCTGTAATCCTGCGCCTTTGGGAGGCTGAGGTAAGTGATTGCCTGAGCCCGCGGGTTCGAGACCCGCCTGGGCAACTTGACGAGACCTCATCTCTACAAAAAATCAAAAAACCAGCTGTGGTAGCACATACCTATAATTCTGGCTACTTGGAAGGCTGAGGCAGAAGGATGGCCGGAGCCCAGCAGGTTGAGGCTGTGGTGGCCGGGAGCGGCCACTGCACTCCAGTCTGAGCAACAGAGTGAGACTCAAAAAAAAAAAAAAAGAAAAGAAAAGCATTATCTGTCATCCAGCAGATGTTCTTCATGATCTCTTCACTATCTCTCGCCTTCTGCTTTTTCATGAACTTTTAAAAGTTTCTTGGTAGAGATAACTCTGACATACCGAAATTCACCACAATGGGCAGGGCACAGTGGTTCACGCCTGTAATCCTAGTGCTTTGGGAGATGGAAGCGAGAGGATTGCCTGAGCTCAGGGGTGCAAGACCAGCCTGGGCAACTTGTCAAGACCTCATCTCTACAATAAATAAAAAAATTAGCCAGGCTTGGCGGTGCACACCTGTAGTTCCAGCTACTTGGAAGGCTGAGGTGGAAGAACCAACTGAGCCCAGCAGGTTGAGGCTGCAGTGGCTGTGAGTGTGCCACTGCACTCCAGCCTGGGCAATAGAGTGAGACTTTGACTTAAAAAAAAAAAAAAAAAAAAAAGAGAGGCCTGGCTTGGTGGCTCAGCCTGTAATCCCACGCTTTGGGAGGCCGAAGTGAGTGGATTGCCTGAGCCTATGGGTTCGAGACCCGCCTGGCCAACTTGGCGAGACCTCATTTCTACAATAAATTAAAAAAAATTAGCCAGGCGTGGTAGCACGCGCCTGTAGTTTCAGCTATTTGTAAGGCTGAGGCGGAAGGATTGCCGGAGCCCAGCAGGTCGAGGCTGCAGTGGCGGGAGCGGCCACTGGACTCCAGTCTGGGTGACAGAGTGAGACTCCAACTCAATAAAAAAAAATTCAGCACAAAGGCTTGGCTCCTAGGGTTGGGGAAAATGGCTTCTCTCCATTCCCTCTCTCGGCTGCCCCAAATTAAAGGTCTCATACAGATGATTTTTTTTTTCTTGAGTCTCATATTGTGCAGTGGCACAATCATGGCTCACCACAGCCTCAACCTCCTGGGTTCAGGCGATCCTTCCACCGAGTTACTGGGACTTCATGCACTCCACCATGCCCAGCTCAGTTTTTTATTTTCTATAGAGACAGAATCTTGCTATGTTGCCTACGTTGCTCTAGAACTCCTGGGCTCTAGTAATCCTCCCACTTCAGCCTCCCAAAGTGTTGAGATTACAGATGTTAGGTACTGTGCCTGGCCAGATGACTCTTAAGCAGTGCCCATTAGAATAGGCACAGCCCAGGAGCCCATTCCAACAAGTGTTGAATCTAGAAGCTTGCAGAGGGAAGATATGGCATGTGGTTTCCTCTGGCCAGTGTCCCCTTTACCAAGCAATGTGTGGAGCGGCACTTAGAAGACATTCCGGGGCTCCAGTTGAGGCAGACAACTGGATCCCCGTTGCCACTTTGGAGTTAGTCCAAAGCCACTTTGGAAGCCTTCTTTTTACGTAGAAGTCATTCTAAGGAGTTGTTTCCTCTGCGATGGTGTAGTGGCTGAAAGTTCAATCCGAGAGACCACCAAGAGCCAATTCTGATGAAAGTTCAAGAGGGTCTTTATTTGCAAGTTCGAGCCTGGACCTCTGTCAACAACCAACGCAGCAGAGTACACCCAGAGGCCCTGACTTCCTTAAGCAGACACCTTTTATGTTTTTACACAAAGGGAGGAGGAGTTTGGGGGGACTTTCCAGTCTTGTTACCATTTAATTGGGTAGTAACCTTTGGTGGTCAGTTCAATCGTGGGGGATTGGCTAGCTTGACTCGGGCTGACCTTGGCCCACTAGCTGGGGAAGTTGCAGAGACATTTGGAAACTTTAGGTGATTTTCCCCTGGCACCTGATTGGTTGTTGCTAAGGGGAAAGTGGGTCAAGGGAAGGGGTTGAAGCTTGAACTGGAGCTTTGCAGTTTTTCCCATAACTAAAATTTTAAACAGCTACAGGTTATGTTTTAAAGCAGAAAACTAAAATGGCTATGCTATTATCCACAAGCTGATTACATACTTATTTGGTTATAGCATGCTCTTAACCTAAGTTTATGGTATACTCTATTACGGTTCTCTCAATGGAGGAGGTTGTAGAGTTAGCACTGCCCATGAAAAAGATTGACATTGAATTTAACTAATATGATAACCCAATACCTATGGCAGACATCTGGCAGATCCAAGGAATTCCTGAACTAGGGAAAACAGATTCTGATGTCTTCTAGCCATTACTGTGTGTATGGGAAGGGGTGGAGAGAGTAAGAGTTTTGTGTGAAGTGTTTGTGTCTGTGTGTGAGAAAGAGTACATGAATGCATGTGTGTGTGAGTCTAAATATGTTTGTGTAATTTCAGTGATGCTCTGGGGCCTATCTTTTTCTGTCCGCTTTGGAGTCCTCCATATTTTTTTCCCTCCATCCTTAGCAACTTGAGTCTGAAGTACAGCTAGCTCCAGGTCAGGGCCTGAGCAAAAAGAGTGGACAGTTAATCTGATGTCTCAGGTCTGATTCATCCTTTTTGCACAAACATCTCAACTTTCTTAATCTAATGGTAATTTTTCTTGGTGGCAACTTTTAGTTTACTTTTCTTTAAACCATGTTTTTCTTATTAAATTAAAAGTTCGGTAAATATGTCTTTATGCCGGGTGCAATGGTTTATGCTTGTAGTCCCAGCTACTTGGGAGGCTGAGGTGGAAGTGAGGCAGGAGACAGGATGGAACATGAAAGGCAAATCTCTATTTTTTTTTGTGTGTGTGTTGGAGTCTTACTCTGTCACCCAGACTGGAGTGCAATGGCCGCCCCCGGCCACCGCAGCCTCGATCTGCTGGGCTCCGGCGATCCTTCCTCCTCAGCCTTCCGAGTAGCTGGAACTACAGGCGCGCGCTACCACGCCTGGCTGATTTTTGATTTGTTGTAGAGATGAGGTCTTGTCAAGTTGCCCAGGTGGGTCTCGAACCCACGGGCTCAGGCAATCCACTCACCTCAGCCTCCTAAAGTGCTGGGATTACAGGCTGAGCCACTGAGCCCAGCCTAAAGGCAAATCTCAACAGACAAGAAGCCATGAGAACAGGAAAGAAGCCATGAAACTGAAATGGTAATCAACATCCCAGGACACAACACAAGCAACATCCCTTCCTGAAACAAGATAAGAAAGCCCATACAACTCACAAAGGAGATCCCCCAGGACTGGCACATGTGCACAAGGGATCTCCTTGAACTTTCCATAACCTATCATGCAAAAGAGCTAGTTAAGGCGAATACATGTGGACTGCATCTCATACATACAATTAAAATTATGGGCTAGTGGGCAGAAACATGCACTGTGACCTGAAATATTACCCCAATCCCTGGAAAGTACATTTAACCCCAGGAACATTGGTCAAAACACTTTTTGCAAGCTCTGCAAAATTCTGAGCCCACTTTCCCTATGAAAAGAATATAAAAGGTTCCAGCTTTGTTTGACTTAAGGCTCTTGAACTAGTCTTCAGCTTGGGCCCTCTCCTGTCTGTTCTTTGGAGTGTACTGTCGCCTGTTGCTTTTGCTAAATAAGCTATTCTTTGCTTTTGCACTCTCTGCGTGTCTCTGTTCGCGGCACCAAGAACCTGGTCACCACCAATGGTTCATCAGCCACCCCACAACAGAAGGATTGTCTGAGCCCAGAAGGTGGAGTCTGGGGTGAGCTGTGATTATGCTATTGCACTCCAACCTGAGCAACAGAGTGAGACCCTGACACACACACACATACACGCACAGAAATGTAGCTGAAGTTACACTGAGGTCACTGAGGAAGATTTTTTTATAGTTAGCTCTATGCTAGTGGAATATGAATTCCCATGTCCACCACACCATTTTCATTCTTCTCTCCTTTTCTCCAGATCATGTGCCATGGAAAACACTAATAAGCAGACCAATGTCCAGATATTCAATCAACGAGAAACTTTGTTTATTTGTTTCTTCCCAGCACTTTGGGAGGCTGAGGAGAAAGGATTGCTTGAGGCCAGGAGTTCAAGACCAGCCTGTGCAACATAGTGAGACTCTGTCTCAAAAAAAAAAAAAATTAGCTGGGCATGATGGTGCACTCCTATAATCCTAGCTCCCCGGGAGGCCGAAGCCGGAGGATCACTTGAGCCCAGGAGTTCAAGGCTGCAGTGAGCTATGATCCTGCCACTGCACTCCAGCCTGGGCAAGACTGAGACCTTGTCTCTAAAAAAAAAGTTTCTGTATCTGGCACAAAGAAAGTTGATGCTGTATCAAAGTACCTCTTCAGCACTAAGCAGGCAAGCACATACACAAACACACACAGACTCATAATCACAGTTCCTTTGTAAAAAAGTATCTGCCGGGCTCGGTGGCTCAGCCTGTAATCCCGCGCCTTTGGGAGGCTGAGGTGAGTGGATTGCCTGAGCCCACGGGTTCGAGACCCACCTGGGCAGGGAGACCTCATCTCTACAATAAATCAAAAAATCAGCCGGGCGTGGTAGCGCATGCCTGTAATTCCGGCTACTCGGAAGGCTGAGGCGGAAGGATCGCTGGAGCCCAGCAGGTCGACCTTCATTTTTTTTTTTTTTTTTTGAGTTGGAGTCTCACTCTGTCACCCAGGCTGGAGTACAGTGGCACGCTCACAGCCACCACAGCCTTGACCCGCTGGCTAATATTTTTTCTTTTTTTTTTTAATTGTAGAGATGAGGTCTCACCAAGTTGTCCAGGTTGGTGTGGAGCCCGTGGGCTCAGGCTATCCTCTCACCTTGACCTCCCAAAGTGCTAGGATTACAGGCTTGAGCCACCACACCCAGACCTAAAATATTTTTTAAAGCTTATTTTTTCCCTCAATCTTAAGTCTTAAAACATATTTTAGAAACTTCTCTCCACAATCCATGCTTATCTGCTGTATGCTTGCTTAGAAATCCTAAGGACTAATCTTAAAACACCTGACTGTGGAATCTTCCCTCTTGTGGGGGTGAGAGGTCACCAGACTGTTGATCTATAACCTGACTGCAGCTGAGATAACACCACTAGACCTCTGGGAGGACCACCACCCAAGATAAGCCATCAGGACACACCCTGTGCCACACCTGCATACCTAGTTTCCCTTTTTAAACACTTGCACTCAGCCTAAAAATTGCAAATTGTTTCTTTGAAGCATGAGCCTGGCCATTTCCCAATCTGCTGGCTTTTGGTGTAAAATCACTTTCCTTTCATCGCATCTCAGATTTCAGCATACAAACAATGAGTGGCTGAACTTGTGTTGGTTACACCCACACACTTAACAGGTGATGGTCACTAGGGAAACCAGCTTTAGTTTCTAGCACCAGGGTTGGTAGGAAGATTGCAGTGTGAGATAATGCAATCTAACTTCCAGTAAACTTTTATGTAACTTTTGACCAAGAGGGAACAGTATGTCCTTTTATTTCTGTATGCCCTTACCCAAAAGAGAACACTATATCCTTTTATTTCTGTAAGCCTAGATAAACCAATAATGGGGAACAATTGGCGTTTTTACAAGAAATGGTTTCGAAACAATTGCAGGACTGAGCTAGAAGCAAGAAGCTTAGAGTTGTTTGATTAGAGGAATGTTGTCTTTCTACTCTCTAATCAGCAGATCTCTGTCTTTTGATTTCATATTTAGCTGTGTTCCAGAAGGAAAGTCAGATCTGCCCTTGCAAAGAGGTCTGTAGTGGGAGCAGGTAAGGAATTCCAGGAGAGATCCTTGGTACACATGCACTAGTCATGTCTTTTTGAATAAATCTAATAAATCTCTTCACCAGCATTAGAAAGGAATGCTTCACCAATGTCAGCTATACACAGGGTCCATTCCTAGCCCTTAAATGTTTGTGAAATTTGCCTCCAATTCTATGCAATTCATGGAAGGCTAAATGTTTCTCTGATGTTTCATTTCTTTGTAGGTAGAGATTACAGCATTATGGCCTCTTATTTCTGCATAAGCTCTTTCTGCTTCCCACCCCAGACATGCACACTCACAGCTTCTTGGAGTTAAACAACAAAAAAAATCTGCACACTCAGGAATTTGTTACCTTAGTTAATTTTTCTGTAGATTTTTGGAGAAAGAGCAAAGAGTTACATCATACACTACCTAACACTACTTGCACATCTCAAATAGGGTGTTTTTTTTTTTTTTTTGGTTATGCAGCTTAAGTTTCCTTAGGTCAGAATGACTGTTAATAATTATATACCTGGTCGACCGTGGGTCCGAGACCAGCCTGGGCAAATTGGCGAGACCTCATCTCTACAATAAATCAAAAATTAGCCAGGCTGAGTGGCGCATTCCTGTAGTTCCAGCTACTTGGAAGGCTGAGGCGGAAGAATCACCTGAGCCCAGCAGGTCGAGGCTACAGTGGCCTTGAATGTGCCACTACATTCCAGTCTGGGTGGCACAGTGAGACTCCATCCCAAATAATAATAATGATGATGATGATGATGATAATTTTTTTTTTGAGGTGGAGTCTCACTCTGTCGCCCAGACTGGAGTGCAGTGGCCGCTCCCGGCCACCGTAGCCTCGACCCGCTGGGCTCCAGCGATCCTTCTGCCTCAACTTTCCAAGTAGCTGGAACTACAGGCACACGCTACCACCTCCGGCTAATTTTTGATTTATTGTAGAGATGAGGTCTCGCCAAGTTGCCCAGGCAGGTCTCAAACCCACGGGCTAAGGCAATCCACTCACCTCAGCCTCCCAAGGCACGGGATTACAGGCTGAGCCACCGAGCCCGGCTTATTATTATTATTATACACCTAATAATCCCAGCACTTTAGGAGGCTGAGGCAGGAGGATTGTTTGAGCCCAAGAATTTGAGAACAAACTGGGCAACATAGCAAGACCTTATCTCTACAAAAAAATAAAAAAATTAACTGGATGTGGTGGCACATGTTTATAGTCCCAGCTACTTGGGAGGCTGCAGTGGAAGGATTAATTGAGCCCAGGAGTTCAAGATTTCAGTAAGGCGTGATTGTGTCACTGAATTCTAGCCTGGGTGATAGAGTAAGACCTCAACTCTCTCTCATAGATGTATACGAATACTTTACAACTATTTGATTTGCAAGGACCTGGAACTACCTTAAATAAAGAGATTAGATTTGTTACAACCTGTGTGATTTTAAGCAACTGACTCCAATTTTCAAACACCTCACTTGCAAAATGACAATAATAATAGTTATAATAATTCTTATTTATAGAACTAGAATGAGAATTCTGAAGTATTGCAATAAAAGACCAAGGCAGAGTCAGCTAATTATCAAGTGGAACATAGAAAATAGTTATTAGCATTAAAGTTGGCATTATTTTGTGTGTGTATGTGTGTGAGAGAGAGAGAGGAAAGAGAGAGAGAGAGAGACATCCCTCAGTGAATGTAGCAGAAGAGGAGGCCCATCAGTTGGCGAGTGCCAGGTATTTTCCCAGGTGAGTTCCCCTTTTGGCAATTTTTGGCATTGCTGGAGGAGCAGTTCACCCTGTCCATGGTCTTGAGCCTCTGGGAATAGGGACAGCTTGATGTGAGCTTCTGTCTAGCACAGAGAGTCCCTTTCAGGTCTCCTTAGATCAGGGGACTCTAGACATACCCAAGCATATTGCTCAAAAGCCTTATATCTTGTGTCTTTTGGTGCTTCTTGGGAAAGTGAGGGGTTTTGAATTCAGGAGAAGATTGCTTGGTGATGTTGTTTCCTTATGTGAATATAATGCAAATATACATTTAACCTTAGCCCCTGATTCCTGGCACAGGGCTTCTTAAATTCTTGGAGTTTCCTGAGTGATAAGAGTTAAAGAAACATTTTTTTTCTTTTTCTTTTTATCATGAGAAACCCCCTTCAACCTGAGTTTATGCTAGTAAGGTGACTCTTTTGGGGACCCCCTAGATAGTTCAGGATGGGGACTAGTTGCCGGAAAGATCAGGGCATGATTAGAAGATTAGAACTTTCTTTTTTTTTTGAGCTGGAGTCTCACTCTGTCACCCAGACTGGAGTGCAGTGGCACGCTCCCGGCCACCGCAGCCTCGACCTGCTGGGCTCCGGCGATCCTTCCGCCTCAGCCTTCCAAGTAGGTAGAACTACAGTCGCGTGCTACCATGTCCGGCTAATTTTTTTGATTTATTGTAGAGATGAGGTCTCACCAATTTGCCCAGGTGGGTCTTGAACCCACGGGCTCAGGCAATCCACTCACCTCAGCCTCCCAAAGCGCGGGATTACAGGTTGAGCCACTGAGCCCTGCTAGAAGATTAGAATTTTCAGTCTTACCCTCCAACTTCTAGGAGGGAAGAGGGTCTTCAATCACCAATCACTGGAAATTGACTTCAATCACCAATGGCCAAGTGAAGGATTTAATTAGTCATGTCTATAGACTATAAATCTCCAGCCAGGTGTGGTGGCTCATGCTTATAATCCCAGCACTTTGGGAGGACGAGGCAAGGCGAGAGGATTGCCTGAGACCCTGGGTTTGAGACCAGCCTGGGCAACTTGGCAAGACCTCATCCCTACAATAAATAAAAAAATTAGCCAGGCGTGGTGGTGCATGCCTGTAGTTTCAGCTACTTGGAAGGCTGAGGCAGGAGGATCACCTCAGCCCAGTAGGTCAAGGCTGTGGTGGCCGTGAGCATGCCGCTGCACTCCAGCCTGGGCGACAGAATGAGACTCCAACTCAAAAAAAAAAAAAAAATGCAAACCTCCAAAAAAACCCTAAAAAATGGTGTTCTGGGAGCATCTGAGTTGGTGAACACATTTAGGTCTTGAAAGAGTAGCTTCAAGAGAAGGCATGGAAGCTTACACCCACCCTTCTTCATCCTACCCATCCCATACTTTGTCTTGTATATCTCATCCATTTGATTTTGGGTTGTATCCTTTGTAATTTCAATTGAAGAATGATGAGATTCCTATATTTGAAAAGGAGACCTTTATTTCTCATAAAGGGCTGCAGCCTGCAGGCTGGCCATTCTGTCAGACTGGGAAAGATAGCCTTCAGGTTTCAGTCAGAAACAGGCATTTCAAGGGAGGAAAGAATGCCCTGGCTGAATATATGTATTCCATAAGCTGTTGAAGGAGTCATAGATTTTATGAAAGAAGAAACATGCCCATGTGCAATTGAACGTCATGCTTCTTCATGAGTTGTGTGTTCAAAAAATAGCAACCTTAGCATGACCCTTGGATGGAGTTTTCAACTCTCTGTTGGCAAACGGTGAAGCAGAAGACACAAAAACCCTCGCTGTCCATCCTCTTTGAGTTGGCCAAAACTGGTTCAGACATGATGGTCTGGAAATGGAAGGGATGCGTTGTGAAAATAGAGAGCTGTCCCATTGAAACTGCAAAGAGGGAGTATGGTGGCAGCTTCCGATGACTGGCTAAAGGCGATAAAGAAATGAGTCATCTGTTTCATGCTTCCCAGAGCTGGTTTTTACTTATTTTTTAGGAAATAACTGTGGTTAAATAAGGAAGTCCCAAACTGAGGCATGTCTCATCTCTCATCGCATTTTGACTGGAAACTCAGTTTCTTTTTATTTTGTTTTGTTGTTGTTTTTTTTTTTTTTTTGAGTTGTGGTTTCGCTCTGTTACCTAGGCTGGAGTGCATTGGCCTGCTTATGGTCACTGCAATCTCGACCTGCTGGGCTCAGGTGATCCTTCTGCCTCAGCCTTCCACGTAGCTGGAACTACAGGTGCCTGCTACCATGCCTGGCTAACTTTTTTGATTTATTGTAGAGACCAGGTCTTGCCAAGTTGCTCAGGTTGGTCTTGAACCACTGAGCTCAGGCAATTCTCTTGCTTCTGCTTCCCAAAGTGTTGGGATTACAGGCTTGATCCACCGTGCCTGGCTGGAAACTCAGTTTTTAAAGTTTCTTTGGCCAAAAGAGGGTTTATTCAGTCATTTGGGAAACTTAGGATTTTATTTTCATTTATCAATCATAAATCAATAATGGTAAGTAAAACACTTTCCTAAGTTCTATGACTCATTCTAGTAATTGTTGAACCTGAGGGGTGAGAACCCCTGAATTTATAACCCAGTCAGACAGAAGTGCAGGTAACCTGGGACTTGGTACCTACACCTGGCATCTGAAGTGAGTGCAATCTTGTGGGACTAAGCTCCTAAACAGTTTGTAACACCAGTAGTTAATGTCAGAACAGAATTGTTGGATACTCAGTTGATGTTTAGATGATTGGAGAATTATAGTCTTGGTGTCAGAATTGATTGGTAGGAGGAAGGAAGTCCATAACAACTGTAGAAACATTACGGGAAGTTGCCAGTTTGAAGGAAATGAAACTGCAATTGTGAAAGCAATCCCTGTTCCAATGAGGACACTCTGAGAAGGAAGTTGTGAGCAGCAGCTCTTTCTTGCTACCTCTCTGTGGGGTCACAGAGGGCTATCGGAGGAGAAATGAAACTTAGAATCTCAGAATACGCAGTGGTGGAGTGAGGACTGGACTTAGAGGCAGATGCTTTGGGCAAAAGATTGTGTGATGAATAACTTGTTTTCACTCCTCTGGGACTTGGTTTCTTTGAAATTCGTGATTGATTTTCTCTGAAGTTTTCCCCATATATCTTTTCCCTCATGCCATTTTTGCTGTTGAAGGGGTTCAGAGTATGCCCCCCAAAATAAGTCACTCTGGCATAAGGATAATTTTGAGCTGAAAGCAATTGAGAAAAAGCAGACACACACAAAAAGCTTTCTTTCCTCCCACTTTTTGTATCAGGAAAGGGATAACAACCTTATCACCAGAGAAGAGATGGACACCAAGAAAGAGTTTACAAGGGAAGACCCCTCCAAAACCAGAATTTATTAATAAAACATTGTGTATTAGGCTGGGTTTGGTGGCTCCAACCTGTAAATCCAGTACTTTGGGAGGCAGAGGAGAGAGGATTGCCTGAGTCCAGGAGTTCAAGACCAGCCTGGGCAACATGGTAAGATCTCGTCTCTACAATAAATAAAAGAATTAGACAGATGTGGTGGTACGTGCCTATAGTTCCAGTTCCTTGGAAGGCTGAGGAGGAAGGATGGTCTGAGTCCAGCAAGTTGAGACTGTGGTGGCTGTGAGTATGCCTCAGCAGTCCATCCTGGGTGACAGAGTGTGACTCCAACTAAAATAAAAAAGATGACATAAAAAATACTTACAAATTTAAAAATTGTGGATTTATTCTTACATATTTAAATTTCAATCACCTTTAAAGAACTCTCCATATAATGCAATACATCTATGGAGATGTTTTTATCCACTGCTCAAAACAGTTTTTGAATTCATCAGTTTTGGTACCTTTCAGTGCTTCTGCTGGTTTTTTGTTTTGTTTTGTTTTTTTGAATCAGAATCTCACTCTGTTGCCCAGGCTGAAGTGCAGTGGCACGCTCACAGCCACCGCAACCTTGACCTACTGGGCTCAGGGGATTCTTCCACCTCAGCCTTCAAAGTAACTGTAAATATAGGCATGCACCACCACACCTAGCTCATTTTTTGATTTATTATAGAGATGAGGTCTTGCCAATATGCCCAGATTGGTCTCGAACCCATGGGCTCAGGCAATCCTCTCACCTTGGTCTCCCAAAGTGCTGGCTTTATAACTTCTGCTGTTTTTTTATTCACCTCTTCCACATTGGCAAAACATTTCCTTTTGAAGACTTTTTTCAACTGGGGAAACAAAAAAAAAGTTGCTGGAGGGCAAGATTGGCTGAATAGGAGGGTGGGGCACCAAAATCATGCTGTTTTTGATCAAAAACTGCTGAACACTTAGAGCAGTGTAGGTAGATGCACTTGTAAATCATCCACCATGAAATGGGCAAAAACGCTGAAAGAATCTAAGAAAAAAAAATGGAAGCCTAATATAACATCTCACAACAATGTTAGCTTGTTAGCTGGGGCACTGATGCTGATGGGTTCCTAGAACACTTACTTAGACGGAAAAGCCTTTACTACAAGGGGCCCACACTTCAAAAGATAATTCTGTTTTTGTTTGGGTCTCCCCTCATATACAAACCTTACAAAACCAACCTTATTTTCCATTCGTTTTTCCCATGTATTTTTTATTAGTTTCCCCCACATATTCACCTTCTCACAGTTTGTCACCCCTAAGAGCCTAAAACCCCTTCCTTTGTCTTGTCACTTCTCTACAAACGTATTGTTCTTTTGTTAAGATGCTATTGAAGGATATCAATATATGCCTCTTTAGCATATACATTATTTTGCGCTTAAGGTCATAGAGAACAAGTAGTCACAGGAAAGGCTCTTTTGGTTTTGCTTTTTAGTTGGGCTCTCACTCTGTCACTCAGGCTGAAGTGCAGTGCTCCCATCACAGCTCACCACAGATTTGACCTTCTGGTTTTAGGCAATCCTCCAACCTCAGACTTTTGAATAGCTTGGACTACAGGTGTATGCCACCATGCCTGGCTAATTTTTTAATTTTTTGTAGAGACGAAGTCTGCTATGCTGCCCAGGTTGGTCTCAAACTCTGGGTTCCAGCAATCCTCCCGCCTTGGCCTCTTAAAGGGCTGGGATTACAGGTATGAACCACCATGCTGGCCAGTTTGGGGTTTTATTCTCTCCTCCAAATGGGAGAAAAAAGAACCAAAATGTTTGTAAGGATAAGCTTTAGATGACAACTTTTTAAATACCAAATGTTTTCATTGCTTTCTCTTTCAAACAGTAGGGAAAAAAGGTTAAATCGGTTTTCAGGGAAAGAAAGACAGAAAAAACAAAAGCCAGTTTAGTCATTTGCTTAGCCTGGCTGCTGCCAAGGTTATAATAGCCATCATTTGGGGGCAGGGGGATATTCCCCCCCTCCGCATTTCAGCTGCGTTACTCTGGGCAGCTGTAATGTTAACCCGGTAAGTGCTGAATTTGAATTTACTGCTAGGAGTTTCAGTATATTTGCAAAAAGGAAGAGCAAAAGGAAAATGGCTTTGTATTTTGTGGCTATTACATCTGGATATATGATGAAAATTGATAAAAATTGTTATATGCTTATAATTTCTCACATGCTAGTAGGATTATCTTGATCAGGGAAAGTTGCCAAAATAAAACAAAGTGGTAGTGGGACACAACTTTCTTGCTTTTTGCAGCCTGTGGGTCGGTTGGGATTCAAATTTTGTGGTATTAGAAACAGAAGAAGTTCCCGGCACAGTGGTTCAAACCTGTAATCCCAGCACTTTGGGAGGCAGAGGTGAGAGGATTACCTGAACCCAGGAGTTCGAGACCAGCCTAAGCAACTTGGTGAGACCTCGTCTCTACAATAAAGCAAAAAAATTTGCTGGACATGATGTCACACACCTGTAGTTCCAGCTACTTGGAAGGCTGAGGCGGAAGGATCACCTGAGCCTAGCAGCTCGAGGCTGTGGTGGCTATGAGCGTGCCACCGCACTCCAGCCTGGCCGACAAAGTTGAGACTCCAGCTCAAAAAAAAAAAAGAAAGAAAGAAAGAAACAGAAGTCTCTATACCTAATGATGTTTTTGCCATGTTTAACTTTTAGAGCCTCTGGAAAAAAAGAAAGGTAATCTCCAGATGGAGATACACTCTGAGTTTGAAAAAGCAATTTTTAGTTGCTAGTGAGTTTTTGTGAAGTCAGGTGTCTGATCCTTTAAGACTGATGATTTTCCAACTGATGTGCATAACCTTGAGTGGGTCATTAAGACTGAGACTGACAAGATAAAAAGGACATAAGAAAACCTTCCCTGTCCCTTGGACTTGGGTCATGGCCCTCTGACCCTGAAGTATCTTGGTTTTGTTGTTTCCAGAAGAAAAACAGCTGGCTTCCTTAGAATCCAGAACTCACAAATCCTAGTTGCCTGGATATGACTCCAAGCTGAGACCTGGGGCTGTCTGCTGTTAGGTTGTTTTAGCCTTAGCTTGTGCTGTGCTGGACTGAAAGTAGACATAGACACAGTGGACAGAACTCAGACTCTGGGATCTTTGCAAAATTAGGACACCCCTCTATGAGGCCCTAAATTACAAAAAACATCATGGGCTATCTGGGTTACATACGAACGCCCACAGAAAAGAGTTTTTCTCTTATTAGACCGTCTGAAGTCCAGCTACTGATTTCTTCTATATCTGAGACTACAGGGAAGGAGAAAAACATCCTTTTCCTCTACCCATCTTAGTTTCCTTGGCTGGGATCCTGCACATTAGACTGACAAAGACAGATTAACAAAAGAAAAGCAGTACCACCCCTTCCGTTTTCCTCCTACCGTGGGAACTTTTCTGTCCTCTCAATAAATCCTGCTTTCTAAAAAAAAGAAAAGAAAGGAAAAAAAAAAAAAAGCAGACAGAAGTTGATTAACACGTGCATCCTGCATACACACTGGAAATTCAGTGATGAGTGACTCAAAGGGATGGTTAGAACTTGGGGCTTATGTAACATCTTAATGAAAGAACAACATATTTGTAGAGAAGTGACAAGACAAAGGAAAAGGACTTTGAGCTTCAAGAGATGACAAATTGTAGGAAAATAAATATATGAGAGAAATAAGGGTAGATGGGGCTAATTAGTAAGATTTATTTGTGGAGACTCTTTCTCTAGTGGTCAGATTGTTGTTCCTTTTCTTATACAGAAAATAGGGGACCAGGTTCGGTGAGTCAGTTTTGTAATCCCAGGACTTTGGGAGGCTGAGGTGGGTGGATTGCCTGAGCCCGTGTGTTCGAGACCAGCTCAGGCAACTTGGTGAGACCTCGTCTCTACAATAAATAAAAAATTAGCTGGGCATGGTAGTGCATGCCTGTAGTTCTGGCTACTTAAAAGGCTAAGGTGGAAGGATTGCTGGAGCCCAGAAGGTTGTCAATGGGGTGGCTGTGTGCATGCCACTGCATTCCAGTCTGGGCAACAGAGTGAGACTCCAACTCAAAAAAATAAAAAATAAAATGAAAGTAAGAAAGTAAGGGGTGAAGGGTAACTTTGCAAGGGACATGGATGCTCTGCTTTTAGGCAGACAAAGCAGGGCAGGGGGCTCATCCTATGTCTGCTTTCTCTTAATTACCTTTAGCTCAAAAGAATCCGTATGGCCGGGCGCAGTGGCTCAAGCCTGTAATCCCAGCACCTTGGGAGGCCAAGGCAAGAGGATTGCCTGAGCCCAGGGGTTTGAGACCAACTTGGTCTGGGCAACTTGGTGAGACTTCATCTCTATAATAAATTTTTAAAAAATTAGCTGGGCATGGTAGCGCGTGTGAGAAACAAACTCACCTGTCCAAAATCAAAGGATGGACACAGAGAAGTAGAGTGCAACCGAAGCGAGACTTTAATGACTGTCTTGCAAGATCAGGTGTCTGGTGGGCAGGCACACTGAAGTTGTTACAGCTAGCATATTTTTTTCCTGGAACGCAAGTCCTTCCCCTGTTTTCCCATCGACTGGGTATTCCGGAGGTTGCCTCACTTTCCTGGACTTCACATACATGGCACACAGCGATTGGGTCACATAATTAGTTTATTTACATGTCCTATTTGTTGATTGGTTTTTAGAGCTGTCACAAAAACCCCTTCATTCACATGTTCTATTTGCTGATGGGTTTATAGATTTGCTACAAAATCCCTCATTCACATCTCTATTTGCTGATTGGCTTACAGGATTTCATTTTGTTTGGTTCCCTCTGAAATTTAAACATAAAAGCCCACCAAGTAGTGGAAGTCTGCCTGGGGAAGCGGGGGAGAGGGGGGCACCTCATCAACGAGGGTACCTGCATAATGAACATTTGTATACCTAACCCAATTTAAATCGCACCCCACATCTTTAAAATAAAAAAAGTAAAAGTTAAAAATAAAAAAGCCCAAGAAAAAGAGAAAAAAGCAGGAAGTGACTAAACAAAGGCATGTAAACATGACTCAGGGTTCATTTTGAGAATAAATCATTCTATTTCTAACAATCTTCCCCTCTTTTTTTTAAGTATTTATTTTATTTTATTTTCATTTAAATTCAGATTTAATCATGAGATCAGTTTAAAATTCATTAAGTCATTTTTGACTCTCCTCAAAATTCAATTCAGTTTTCGTAATATAGATGTAATTCATGGGCATTTTCCTTGTCATGGTCACCTCTATCAGTTTTTGAACAAGACCTCTGGCACAGGGAATTATACAGCAACTCAAGGAAATTAATATCCCCATTATTGTTATAAAGGAAGCTAAAATAGATATTATTATTCCCTTCCATTTTCCAAATCAATGATCTAACCAATCTGAAAATGGATCACTAAAACCAGAGTTTTCAGCTAGCTCATTGGCTAGAGCCCTTAGTCCTTGTAATGCTCTGGTGATGGTTCCATCAGGAGCTGTATTGCTTGGTATAAGCATACAGCATTGTCCCCCTAAAATAGTACATACTCCCCCCCTTCTTGGCTAACATCATGTCTAGTGCCATATGATTTTCCCATGCCATTCTACGGGTAGTGTCAAATTGCTTGGCTACTCCTTAATTGCATTGCTGGTATGATGAATAAATCTCTGTTTATTATAGTAGATGTAATTGATCCAATCCATGTTTTTATTAATAGTAGACCACCAAAAGAGTGCAGACTCAAACCCTGTACCCTTCAAGGTTTTTAACCTTGAATTAACTAGGGATTTCCCTGGGGACCCCTATGGAATCAATGTACACATTTGAGTCAAAGGACCCTTGTCGTACTCTCTGAAATCGATGAGGAGTCTGAGTGCTTTCAGATGTGGGATGGAATGCCAGGGTAAATGGAATAGCCAATTGACCAATACACAAATCCTTGTCCAGTTGGACGGCAGCAAGTCACACAGACTTTCCATTCCACAATACTACCATATATTTGTTGAGTGATATGTAAGTTCAAGAAGTTGCTGCTGCATTCACCAGAGACATTTAGGATGTGGGTACAAGTTTGCAATTGTCCCACAGGAGCTGTGAAACCTTTCCCTTGTCTAGCAACTGACCCCCCCAAAAGGATTGTTCTTTTCTAGACTCACTGCATAAATGATGTGGATGAAAGAGGGGAGGCATTATGTAAACTTATTGGGAAATTTTTGAAAATTCAGGATCTTGTCCCGGACAATCCCTAGACATGAGGTTGCTTCATGCTTATGTTGTATAGAAATGTTTTTCTGTGAAAGCCCTTTTGCTCCTTTTGCATATAACCTTTCCAGCTGAAAGTTCTCGGTGAAAGGGGATAACTGAAAAAATAAAATATGACTGTTAAATAGGACACTCTGATTTTGCAGCAGTGAAGAAAAACAGAAACCCAGCTCCTGAATGGAGAAGAGAAAGGCATTCGTGATGTCTGTTTTTCAAAACAGTTCCTGGAAGCTTTCCCTTCTGTCTGAAGAAAAATCTTTCCATGCTCCCTTTCAAAGCTGCTACTTGTGCTTTGAATTCAGATCACTGAGCAGATAGTATGGGGGATAAGGGTGAGGGCCAGCTCTGGAATTTTCCACCAAGGAAACCCCAGCTGTCATCCTCACTTCTGAGGTAAAAGTGTTTGGAACTGACTGCCTTCGGCAGTTCCTCTAGAGGAAACCAAGGACCCAGCTGAATTTTTCAGATTGGATTAGATACCCTATAGCTGTTAACCTGTACTACCTAAGGCATGTCCTGCTTGGGGTGCCATGCATGTCCTCTGGGATTATACTTCTTGTACATGTGTGACACTTTCTCTGCCCAGGAACGTGTTCAGGTCTGCTTCAACCCACTGGCCAGAGTTGTGTTGTGTCACCAGGTACAAAGTGTAACACAGAAATTCAAGGAGGAAAGCACCTGGACTTCTAAGATACACCTCTTTAGTGAATTAGATTTGTTCAAGCTGGCTAAATGCAAGATGAAATATTATGCAGCCATAAAGAAGGATAAATATATGGACTTCGCAGCAACTTGGGTGAATTTAGAGTCGATCATACTCAGTGATCTATCACAGAAACAAAGAACAGAGAACCTACCATATGTTCTCACTCATAAGCAGAACTTGAACAATTATAATACTGTAAGAAAACGTTTGGCAGTAATGGGAAACTGTCAGGGGAGGGGGGGTGGGATTGGCAGTTGAGGGAAACTGCTCGGGGAGGGAGGGGCATACCTCATCAATAAGGGTACCTGCATAATCAATGTTTGTATACCTAACCCTGAATTGTACCCCACATCTTTCTAATAAACAAATAAAAAAGAAAAAAAGGCATAACGAGATCAGTACTGCAGGATCTTACCCTGCTGTGTGGGATTCCACCGACACCACTTTTGCTGTCAAGATGCCTTGGCTGCGGTTCAAAGGACTTGAAAGGAGGGAACCCTTGAAACGTAGAGTATACTTAGGTTAAGGTAACCATTTTAAAGTAGCACAGCCACTGTGCTTAGGCCCCAGCCTTGGAAATTCCTTTGTTTCACAGCTTGCATGACCCTAATGTCCTTTTGCCTTATAATCATTAATAAGAAAAATGCTTTCGTTTTAGAAACTAGTGATTATACAAAACTCCTTGAGCATGTCCAGCTTGCAAACAATTTATCTTAGGCATTCATATTGATACTTTGTTATCAGTTGCCCTTGATGACCATCAGCATACCACCAGAAGCATGTTTGCAGGTATATTGTTATCATCTAACTTGAATACCCCAGCCCACCACCTGAGGTCATGGAATGCTGATGTCTGGCGATGTCAAGATACGAGATTCATGTGACTGCTACAGAAACTGAAGAATGCAACTCTGGACATTCCTTTTGGCTCACACCTCCTCCAGGTCTAAGCCCCTTGGCTTTAGGGGTTTCCTTAGAGCCCTTAAACACTCCTAGCCTTTAGCCTGCCACACCACACTTGCTTTGGAGTATGGGGCCCCTTTCCATCTGTGAAAGGTGAATCATAAGCTTTACTTCTTTCTACTTTCTTCCCTGTTGCAATCTTGCATTATTCCCATGGCACCAGCCCACCTTTCCTAAGTTTACCCTTTCGGGAATGGACTGTGCAGAGAAGAGTTAATACAAGTCTGAGACTGTCATCCTTACAAAGACTTGCATGCAAGGTTGGCTCTTGATTTCCATCGGGGAACTTGAATTTTTTAGTCTTCCTGCTGTTTCCTGAGAAGGATGATTTACTGTGCCAAAAGTGAGCAAATGATGGAGTTTATGCTAAAACTTGCTTTCCTTCTGGGAATCTGGAATTTTGATACATGGTAATCAGAGGGTACCTACATGATCAGCCTCGGACACTGACTACTTCACACGTGTTGTCACAATTTGATGCTGGAGGAATTAAACACATCCTGATATATAGAGTTATTGGCAGAGAACTCTGAGAAACTTGTACCTGGTTTTCTTTCAACTTGATGCCTGGTTCCTTTTCCCTTGCTGATTTTGCTTGGTATTCTTTTGTTGTAATAATCTTAGCTGTGAGTATGACTATATGTTGTCTCCTGTGATTCTTGTCAGTGAGTCACCAACCTGGGAATGGTCTTGGAGACCCTGATGTTAACTTAGAATGCTCATTAAAAAACAAACAAACAATGCAGCAGGCTCTTAGGAGATGATAACAACTCCATCTGGTAGAGCAAAGAAGAAGAAAGACAGGCCAAGCCTGTCTGAATGTGGATCTCTTTTCAACCTACTTGATTTCCTGTGAGAATTCCCCTTTGTAAAGCTTTCTTTCTGAATAAATGGCTGCCCCTGGGTTTTCAAGTCATCGTGCACATTTCTGGGGACACTGCACCATTCTTGGGTATACCTGGACAGGTGTCTATTTCCTGGTGGATCCTGGCTCAGGATGTTAACTGGTTAACCACATAAATCAGAAGAAAGGAGTAAGACCATCAAAATTCTTCAGTTTATGTTCTCAAATTGGAGTCAGTGTCTTTCCCTTCATAATCATGAGCAAACTCGGGAGGGTTTGTGAAATGGTATTCAGCAGGGAATTTAGAAAAATGAAAATTCTAACAGGGAACACACTGAACCTTCTGCTTTATGAGATATTCCTTAAGGGTACAATGGAAAAGAGGAAGTAGGTTTATTCATCAAACTCCAGTTGAGTAGAGCTTGGATTGGGTGAAATATGACATTGTAGGCTGGGCTCGGTGGCTCAGCCTGTAATCCTGTGCCTTGGGAGGCCGAGGTGAGTGAATTGCCTGAGCCCGCGGGTTCGAGACCCGCCTGGGTAACTTGGCGAGACCTCATCTCTACAATAAATCAGAAAAATTAGCTGGGCGTGGTAGCACGCGCCTGTAGTTCCAGCTACTTGGAAGGCTGAGGTGGAAGGATCACCGGAGCCCGGGAGCATGCCACTGCACTCCAGTCTGAATGACAGAGTGAGATTCCAACTCAAAAAAAAAAAAAGAAATATGATATTGTGAGCAAAGGTGGTTTTGGGAAAGATTCTAGGTTAGATGTTGAACTGGATATCAGTGGGACAATAGGTGACATTTGAATAAGGTTTGTAGATTGATATTTTATCAATGTTAATTTACTGCCTTAACCAATTGTACTGTGGTTATGTAAACATGATAAGTATATGAGAGCTCTGTGTGCCATTTTTACAACTTTGAGTGCTAAATTATTTCAAATAAAAAGGTTAAAAAAATTAACTAGGTGTGATAGCCTGAGTTTGTTGTCCCAGCTACTTGGAATGCTGAGGCAGAAGGGTCTCCTGAATGGTCAAGTCTGTCAATGATTGTGCCATGCACAGCCTAGGTGATAGAGTGAGACTCTGACTCAAAAAAAAAAGTTAAAAAATTTAATTCTAATTCTTTTCTTTTCTTTCTTTCTTTCTTTTTTTTTTTGAGTCAGAGTCTCACTCTGTCACCCCGGCAGGAATGCAGTGGCATGCTCACGGCCACCGCAGCCTCTAACTGCTGGGCTCAGGCGATCCTTTCACCTCAGCCTCCAAGCAGCTGGAACTACAGGAACGTGCCACCATGCCTGGCTATTTTTTTTTGTTTGTTTATTTATTGTAGAGATGAGGTCACGCCAAGTTGGCCAGGCTGGTCTTGAACTCATAGACTCAGACAATCCTCTTGCCTCGGCCTCCCAAAGTGCGGGATTATAGGCATGAGCCCGTGCCTGACTGGAAAGATGTCTTAAATCTTCTCTTAAGGAGCAGAAAGATGGGAAAGCTACTTTTGCTTTAAGCAATAATTTTAGAGAGGACCAGGGTCCCCTAGTTATGAGAGAAAGCAAGTAGGTTCCATATCAGGTTGGAATATAACTTGTATCAGTCAGGCAGGAGATAGAAGTGGGTGGCATATTTTGTATAAAAGCATTATTTTGAATGGAATATTACATAGAATAGACCTAATCCTTTGAGGTATAATTTAATTCATCTTTACTTAAAGTGTTTAAGTCTGAATTAAAATGGATACCTCAGAGTCTAGTCCATTGGAAACCCTCAGTAAGTCTTATATTTTCTAACATCTGGTGAAAATAAGGGGTTTAAAATATAATAAAACAGTGAAAATTGTAAACTCCTTGCTTTTCGAATGGGTAATAAAAGAGGAACAAACTTAGAATATTTTCTGTGGTTTTCTTATTTATTTATTTAGAGTTGGAGTCTCACTCTGTCCCCAAGGCTGGACTGTAATGGCTTGCTCAGCTCAGGCAATCCTTCTGCCTCAGCCTTCCGAGTAGTTGGAACTACAGGAACACGCTTCCACGCCTGGCTAAGTTTTTTGATTTATTGTAGAGATGAGGTCTCGCCAAGTTGCAGGGGCTGGGATTTTCTTTTTTAATCATGCTGCCTTTGTCTGAATGGACCTAAATATGGCTTTCGTCTCAGCCTCTCTGGGTGCCAAGCTCCTCTTCTATCCCCATCTCCAGCTCTGAACTGTGTGGTTGGCCATTCTATACACCTGTCCATTCCGATCCAGTTGGGGAGTCCTATACAAACTAGTATGCCCAAGTAGTTAAGAATTGAATGAATTAACTGTTAAATATCTATTAATTAAGTCTATAAACAAATGCTGTTTTCTTTTGGAGCAAGGTCCCTTTGAAATTTGTGCTCAAGAAACTGTTGGGTTTTCAATTTTGAATCAACAGAAAGTGCTGAAGAACAAGAGCCCTATTATGGGGCTGGGGCAGCCTTCTGCTATATGAGGTTGCCACTCGCTTAGATTAGGATTCAACATTCACTTAGGCCCTTTGGTTGGCTTGGAACCCTTCCGCTGGCCATCTCCTTTATACATAATTACACAACAACTCCAACCCTTCACCCAGTACCCTGGAGTCTATGGTTTTTGTCTCAGGACAGTGTTTCCTTCCACTGCCTTTAACCCTTTCCTTCAGGTTTGAGACTACTAGCAGTTTCCGGGAGTTGATTAGGCTCTCCTTCTGTTTCTTAAGGACAGGTCTATTTTACAAACCCTACCCTTTCCGTTGGGTGTTGCTCTTTACACTGATTTCTGTGCCTCATTGGGTTCTGATGTGCTTTTGGTATCCTTGCCCTGGGTTGCCGGGAGGGCTTCTCCCCTACAGATTAACTGGTCTGTTGGCGCCAGGCAAGGTGGCCTCTCCCATCACTCTGGGGGTCATATTCCAGTGACAAGGGAGGTGGAAAACACTGTCTCCAAACTCTTCACTTTCCCGACCAATGCACCAAGAAATGTTGTTGGAAAACAGATCAGAGAGACTGTGACACCCAGGCTGATAAGCAGGAAGCTGTGTTTATTACTGGAATGCTGGCATTCCGCCCAATGAGCTTTAGTCACAAAGGCTGGGCCCTGATTGCAGTTGGGTCTCAGCTTATATAGGTTTTACACTGACTTTGAGGGGAAGGGGCTTTTCATGGTGTAAGGTTTTGTACCAACAATAGCACAAGCTTGTGATTTTGGTTGCAGGGACTGAGCGTGGCATTACAGGAAGGGGCTTGTGGTTTTAGCTGCAGGTACTGACCATGGCGTTTTGCATTAACAAACTGGAACACTTTAATTGTGATATATGTTTTGAAGCATTTTCTAAAAGCCCCCTACCACAGTCCAAGGTGCATTTTATTATATTTGTGAATACCAGAAGGCTGCTGTGTGTGGGTTCCTGGCAAAAGGTCTAAGTTCTAAATTTATTTTTATTTTTTATTTTTTAAATTTTTTATGAGTTGGAGTCTCACTTGGTCGCACAGACTGGAGTGCAGTGGCTGCTCCCGGCCACCGCAGCCTTGACTTGCTGGGCTCTGGCGATCCTTCCACCTCAGCCTTCCAAGTAGCTGGAATTACAGGCATGCGCTACCATGCCTGGCTGATTTTTTGATTTATTGTAGAGATGAAGTCTTGCTGCCCAGGTGGGTCTCGAACCCGCGGGCTCAGGCAATCCATTCACCCCAGCCTCCCAAAGGCACGGGATTACAGGCTGGCCACCGAGCCCGGCAGTTCTAAATTTAGAGAGACAAACTCATTCAGGGACACAGTCTTTCTGTCACTTACAAACATGAAAATAGGTTTCCAGATGTTAAACCAGCTAGAAACTCATTTCAGAATTTACTTATCTATTTTATTTTTTTGAGTTGGAGTCTCATTCTTGTTGCCCAGGCTGGAGTGCAGTGGCATGCTCACGGCCACTGCAGCCTCGACTTGCTGGGTTCAGGCAATCCTTCCACCTGAGCCATTCAAGTAGCTGGATTACAGATGCACGCCACCATGCCTGGCTAGTTTTTGTGCTTTTACTGTAGAAATGAGGTCTCATCAAGTTGCCCAGGCTGGTCTCAAGACCCCGGGTTCAAGCAATCCTCTCACCTCGGCCTCACAATGTGCTGGGATTATAGGCTGAGTCACCACGCCCGGCCTCAGAATTTATTTTAAGTATTATATTAATTCTCAGTCTGGGGAAAAAATAATTTAAAAGGAAAGTGTTCAAATAACCGTCTTTTTTATGTTTTTACTTTTCTGTTTACATCCTTATGACTAGATGTTATATTCATGAGTGAATCAAAAATAAACAGCAGAGGAAAATTTTAAAGTCTGAGGAGACCCATTCCTCATGACTATGAGAGATCTTTGCATCCAGGTCTGACTTTTATCTAAACAAAGCTCATCATGTCAGATGCTGGCAGTTTTGAAAAGGCTGCTGCAGGCCTGGCTGGACCTGAGTCCTTATGGCCAGCATAGCCCTGGTGTCCCTCACATTCTGTCAGGGAGGCATTTGCCCAGGTATCTCTGGGTGTACAACTACTAACTGGGCATTGGGCTCAGCAGGGATTCCCGGGCTGGAATGAGAGTCATAGTCTAAGGATGGGCTGGCTATAGGAGGAGAGTGTTAACTCTAAGAACTAAACTGGGTATGTCAAGAACCATGGCTTTGCAGTTACCCATCCTCCCTAGTAGGAAAAACTTTGGGAATTAATATTGCTGTCATAGTCCCAGCCACAAACCACACAGTTACCTCTCTTTGGAGTTGAAATTCTTATATTTATTATAGCATTACTATCAATAAAACATGTCACAAAACCACTATCAAGAATACATAAAAAATACATGGTTGAAATCTAACATTAGACATAAGGAATATTCCAGGGTTAGACAAAAATTCATCCTCCAGGCCCAGAAGGCTGGATGAAGAGAGTGAGATTGAAGATATTTTGGGAGGCATTCACCACTAGAAAGCCTTGACAAGAAGGGCAGAGGTGGGGGTTATATGGTAAACTGAGTGCAAACTGAAAACTAACCAGCATGACATGTAGCCTAAAGCATCGTTGCTGCTAGTACTTTGTGATAAAATCTGCTAACTAGATAACTGTGTGGCTGAAATGAACAGAGGACACAGAACATAGGAAAACTCCCTAAAAATGTATTTTAAAGCAAGACCAACCTGCTCAGCAACCCCAGGTTGGGGACCCCTGTCTTCCTACCCTTCTACCCCTCATGACCACCATGGTAGGCCTTCTGATGCTCTGTTTCCATCCTGTCTCAGTTCAGGGGTTGGGGAGCTCCTCTGGGTTGAAGTTGACCTGGGTGCACTTCCCTACTGCCATCTTCAAACTCAGGTGCTGATAGGAACAAGATGCCTATGCCTGAAGGAGCATCCTTCAGCAGGCGGCCCAGTTCCTTCTCATAACATGCGGCTGCTTGCAGTAAATCTCCATTCTGCTTGTGGATTAACCCTTGATCATACCAATAATTTGGCGTGTTTTGTGGAAGCAGATTTTCAGCTGTGTTTTGCTTTTGGCATTTCAACTCTTCCTTCCCAGATGATTTTTCGTTTATGGACAAACTCTCTAGATTATGTAGGACAGCTGTGTCTTCAGACTTCTCGTGATACTCCTGAGGGTTGCGATAGCGCTGATGAAGTTGTTGCCTCTCAGTGACAGGGACCTCCTTATTGAACTCTATCTGATAATATTGTTCTTCTTCCGGGAGCTCAGTGGGATCAGAATATGCACTCAGAGAATCTAGTCCCATCTCAAGAGCTTTTTTCAAATAGTCTGTAGCATATTGCTTTAGTTCTTCAATCTTCTCTCTTTTTCCATTAACATCAGAGTCTTCTGTGTTCTGCATTTGTCTGATTTTTTCCTTGTAGCAGCACCCAATCTGGTGATAGAGGTGCGGATTGTTTGGTCTGGATTCCAACACCCGTAGAAGCAATTCAATAGCTTTGTCTGGGTCACCTTTTTTTTGGTAAAACTTGGCTGCATTGCGAAGGACATCTGTCTGGCCAGGAGACTTCTCCAGGGCTTCTTTAACCAATTTCTCACCTTCCACTTCTTCATTCACCCTCTGCAGTTTCAGAGCCAAGAGAACTTTGATATACTGGTTCTCAGGATTCAATTCAATGGCCTGCTTCAAAGCATTCCCAGAGAACTGTTTCTGTGGGTTATTATCCAGATGGTACATGGCAATTGCCAGTCCAGAAGAGAATTCCGGGTTGTTGGGTTTTTTTTCTAAGGCCTTCTCAAAACACACCTTTGCCCTTTCATTTTTTCCACACTTCAGTTTTGTCCATCCTTCCTCACAGTCAAGCTCAGGACACTCAATGCTGTAAGAATTTGAAAACTTCTGGCAGGTTTGTTTTGCCTTGTCTACATAAATCTGGGCTTCTGACAGCCGGCCCATGTGGTAGTAGACCCAGGCATAGTTTCCCCAGGTGACCAGATTTCTGATTTCTGCACGGTCTGTGTGTTCTTGCTGGATTAACTCTTCAGCTTGCCGTAAGCATTCCAAGGCTGCCTCGTTTTGACCATGTAGGTGTTTTATGTAGGCCAATAAGTTGTACATTGTAGCTTTGTACTCTGTGTTTAAAAACTCAATCTGGCTCCACACTCTGTCTTCTAGATCATGCGAGATACTTTCTTTTTTGAATATGTTCCAGGTGAAATGGCATTTCAGCTGTGGAAGGATTGTCTCCAACGACTCCTTGGTGACCTCACTGTGGAGAGAAAAAACATGGTCACTGTGATGTGTGTGCACTGTCAAGCATTTTGCCCCATGATTATTAATTTTATATGTCACCTTGCCTGGGCCACAGGATGCCCAGACATTGGGTTAAACATTATTTCTGGGTGTATATGTGAGGGTGTTTCTGGAAGAGATTAACATTTAAATTGGTAGACTGAGTAGAGCAAACTGCTGTCCCTTGTGTGAGTAGGCATCATCCAACCCATTGAGGGCTTGACTGGAACAAAATGCAGATGAAGGGAGAATTCTCTCTGCCCGACTGCTTGAACTGGGACATTCTCCTGTGTTTGGACTGGACTTGGACTAGAACTTTCTGGTTCTTAGGCCTTTGGACTTGGCCTGGGACTACACCACTGACTTTCCTGGGTCCCCAGCTTGTAAACAACAGATTATGGGACTTCTCAGCATTCATAATGATGTGAGCCAAAATCTCATTAAAAAAATCTCTTTATATACAGATGTTCCTCAACTTATGATGAAGTTATATCCCAGTAAACCCATTGTATGTTGAAAATATTGTAAGTAAAATAATGCATATCATATACCTAAACTACCAAGCACTATAACCTCGCCTAGCCTACCTAAAATGTGCTCAGAACACTTATATTTGCCTATAGTTGGGCAAAATCATCTTATCACAAAGCCTATTTTCTAATAAGGTATTGAATGTAATTTACAGAATACGCTACTGAAAGTGAAAAACAGAATGGTTGCATCGCTTTTGCACCATCATAAAGTTGAAAAATTGATAAGTCAAACCATTGTAAGTTGGGCACTGTTTGTATATCCTATTGGTTCTGTTTCTCTGACTAATTCACGTTCCTACGTCTTCCTAGACAGAAGAGGAGTGATTTTCCACTTGCTTCCCAGAGTCTCCTTTCTACAGTCACAATCTGTGCAAGACTCACAAAGCGCATCCCTTACACTGTGTAAGCAGATATGCAGTAGGCAAAGTACCATGGAGAAGAGGCAGCAGCAGAGAAAGGAATTGGGATCTCTCCTCCTGATCAATTACCAAGTCAGGTCTCAGTCTCGCACATTTCAGATAATGTTTATTTAGTCATCCAACGACCCTTTACTGGGCTACCTCTTTTTGTCACTTTGTTAGTTGTAAGAGATATGAAGAAAAATAAAGGTGATCCTAGCCCTCTCTGACCTGTAGGTGATCAGTCCTGTTAGAAGCCATGCAAAGCAATGGAAGCTCAGGGACGATCATCAACATGTTACGTGATTTGGGTCCTTTTCCCCTCATTTTCTCTACCACCTTCCCAGACTCACACACAGACCCATGGAGGCTCAGGTTGAGTTGGAGTGAAGTAGTCTCCCTACCACACAGGCCAGATATTCAGCGAGAAGGAGTTTGTTGCAAGGAACAAACAAACAAAATTGACAAATTTGTGTTTTTGTGGTTGGAAGACATTGAGGGAGTTCACTTGCCTTATTTAGTTGAATGAGATCCAGCTCATGGTGGCTCATACCTGTAATCCTGGCACTTTGGGAGGCCAAGGAGAGAGGATTGCCTGAGCCCAGGGCAACATGGCCAGATCTTGTCTCCACAATCAATCAAAAAATTAGCTAGGTGTGGTGGTGCACACCTGGGGTACCAGCTACTTGGAAGGCTGAGGCAGAAGGATTGCCAGAGCCCAGCAGGTCAAGGCTGCGGTGGCCAGGAGTGTGCCACTGCACTCCAATCTGGGCGACAGAGTGAGACTCCAACTCAAAAAAAAAAAAACCCCAAAAACAAAAATACCCTGAGCTCAGGTAATCCTCTTACCTCCACCTCTCAAAGTGCTAGGATTACAGGCGTGAGCCACCACATCCATCTAGAAGGCATTTGTATTGTCACTAAATAAGAAAGATATACTCTCAAAGTAGGAAAGTTAGTTAAATTAAATGCATCTGGTTCTACAAGAAGCCACTGACTTTATTTGCAATTTACTGTGGACGAGAACTGGTTTCCTTTCCACTTCTTCAAGCATTCTGATCTGCTTCCTGTCTCCCTCTCCAGTAATGGTGACCTAAATCATTTCTGACCCCGTATGATTGCATATGAAACACCTTAGAGTGAAAATGCAGAATCAACCCAAGGCCATGGGAGTGAGAAAGGGCAGTTGCCATTTATGTCCAGATATCCTCTTTATGTGCATGCCTCTATTGGAGGGCAGTCTTTTTCCTTCTCTCGGTCACTATCTAGAGGCCCATAATGTCAATATCTTCCCTCTTCATTCTAGGCTTGTCCTCTTGGCTTCACCTGGGGATTCTAGCTGACTTGTATGAAGGACTACAGTTCAAAACTCAGGTTAGCAATTATTAAAAATAAGTACTATGAGAAGTTGGGCGTGGCGGCTCATGCCTGTAATCCCAGCACTTTGGGAGCCCAGAAGTTTGAGACCAGCCTGGGCAACATGACAAGACCTTGTCTCTACGATAAATCAGAACAAGTAGCCTGGTGTGGTGGTGCATAAGTGTAGTCCCAGCTACAGGGATGGCTAAGACGGAAGAATCAGCCTGAACCCAGTAAGTTAAGACTGTGGTAGCTGTGATTGTGCCACTGCCCTCCAACCCAGGTGACAGAGTAGGACTTCAACTCAAAAAAAAAGGCTGGGCTTGGTAGCTCAGCCTGTAATCTCAGCGCTTTGGGAGGCCGAAGTGAGTGGATTGCCTGAGCCCGTGGGTTCGAGACCCGCCCGGGCAACTTGGTGAGACCTCATCTCTACAATAAACCAAAAATTAGCTGGGCCTGGTAGTGCACGCCGGTAATTCCGGCTACTTGGAAGGCTGAGGCGGAAGGATCACTGGAGCTGCAGTCGAGGCTGCAGTGGCCAGGAGTGGTCACTGCACTCCAGTCTGGGCGACAGAGTGAGACTCCAACTCAAAAAAAAAAAATACTAAGTGAAATTTTATTGTTTTCTTTTTTTTTCTTTGAGACAGGGTCTCAGTCTGTCGCTCAGGTTGCAGTGCAGTGGCATAATCTCAGTTTATGGCAGCCTGGACCTCCTGAGCTTAGGATATTCTTCTGCCCCAGCCTCCCAAGTCACTGCACTATAGGCACGTGCCACCACACCTGGCTAATTTTTGTAGTTTTTATAACGATGAGGTTTCACCATGTTGCCCAGAGTAGTCTTGAACTCCTGGACTCAATTGATCTTCCTGCCTTGGCCTTCCAAAGTCTCACTCTGTCACCGAGACTGTAGTGCAGTGGCATGATTCTCCCATCTTGGCCTCCCAAAGTGTTGGGATTACAGGCATGAGCCACTGTGCCTGGTGGGAAGTAAGTTTTGAGGATGATCACTGAACAAATCTGTTCATGACTGTTAAGTCACCAAATCATAATAATGGCATTAAGATATAAGTTTACTTTGCATATGCTTCAAACTAATAGCAGAGAATTGGTAAGAATTGATAGAGAATATTCTGTGAACCTGCAGAGTGATGGTGACTTCGGGTGTGTTCATCTCAACAAAACCAAAAACCTTATCTTGAAGGTTTGATGATACAATCTCTTCTCCTAGGGCAAGAGGCTTTGACATATAAATACACCAGAAGAATCTTATTAAACTAAACTTTAAGCACTTATTGATAAAGTTTCTCCCTCCAAGGAGACACATATTTCTATGTGTCATATATCAGCTTCCAGGGATATCAATTGCTCAAGAAAGTGTAGGGCAGGTTGGGCATGGTGGCTCACACCTATAATCCCAGCACTTTGGGAGGCCACGGTGGGAGGAGTGCCTGAGCTCATGGGTACGAGAGCGGCCTGGTGAAACTTTATCTCTACAATAAATAAAAAAACTAGTTGGGTATGGTGGCACTCGCCTGTAGTTCCAGATACTTGAAAGGTTGAGGCGGAAGGATCACCTGAGCCCAGTAGGTCAAGGTTGCGATGGCCATGAACATGCCCCTGCCCTTCAGCCTGGGTGACAGAGTGAGACTCCAACAACAACAAAAAAAAGATTATAAAATTTTCCAGGTGTGGTGACTCATGCCTGTAATCCCAGCCCTTTGGTAGGCCAAAGCAGGAGGATTGTTTGAGGACAGGAGTTCGAAACCAGCTTGGATAACATTTCAAGACCTCATCTCCACAAAAAATAAAAAAATTAGTGTGCATCCCAGCTACTCGGGAGGCTGAAAGCAGACAGATCGCCTGAGCACAGGAGGTTCAGGCTGTGGCTTGCCATGATCATGCCACTGCATTGCAGCTTGGGCAACAGAGACATGACCAAAAAAATTTTAAAAAGATGAAAAGATTATAAAACTTATTGAGAATCAGAATTCAGGCCCCTTGATTTTTCTTAAGCCTTCCTCCCTAGAGTCTCCAATTTGATAAGGTATTTGAAGCCTGATCTCTCTTTGAAGTACAATTTGGAGCATAACATATTGGACTGGGAGGCCTAAGACCTAGAGTAAGTAGAAACATGAATCTCAGAGCCAGAGTTCAGAGTTTTGCACTGAAGTACTATATCCAGCTGGGCGCAGTGGCTCACGCCCATAATCCCAGCACTTTGGGAGGTAGAGGTGAGAGGATTGCCTAAGCCCATGGGTTCAAGACCATCCTGGGCAACATGGCAAGAACTTGTCTCTACCATATATCAAAAAATTAGTTGAGTGTAGATGCATGCCTATAGTTCCAGCTACTTGGAAGGCTGAGGTAGAAGGATTGCTTGAGCTCAGCAGGTCGAGGCTGCTGTGGCCATGAGCAGCATGCCACTGCACTCCAGCCTGGGTGACAGAGTAAGTCTCCAACTCAAAATAAATTAAGTACTGTAGCCTTTCTTAAAACAAATACTCCAATTGCCAAGCTTTCCTCACTTAATAATTTATCTCATATATGCCAAATACTACTTACATGTATAAGTAAGTTAGTTAACAGCAATTAAATTCAGATACTTAAAGGAAATAAAAGCAAGTGGGTGCGATGATGGCTGAAATTACTTGATAAAGAATGTTTAGGTTCAGCCAGACGTGGTGTTCCATGCCCATAATTCCAGCACTTTGGGGAGGCCAAGGTGGAGGACTGCTTGAACCCAGAAGTTTGAGACAAGCCTGGGCAACATAGCAAGACCTCCTCCCTCCAAAAAAAAAAAATTAGCTGGGTGTGGTGGCACACAACTATAGTCCCAGCTACTTGGGAGGCTGAAGTAGAAGGATAGCCTGAGCTCAGGAGGTTGAGGTTTTGGTGAGCTGTGATCATGACACTGCACTCCAGCTTGGGTGATAGAGGAACCCCAATTCAAGAAAAAAAATCTAGGTACAGGTGAGACATGGGAAGTAGAATGCCAGTCCTACTTGGATAGTGTGTGTCTAGTAGAAGACCTTGGGAAAGCAGAATTCGTTGAGACCCAAGTAGAGAGTTCTCACAACCTCAGGCTGCAGCCTTGAGATATGACTGCTCATCTACCTGGATAGTGAGAGCCTGTTGGCACTGTCCCCAGACTCCTGGGTAGATGCCACATCTCCTTTAGGGCCCAGTCAAAACTGTTAGTCGAGTGAAATCTTGAAATTTTCAGAAAGAGGCTCTGTTGAGTGATGGTTTCTAGAGAAACCTCTGAGGCAGCTTGCACTGCAGATGCCGTGGTAATGGTTTAGCTGGTAATGGTTTAGTGAAGGGATGGACAGACCTGTGCTCAGTCGGTCAGAACAGGAATACTTCAGAGACCATCACTTCAGAAAAATGAGTCAAGGAACTCTCCAGACCGTACATCTCAAACTTGAATGTGCATATGGACCCAATCACATGGGGATCTTGTTCAAATGCAGATGTGGATTCAGATGGACTGGGATGCTGCCTTTCTAACTACTTCCAAGAAGTGCTGGACTCAGACTACACTGTGAGTAGCAGGGCTCTGGGAAGACTTCCCTTTGCGGTGATTTCCCGTTGCCAGTTTCCCATCCCTAAAAGTGCCCCTTAAGCAGGCAAGCTTCTCTTTATGTCAACATCTTTCCCATTCCTCCCACCCCCCACCCACTTGGGGTCTTTCTCTCTCACATTCACACACATACAGTGGACGAAGCATCGTATACATCTAAGGAAGAAGGCATTTGGAGATAGGCCAGCAGTTCTCAGACTCCTATATGCCTATGAAAGTTACCTGTGTTCCTCTTTAAATATTTTTCTCTGGACCTTATTTCTCTTCTACTCAATTAGGATTTCAGAATGCAGGACCCAGCAATTTGCAATCTAATAGGGCACTCAGGTTGATTGTGATCCAGGCCACCTGCGGAACACAGTTTGCAAGACTGTGACACTTTCTGTTCATAGTTCACAGGAGAGGTCTAGCATACCAGGAAGAGGATGACATATTCCCCCAATTATGAAAAAGCACATTTCAAGGTAAAAGTCACCTCATTATGTATTGGAGTTGTGCAACTTTGCTGAGAAGCAAGCTTGCTTTAAAAATAACCACAACAAAATCCACGAACCACAACAAGTTCCACAAACCTGATCTAGTCTTTTCAAACATAAGCAACACAGGAGGGGCCAGGAGCTCTGGGAACTTTCCTCAGGCTCCAGCCTCCACTGACCTGATTTTGCCTGAGAGGATCTGAGCGTTTCTCCCAACCCCCCTCCCTCGCCCCCCAGTGCTCTGAGAAGCCCTGGTCCCCTCCTGGCTCCCGGTTCTCACTTCCCTCAGTGTCCTTAGGCTGCCTGATTCTGTAAACCAGGAAGCGTCCCAGAAATAAAAAAGCACGAACCGGGCTCGGTGGCTCAGCCTGTAATCCCGTGCCTTTGGGAGGCTGAGGTGAGTGGATTGCCTGAGCCCGCGGTTCGAGACTCGCCTGGGCAGGCGAGACCTCATCTCTACAATAAATCAAAAAATCAGCCGGGCGTGGTAGTGCATGCCTGTAATTCCGGCTACTTGGAAGGCTGAGGCAGAAGGATCGCCGGAGCCCAGCAGGTTGAGGCTGCAGTGGCCAGGAGCGGTCACTGCACTCCGGTCTGGGCGACAGAGTGAGAATCCAACTCAAAAAAAAAAAAGAAAGAAAGAAAAAGCACAAATTGCAAGGCAGGTTTATAAGTGCATATTTGATCTCTAAGCAAACAATGAAACAATAACTCGGGAAGTTGAAAGAACAAGGTCTGTGAGAAACTCAATCAGAGAAACAGGGACTCTTTACCTCATGATGGCTGTTTCCCTGCAATTCTGAAGAGCTGGGATCCAGGTTGATTTTATTTTCAGCTTGCTGATCCTAAGCAAATGCTGAAGAGGTTTCCACTAGGGGTGCTAGCCTTTAATGCCGTGCTCTTATAAAGCCAGGAATGAGAGTGAAACTGATGCAAGGCTATCGGGTTTCCTTGTTGGGAAACTGAAACTGAGGAAGAACTGAGTTCACTCACGCTGGAAATATGCTCCAAACAGGTTCAGAAACCGTGATTTGAGAGACTATAAAAAGGAAATAAAATTTGAGAACCTTCCAAAATTATTATGCCAAGAGAAAAAGTTAAGCCTTGAAAGCTGACCCATGTGGCACGACTGTTTTTCCTCTCTGGTACCTGACGTTGCTTTCTGACTTTTGTGTTGAGATGTTGTACATTAACCAGACTCCATAATCTTTATGCAAACCTAGAGTAAATGACATGGAAATAGAGACCCTTGCGATTGTTACCTCTTTACAATAAAATGTTAAGAAACACCCTGAAAGGAACATCAGTCATATATCTGTATGTTAACCTGTGTATGAAAAATGTTTTGTTCAGCTCTGTCTTTGCCTATGTAAACAGTACTCATTTTTTCCCCATACCAGGAGCATGAATCAACCATTTATTTGTGTAGCTCTGTTCTCCAGACCACCACCCTCACCCTTTGCACTTTGATAAAGTCTTTAAACTGGACCTTAAGCCTTTTGATTATTTTAGGTAGACAGCACAGATTACCAGGTTCAACTTCCAGAGAATCTGGGGCAGTAAATCTGGGGTGAGCGCAGAAATCTGTGTTTTGACAAGTGTCCTGGGAATGCAGTGGCAGGAATCCCTGCACCACATTTTGAGAAGTGCTGTTTTAGAGGTTTATTTATTTATTTATTTATTTTGAGTTGGAGTCTCACTGTCGCCCAGGCTGGAGTGCAGTGGTACAGTCATGGCCACTGCAGTGGGCTCAGGCGATCCTTGCACGTCAGCCTTTCAAGTAGCTGGAACTACAGGTACATTGCTATCATGCCTGGCTTATTTTTTGATTCATTGTAGAGATGAGGTCTCACCAAGTGGCTCAGGCTGATCTTGAACACCTGGCTCAGGCAACCCTCTCACCTCAGCCTCCCAAAGTATTGGGATTACAGGCTTGAGCCACAGCACCCAGCCTTAGAGGTATTTTTAAAAGGAGTTACATTGTGGAAGCCAATGTAAACAGCCAAAATTAAACAGTATGTCAGATAACCTATAATGGAGTAAAAATAAACCACAGGACACCTTGATTTTGGTGACCTCTTTAACCTAGCTTTGGGCTATTTCTGGAGTTACCTCACTGATCCTCATTTCCTTACCCTTAAAATGCTCTGGGAGCCGGGCTCGGTGGCTCAGCCTATAATCCCGTGCCTTTGGGAGGCTGAGGTGAGTGGATTGCCTGAGCCCACGGGTTCGAGACCCGCCTGGGCAATCCCCTCCCAAAGGCACGGGATTACAGGCTGAGCCACCGAGCCCGGCTCCCAGGGCATTTTAAGGGTAAGGAAATGAGGATCAGTGAGGTAACTCCAGAAATAGCCCAAAGTTAGGTTAAAGAGGTCACCAAAATCAAGTGAGACTCCAACTCAAAAAAAAAAAATGCACTGGGATGAGTTTCCTTTTTGCCTCCTCTCAAATGATAAGAAATCATGCCCTAGGGAGATAAAAAAAGGAGATACATTTTCACCTTCATTCAAGATCTTGATTCAGAGCTTGTGGCTCTGGACATTCTAAGGGGTGAGTGTAACCATCAAAGAGTGGTCCAGATAGGAAACCGGTCTCTGACTCCCTCTCTACAGTGAGTATATAAGGAAGTACTAACATTTTTCATCTTTTTTTTTTTTTTGAGTCAGAGTTTCACTCTGTTGCCCAGGCTAGAGTGCAGTGGCAAGCTCACGGCCACCGCAGCCTCCACCTGCTGGACTCAGGTGATCCTTCTGCCTCAGCCTTCCAAGTAGCTGGAACCAAAGGCATGCCAGCTACCACACCTCGCTAATTTTTTGATTTATTGTAGGGACACGGTCTCACCATGTTGCTCAGGCTGGTCTCGAACCCCTGAGCTCAGGCAAGCTTCTTGCCTCTGCCTCCCAAAGTGTTGAGATTACAGGCTAAATCACCCTTTCATTTTTTATTTTTCTGAGTTGGAGTCTCACTCAGTCACCCAGGCTGGAACTTCAGGCATGCTCCACCACACCCAGCTAATTTTTCTTGATTTGTTGTAGAGTCACGGTCTCACAAAGTTGCTCAGGCCGGACTCAAACTCCTGGACTCAGGCTATCCTTTCACCTCGGCCTCCCAAAGTACTGGAATTGCAGGCATGAGCCACCGCACCCAGCCAAATCTTTCACCTTTTGGCTTTTGGCACAGAGTCAGAAGATGTTCAGCAATAGAGTTCACTGCCTCTATGAATGACCCTGTTCTGTCACCTGCTCTCTATGTGATGTCTTGGACAAGAAATTTGTTCTTCTGAGCCCCATTTTGCCTATCTAGAAAATGTTAATAATAGGAATAATAGCTCTTACTTCCTAGGGTCATTGGGAGGGTGATAAGAGATCATGCATGAAAAGCATTTCACAGAGTGCCCACCAACTACTGATCACAAGGAAGCTAACACCACCACCACTGTTGGTAACTTAGTGTTAAAATTTTAAGTGAATTTGTGAATGTGTAAAGAGGGCAACAATGTGCCCAGGGGATGGGGCAGAAGAGGCTGTTTAGCTGCCAGCAGATACCAGGCATTTCCCGGAGTGATTTTCCCCTTTGGAATTTTTTGACAACTGCTGGGGAGGGGCAGCCCAACTTGCCTCTGTTCCTACAGCCTCCAGGAATAAGCACACCTTGAGGTGAACCTCAGTCCTACATAGTCCAGAGAGCCACCCTCAGATCTCTGCAGGTGAGTGGCTCTAGACACACCGAAACACAGGACACTGCAATGTCTTTTATGCGGGCTAAGTACCAAGATGCTGGGCAGGGCCTGGCTTTCTGGTCAATCTCACTTATGCAGGCTCAATGACATCACTCTTGACCCAGACTACGTAAAAGCATAACCTGAGGTAGTTGGCTGTGAATTCTTCCCCCCACCCCCATCCCCAAATATGACGTTGGAGAGCATTTGCAAGTGCTTGGGGCTGAGGGTAGGGTGGTCAATTTCCCTTTCCTCACTCCCTGAGTGGTCGATAGGATGTTCCCACCTTGGCAATCACTCGCTCAATCCTTCCCCATACGTGCTTGGCGGAAAAGTCATCTCTCTCTTAATTCTCTCTGTCGTGCTATCCTATCGCAGAACTCTAATAAGTCTGCATGCATTTTTTAAAAAATCAAGTTTACTGAAATTAAAAATCAAGTTGAAGTCGGGCTCGGTGGCTCAGCCTGTAATCCTGTGCCTTTGGGAGGCTGAGGTGAGTGGATTGCCTGAGTCCGGGGGTTCGAGACCCGCCTGGGCAGCAAGACTTCATCTCTACAATAAAAAAAAAAAAATCAACTGGGCGTCGTGGCGCATGCCTGTAATTCCAGCTACTTGGAAGGCTGAGACAGAAGGATCGCCGGAGCCCAGCAGGTCGAGGCTGCGGTGGCCGGGAGCAACCACTGCACTCCAGTCTGGGCGACAGAGTGAGACTCCAACTCAAAAAAAAAAAAAAAAAAAAATCAAGTTTACTGAAATTAAGAATCAACTTGATTTTTAAATCAAGTTTACTGAAATTATACTTTACATACAATGAAATGCACCCATCTTAAGTGTACAGTTTGATGAATTTTGATAGATGTTTATACCTATATAACCACCTCCATAATCTCCCTATAAACTATTCCTACCTTCCCAAAGATTCCTCTGTGAGCCTTCCTGTCCAATCCCCACCTCCTCCAGGCAACCATTGATCTGCTTTCCATCAGGGATTAGACCAGTATATTAGATCAGAGCTTGGGTCATTGTATTTTTTGAGGAGAAATTATTTTCTGCTGCTAACTAGCATTCACTACAGCAACAAAAATAGACTCCAAGCTTTAGATTTTGTATTCATATAAGAAATGAAAAAAAAGCCCATTTATAAGAATTTTTTTCCCCACTTCCCATCTGACAATGATCAAATGTATCAAGATAACTTTTTCTTCTACAAGAGTTGGCTTGGCAGTACTAATCCCATCTTTCACAATAGCTATTGAAAATAACATTTGCTTCTTTTTAAAATTACAAGAAAAAAAGCCTTTGACCTAGTCCTTTAAAACAAACAGAAAATCCCATCAAGAGTAATTAACCCTTAGGTCTAGCTAGAATCAGCAAACTTTGTGCCTGAGGGATTCTAACTTTTTCTGCCAAGCCTCCCTATCATCCCTGCTCCTACTTCTGCCCGTCCAGGGAAAAGTTCTAGCAGTTTAAAGATCTGGTATGTGTACACCAAAAACAAAACAAAACAAAACAAAAAACCACACACACAGAAATTTTAAAAATAGAAGCAAACAGCAGATAAGGCTCAGACATTGATAACGGCGCAGTTCAGGATCTTGCCTGTAGGGTAAGAAGCTCAGTTTACAATTTGTATTCAACAAGAGTGGTTGTACATTCCTGCTTCACTCACCTCATGACTGCAGTCTCCCTCTGCGTCTCTTCGATGTGCTGAAATGCTGGGAAACTGGTGATCTTCCTGTCGGTCTCAAGTAAATAAGGAGGAGGTGGAATGGGGAGTGCATCAGCTGATGCTACTCTCGGTTTCTGAGGGAAGGGAACTGGAAACTGGAAAGTGAAACTGACTTCATGTTACGGGAAGGAAAATGAAACCTAACTGCTTGAGACCTGCAATGTCTCAGCTGCAGTACTTTTTTCAAAACTGTGATTCTGGAAGGCGTTTGAAGACCGTGAAAGCGCTTCCAGGAAATTGAGCATCGTTTAGGTTGGGGCTCAGGAATCTGTTTTTTTTTTTTTTTTTTTGAGTTGGAGTCTTACTCTGTCGCCCAGACTGGAAGGCAGTGGCACACTCACGGCCACTGCAGCCTTGACCTGCTGGGCTAAGGCAGTCCTTTCACCTCAGCCTTCCAAGTAGCTCCCAAGTAGGTGGAACCAAGTAGCCAAAACGTGTGGCTATTTTTTTTTTAATTTATTGTGGAGATGAGGTCTTGCCAAGTTGCCCAGGCTGGTCTCAAACCCCTGGGCTCAGACAATCCCAAAGTGCTGGGATTAGAGGCGTGAATGAGCCACTGAGTGTGGCCAAGAATGCTCATTTTTAAACAGCTGTAATGAAATATAATTCACGTATCATATAATTCACCCATTTAAAGTGTACAATTCAATAGCTTTTGTATATCCACAGAGCTATGCAACCATCACCACAATCAATTTTAGAACATTCTCATTACCCCACAAAGAAACCCCGCACCCTTAGCTGTTACCTCCAATCTTCCCATTCTCTTCCCCAGCCTTAGGCAACCGCTGATATAGTTTCTATCTCTATGAATTTGCCTAGTTTGTTCACTTCATATTAAAAGAATTATATAACATGTGACCTTTTGTGACTGGCTTCTTTCACTTAGCATAAAGTTTTCAAAGTTCTATGTTGTAGCATATATTGGTAAGTACTGCATGTATTTTTATTTCCAAATAATATTTCATTGTATGAATATACCGTATTTAATATATTAATTCATCAGTTGTTGAATCCACTTTTTGGCTATTATGAATAATGCTGCTACAAACACTCATTTTATTTATTTATTTTTTTGAGTTGGAGTCTTACTCTGTCACCCAGACTGGAGTGCAGTGGCCGCTCCCGGCCACCACAGCCTCGACCTGCTGGGCTCCAGCGATCCTTCCGACTTAGCCTTCCGAGTAACTGGAACTACAGGCGCGCGCTACCACACCCGGCTCATTTTTGGTTTATTGTAGAGATGAGGTCTTGCCAAGTTGCCCAGGCGGGTCTCGAACCCGCGGGCTCAGGCAATCCACTCACCTCAGTCTCCCAAAGGCGTGGGATTACAGGCTGAGCCACCGAGCTCGGCTGCCAATTCCTTTCTTATAGTATTACGACAGTTGTTCAAGGCCCACTTCTGAGTGAGAACATGTGATACTCGGTTCTTTGGTTCTGTGATAAATCACTCAGTATTATAGTCTCCAAGTCCATCCAAGGCATTGCCACCTTAGACACTCTGTTCCTACTCTTTTCTCAGAAAGACTGCACTGTGTATGGCATGCCACCTCATTCTCTCAATCACACTGGATTCCATCTGGGATGGATATTTGACTTGAAATGGGCCACGCAGATTGTTTCCTGAACTGTTTTTTTTTTTTTTTCTGAGTTGGAATCTCACCCTGTTGCCCAGGCTGGAGTATAGTGGCTTGCTCACAGCCACTGCAGCCTCTACCTACTGGGCTCAGGTGATTCTTCTGCCTCACTTTCCAAGTAGCTGGAACCACACGCAAAGAACACTGCAACTGGTTAATTTTTAAAAAAACTTTATTATAGAGATGAGGTCTCGCCGTATTGCCCTGAATCCATGGGTTCAGTCAATTCTCTCACCTCAGCCTCCCAAAGTACTGTGATTACAGGTGTGAGTCATCGCACCTGGCTTTTATTTCTAATTTATAAGGCCACAGCTTTCAGAATATATGCTTGGACTCATCAGATTATCAAAAATTAAAGATTGATAACATTCGGTATTGGTGAAGATGCTGGAAATAGTATTTCTCATACATTGCTGGTGGAATTAATGAATTCCTTTTTAATATCTAGACAAATTAACTATTTATTACCTAAAAGTTTTACTCATTTAATTATGTTTCCAGTCAAGCGCAGTAGCTCATGCCTGTAATCCCAGTACTTTGGGAAGCTGAGGCGAGAGAATTGCCAGCCTGGGCAACATGGCAAGACCGCGTCTCTACGGTAAATTTAAAAAATTAGCTGGAGCCGGTCTCGGTGGATCAGCCTGTAATCTCATGCTTTGGGAAGCTGAGGTGAGTGAATTGCCTGAGCCCGCGGGTTCGAGACCGGGAGCGGCCACTGCACTCCAGCCTGGGTGATAGAGTGAGAATCCAACTCGGAAAAAAAAAAAAATTAGCTGGGCATGGTGGCTCATGCCTGTAGTTCCAGCTACTTGTAAGGCTGAGGTGGAAGGACCATCTAAGCTCAGCAAGTCGAGGCTGCAGTGGCCGTGAGTGTGCTACTGCACTGCAGCCTCGGTGACAGAGTAAGACTCTGACTCAAAAAAAAAAAAAAAAGTTTCCATATTTTTAAATATTCTAGTAAACCCTATATTTCCTTTTTAAACATTTCCTTAATAAACTATTAAAATGACTTACTAGCTGGGCTCGGTGGCTCAGCCTGTAATCCCGTGCCTTTGGGAGGCTGAGGTGAGTGGATTGCCTGAGCCCGTGGGTTCGAGACCCACCTGGGCAGCGAGACCTCATCTCTACAATAAATCAAAAAAATCAGTTGGGCGTGGTAGCGCATGCCTGTAATTCCGGCTACTTGGAAGGCTGAGGCGGAAGGATCGCCGGAGCCCAGCAGGTCAAGGCTGCGGTGGCCGGGAGCAGCCACTGCACTCCAGTCTGGGCGACAGAGTGAGACTCCAACTCAAAAAAAAAAAAAGATATATGACTTAGTTTTATACATATGTTTTTATTTTATTTTATTTTATCTTTTTTGAGTTGAAGTCTCACTCTGTCACCCAGACTGGAGTGCAGTGGCTGCTCCCGGCCACCGCAGCCTCGACCTGCTGGGCTCCGGCGATCCTTCCGCCTCAGCCTTCCAATACATATGTTTTTAAACTCCATTTTATGTATACTGTTTTATTAGCCCCAAAAATATACAAGTAAATTTACTGAAAATGTAATACTCAGCCAGACGTGGTGGCTCTCGCCTATAACCAGCACTTTGGGAGGTGGAGGCGAGAGAATTGCCTGAGTCCAGGGGTTTGAGACCAACCTGGGCAACTTGGTGAGGCTTTGTCTCTACAATAAATTTTTTAAAAATTGACTGGGCATGGTGGCGCGCAACTGTGGCTCCAGCTACTTGGAAGGCTGAGGTGGAAGGATCACCTGAGCCCAACAGCTTGAGGCTGCAGTGGCCGTGAGCATGCCCCTGCACTTCAGCCTGGGCGACAGAGTAAGACTCCTATTTTTAAAAAAAGCAATACTTGAATTAGTAAGTTTAATTTAAAAGTGAGATAGAAGCCGGGCTCAGTGGCTCAGCCTGTAATCCCGCGCCTTTGGGAGGCTGAGGTGAGTGGAATGTCTGAGCCCGCGGGTTCGAGACCCGCCTGGGCAGTGAGACCTCATCTCTACAATAAATCAAAAAATCAGCCGGGTGTGGTAGCGCATGCCTGTAATTCCGGCTACTGGGAAGGCTGAGGCGGAAGGATCACCGGAGCCCAGCAGGTCGAGGCTGCGGTGGCCGGGAGCGGCCACTGCACTCCAGTCTGGGCGACAGAGTGAGACTCCAACTCAAAAAAAAAAAAAAAGTGAGATAGAGAAAAATGTGTGCTCAGTGTTTTCTAGCTTTTATATCACAGTGTCTCTGCTTTGTAATATAATATCTGTAAATCAGTAACACAATGTTGTAGGAGTTTTGAACTCCACTGTCAGCTTAAACCAACAACCTAGGGTTCTTGTCCCACAACCAAGAAGATTAAGGAATGTGGACACCAAAAGGATAAGTGAAAGAAGGAGTTTATTTATTAAGCAACAAAGCACTCTAAAAAAAGAGAGGGGGCTCAAAATGGGTTATCTGGTGTTAGGAGTTTTTTTTTTTTTTGAGTTGGATTCTCACTCCGTCACCCAGACTGGAGTGCAGTGGCCGCTCCCGGCCACCGAAGCCTCGACCTGCTGTGCTCCGGCGATCCTTTTGCCTCAGCCTTCCGAGTAGCCGGAATTACAGGCATGCGCTACCATGCCCGACTGATTTTTTGATTTATTGTACAGATGAGGTCTCGCTGCTCAGGCGGATCTCGAACCCGCGGGCTCAGGCAATCCACTCGCCTCAGCCTCCCAAAGGTGCGGGATTACAGGCTGAGCCACCGAGCCCGGCTGAGTTAGGAATTTTTGTTGTGGTTTTTATCATATCTTTTCTGAGGGTATTTCTGTCATTTACATCTCATCTGCTTCTTACTTCCTGAGTCCTAATTTTTTTTTTTTTTTTTTTTTTTTTTGAGTCGGAGTCTCACTTTGTCGTCCAGGCTGGAGTGCAGTGGCATGTTCCTGGCCACCATAGCCTCAACCTTCTGGGCTCAGGCAATCCTTCCACCTCAGCCTTTCAAGTAGCTGGAACTACAGACATGCGCCGCCATGCCCAGCTAATTTTTTCATTTATTGTAGAGTTGAGGTCTCACCAAGTTGCCCAGGTTCTGAGACACAATTCTTATTGTGCATGTGGGTCCTTGACCAAAGTTCTCCATCTTGAATATTTTCTATAAGTCCCACAGAAAAGCCCACTTGGTAGCCGGGCTCGGTGGCTCAGCCTGTAATTCCAGCACTTTGGGAGGCTGAGGTGAGTGGATTGCCTAAGCCTGCGGGTTCGAGACCCACCTGGGCCACTTGGCGAGACCTCACCTCTACAATAAATCAAAAAATTAGCCAGGTGTGGTAGCCAGGTATAGTTCCAGCTACTTGGAAGGCTGAGGAGGAAGGATCGCTGTAGCCCAGCAGGTGGAGGCTGCGGTGGCCAGGAGCGGCCACTGCACTCCAGTCTGGGCAACAGAGTGAGATTCCAACTCAAAAAAAAAAAAAAAGAAAAGCCCACCTGGGAGTAAAACTGCAATGCAAATGCTATGTTAATGATATAATAATCAGTCATGGTCAAATTAGGACATTTCGTTAAGCTACTGTGCCTATGTTTAAGTCCCAAAAAGTCTTTTAGCAGTACACTCTGGGTTCACAGGATGTTCTTGACCACACTAACCACATTTTCAGTCAACAGTTACATAACGGGGGTGGTGAAGGGAGCATTCTCGCAGGTGTTAAGTCTCCTCGAGACCCTCCCTCTCTGTCTGCCTAACCAGCTTCTGACTATCTTCTCTCTCAACAGTAGGCAGGGAATGGTGGTGCATCCCTGTAGTTCTAGGTACTTGGAAACCTGAGGTGGGAGGATTGCTTGAGTTCAGCCTGGGCAATGTAGTGAGACCTTATCTCTACAAAAACAAAAAATAAAAAAAATTAGTCAGGCATGATGGTGCACACCTGTAGTCCCAGCTACTCAGGAGCCTGAGGTGGAAGGATTGCCTGAGTTCAGGAGGTAGAGGCTGTGGTGAGCCATGATCATGCCACTGCACTACAACTTGGGCAACAGAATGAGACCTTGACTCAAAAAAAAAAAAAAAAGAAAGAAAGAAAAGAAAAGCACAACATATAAGTCAACTTATTTCTTTGGAATATCTAGGGTGCTGGAAAGGTAACAGACTTTCCAAATATTTTCATTAGATTATATGTGTATTAACACATTGGGGGCAATTTCCAGGACTCTAGTAGATGTCTCAGGAATTTCTAGGTTTAGTGGAATTTCCTATGTATTTTTATATTTTATCCAATTCAGAAATAACACAATTAGGACCCAGATAACCCATTTTGTTTCCAAAACAGGTGAGACATAAACCAAGACCCTGATTTGGTAGCCTCCTCTTTTTTCTTTTTTGAGTTGGAATCTCACTCTTATTGCCCAAGCTGGAGTGCAGTGGCATGCTCATGGCCACCACAACCTTGACCTGCTGGGCTCAGTTGATCCTTCCGCCTCAGCCTTCCAAGTGGCTGGAAGTACAGACGCATGCCACCACGCCTGGCTTATTTTTTGATTTATTGTAGAGACGAGGTGTCACCAAGTTGCCCAGGCTGGTCTTGAATCCCCGGGCTCAGGCAATCCTCTTGCCTCGGCCTCCCAAAAGTGCTGGGATTATAGGTTGAGCCACAGCACTCGGCTGGTAGCTCCTTCTCAACAGCAGCCGAATGCCAAAGAAGAGAAGCAGAACTGTGGGATTTGGTTCCACAAGCTTCCGACAAGTCCTGCATCTGGTCTCTTCTCTAGTCGAAGTCCTGTATCTGAAACAGCAGAAGGGAGGCCCTATGAAGAGCCAAGAACGCCTGTCTTACAGCTGCATACACTTAGCTACACCTGTGGATTTCAGTCAATTATCCTCTTTGCAGCCTCCCTAAAAGGTGTAGATAACTAGCAGCGAGGCAGCTGCACTCCAAATCATGAGGAAATTTCCTTACACATTAGTCCATGTCCCTTCCCTAAAATAGATCATGGAAGAAGTGGAGGAGAAAGGGAGGAAACAGGAATCTATGGTCTCTGGTTGGAACCCTCCTCAGGTTAGCATCCAAGGTTGCATCCAAGGTTAACGTCCAAGTGGCGTCCAAGGTTGATGACACACAAGGCTTATTTGTGTTACAATCAGGATTCTAACCTTTTCAGGCTTTCAGATGCACTGGATGACATCTACTATGTATCCATCGGCACGGGTGGGAAGCAAGATAAAAGTGGAACATGGCTCAAAGTCCACTGTCCCCAGATTGTGTCTGAGTTCTATGGGAAAATGAGGTAAAAAGCAGAAGCTGATTAATCTTTCTCACTGAGGAGTCTGAGGCTGAGAGAGAGATGAGAGAAATTCTCCTCATTCCTTCACTGGCATTAACCCACTTGCGAATATCTTTGGCAGGGATATTAGTACTCTCAAATACAGAGAATAGTGAGATGTATTGAAGGCAGTTTGTGGGCAATGGAGATTGATGGGTATGGTGCTGGCGCAACACAAATAGCAGATATGATCTGATAAACTTGATAGATGTGTTCATCAGCACCTAGGGGACACTTTCTGGCGGCTTGTTATATTAGGTGAATATATGAGGGCAGTTAAATTTAACCATGTTTTCCTAACCACTAGAAAATGTGGTTAAGAGGCAGGGAATCACAAGTCAAGCCCAATTAATGTGACTCCATTTGCTATCTCTGGATAGTGAGAATTCAGGAAACAGGATCCACATCCATAATTTATTGTTTTCCGAGATTCATCTACCTGTTATACCTGCCTTAGCACACACAAATGCCAGTGGACTTCTCTCAAGGTTAGCACACCTGCCCATTTTACTTTCTGCTCAGAACACATGTGGTTTCCTCCCTAGGCATCAGATGCCATAATAAGTTATTCAGGCAGTGAGCTGGACTTTCCCCTGAAATGTACTTATCCAATTGGTCCAATGAAATGAGTTTATCATAGCATCTGGTGGAAAATGATTTGCATTTTCCACCAGTGGCCTCTTGGAAAATAAGGGAGATTTCAGGGCTTCTTATTCTTCCTATTCTTTTTAAAATTTTTACTTATTTATTTATTTTAAAGATGTGGGGTACAATTCAGGGCTAGGTATACAAACGTTGATTATGCAGGTACCCTTGTTGATGAGGTGTGCCCCTCCCTCCACTAGCAGTTTCCCTCAACTGCCAATCCCACCCCCTTCCCTTGGCAGTTTCCTGCTACTGCCAATCCCTTTCTTATAGTATTATGATAGGTGTTCAAGGTCTGCTTATGAATGAGAACATATGGTACTCTGTTCTTTGTTTCTGTGATAGGTCACTTAGTATGATCGACTCTGAATCCATCCAAGCTGCTTCTTTCTATTCTTTATGTGATAGGGAAAAGTCTGCAACATGCATTTGGATTATCTCCAGAATGTGATATAAGAGAATCAATGATGCTTCTTTATTCCTCAGGATAGAGGTCAGAATGTGATGAAAGCATACGATTTTTTAAAAATTATTTTATTTTATTTTAAAGATGTGGGGTACAATTTAGGATTAGGTATATAAGTGGTCATCATACAGGTGAAGTTTGGGCCTCCCTTTGGTTCCCACTTTGCCTGGCTTGAGATCAGGTACCCTTATTTTTTATTTATTTATTTATTTTTTGAGTTGGAGTCTCACTCTGTCACCCAGACTGGAGTGCAGTGGCCGCTCCCGGCCACCACAGCCTCGACCTGCTGGGCTCCGGTGATCCTTCCGTCTCAGCCTTCCAAGTAGCCGGAATTACAGGCAAGCGCTACCACGCCCGGATGATTTTTTGATTTATTGTAGAGATGAGGTCTCGCTGCCCAGGCGGGTCTCAAACCTGCGGGCTCAGGCAATCCACTCACCTCAGCCTCCCAAAGACATGGAATTACAGGCTGAGCCACCGAGCCCGGCTAGGTACCCTTACTGATGTTGTGCCCCACCCCAAACCACCCTGGCAGTATCCTGCTACTGCCAATCCCTTTCTTATAGTTTTATGAAAAATGCTCAGGGACTGGAAAGCATAACATTTAAGACAGAAAGAGGCAGCAGTCCACCTGCTGTCAAGTTAGGAGCAGGATGTGTGTGTGCACATGACTGAATGGTATCAGGTGCCAAGTATCAGGTGTAACCTAAAGCCCTGGACTCTTAAGACCCTAGAAAAAAAGTTTTGTTTTGGCTGTGCTCAGTGGCTCAGCCTGTAATCCTAGCACTTTGAGAGGCAGAGGTGAGTGGATTGCCTGAGCCCGTGAGTTCCAGACCAGCCTGGGCCACTTGGCAAGACCTCATCGCTCTACAATAAATAAGAAATTAGCCGGCCATGGTGGTGTGTGCCTGTAGTTCTGGCTACTTGGAAGGCTGAGGCGGAAGGATCACCAGAATCCAGCAAGTCGATTCTGGGGTGACCGTGAGTGTGCTACTGCACTCCTGCCTGGGTGACAGAGTGAGACTCCAACTCAGAAAAAGAAGTTTTGTTCTATTTAGTGGTTATGATGTTAGACTGGTCTAGGTAGGCAATTTGTATCCAGTTTATACCTGTGTAACATTAAGACTTAAAGTACAGCACTAAATTTCAGATAAAACAGAACACTGCTTTATGGTCCATCATATCTAAGTTATTTATTAATAAAATCTATGACTTTTTTTCAGGAATCCAAGCCATACACATGGATGTCCTCAAATGCACACAATATTTTTAATATAGAAAATAACATGAAAATCATTACAGTAGTTAGAATTATTAATTTTTAAAAACCTTAAATTGTTAATGTTTTAATTGTTAATGTTAATGTAACTTCAATTTAAACTAATTCCAAAAGGCAAACATTTTCCAATCCTGAGGTTGGCTGCTGGTCTCAGGCTGGGTCAGCTGACTCTATTTTGGTTCTCACCAACCTTGATGTCTAGACCATTCCATATCTATCTAGAAAATCCCAACTGCCTCAAGGGCACCACAAATTTTATGATTTCCCTGAAGATTTCCAGAGTTAAAAGAAATGTTTATATTGTCCAATATACAACTTATCTAAAGGGGTAATAAAACCTACCATGCATTACCAACAACATTTCCCAAGATCTTCCATTAGGCCCATAGTCACCAAGTTATTCTCCCATTCTGCAGCTTTTTCATCATCTCAAATCTGGGTTCATCAAAGCATTTTGCACAAAGTCAGTTCTTCATCTTACAAAAAAAAATTGACTAATAGTGGCTATAAAAGTGAAAATTTCTCCATTTGATTATAACCTACAAAAATAAACCAGTATTTCTTTATTTTTCTCTTTATCCTTAGCCCTACTGGGGAGACATATATATTTTTATACTGGTTTTAAACAAATGTACTGTGTTGTTTTCTAATGTATTGCACAGAATCTCATTTCATTTTTCCCATGCTGTATGATGATTACAGGGAGGGCAGAGAAGAGGTGTGATCTCTCCACATACCTCCTGAAAGACTTGCACTGTGACTGTCTGACCCCATTGCTTCTCGTAGATGTGTCCCCTCTAGATTTCACCTGTGCTCTCTTTTCTCAAACTATGTTGCCACCTCATTTAACTGGACAATCGAACTCATGCTGTGTAAGTAGGACCCTCCAGATTGAGGATTGGCTGGGAAAAGGAGATGTGAGAAAGGGGGAATACCGAGTCCTATTTAGACTTGAGTTCTCCAGACTTTTCATGGACACATCACATTAATGTATATGGAGCACCAACCTCTAGGGGATCTAAAATGACTCCACAGATGAAAAAAATTGCAAAGATAACTCTCAATACAACATGTAAGGAATCTGTCTGCTTTATACAAACATAGAAACAAGCCCAAGGCATCACCCCACTAAAGCTGACCAAGAATATGTCACAATACAAACTGCACTCAAGAAGTCAACTGGAAAATAGCTTCATCAAAAAGCCTTCGGATCTGCCCCTCCCCTGCATCCAATCTGGTTCCTTTTCTAGAAACCCCATGGGCTTTCCCTTGATCCATCATTTCCGGTATTAACACCTGACACAGCGGTGTTCTCCCATAATCCTGATCCAGGAACATGACCAGTGTCTTAAGTGTTTATACCACACCACTTGTTACACGTTTTGAATACCAACTTGTTGGAGGGCTTTTCGCTCTCTTTCCGCAGTAGCCCTTGGGTACCATATCTCTAGTCCTCATTCATTGCCTCAGCTAATGATGCTGATAGAATGAGACTTTTAGAGTCCAAACCCCTCTCAGCATCTTCATCTGCCTATTGCATTTCTTCATTCAGCTCTTGAAGAAATGCCAAGAGACACAAAGCCTCGGAATCTGCTCCATTTCTAGAAAGTCGCCTTTTGGCAATTCTTTGCAGTTTGTTTTTCATCTTTTCTCTCTCCCTTGATTTCTGGTCTATTTTTACACCCTCTAGGAAATGGTGGATGGCCTTGTCCTCACACTTCATTTGAAACAGCTGAAAGTTGCCATACCGCAGATGGAGAACTTGCTTCTCCACTGGAGCAAGCTCTTTGGTGAATTCCTTTTGGAAGTAATACTCTGCTTCTTCATGCTGGTCTGCTAGAGCATGGAGGGTGGCAAGAAAGGAACAGACGCGGAAGAGATTATCATTGGTCTCATCGGCTATCTTTAAATGAGCCACAGCTTGTTCTATAAGTTCCAGTAACTTCTTTCTTTTCCCATACATTTCATTCTCTCTCATATTCATTTCCTCGAGAACCTTTGCCCTATAGCAGCACCCAATTTGGCAATGTAGGTAGGCATTGTTTGGCATGTGTCCCAAAGCTTTTCTAAGCAGTTCGATGGCTTTGTCTGGATCATTTTTTCTTCGATACAGCTTTGCAGCACTGCGAAGTACATCGATTGTGTCTGGGGCTTTCTCCAAGGCCTCTTCAACTAGCCTTTCTCCTTCATCATCTTTATTCATCTTATGAAGTTTCAGAGCCAGGAGGACTTTCACATACTGGTTGTCAGGATTCAGCCTAATGGCTTGCTTCAGAGAGTCAATGGGGTTCTGAGATGGCGGCCAGGTATCTAGACGGTAGCTCGCTATTGCCAGTCCAGAGGTGAATTCTGGGTTCTTTGGGTTCTTTTCCAGAGCCTTCTCAAAACATACCTTTGCTCTTTCATTTTGCTTTCCTCCACACTTTAACCGTGTCCACCCTTCCTCACAGTCAAGCTCAGGACTCTCAATTCTATAGGGACTGGAGAACTTCTTGCAGACACATTTTACCTTGTCTACATAAATCTGGGCTTCTGACAGTCGGCCCATGTGGTAGTAAATCCAGGCATAGTTTCCCCAGGTAACCAGACTTCTGATTTCCGCCTGGCCAGTGTGCTCTTGTTGGATTAATGCTTCAGCTTGCTGTAAGCATTCCAGGGCTGCCTCGTTTTGGCCTCTGCGGTGCTTTACATAGGCCAGTATGTTGCACATTGTGGCTTTGAATTCACTGTTCTGAAACTCAGTCCGGTAAAACACTTTGTCCTCAAAGTCATCCAAGGAAATTTCTCCCTCTTCCAAGTTCCAGGTGAAATGGCATTTTAGTTGCCGTAAGCTGCTCTCCAAGGACTCCTTAGTGGTCTCGCTGTAGGGAAAAACAGAAAGATGGACCCTTTGAGACATGGATTTATCTGTCAAGAAATAGGAGCATGGCAAATACAATTCTCATCCTCTTAAAGGGTGTTAACACAAATCAAACAACAAACTCTCCTTTTTTTCTTTCTGTAGAATATGCTTTGGCATACTGTAAATTCTTGCATGGGGTAGCAGGAATTTGAGGATTGCAGGAAGCAGAAGAATTAGGCAAGAACAGTGGGTTGATCTCTGTCTGAGAAAAAGTTTCCATGAATATGGCAGTTTTTGTTAGGTAGCTCAGCCCTCTACTTTTGAGAGCCTCTGCAGGAGTTTGGTTTTATTTATGTGGTATTTAAGAGGTTTATTTTATTGCTTTTTGTTTCTGTTCCTCATTGTTACCCAGCTTCCCTTTTGTCCTTTGAAAATTTTAGCTTTATAATTTTTTATTCTTTTGATGTTTTGCCATACTGATTTTAATTTCTTTGTTATCCCTCTGAAATGCAACTTCATTTTATTTTGGGTATTTTTAAAAAACTGTTTCTGTTCTTTTGGTTTGTTTGTTTTTTGAGACGAGGTCTCATTATGTTGTCCAGGCTGGTCTTGAACTCCTGGGCTCAAGTAATCCTCCAAAGTGCTGGGATTACATGTGTGAGCCACTGCACCTGGCCTTATCTTTGGTATTCTTCATTCTTTAGTTCTCCTTCATTTGTCTTCTAAATTTTTTTTAGTAATTTCTATTTCCTGTCTAATTTATCTCATCTTTTTTTTTTTTGGGTTGGAGTCTCACTCTGCCGCCTAGACTGGAGTGCAGTGGCTGCTCCCAGCCACCGCAGCCTCACCTGCTGGGCTCCAGCAATCCTTCCGCCTCAGCCTTCCAAGTAGCTGGAACTACAGGCGCGCACTACCACACCCAGCTGATTTTTTTTGATTTATTGTAGAGATGAAGTCTCGCCTGCCCAGGTCTTGAACCTGTGGGCTCAGGCAATCCATTCACCTCAGCCTCCCAAAGGCGCGGGATTACAGGCTGAGTCATCTTTTAATATAGCCTTAATTTTCTTTGTTTATCCAAATTTTTTAGCTTTTATCAAATAGGGTTTGTTTTGTCTTTTTGTAATTTTAACATTCTACATTTTATATTTTTCTTGAATTTTCCCATTTTAACTACTTAAGTCTAATTTTCTACCATTCTTAATTTTTACTAATTTCCTCTGCTTTTGTTTTATTCTACCTTTTAACTTTATCATATTTATTATTTTTATTTTTTGAGTTGGAGTCTCGCTCTATCTCCCAGGCTAGAGAGCACTGGCACTATCTCAGCCACCACAGCCTCCATCTGCTGGGTTCAGATGATCCTTCCACTTCAACCATCCAAGTAGCTGGAACCACAGGTGCATGCCACCATACCCAGCTAAGTTTTTGATTTATTGTAGAGACAAGGTCTGGCCAATATGCCCAGGCTGATCTCGAACCGTTGGGCTCAGGTAATCCTCTCACCTCTGCCTCCCAAAATAACTTTTTAAAAATTTTATTAGCCAGGCTCAGTGGCTCAGCCTGTAATCCCGTGCCTTTGGGAGGCTGAGGTGAATGGATTGCCCGAGCCTGCGGGTTCGAGACTCGCCTGGGCAGTGAGACCTCATTTCTACAATAAATCAAAAAATCAGCCGGGCGTGGTAGCGCATGCCTGTAATTCCGGCTACTTGGAAGGCTGAGGCGGAAGGATCACCAGAGCCCAGCAGGTCGAGGCTGCAGTGGCCGGGAGCGGCCACTGCACTCCAGTCTGGGCGACGGAGTGAGACTCCAACTCAAAAAAAAAAAAAAATTTATTTGTTTATTTATTTATTTTGAGTTGGAGTGTCACTCCGTCGCCCAGACTGGAGTGCAGTGTCCACTCCGCAGCCTCCGCAGCCTCGACCTGCTGGGCTCTGGCTATCCTTCCGCCTCAGCCTTCCAAGTAGCCAGAATTACAGAATTCTGCCTCAGCCTTCCAAGTAGCCAGAATTACAGGCATGCGCTACCACACCCGGCTGATTTATTTATTTATTTATTGTAGAGATGAGGTCTCGCTGCCCAGGCGGGTCTCGAACCCGCGGGCTCAGGCAATCTACTCACCTCAGCCTCCCAAAGGTGCGGGATTACAGGCTGAGCCACCGAGCCCGGCTCCAAAATAACTTTATTACCATTATTTTATAAGTTAGCAGTGCCATAAACATTTGTTTTGGAATAAAGTGCAATCTTTTTGTATCCCACCCCCCATACTGTAACAGTGATATGGCAAGAGACTGACATAACTAACTCATTTTAGACTGGGGAATAGGCTCTGTCCTCTGTTCATGCTTGCATGTAGGATAGAATAATTTTGAAACACAGACAAGATAACATAGGAACAACAAATATGCAGCTATTGAGACTAACTCTGGAAAAAAGGAGAGTATATACACTAATTATGTTTTGTTGAAGTTTTAAAGGAACATTGTGACCTAACCAAGAACAAAGAAGCTTCCCAACTCCCTCCCTCTTTTCCCTGCCCTTAACATAAAAAGAGCCTAAAATTTGTACTGACTTGAGATGATTTTTGAGACACTAATCCACTATCTCATCAGGTTTGAGACACTAATCCACCATCTCATAAGTCTGTTTTCCTTATACCAACCCTCGTGTTCTTTCAAGTGTCTAGCAGCCACGCCTGACCTCTGTTATAATACCTCTACTTCTTTGGTGATTTCTGTTCTTAACATGACTCATTGAGTTGATCTATAGATATGCATTTGTTGTTTTAATTTGCTTTTGATTTTGTTTTTCTCTTTAAACAGGGGTAAGAAGTACAACTACAGGGAAGGCTCACAAAGCAGCGAGCTCCTTTTCTTATGGGAGGAGCCTTTTTCCTTTAGGGTGCCCTTACAACTCTCCTGGAGTGCTGGCCACAGTGCCTCAAGCCTGTAATCCCAGCACTTTGGGAGGCCAACGCGAGAGGATTGCTGAGCTCAGGGGTTCAAGACCAGCCTGAGCAACATGGCAAGACCTCGTCTCTACAATAAATAAAAAAAATAACAAATAAAATAATAAGCCGGACATGAAAGGCTGAGGTGGAAGGATTGCCTGAGCCCAGCAGGTCAGGATTGCAGTGGCTGTGAGCATGCCACTGCACTCCAGCCTGGGCGCCAGAGTGACACTCCGACTCAAAAAAACCAAAAAACAAAAAACAAAAACAACTCTCCTGGAAAGATTTTCATTCCCTTTAGTGTTAGTCCTCAAAATAAAGAAATAAACCACAACAAACACCAACCAAACAAAAATCAGCAACCAGACAAGTGAACAAAAACCTGTACTCTGAATAACTTTGGAGATAAGTAACATTCCATGTCCGAAATTGTTTCTCAGCATTGTCTATATATTAAAGTCCCTGCAGCGTTCCTTTTTCTCACAAACTTTTTCATGGTAAAAATAAGTCACGAACTATATTTCAAAATATCATGAGTTCTTATACAATCATAGATATCTGAAAAGCCATGCAATGTGGCAAGGATCACCTCTGAAATATGTCTATATTTCCCCCCCTCTTTCTACCTGCCCCTCTCTTTCACTTTTTATCTCACCATCCCCCTCCCATTTTGATTGGGATCACAGGTGAACACCCAAACTCAGGTGGAAGCTGGAAATGAAACTGAGAGGGAGCGAGGGAACTGGAGCAAGTCTTTACGTGTTAGGAAAAGTGCTGCACACACTGGGTGTCTGATGGTGACCGTGTTCCGTAGGACTCATCACATTCTGTAATAAATGATGCAGAGAGCATGACCCAGGTGTCCATGGAGAAGACACATGGTCTGAGCCCTCGACGCGCCCTAGTGTCCTGTTCTTATCCTCTTGGAGTTGCTATAGTCCTTCCCCTGGGTCCTGTGAGGCACTCTAAAAACTTTCAATCAATTCCTGCTCACCTCTGTTTCTTGGAACAAATGGAGACTTAACTACTCCAAACTGAACAAACAAAAAATAGGAGGGAAAATAGGACCTTCCTTATTTTCAAAGCCCCAGGCAGGTCTTAGCAAAAAGCTGATTGAGCCTAGGAATATAACTCCAGAAGAGGAAGTCCAGGGAAGTCCCTGGCTTGATATGCAGCATCCTAATGACAGCAGCCTCCCTTTGAAGTTTTTGTCCAATCTGACCTATTTTCCTTCTCAGTGAGGTTAGAGGAAAATTCTCTTAGCATATGAGCTCCTTAGTGCCTTTCTAATTTTATAAAAGAAACAGAGTAATTAGAGTTGAGATTAGCTCAACTCTATAAGACATATTAGTTCAACCCTATGAAACATATAGTCAATTGTGCATTTGCAGGATAGAGCCATTTCATATATACACTTATGTAAAATTACTTTGAGCAGCCCCCCCCCCTTTTTTTTGAGTTGGAGTCTCACTCTGTCACCCAGACTTGAGTGCAGTGGCCGCTCCCGGCCACCGCAGCCTCGACCTGCTGGGCTCCGGTGATCCTTCCGCCTCAGCCTTCCAAGTAACTGGAACTACAGGTGCGCGCTACCACGCCCGGCTAATTTTTGACTTATTGTAGAGATGAGGTCTCGCCAAGTTGCCCAGGCGAGTCTCGAACCCGCGGGCTCAGGCAATCCACTCACCTCAGCCTCCCAGAGCGCTGGGATTACAGGCTGAGCCACCGAACCCGGCGAGAAGCCCTTTAAAAGGCATCCAACTTCATTGCTTGATCTTGGATTTTTATTTCCATTTGTAAGTCAGTGACGCAGGTCCCAGATACTTTCTTGACTCAGCCTTGTGAAATTTATGCACCTGATATCTACAGAAGTTCCAACTATTTACACAACATTTTCTTCCCCTGCTTCTCATCTGGATGAAAGCCACAGTGACACAATTCACCAGACTCAGAACGAATGCCATCACCACAGCATCTCAGAACAGTGTCAGAATCACTGAGGAGCCTGATAGAAATGCACATCCTCAGACTCCAACCCAGACCTATGAAATCATAATCTCTGGGGAGTTGAGTCCAGGAATCTGTCTTTAACAAGCTCTCCAGGTGATTCTTAAGCATGCTGAAGGCTGAGAACCACTGTCTTAGAGGGCAGGGAACATGCTTCGTGAGAGTCTCATTGCTAAAGTATCCAGGAAAGTAAGAAGAGGGACTGGTGGGTCTGTATTATGGGAAAGACTCTAAGATAAGACTATGCCAAAATTCTAAGAAAAAGGAACACAAGCTTTATAGATTCTGGGTGACTATAGAAACAGAAATCTGTAAGTATCTCAAATCATTTTTTAAAAAAAATTCAGGCAGGCATTCAGACTAGCATGAGAAAAAAATCATTTAAAGAGGAGAGATTAGGAGCCTTACAGCAGGAGGGCAACACATTTTATAGAAAGGAAGAGGTTGGTATTTCCAGATTCCAGAATTCCCAGGAATAAGGCTTAGGAAACCAGGTCCGGCCACCCACACCCTCAAACTGTAGAAAACAGAAAGCTCCCTTCCTAGCCAATGAGCTAACATGTCCTTCTCCAGGGTAATCTCACGTTTTGGGGGTGTCAGAGGGTGCTAAAGGGGAGGACTATTTTCTCCAAGCACTCCACTTCCAATTCATACTCAGATAGGAGAACTCTAGCCAATCAGCAGAAATTTGGGGTGAAAATATTTCTGTCAGTTTACCAGCCCTCATGCAAATCTGAAATGAATGACTACATTACAAGTAAAAGTCACCTTAGCAGGCAGTGGGGTTGTTATTCTAAGTATATCTTTAATAATATTTTCTGAAAAGATAATAATATATATATATTTTTTAAGCCCCCTACTTAATTCTTTTGCATAAAACAACAAAAGAGGGAGAGTTTAGGAGAGTAATTCACCCAGACCCGTCTTTAAGTGAAGTACCCTCCTGATTAAACATCTGTCTCTCTACTTCCCTCCTTCTCAACTCTCAGCTTCCCTGGCAAGCAGTTCTGGAGATGCCCTTAGGAAGCTTGACCTTGGGTTTTCATTTTCACCGGTAAGTCAGAGAAGGTGGTCCCAGATACTTGCTTTCTGGACTGAAACTTATGCTCCTGATGGGTAAGAGTGAAGCAGAAAATAGCTTAGGAGGAAACAGGCCAGCATCAGTGAAACAGATTTACAGCCTCGTAGTGAGCCTATAAAATACAACTGGCTTTTCTTAGGAGCATGGCTGCCTAGGATCTGCATTTGACAAGACTGATATTTGCAGTATGATCAGAAAATGGAGCTCAGAGAGGGAGATACATTCCAGAAAAGGTCAACATTTACCTCATGGCTGTGCAATTCTCGGCTGTTCTGAAGGACTGCGGTTGAGGCTGCTGTGCTCTTCAGAAATCTTCCTCTTCTGCTGCCTATGAATGCTACAGAGACCTATATATATCCCAGCATCTGGTTCCTTTTTGTTAGCTTCTCTGTGGCTGATGTAACAGAAGGGAAAGTGAAACTAGAGTGTGAAATTGTCAAGACTCTTTGCAGGGAAATGAATCTTGAGTAAGAGCCAAGACCAGTCCTAACTGGCTCTGCAGTGAGTCAGAAACTTGTGAAATGTATTCTTTGTGGAATGCATCCATGATATCAAGGAGCACAACTAGGACAAGGACACATCTACAAAGCACCGTGCCTTGTGACTACAATGTTAGCCTGTCCTTGCTCTGACCATCCTTATCACCAATATGACCTGCAGGCCACGTTAAGGAGCGGTTATCTAATCTCTGCAGGGCAGGGCATCTGTCTGTTTTATTCACTGCTGACTCTCCAGTCCTTGCAGTAACATTGCACATTTGCGTGGTGTGGAACATTCCAAAAACAGTTGTTGAATAGATGAATGCATGATCAGAAGCATGGGCTCTGATGCCATTTGTATGCCATGAAACTCTGGGGAAAGTTACTGAGTGTCTTTGCTTTCGTTTAGCGAATTGAGTGTGTATTGCAGCAGCCCAAAATCAGACAGGCATTCGTATAATGTTTACTTACCTATTCTGAATAAATCACCTGGAGGACAGGTTGGTAAAGATATGGGTTTATAATTACTTAATGGGATGGAACCGATGGTGGCTGGTATAAGGCTTCCTGCATCCCAATAGGCATGGGGGAGAGATTATATAACCCCAGCGTGGGAAAGGGAGCAAGCATCATGTGCCAAAAAGAAGAAACAAAGATGTTTTCTCTCAGAAACTGTCCTGAGTTTGCAGATAATGCATATCTTCAAGGGCATTTCTATGGGCCCAGAGACTGGCCTTGGCCAGGGGCCATCCTCCCAGTTGGAAGATGGTTAGCAGCAGGGGAGGGGAGCCGGCACATGTCCTGCATTTACCCCACAGAGGGTAAAATCTACTACTGATTCATAGTGGTGTTGGGAGGATGGAATGAGAGAATGCATGGAATGTCCTTGAATAATGGCTGGTACCTAATTTCCTTATTTTATTTTACTTATTTTACATGATTTTATTTTCACTCTGACCTCACAAGGACGAACAGAAGGGAAACTTGATGTTTTCCCTAGTTTTATTTCCTTTGTTTTTTTTTGAGTTGGAGTCTCACTCGGTCGCCCAGACTGGAGTGCAGTGGCCGCTCCCGGCCACCGCAGCCTCGACCTGCTGGGCTCCAGCGATCCTTCCTCCTCAGCCTTCCGAGTAGCCGGAATTACAGGCATGCGCTACCACGCCTGGCTGATTTTTTGATTTATTGTAGAGATGAGGTCTCGCTGCCCAGGCAGGTCTCGAACCCGCTGGCTCAGGCAATTCATTCACCTCAGCCTCCCAAAGGCGCGGGATTACAGGCTGAGCCACCAAGCCCGGCTTATTTCCTTTGTTTTTATCTCCTCTGACATTCTACAATCCCTCGTGATTGCAGACCTAAGCCAAACATTTCCTAACATTTCATCATGTGCTTGGCTTCCCCAAGCCTCACAACATTTTCCGTCTTTTTTTTGAGTGGAGTCTCACTCTGTCACCCAGGCAGGAGTGCAGGGGCATGCTCATGGTCTCTGCAGCCTCAACCTGCTGGGCTCAGGCGATCCATCCTTCCACCTCAGCCTTGCAAGTAGCTGGAACAGATATGTGCCACCACACCAGGCTAATTTCTTGATTTATCATAGAGACAATGTCTCACCAAGTTGACCAGGCTGGTCTCTAACCCATGGGTTCAAACCACCTTCACCTCTACCTCCCAAAGTGCATGGACCACCATGTCCATCTGCATTTTCCCTCTCTTATTAATAAATGATTTGCATATTTATGGGGTACATTTGTCTGATACAAAGAATGTGTAACGATCAAGTGGAATGATCAAGTCAAGATAACTGGAGTATCCATTACCTACAGTGTTTAACATTTTTTTTTTTGAGTTGGAATCTCTGTCACCCAGATTGGAGTGCAGTGGCCACTCCCGGCCACTGCACCCTCGACCTGCTGGGCTCCAGCGATCCTTCCGCCTCAGCCTTCCAAGTAGCCGGAATTACAGGTATGTGCTACCACGCCCGGCTGATTTTTTGATTTATTGTAGAGATGAAGTCTTGCTGCCCAGGCGGGTCTCGAACCCGCAGGCTCAGGCAATCCACTCACCTCAGCCTCCCAAAGGCGCGGGATTATAGGCTGAGCCACCGAGCCCGGCAGTGTTTAACATTTTTATGTGTTGGTATTATTTCAAGTCCTCTCTTCCAGTCACTGTAAAATATACATAATATCGTTGCTAAATATAGTCACCTTAGTTAGCTATCAAATATTATAACTTATTTCTTTCATTTAACTGCATTCATAATCAAATTCTCTTCCTCCCCTCCCCCAAACTTTTCTCACCCTTCCCAGTCTCTGGCACCTATTGTTCTATTCTTCATATCCATGAGATTAAATTTCTTAGCACTCAGATTTGAGTGAGAACATTCAGTATTTGTCTTTCTGTGCCTGGCTTATTTCACTTACATAATGACCTCCAGTTCTATCCATGCTGATGCAAATGACATAATTTCATTCTTTTAAATGGCCAAATAGTATTCCATTATGTATGTGTATATATATTACTTTTTCTTTATCCATTTTTTTGTTGATGGGCACTAAGATTGATTCCATATCCTAGTTATTATGAATAGTGCTGCAATTAACATTCAAGTGCAAGTATTCCCTGTTATACTGATTTCTTTTCCTTTGACCAATAGTGTGGTTGCTGGGCCCTATGGTAGTTCTGTTTTTAGCTTCTTGAGAGATCTCCATACTGTTTTCGATAATGACTGTACTAATTCACATTCCCATCAACAATGTGTAAGAGTTTCCTTTCCTCTGAAAACTTGCCAGCATCTGTTATTTATTCATTTATTTTTGATAACAGCCCTTCCAACAAATATCTCATTGTGATTTTGACTAGCATTTTCATGATGATTAGTAATGTTGATTTTTTTCGTATACCTGTTGGCCATTTGTATATCTTTTTGTTTTTGGGGGTTTTTTTGAGTTGGAGTCTCACTCTGTCGCCCAGACTGGAGTGCAGTGGCCGCTCCCGGCCACCGCAGCCTCGACCTGCTGGACTTCTGCGATCCTTCCGCCTCAGCCTTCCGAGTAGAAGGAATTACAGGCGCGCGCTACCATGCCAAACTAATTTTTTGATTTATTGTAGAGATGAGGTCTCGCCTGCCCAGGCGGGTCTCGAACCCGCGGGCTCAGACAATCCACTCACCTCAGCCTCCCAAAGGCACGGGATTACAGACTGAGCCACCGAGCCCGGCTTGTATATCTTCTTTAGAAAAATGTCTATTTATGTTTCTTGCTCATTTTAAAACATTATTATTATTATTTATTGTTGAGATATTTGAGTTTCTTGTATATTCTTGATATTAGCAGCCTGTCAGATGAGTAATTTGCAAATATTTTTCTCCCTTTTTTTTTTTTTTTTTTGAGTTGGCGTCTCACTCTGTCACCCAGACGGCTACCGCAGCCTCGACCTGCTGGACTCTGGCAATCCTTCTGCCTCAGCCTTCCAAGGAGCTGGAACTACAGGCACGTGCTACCACGCCCAGCTAGTTTTTTTGATTTATTGTAGAGTTGAGGTCTCGCCAAGTTGCCCAGGCAGGTCTCAAACCCGCGGGCTCAGGCAGTCCACTCACCTCAGCCTCCCAAAGCACGGAATTACAGACTGAGCCACAAAGCCCGGCTTTTTTCTCCCATTTGAGAAGTTATCTCTTTACTCTCTTGGTTGTCTCTTTTGCTATAGAGAACTTTAGTTTGAGATAGTCCCATTTGTCTATTTTTGTTTTTGTTGCCTGTGCTTTTGAAGGATTAGCCATAAAATCTTTGCCTAGGCCAATATCCTGTGAGTCCCCCCCACTTTTATTTATTTATTTATTTTAGAAATTTTATAGTTTCTGGTCTTACATTTAAGTCTTTAAACTATCTTGTGCTGAGTTTTGTATATGGTGAAAGATAGCATCAGTTTCATTCTGCTGCATATGGTTATCCAGTTTTCCCAGCTCCATTGGGGCTTTGTTGTTCAGTTGGCTATAGATATGTAGATTTCTTTCTTTCTTTTTTTTTTTTTTTTTGAGTTGGAGTCTCACTCTGTCGCCCAGACTGGAGTGCAATGGCTGCTCCCGGCCACCGCAGCCTCCACCTGCTGGGCTCCGGCGATCCTTCCACCTCAGTCTTCCTCAGCCTGAAACTACAGGCACGCGCTACCATGCCCGGCTAATTTTTTTATTTATTGTAGAGACGAGGTCTCGCCTGCCCAGGTGTGTCTCGAACCCGCGGGCTCAGGCAATCCACTCACCTCAGCCTCCCAAAGGTGAGGGATTACAGGCTGAGCCACCGAGCCCAGCTAGATTTATTTCTGATTCTCCATTCTGTCCCATCATTCTATGTATCTGTTTTTATACCAATACCATGTTTTAGTTACTATAGCCTTGTAATATGTTTTGAAGTCAGATAATGTTATGTCTCCAGCTTTGTGGTTTTTTTTTTTTTTTTTTCCTCAGAATTTCTTTGGCTATTTGGGATCTTTTTTGTTCCCAAAAAACAAATTTTAGAATTTTTTTCTGTTTCTGTGAAAAATAACATTCTATTTTGATAGATATTGCATTGAGTCTGTAGATTAGTTTGGGCAGTGTGGTCATTTAATGATATGAATTCTTCTGTTTCATGAACATGGGATGTCTTTCTATTAGTCAACTTCTTTTTCTTTTCTTTTCTTATTTTTGAGTTGGAGTCATACTCTGTTGCCCAGGCTGGAGTGCAGTGGCACACTCATGGCCACTGCAGCCTTGACCTGCTGGGCTCAGGCGATCCTTCTGCTTCAGCCTTCCAAGTAACTGGAACTATAGGCACGTGCCACCACACTTGTCTAATTTTTTGATTTATTGTAGTGATGAGGTCTCACCAAGTTTTCCAGACTGATCTCCAACCTGTAGGCTCAGGCAATCCTCTCATCTCAGTCTCCCAAAGTGCTGGGATTATAGAGTTGAACGAGTCAATTTCTTCAATCAATGTTTTTGTAGTTTTCCTTGTAGAAATATTTAAGCATATTGATTAAGTTTATCCTTAGTTGTTGTTTTTTTTTTTTGTAGTATTGTAATGGAATTGCCTTATTAATATCTTTTTTTGGCTATTTCATTATTGGTATATAGGAATACTACTGATTTTTTTTTTTTTTTTGAGTTGGAGTCTCACTCTGCCGCCCAGACTGGAGTGCAGTGGCCGCTCCCGTCCACCGCAGCCTCGACCTGCTGGGCTCTGGCGATCCTTCTGCCTCAGGCTTCCAAGTAGCCGGAATTACAGGCATGCGCTACCACGCCCGGCTGATTTTTTGATTTATTGTAGAGATGAGGTCTCGCTGCCCAGGCGGGTCTCGAACCCGAGGTATCAGGCAATCCATTTACCTCAGCCTCCCAAAGGCGCGGGATTACAGGCTGAGTCACCGAGCCCGGCTACTACTGATTTTTCTATGTTGATTTTGTATTCTGCAACTTTACTGAATTTATCAACTTTTAGAATTTTTTGTTTTGTTTTGTTTTTTGAGTTGGAGTCTCACTCTGTTGTCCAGGCTGGAGTGCAGTGGCATGCTCATGACCACCGCAGCCTCGACCTGCTTGGGTTCAGGTCATCTTTCCACCTCAGCCTTCCAAGAGTCTGGAACTACAGGCATGTGCCACCAAGCCCAGTTAATAAGAGTTTTTTGGTAGAGTCTTTTGTTTTTATATTTTTATTTTTTATTTTTTAGTTTTTGAGTCAGAGTCTCACTCTGTCACCCAGTCTGGAGTGCAGTGGCATGATCAAGGCCACTACAGCCTCAACCTGCTGGACTTAAGCAGTCCTCCCACCTTAGCCTCCTGAGTAGCTGGGACTACAGGTGCAAACCACCTGTCCTGCTAATTTTTTTACTTTTTGTTGAGGCAGGGCCTTGCTATGTTGCCCAGGCTGGTCTCAAATTCCTGTACTCAAGCAATCCTCTTGCCTATATCTCCCAAAGTGCTAGGATTACAAGTGTGAGCTACCACACCAGGCCTTTTGGGTTTTTTTGTTTGTTTCGTTTTTTTAGATGTAAGATGATGGTGTCTGCAATGAGGGTACAATTTGACTTCCTGTTTTCTAATTTGGATGCCTTTGATTTCTTTTTCTTGCCTGACTTCTCTGTTTAGGACTCCCAGTACTATGTTTAATAGGAGTGGTGAAAGTGAGCATCCATTTGATGTTAATAAGCTGGTTAGGCAAACAGAGAGGGAGGGTCTTGAGGAGAATTAACACCTGTAGGAATGCCCCCTGCACCACCCCCATTATATAATTGGTGGAAAATGTGGTTAGTGTGATTGAGAACATTCTGTCAACCCAAGATATACTGCTAAAAGACTTTTTGCTGCTTAAACACAGGCACAGTAGCTTAAGTAAATGTCTTAACTTGACCTTGGCTTATTATAATATCATTAACATAGCAATTGCATTGCGGTTTTACCCCTCCTGAGTGGGCTTTTCTGTGGTACTTGTGGGTAATATTCAAGATGGAGTAATTTTTGTCAAGAACCCGCACGCACGATAAGAATTGAGTCTCAGGATAGGGAGTGGATGAGATGTAAATGAGAGAAACACTCAGAAAAGATGATAGAAACCACAGCAAAAACTCCTAACACCTTGAATAACCCATTTTGGGCCTCCTCTATTTTTCTAGAGAGCTTTGTTACTTAACTCCTTCTTTCACTCTTCCTTTTGGTGTCCATGTTCCTTAATCTTCTTGTTCGTGGGACAAGAACCCAAGGTTGCTAGTTTAAGCTGACAGTGGTGTTCAAAACTCTTGTAATATTAGCTATGAGTTTGTCATATATGGTCTTTATTATTTTAAGGTATGATTCTTCTATGCCTAGTTAGTCGAGAGGTTTTTTTTTGAGTTGGAGTCTCACTCTGTCACCCAGACTGGAGTGCAGTGGCCGCTCCTGGCCACTGCAGCCTCAACCTGCTGGGCTCCAGCAATCCTTCTGCCTCAGCCTTCCGAGTAGCCGGAACTACAGGCGCGCGCTACCACGCCCGGCTAATTTTTTTGTAGAGATAAGGTCTCGCTGTCCAGGTGGGTCTCGAACCCGTGGGCTCAGGCAATCCACTCACCTCAGCCTCCCAAAGGCGCGGGATTACAGGCTGAGCCACCGAGCCCGGCCTGCATTGTTTCTTTAGTGTCTGTTTCATTTAGTTCTGCTCTGATCTTTATTATTTTTTTCTTCTAATGTTAGATTTAGTTTGTTCCTGCTTTTCTAGTTCTTGAGGTGCACTGTTAGATTGTTTATTTGACACTTCTCTCTCTCTCTCCTTGTGTTTTACCATAGGTAGTTATTGTTATAAACTTCTTTGTTAGCACTGTTTTTGCTGTATCCCACAGTTTTTGGTGTGCTGTGTTTCAGTTTTCTTTTGTTTTGTTTTTCTGAGTTAGAGTCTCACTCTGTTGCCCAGGCTGGAGTGCAGTGGCATGCTCACAGTCACCATAGCCATGACCTGCTGGGCTCAGGGAATCCTTCCCCCTCAGTCTTCCAAGTAGCTGGAACTGCAAGCATGCACCACCATGCCCAGCAAGTACTTTGATTTATTGTAAAGATGAGGTCTCACCAAGTTGCCCAGGCTGGTCTGGAACCTGTGAGCTCAGGCAATCCTCTTACCTTGGTCTCCCAAAATGCTGGGATTATAGGCGTGAGCATACCGTGCCCGGCTAGTTTTCATTTGTTTAAAGAAATATTTTGATCTTCATTTTAATTTCTTAATTGACCTAGAGGTTGTTCAGGGGCATGTCATTTAATTTTCATGTATGTGTGTAGTGTGTAAAGTTCCTCTTATTATTGATTTCTAGTTTTATTCCATTTTGATCTGAAAAGATACTTGATATGATTTTGATTTTTAAACATTTGTTGAGACTTGTTTTGTGGATTAACATGGTCAGTCCTGGAGAATGTTCCATGTGCTGATTCGAAAAATGTGTATTTGGCAGTTGTTGGATAAAAGTGTTCTATATAAATGTCTGTTAGGTCCATTTGGTCTTAAGTCCATTTTAAGTTAAATGTTTTATTTTCTGTCAAGATGATCTGTCTAATGTTGAGTAGGGTGTTGAAGTTCCCCGCTATTATTGTATTGGAGTCTATCACTTTTTATAGATCTAGTAATATTTCCTTTATATTTTAAATTATATCCTCTTGTTGGATTGATCTCGTTATTATTATATAACAACCTCTGTCTTTTTTTTGAACTATTTGTGACTTAAAATTGGTTTTACCGATAAAAGTATAGCTACTTCTGCTTGCTTTGGTTTCTTTTCTTTTTTTTTGAGTTGGAGTCTCACTCTATTGCCCTGGCTGGAGTGCAGTAGCACTCTCACAGCCACTGCAGCCTCAGCCTGCTGGGCTCAGGCGATCCTTCCACCTCAGCCTTCCAAGTAGCTAGAACTACAGGCATGCATCACCTTGCTCGGCTCATTTTTCTTGATTAATTGTAGAGATGAGGTCTCGCCAAGTTGGCCAGGCTGGTCTGGAACCCGTGGGCTCAGGCAATCATCTCGCCTCGGTCTCCAAAGTGCTGGGATTATAAGTGTGAGCCACCTTGCCCGGCTTTGCTTTGACTTCTGTTTGCATGGAATGTCTTTTTCCATCCCTTTACTTTCAGCCTATATCTGTCTTTATAAGTAAAGTGTATTTTTTTGTAGGTATCGTTTAGTTGGATCTTTTTTAAAAGTCAATTCAGCCAGTCTATATATTTTAAGAGAAAGATTTAATCCAATTTACATTCAGAGTTACTATTGATATGTGAAGTTTTGTTCCTGTCACATTGTTAATTGTTTTCTGGTTGTTTTGTATATTCTTTTTTTTTCTTTTATTAATTTTTCTTGTGGCTTGTTGATTTTCTGTGGTGGTACCATTTGAATCTTTTCTCTTCCTCATTTGTATGTTTGCTTTACCAGTGAGTTTTATATTTTCATGTGTCTTCATGATGATAACTGTTACCCTTTCACTTTCAGATTTAGGACTCCCTTGAATGTTTTTTGTAAGGCACATCTAGTGGTGATGAATTCCCTTAATGTTAACTTGTCTAAGAAAACTATTTCTCCTTCATCTATGAAGTCTAATTTTAGTATAAATATAGTATCTTTGTGCAGCAGTTTTTTTTTTCTTTCAGCAATTTGAATATATCCTTTCATTCTTTTCTGGCCTGTAAAACTTCTGCAGAAAGTCTGCTGTTAGTCTGGTGGGAGCTTCCTTTATAGATGACTAGATGCTTTTCTCTTGCTATTTTTAGAATTTTCTCTTTGTCATTGACTTTAAGCAGTTTGACTAATATTTCATGAAGAAGATTTTTTTTTTTTTGCATTGTATCTGATTGGGGACTGCTGGGCATCCTGTATTTGGGTGTCTAACTCTATTGCTAGACTTGGGAAAGCTTTCTTGGATTATTTTGTTAAATAAGTTTTCAAACTCTTTTATTTTTTCTTCATCTTTGTGGATACTGATAATTCATATATTTGGTTGCTTGTTAATGCCCCATGTATCATAAAGACTTTGTTCATTCTTTTCATTCAGGTTATTTCAAAAGACAGTTCTTCAACCTCTCATGTTTTCTCTTCTGCTTGATCTAATCTATTGTTGAAATTCTCAGCTGTATTTTGTATTTCATTCAAGAAGTTTTTCATTAACAGAATTCTTACTTTGCTCTTTTTTAATGACATCTACCTTTTTGGTAAATTTCTCATTCATATTTTGAATTGCTTTTCTGATTTCTTTGTATTGGTTTTTTTTTAGACTTCTCTGGCATCTCACTGAGCTTTTTTAGTATCATAATTTTGAATTTTTCTTCTGGGATTTTATAGGTTTCTGTTTGATTTTGATCTATTACTGGGGAATTATTGTATTCCTTTGGAGGTGTCATATTTCCTTGCTTTTTTATGCTTCCTGTGTCCTTACATTGATATCTGTGCATTTGGTGTAACAGTTACATCTTTCAGTTTTTTAAAATTTGCTTTTGTAGGGGAGGACTTTTTCCTGAAGATGTATCAGTGGTCTTGGTCAGGGCACTTTGGCTTTGAATTTTGGTGTATGTGGCAATATAGTCTCTATTTAACATATTTGACTGTAAACAGCACCGTGGTATCTGCATGAAAATTTCATTGGTGGTTTAGAGTGGAGTTATTAGTGGAGGCTAAGGTGAAGTTTTGCTGGGAACAGGTTTGCCAGGCAGGCCAGTATTCAGGCCCCAGTGGTGGTGGTGGTGGGTTGAATGTGTCTGATCTTGGGCCCCAAGGCAGCATATACTGGCACAGGTGTTAGCAGGACCAAGCAGGCTGATTCTTGGGTCTCAGATACTGGTAGTGGCAGTACTGGGCCATGTGTGTGAATGGGTTCTCAGGTCCTTGGGCAGCTTGTGTGTGATGGGTGATGCCAGGAGCAGTTGTGAGATGGCACCCTGAGTTCTGATTGGTGTGCATGGTTGTTGATGGTGGCTGTGATGCAGGATTACCACTTATAGCCCTAGTCATGCAGCTCTTAGGCTCCCTTACTGTCTACCTGGCAGCACCATAACGAGGTGGCGAGGAATGCAGCCCTTCATATGTGAGCCTGGGTGTGGAGGTCGTGTTGCTAGTGGGGTGCAATCATCACTCATAGCCCGAGACACGTAGCCCTCTAGTTTGCCTGCTTTAGCCTCTGGTAGCAGCAGTAACAGCTGTGACTACAGTGGTGTATAGAGAGGAAGAGCGTGTCTTGCTTTCTATGTGTGAGCCTGAACACAGAGGCTCTACCGCCAGTGCAATGAAAATCTCATTATCTGCTCTTGAGGCTGAGTACAGAGTTTGGGCTGCTGCTGGGGCTGGGGTCTCTTCTCACAGCCCCAGACAGAGAGCTCTCAGATTCTAGAAAGCACACATTTGGTTTCCTTTGTGCTGGACAGTCTTTTTGGTCCACTGCATTATTATTTCCCTGGGAAGCAGTGTTCCCTGTGAGCTAGAGTACTGGGGACACTGTAGCACCTTTGAGTCCTGCCAGTGCTGTGCATCTGTAACCATCTTGATGGATACTGAGGGATGTCAGTGGAGGCTCTTGGGATGTAGAGACATGGAGGCTGTGGTTTCCAAGGCAGGATGTAATCCCATGATGACTATGGTCTCGCAATGGTGCTGCTTAGGTGATGGTAGGGTGAATGACCCACTGTGAGTTCCCTGTCTCGTACAATACCCTTAGGGGGTCTATAAATCACTGCCCCTGATAATATTAGGGTTCTTATGGGTAGATGTTGGGAGCTGGCCATGGAGGCCCACTGAGCGTTAGGGATCGGGAAGGGCCGTTGACCCCGAGACCACTAGGATGCTTTCGGGAGCTTTTGACCCCATTTCCTCCCCCTTTATACTCAGCACTAACCAGATTAAGCTCCTGTGAGCTCAAAACATAAAAACTCTGAGACTGGGACGACACAAGATAACCTTAGAAGCTCATTGCTTCCATTCTTCTGCAAACTGCAGTTTTGGCTTTCACACAACTTATAATTCAAACTCGTGTCACATCTAAGAGCCTTAGTATTGGTCACAGGCTTCTGGGTCATGATCTTAGGATTTATTGAAGATGTAAATTGTAGAATATAGTTTTAGAAGACAGCCATTTTGTTGAAAGAATGCGGCTGGGTTACTTGCAGGTAGCCCACTGTGAACTTTGGACTGGGCCACATTCCAAACATTCTGGGATGGGCCACTTTCGTTGGTAAAGTAAATACTTAAGCTTCTATAGAATTGTTTAACTTGGGATAAGTCAATCAGCTTAGAATGAAAAAGGTTTATAGATTATGTCAGTCACAGATTAGGTTATCCTTTTTTTATGGGATTTTAAGATTATCATATGAAAAGGGTTTAAAGGCAATCATTGATTAAGTTTTCATGGATTAAGGTTTCTGGTGGGTGGGGGACACCCCTCCCACATCTGACTTTGTGTATAAAAGACCTGTTGTAATTCCCAAATAACACACATCGCTTCTGCACTAGACCGGAGTCTAGTCTCTTTTTTTCTCTCTCTTTTTCTCTCTTCTTCCCCCCAATCGCTGATGCCATCTCCACCTTTGGGGTACCCTGAACCTGGCTGGAGCAGGTCTCCGGCAGGTAGAGGAGCTCTTCTGTGATTTCAGCTGCAATAGTCTGTGATGGATATGTTGGGCTGCTGAAGTGACCTCATTTACCCTTTCTCCACAATACTGAGCCCCTCTGGTCTCTCAGCTGATCTCACCCAAGCTGGCTGTTTGTTTCCTTTTCTTTCTGTGTCTCAGCCATTTCCCATGACTTCTCTGTTGGACTCTAGTGTTCACTCTTAAATATTTTATTTCAGATATGATTATCTATTCATAATTTTGGTTTTATTATTTTTAGAGTGAGGACTAAACTCTAACCATTTTCTTTTCTTGCCTAAATTCCTAACTAAGAGGCCTTGGGAGTCACGCCATGCAAACCATAAAGCCTCATCAGATGAGTTTTTATTAACCCTATATAATGTGGCTTACTTTCCAGTCTTACTCTGGCACAACATCACATAACAGATGAAGAAGGAAATTAAAAATATGACCCTATCAAGCTGTCTCTTGGGAGAAATTTGCATCTATAGAGAATCCATTTTTGGGAATTCCCAGACATTAGTCCTCTCCAGAGAGAAGCTTGCTATTTAGAGTCTTTCTCTGCATACCAAGAAACTTGGCTTCCTCAACTGCCCCTTATCTTAACTCAGCATTTCTTTTAGTAAGTTCAAATTCTTTAGACAGAATCTAACTCTTTCTACCAATTGCCAATCAGAGAAATCTTTGAATCCACCTATGACCTGCAAGCCCCCACTTGGAGATGTCCCATTTTCCCAGGGTCAACCAAGGTAAGCCTCACATGTGTTAATTTATGTTTTGCCCTTAACTTCTGTCTCCCCCAAAATTTATAAATCCAAGCTGTAATTCAACTATTTGGGGTACATGTTCTCAGGACTTCTTGGAGAAGGCCACAGGCCTAGGCCACGCACATTTGGCTCAGAACAAATCTTTAAAAATATTTCACAGAGTTTGGCATGTTTTTGTCAACAAAAAAGGTGTCCAGTGTCTCCAGTCAGCCATCCTGGACCAGAATCCCCACAACGTTTTAAATCACTATGTGTCACCTTAGTTGGTATTTGGCACCCTTGGATCACAATGTGTAGCCATATGGTTTGTGATATAGAAGACATCTATTTTTCTTGTCTTTTCTTTATTCATACCCTTAGTCACAAAGGGGTAATAATTTATATATACCTGAAGGAAAAAAAGTTACATTGATGATAGCACCAGATGTCTCTGAGGTCAGGAAATTACACAGAGCACAAAGTGAACATATTCTCCAGCGAAACTGAAGTTGCTGAGGTAGGTTATTCAGTCTTGGGGAAAGTTACTTGACATGAATTTTTCTGCCTAGGGCAGGGAGGAGGTAAAATCTGTCCTTCCTAAAAATTCTCTACCATTTGATTAGGATGCACAGCTAAGCCTATTCTAGTTAGAAACTTTTACTTGCAAGTCTTACTCAAGAGCGTCAAGTTCTAGTTCTAGTTACAAGTTCTATCATATACTTATAAAACTGTATCTTAGGTCTTTAAAAAATGGTAAAATAGAAAAGTGAAAATACTTTAGGTTTAGTTTGATTTGTCTTTTGGAATTTGCATTCAAGAAAAACGATTGTATAGAAATTTTTAAGTTTTATGAATAAAAGTATTGACTGGGGAGAAGTACAAATACAAGTTTTACTCATAGGCACTGTGTTTTCAAGCACCTAGAGGTACAGATTTACACTTCAGAAATCTGTATGGTCAGTGCCTGTGTATAATATTACCACAGCAGGGATGTGTCAGCTGATCTGATAGTTTGGTTAATGTGAGCATATGCAGTGTAATTGCAAAATAGAAACTAAAAAGGAAAACCAACTCTCTTCTGATGAGGTTCCTATTTTGAGAAAAAGGAAACTCCTTCAGAGAGAGTTCTGGTGACGCTGATTGCTACAAATATTGGTGTGCCTTTTTTCTAGAATATAGGCCTAGCTCTTTACTAGAACAGAGGACTTGCTTATATAGAATATAGATTTGCTTGATGATGCCATTATGAGGAGAGCCACCTTGAGTGATTACACCAGCTGCAAGTGGTATAATGCAATACTTATGTTGTGATTGGCCACCAGCCATATCAACATCATCTGGAAACTTGTTAGAAATGCACATACTAAGCTGCGCTCGGTGGCTCAGCCTGTAATCCTGCGCCTTTGGGAGGCTGAGGTGAGTGGATTGCCTGAGCCCGCGGGTTCGAGACCTGCCTGGGCAGCGAGACCTCATCTCTACAATAAATCAAAAAATCAGTCGGGCGTGGTAGCACGCGCCTGTAATTCCAGCTACTCGGAAGGCTGAGGCGGAAGGATCGCCGGAGCCCAGCAGGTCGAGGTTGCGGTGGCCGGGAGCGGCCACTGCACTCCAGTCTGGGCGACAGAGTGAGACTCCAACTCAAAAAAAAAAAAGAAAGAAATGCACATACTTAGGTCCCATTCTAGACTGATTTAGTAAAAAATTCTACAAGTGGGACCCAGAAATCCAAGTGTTAAGCTTTCCAGATAATTCTAGTGCATGCTGAGGTCTGAGTACCATATGATATATTGAATGTAAGTGAAAATACTTTTACTTCCATAAAATAAAATGTTATGTTTTTCCTTTGAGATTTTAAAAATAATTTACCCTCTTTTTTGTTTTGAGCCTATGTAAAGAATGTTTAAGTAAAGTTTTGTCCACCTAGAAGGGTTGGTGGTTAGTTCAATAGTATTCATGTCTGCTAGAGGAATATTCAGGTATTCAGTGGGTTCTCTTGATCAACACAATGGTCTATCATTTGGAAATAATGTGTTTCCACCTGAAACAACATCCCATCCTGTACTCATTCACAAATAGATACATGTTTAAAATAATCTTCCAAATGAATGTAAAAAATTGAGATAGAGAATACAACAGCTTCACATGCTTATTTTTTTTCAAAAATTATTTCAACATTATTTATTTTTTCTGTGGCTTGAATATGTCCTCCAAGATTCTTGTGTTGAAACTTGATTCTCAACGTGGCAGTGTTGGGAGGTGGGACCTAATGGTATATGATTGGGTCATGAATAGATTAATGTTATTAATGAGGGAGTGGGCTCATGATAGAAGGATGGGTGCAACCTCCTCTTGCTCACTTTTATCCCCCTCCCCTTTTCCCTCAGCTATGGGATGGCTCATCATGGAAGGCCCCTGTCCAGATGCAAACCCTTGATCTTGAATTTCCCAGCCTCCAGAACCATAAGACAATACATTTCTTTTCATTATAAATTGCTCCATCTGTGGTATTCTGTTATAGTAGTGCAACGTGGACTAAGACGACTTTCAGCATTAATTTTTTAGACTAGTTGGACAGTTTTTTTTTTGTTTTTTTTTTTTTGTTGGACAGTTTTTGATTGGCATTTGATGTGGGTAAATGAATTCACTTCACCATAGTCTCATGCAGAAAATAAGATCCCCAAAGTAACTTATTCAGGGGCAATTTGGACCCTTGCCCCTGTGAAATCATTAGGAGTATTTCATACATTCAATCATTTATTCAGCAATTCAATAAATACTTATTGAGTATCTAGTACATGCTAAGCACTATTCTAGGCACTTGAGAGACATCAGGATACAAGGATCTCTGTTTTCACAGAATTTATATATATATATGTATATATATACATATATATATATTTTTTTTTTTTTTTGAGTCAGAGTCTCACTCTGTCACCCAGGTTGGAGTGCAGTGGCATGCTCATGGCCACTGCACCTCAACCTGCTGGGCTCAGGTGATCCTTCTGCCTTAGCCTTCCAAGTAGTTGGAACTGCAGGCACACACCACCACGTCCAGCTAATTTTTATTTTTTTTTATGAGTTGGAGTCTCACTCCTTCGCCCAGGCTGGAGTGCAGTGACATGCATGCTCACAGCCACCTCAGTGTCAACCTGCTGGGCTCAGGCAATTCTTCTGCCTCAGCCTTCCAAGTTGGTGAAATTACATGTGCGCGCTACCATGCCCTGCTAAGTGTTGATTTATTGTAGAGACAAGGTCTTGCCAAGTTGTCTCAAACCTGCAGGCTCAGGTAGTCCACTCACTTCTGCCTCCCAAAGTGCTGGGATTATAGACTGAGTCACCTAGCCTGGCCACACCCAGTTAATTTTTTTGATTTATTGTAGAGATGAGGTTTAGCCAAGTTGCCCAGGCTGGTCTCCAACCTGTGGCCTCAGGCAATCCTCTCTCCTTGGCCTCCCAAAGTGCTGGGGCTATAGGTGTGAGCCACCGCACCAGGTCTCAGTACTTATATCCTATCAGGAAGACAATAAACTTAACTGTTATGGACTGACTTGTATTGTTCTCTTTTCCCCAAAATTCATACACTGAAGCCCTAACCCTCAATTTGCTTTTTGGGATATAAGGCCTATGGCCTGTAAAGGGGTAATTAAGGTTAAATGGGGTCATAAGGGTGGGGACCTAATACTGTAGCACTGATGTCCTTAAACAAAGAGGAATAGACACCAGAGATCTCTTTCTCTGCTTGCACAACAGAGGAAAGGTCATGTGAAGACACAGTGATAAGGCAAGTCAGAAAGAAAGATCTCACCAAAACCCAACACTGCTGACACCTAGATCTTGGAATTCTAGCATACAGAACTGTAAGAAAATTAACCTCTGTTGTTTAAGCCATCCAGTCTGTAATTCCTTGTTATGGGAGTCCAAGCAGACCAATATAATAATAAATAAGTTAGATAGTATGTAATAAATGCTATGGGGGAGAAAAAGAGCAAATAGAGTAGGAGAAAGTATATGTGAGGGGAAAAAGGTCTGGCAGCTGCTAAGTGACAGAGATAAAAACCTTCCTACGCCTTGGTGTCTTTATGTTAAAATGGGAATTATATTAGTACTTACTACTTAGGGTTTTATGATAATTAAGTGGACCACTATATATGAAACCCTGAGGACAGTGTCTGTCACACAGAAAATGCCTAATAAGGATAAGGCATTACTATAGACTACCACCACCACTACTATCTTGGAATGTTTTTTTTTTTATGTATGATAAGTATTTTTTTTTAGTCGGAGTCTCACTCTATCTCCCAGGCTGGAGTGCAATGGCACGCTCATGGCCACTGCAGCTTTGACCTCCTGGGCTCAGGTGATCTTTACGTCTCACCAAGTTGTCCTGGCTGGTTTCAAACCTGCAGGCTCAGGCAATCTATTCACCTTGGCCTCCCAAAGTGCTGGGATTACAGGCTGTGCCACTGGGCCCGGCCATGATTTCTATTTTTTAAACATTGAAAACTTTGCTTATACAGAATTTATTTTGGAATTTAAGGGGTGAAGAGATGGACCAGTCATTGGTGGAGTTCCATTCGCTCATTTACTCAAGAAATATCAAGTGTGTTCTGTGTGCCAGGCCAAGTGCAAGGCACTGGCTGAGAGCTTCTTGGGAAATCTGATGCAAACCAAGAATAAACCAGAATCACATGATCTCAAAACAAGTGCTTTTCCTCAAAGGTGCTTTTTCTCAAAATTTCTACTTGACAAAAGAAAAGTGATTTTGAATTTTCAGATCTGGAAAAGAGAATTTTCAGATCCTGGAAAAGAGACAGCAAAAAATGAAAAGCCAGCTAGGCTCGGTGGCTCAGCCTGTAATCCTGCGCCTTTGGGAGGCTGAGGTGAGTGGATTGCCTGAGCCCGAGGGTTCGAGACCCGCCTGGGCAGCGAGACCTCATCTCTACAATAAATCAAAAATTCAGCCGGGCATGGTAGCGCATGCCTGTAATTCTGGCTACTCGGAAGGCTGAGGCGGAAGGATCGCCAGAGCCCATCAGGTCGAGGCTGCGGTGTCCGGGAACGGCCACTGCACTCCAGTCTGGGCGACTGAGTGAGACTCCAACTCAAAAAATAAACAAACAAACAAACAATAAACAACAACAACAAAAACGAAAAGCCCAGCCATTCTGCCTTACTCTTGTGAGTTGGATCTTTTCTGTTCCCCATTTTTTTCTCTTCTTGTGGCCATCAGACCAGACCTTCTCCCCTTCTTTCTTCCTCCCCCTCTTCTCCACCTGAAGCCCAGTGACCTGGCAGGAAGGTCTCTCTAGAACCTTCTGTTCTTCTGGGTTGTGAGTCCCATCTGCACCTGCTATGTTTTCCTTAATGCCCTTCTCTGTCAGAGATGCCATGGGGATACACCTATTAGGGTCTGAGACTGGGGTGTCCAACAGACATCCCAGTCCTCTCTCAGAGCTGTTAGCTGTTGGGTTTCCTTTTCTATTCAGTTCACAAAGGCATCTGGAGTTGCCAACCTACAGCGTCCGAGGTATTTTCAGAGAGTTGTTTATTGGCAATCCTTCTTAGGCTTGCAACCAGTTTTTCTTTCTCAGTTAATGTCCCATTTATGTTCAAGCCCTCCAGGTATTGGTGGATGGCAGTGCTATGGTACTGCTGTGATACTGCTGTAAGTTGTCGTAACACAGATGGAGCACTTATCTCTCAGCAAGAGTGAGAACCTTGCTGAATTCTTTCTGGAAGTAGTACTCTACCTTATCATACTGAAGTGTGATGCCACAGAGGCAGGCGAGGTCCAAGCAGGCACGGGGAAGGTTCACATTCAACTCAACAACTTTCTTAAAGTGGTCAATGGCATTTGTTATCATTTCCTGTAGGTTTGCTTTGCTTTATCCTCAGTTGTGCACTTTCTTGACCTCTGTATTTGTCTGATATTTACTCTGTAGCAGGACTCAGTCTGGAGATGTTGGTAGACGTTGTTTAGCATTGATTCTTTTTTTTTTGAGTTGAAGTCTCACTTTGTTGCCTGGGCTAGAGTGCAGTGGCACGCTCATGGTCACCACAGCCTTGGCCTGCTAGGCTTAGGTTGAGGCAGGGGCCCTTCCCCCAAGATGAAGGCCTTCCTAGAACCGACTAGGGGCCCCCTTAGTACAGTAAGATAAAAGCCTTCCCAAAATAATGAAAAAGTTCTTTTAGCACCATAAGATAAGAGCCTTCTTGGAAGAGTCATATTAGAAAGGATTGTAGCCCTAATCTGTAGTGCACACATGTAACTCTGCCATAAACTTGAGCTGTGAAACACCCAATCAGTATGTTACTAATATGTAAGCCTTATTGGGGGGGAAAAGAAGCTAAAATTGTATAAAAGGCAATACCCCCCTTTGAGCTCAGGGCTCAGCCTTTGGATGTGAATACGCTGAGCCAGTGCCGGCACAAATAAAACTGCTTCCTGGCCTTGGTGCCCTGATTGTAAAATCCTGCCAAATTTCTGGTGCGTTGGCCAGGAATTGGGAGGTGGAGACGGGGTTATCACCTCCCTTGTCACTGTTGTGGGACCCCTAGGATGCCAGAAAAGGTGACCTCGCCTGGCGCCAGCGGACCACTTGATCCACAGGAAGGACCTCGGGAGCACAAAGGAAACTGGTGAGACCCAGGAACCAGTCAAGGGAGCCACATCTGTCAGATTGGTAAGAACCTAGATTCGATTTGGTAGACCTGCCCCTAAGAGGCAGAAGGGGAAGCTGATCACCTCCCAGAGTTGCCCAAGTAGTCCCACAAGGGGACAAAACCATAGTGCTAAGGCACTGGGCAGCAGGTTGGAGACGTTGTGTGAATGTCAGTGAAAGAGACGTCACCTAGTGGCAAAGCAAGTGCTGTAGCCCTGATTTGGATGTGAATACACTGAGCCAGTGCCAGCAATCCTTCTTAGGTTTGCAACTGGCTCAGTGTATTCACATTCCGTGGTGACCTTCACACGGTTAAATGGTGGGAGTAGATTTGGGGGTCAGTGGTGACCTTCATAAGGCTAAACAGCGGAAGTAAGTCCTGTACTGGAACCAAAACCTGGTCAGAGGGTTATACCTACTTGCCTATTGCCAAGAAAGCACCTGAAATATCTCCTGTAGTGGGAGTATGGCATCCTGGGTTAAAACCTGGTTGGGGGGGGTCATACTGACTTGTCTATTTCCAGAAGGCATCTGAAATATCCCCACGAGGGGTATGTCTGGAGAAGGGCAAAGCAGTTGCCCAATCCTCTTCCCCCCCATTCTTTCTCATCTTGTGTGTAATTGTTCTTTTAGTGGGTGAAAATGGGTGGCAATCAGAGAAAGCTTACTCCCCTAGGGTGCATGGTAAAGAATTTCAAAAAGGGATATTCAGGGAATTGCAGCATTAAGTTAACTCCCAGAAAGCTCCGGACCCTCTGCAAAGTTGGCCTTTGTTTGGAGTGAGGTGGTCCTCTGAGGGGTCACTAGATGAGAGACTAGTCAGTAAGGTGTTTGACGTCACTGTGGGGGATCCAGGCCACCTAGACCAGTTTCTCTACATTGACTGCTGGCACGATGTAGACCTCTCTCACCCACCTTGGATAAAAGTCTGTCTAGAAAACAGCTATAGAATCATGCTGGCCCAAGCAATAGCTCCCTCAAGGTGTTGACCAGTGTTGAAAAAGCCCATTCTGTCTGAGGAACCTGAGGAGACCCCTACCTCACTGTACCCCTCAGCTGGCCTCAGCCCAGAATTCACCCCTTCCCCAAGGTCATCTGAAATGCCCCAGGCAGCAACTACTCCAGAGCCAACAGCGTTAACTCCTTAAGCCCCAGCAGAAAGGCATCAGGCAAACTTTGCGGGTGGTCCCCCTCCCCATGGAAGTCAAGAGACTTTACAACTGCTGTTGAAAAAAACAAGGGGGGGCAACGTACTTTTATATATCAGTCCTTTGCCACCACTAACCTCCTGAGCTGGAAACACCACACCCTCTCATATACTAAAAAGCTTCAGGTGCCCAAAGAAAGCCCCAGCCAGTTTTATAAGAGGCTATGTGAGGCGTTTCGTCTCTACGCTCCCTTCAACATAGAGGCAGCTAAAAATCAGCTCAGGAAGACATCTGGCACAAGTTATAAAAGCTACAGTGCTTTGCTGGGATGAATGCCAGCCAGCTGATAGAGGCTGCAACAAGGGTATTCATCAACCAGGACCAAGAGGCCCAAAGGGACACAGGCTAAAAAATGAAGAAAAAAAAAATGAGTAGAACTGCTTGCCACTGTTTTGGCAGAGCGACATACCTGGGAAGCTGCCCCACTAGGACAATGCAAGCAGGGGAACCAGCAAGCAGGGCCACCCTGCCCAATGATGAGATTGGGGTGGAACCAGTATGCATGCTGCTTCCAAGAGGGGCATTGAAAAAATGAATGTCCGAGGTTGGAAGATTTTCATCCAACTCACCAGGGAAGAGGGAGAGGCCAAGTAGTTCAGGGGCAATACAAGCCTGTGCCCCAACCCTACTTGGCCCCCGAAAATCATTTCATTGACCTAGCTGCCATAAAGAACTATGAGAAAGACTAGGACAAACTGGGTTCCATTTTGCTAGGCCTAGGGGAGCCTATGGTCCAAATGACGGTGGGGAGTCGGCCTCTTAACTTTATGGTAAATACCGGGGCAGAACATTCTTTATTTTTATTTTATTTTATTTTGGTTTTTTTTGAGTTGGAGTCTCACTCAGTCGCCCAGACTGGAGTGCAGTGGCCGCTCCCGGTCACCACAAGCCTCTACCTGCTGGGCTCCGGCGATCCTTCGGCCTCAGCCTTCCAAGTAGCTGGAACCACAGGCGCGCCCTACCACGCCCGGCTAATTTTTTTTATTTATTGTGGAGATGAGGTCTCGCGAAGTTGCCCAGACGGGTCTTGAACCCGCGGGCTCAGGCAATTCACTCACCTCAGCCTCCCAAAGCGACAGAACATTATTTATTTATTTATTTATTTGAGTTGGAGTCTCACTCAGTCACCCAGAGGCTATTCACTCACCTCAGCCTCCCAAAGCGATAGAACTTTATTTATTTATTTATTTATTTGAGTTGGAGTCTCACTCAGTCGCCCAGACTGGAGTGCCGTGGCCACTCCCGGCCACCGCAGCCTCACCTGCTGGGCTCCAGTGATCCTTCCGCCTCAGCCTTCCAAGCACCTGGAATTACAGGCATGCACTACCACGCCCGGCTGAGAACATTCTTTTTTTTTTTTTTTTTTTTTTTGAGTTGGAGTCTCACTCTGTCACCCAGACTGGAGTGCAGTGGCCGGGAGCGGCCTGCTGGGCTCAGGTAATGCTTCCGCCTCAGCCTTCCAAGTAGCCGGAATTACAGGCATGCGTTACCACACCCGGCTGATTTTGTGATTTTATTGTAGAGATGAGGTCTCGCTGCCCAGGCAGGTCTTGAACCCGCAGGCTCAGGCAATCCACTCACCTCAGCCTCCCAAAGGTGCGGGATTACAGGCTGAGCCACCAAGCCCGACTGAGAACATTCTTTAAATACCTAACTTTTCATCGCTGGCAAAGCCTCCCTAAGGCCACAAAGCTGGGAGAATGAGAGCCTACGTTATGGAAACAAGCACAACAGAAAGCCTTTGAGAAAATTAAATAAGGCCTTGTTAGCGCATCCAGTCTGGGGCTCCCTGACATATCTAAGTCTAGCAGTGGGGGTCTTAACCCAATTGCTAGGATCATGCCATCACCCAGTATCATACTTCCCCAAACAGCTTGACTCTGTTGCTCAAGGCTGGCCGCCTTGCTTATGGGCATCTGCTGTCACGGCCCTTCTAGTAGCAGAGGCTGACAAATTGACTATGGGAAAAGAACTAACCGTCCGGGTGACACACTTGGTGTTAACATTAATGGGCTATAATAGGGCAATACTGGTTGACTAATGCTCGAATGGTCAAATACCAGGAAATGTCATGTGAAAATCCACGCATTCACTTGGAAGTGGTGCGGACTCTCAACCCTGCAACCTTGCTGCCTACTCAGCTGGGTCAGCCCTGTCATGTTTGCATCAAGGTCATGGACAAGGTATTTTCCAGCTGACCTGACCTGACAGACCAGCCTCTCAGGGACCCCGATGTGAAATATTTCACTGACAGCAGCAGCTTCATAAGGGAGGGAGAATGGTTTGCAGGATACTCTGTAGTAACCCTGCAGTCTACCATCGAGGCAAAGCCTCTGCCAAAAAGGACTTAAGCACAAAAGACAGAAATAATTTCACTGTCCCGAGCCCTCCAGCTAGTGATAGGAATAAATGTCAATATATGCATTGACTCTAAATATGCCTTTATCACTCTCCATGCACATGGGGCTTTGTATAAGGAAAAGTGTCGGGGTCTTGCCAGCCCCGACTTATAAGGGTGGGTTAGGACTGCAACGGTGGATCAAGACGGAGAGAAGAAACGACTCTGAGGCCATTCTTCTGGGAACAATCTGATCAGGACTGAAGCCAAATTTTATTTGGACTCCTTCCAACTTATATACCTTTTTCTATACCCTCCATTAGTGTGATAATCACTTGTCGGGGGCGTACAAATTCCTATGCAAATTACGCATCACAAGACCATCACGAGACTTGCAAGTTCCAAGCAAACAATTACAATTCCATGATGCATGACGTGTTTCACAAAACTTACATTAAATTTACAGGTATACAATTTTAATACAGATTGTTCAAAGTGTTTTTCATAATGTTCAATAAATCATTCACACTATACTTTTTGTTCCAGACCCTGATTAATACAAAAACCTTTTTAAGTTAAATCCAAGTTTACTGACTCCTAATATTTTTAATGATTAATATTATCAACTTAACACTATACTATAATCTATAAGTTTACTTAAATGACTCCGTTATTCTATTAATCTATTATGGTTTAACGTAGTGTCCTGTAATTCTATAACAATTAAAACTTATTCTTAAATTATAAAACCTTACCATGACTTAAATGAATTTCCTATGTTTAAACTTTAATTTTTGTAATGATTGACCTTTAATACTATGCTATATCGTATTAAGCTAATACCTTATCATTAATTCTTTTATAAATCATATAGTAACTATTATATTTGAATAATGTAGCCAAGAGAAACAAAACAGCAAGCATAAGTTTACTCAAATATACTCTAAAATGTAACTATAAGTGTATAAATATATATTTTATCCTAACAAGTCTACTCTAGAAATCAGATAGTGGCTGTCACACTCTTGAATAAGGAAATGCATGGCCACATGGCCTCGGGCTGAGGTAAACAGAGGAAGACAGAGTTTCAGTATGAAACAAAGGCATAGTCGCCATGTTAATGGCTTTGGGCTGCAAATAGTTTCGGTATTTAATAAAACAAAAGCAAGGAAATGCATAGCCTGTAACGAGACAAAGGCAATCCTTTCTGCCTGACCAGGAGCAGGGCAATAAGACTATGATGGTAATTTTGTCTCTAATCTTAGCTCTAGGGGAAACTGCTTAAGAGTTGACTCACCAGTCTACCAAGAAAATAGAAGTTTGAAAAATATCTAGAAAGAAATACAACTTAGAATCATATAAGATAATTCTGCTGAGCAACTTTCCATCAGGCTTTACTGCCATGTATGCACACTGGTCACTAATCACACGCCAATATCATAGGTATAACTGATATCCTATGTCAGAGGCGATCTTCCAGATGGGCCTTTACAGGCCTCAGCCATGTAGCTATAGATGTTGGCTCCCAACAGAAAAGGGCATAATCAACTCAGGAGGCAAAGACATAAAATATGGTAACAGAGGTGGGCCCCCGGATTCATCACAGCAGAGTGAAACCAGACTTCTGAGACTGGGAGTACACTGGTAATCCATCAATGCCCAGGAAGCTAACTCTCTAAAGAAAACAAGTCATGACTCCAGAACTTTAAAATGCTATGGCCCTGCTTTAGTCACTCCAGAAGCTGACTAATCTACGCATGGCAGAAGCTTGAGGAATCAACCATCAAACAAGCAAACGGACTGTGTTTTTATTGTAATGCAGTGTCATCCCTTGCTATTGTCGCTGTAACTTTTGCCTTGGTTTTCACTGTAGGCTTGGCATCAGTTGCTCCAGACAGCTGGACCCATGGTGAGAGGTCACTGTTAGTACTCCTTTATCTTTTTTGGACGGGATGTATAACCATTGTCTATTGTTACTGATCTGGCTCCCTTTGGTAATTTCAAAGCCTTCTGCTTCATGTGACCCATCTATTTGCACAACCAGGTCGGGTCAAGGAGTTACCTGGACCCTCCTTTACCAGACCCATTTCTCTTGCTGGGGAACTATTTCAGAGACCTGCAGGCATAATAAGACGATCTATTCTGTTTGTCAGCAAGAAAATCAGTATACCTGTTTCAACCCATAATACCCGCCAAGTGAATAATGACTAGAGATCTGTCGCACCAAGGAGAAAGGGTATTTAATTAATCAAACCCAATCACTGATCCCTGCCAACGGTGTCTGTATACTTTGATGCCTGCTTGGCCATGATTGAAACCTGGTGGTATGCTGTAACCCACAGTACTGGTACTAGATCATGTGGGAGCCTAGCCTGGGAGAGGGAGTATAGGCTCAATGATAAATATGTATGTGAACAGCCTGAAAATGGAATGTGGTTCCCATGTTATAGTTTGTCTAAATTCTTTTGTCCCCATTGGGGCTGTATATCATGGGCCACTTGGAGAGGCTGAGGTAAAGTTCCTTTCCTTCCAAAGGGTGTTGCCACCTCTAAGTGTAAATCAGGAACCTGCGATCCCATTAATTTTACCATCTTTAACCTAGAAAATCCAGGATGGAAAACAGGCCGTTGGCTTGGCATACGTATCCATGGGCGAGGTCTTGATCCTGGAGCCCTACTATATGTCAAAAGAGTTACAATCTCGCTCCAAGCCTCCTTCCATGAGGTCTTTTACTCCTTTTATGAAAAAATAAAAAGTAGTCCCCCTCCTCTCTCCGATATGACTAGAAATCTGTTCCTAACCTTGGCAGACACTATCGCCCAGTCTCTAAAGATCTCCTCTTGTTATGCATGTGGGGGAACAAATAGGGAAGACCAATGCCCATGAGAAGCTAGAGAACTAGAACCCCACAAGCTCCACAATGAAACAGGGTATCCTAGCCCTGCCAATGGAATTTGGCTACTTAGAACCTCAATATAGGAAAAAACTGCCCTGCCCGATGGGAAATTAAGTTTAACACTCCTGCTGGAAGTTTGACATGCTTAGGTCAAGGGTATTATAATGTCATGACTGTGACTAACAAAACCTCACCCTTTGTCTAACTTCCCCTGCCTCTGACAGGCATGGAATGCTGTTGATGCAAACATCAGATGGTGGGCCCCAAGTGGGCTATATTGGATCTGTGGAAAAATAGCCTACACTATACTTCCTTCAGACTGGATAGGAGCTTGTGTGTTAGGGTCTATTTGACCTTCCTTTTTCCTACTCCCACTTGCAAAGGGAGAACAGTTGGGGATCCAAATATCTAAAACCTGGAACTCCCAAAGAAAGCAACATGCTCTACAAATTGGGGACTGGAAAGATAATATATGGCCTCCGGAGTATATTTTCCAATACTATGGCCCAGCTACCTGGACACAGGATGGATCTTGGGGCCACTGGACCCCCATTTACATGCAGAACTACATAATTTGATTACAGGCGGTTGTTAAAATTATAACTAATGAAACTACAAAGGTCCTTAACACATTAGCCAAACAGCAAACTAAGATGCACAATGCCATTGATCAAAACTGCTTAGTTTTAGATTACTTGCTTGCTTCTGAAGGAAGGGTTTGTGGAAAGTTTAACTTAAGCAACTGCTGTTTACATATAGAGGATGAGAAAAAAGTCATAGAAGAAATCACCAACCGGATGAAAAAGCTTGCTCATGTCCCAGTCCAAACCTGGAAAGGCTGGGACCCTGAAAAACTGTTTGGAGGTTGGTTCTCAACTTTTGGAGGATTTAAAGCCCTCATAGGCATTATACTCGTAGGCACTGAGAATTTGTCTCATCCTGCCCTGTCTAGCAGGCACTGAGAATTTGTCTCATCCTGCCCTGTCTAGCTCCCTTGGTTATAAGGTCTATATCCAGCCTCACTGAGGCCATGGTTGAAAGAAAAACAGCAACGCATGCAATGCTATTATGGAAGTACAAACCCTTCAACCAGAGTGATGCTCTATAACCCTAAAAAGGGATTTGAGCATCAAAGGGGGGAATGAGGCAGGGAGCCCTTTCCCCAAGCCTAATAAGATGAAGACCTTCCCAGGACAGACTGGAGGCCCCCTTAGTACAGTAAGATAAAAGCCTTCCCAAAATAATGAAAGAAGTCTTCTAGCACCATAAGATGAGAACTTTCTTGGAAGATTCATACTAGAGAGGAATGTAGCCCCAATCTGTAGTGTGCATATGTAACTCTGGTGTAAACTTGTGCTGTGAAATACCCATTAGCCTGTATGTTACTAATATGTAAGCCTTATTGGGGGGAAAAAGAAGCTAAAATTGTGTAAAAGGCAATGCCCTTCTGTGCTCGGGGCTCAGCCTTTGGATGTTGCTGAGCCAGTGCCAGTGTGAATAAAACTGCTTCTTGGACTTGGTGTCCTGACTCCCTCTGTAAAATCCTGCCACAAGGTGATCCTTCTGCCTCAGCCTTCCAAGTAGCTGAAACTATAGGCGCGTACTACCACGCCCGGCTAGTTTTTGATTTATAGTGGAGATGTGGTCTCGTCAAGTTGCCCAGGCGGGTTTCGAACCCGTGGGCTCAGGCAATCCACTTACCTCGGCCTCCCAAAGTGCTGGGATTACAGGCTGAGACACCGAGCCTGGCCAGCACTGATTCTAACACCATTTTAAGTAATTCTATAGCTGTGTCCAGGGTACCTTTATTTCGGTAATATTTGGCAGCACTACAGAGTACATCTGTTGGACATGGTGTTTTCTTCAAGGCCTTTTCAACCAACTTGTCTCCTTCTGCTTTTTTCTTGATCTTCTAAAGAGTCAGAGCCAGGAGGACATTGATATACTGGTTGCTAGGATTCAGCTGGATGGCCTGCTTCAGAAGGTGAAGGGTGTTCTTCGTCGGTATTTTGTCACCCAAACGAGATTGTGATTGCCATTCCAAGGGAGAACTATGGGTTGGTAGGTTTCTCCTCTAGAGCCTTTTTCTCAAAACATTCCTTTGTCCATTCCTCCTCATTTAAAAGTGCCCATCCCTCTTCATGGTCAATCTCAGGGCATTCAATTCTATAGGAGCTTGCAAACTTTTTGCAAAGATTTCCCACCTTGTCAATATGAGCCTGATCTTCTGGAAATCTGCCCATGTAGTAATAGATACAGGCATAGTTTCCCTCATGTGACCAGACGTCTGATTTTGCCTTGGCAGGCGTGCTCCTGCAGGATAAACTCCTCTGCTTTCTCTAAGTATAGTAGAGATGTCACGTTCTGACCTCTGAGGTGTTTAACATAGGCAAATAGACTGTACATGATAGCTTTGAATACTGTGTTTAGAAACTCCACTTGATCATGTACATACTCTGTCTTCTAAATCACCCAAGGAACTTTCTTCATCACATAAATTCCAGGTAAAATGGCATTTCAGTTGCAGCAAGATATTTTCTAAGGAATGATTGGTGGTTTCACTGTAGGGGAAGAAAAGTGATTCTTTTGGAATATGAGTGGGAAGATGAACAAAGCAACGGGTTTGGGGCGTGGTCATTTGACCACTTCTGAGATGATGTTAAACATACAGAAGATGGGAAACTTCACATTCTTTTTTTTTCTTTTCAGGGAGGAATCACCATTTAAGCCACTACAATACCTTTATAATGGGGAAACTTAGCAAACATTACCTGAATCAAGTGATCAAAATTAACACTAGAATAAGGCAAACTGGTCACACATGCCCCTTATGTGATGGCTGAGAAAGCCCAGCATCACTCCTACAGTATTTCTTCCCCAAATTCGTAATCTGATCTAATCATGGGGAAATATTCAACAAGTGCGAACTGAATAGCATCCTAAGAAAAGAAGTTATGGAGCTTTTCCAAATGAAAGAGTCTTAAGAGACACGACTACTGAATGCAACAGTACATCCTATGCTGGATCCTGAATTGAAAAAAAGACATAAATAACTGAGTAATTTAAAAAGAAAAGAAATTTTTCTTCCTTTTTTATTTTTATTTTTTGAGTTGGGGTCTCACTCTGTCACCCAGGCTGGAGTACAATGGCATAATCATGGCTCACTGTAGCCTCAATGTCCCGGGCTTAGGCGATCCTTCCACCTTAGCCTCTTGAGTAGCCAGGTCTACAGGCATGAGCCACCATGCCTGGCTAATTTTTTTATTTATTGTAGAAACAAGGTCTCACCATGTAGCCCAGGCTAGTCTCGAAACCCTGGGCTTAGGCAATCCTCTTGTCTTGGCCTCCCAAAGTGCTGAGGTTACAGGTGTGAGCCACTGTGCCTGGCCAGAAAAGAGATTTACTTCTTACAGTTATGGAGACTGAGAAATCCAGGATTGAGGGTTTGCATTTGGTGACCCCCTTCTTTTTTTTCAGAGTCCTGAGGCGGCAAAGGGCATCACATGGGAAAGGGGCTGACATCCACATTCTTTCTCTTATCTTCAAATATGAGTAGCTTAAGTACCGAGTCTCATGCCCTTTTATGCATGCTGTCTCGAGCTGTCTCGAAGAGGTGGTGATATTAACTGATGGGCCAGACATGGAAGAAGCAGAAATTCTTGTCATACTAGCATGGGAAGTCAGCACTCATTCTGAACAACAACATCAGCTGAAAATTAGCTCAGCAGTCCTGGCCAGACCAAACTATGTACTGGGGACAATTTCTTTCCACCCACATCAGATTCATTCCTGGATTTGATGGAGCTGTGAGTTCTTCCCGCCAAACTATGCAAAAGTATGCATTGCATATTTCAACAAGGCAGCTGGGCTGGTCAGTGACATTGGCCATGTGACAGATGCAAAGATGCAGGTCTTCGTGAAGACCCTCATGGGCAAGATTATCACCCTTGAGGTTGAGCCCAGTGACACCATCGAGAATGTCAAAGCTAAAATCCAAGACAAGGAGGGCATCCCACCTGACCAGCAGCATCTAATTTTTGCGGGCAAACAGCTGGAGGATGGCCATACTCTATCAGACTACAACATCCAGAAAGAGCACCCTGTACCTGGTGCTGTACCTGTGAGGCAGCATCATCGAGCCTCTCCTCCACCAGCTCGCCCAGAAGTACAATTGCAATAAAATGATCTACCGCAAGTGCTACGCACGCCTGTAGCCCCCCTGTACCCGGCTGCCGTCAACTGCTGCAAGAAGTGTGGACACACCAACAACCTGCGCCCCAAGAAGAAGGTAAAATAAGACCCTGGCTGGCTCCTCCCACAAGGCGGCCTCCTGCCCTGGCCCATGGCCCTGGGGCCTCAATAAAGTTTCCCTTTCTTTGACTGGAGTCATTAAAAAAAAAAAGCATGCATATTAGTTAGGGGTGTGAATGTGAATAGGTGTCTCTTAGGAGTCTGTTGTAGCTTAAATGTGCCCCCAAAGTTCACATGTTGGAAACTTAATTCCCAGTGCAACAGTGTTGGGAGGTGAGGTCTAATAAGAGGTGATTAATCCAGTGAATACATTAACATCATTATCTCAGAATTGGATTTGTTATAAGTGTGAGTGTGGCCTTCTCTCACTTTCTGTCTCTTGCCCTCTCCTGTCCTATACCTTCTGAAATGGAATGACATAGGACAAAGGCCCTCATCAGATGCTGGCATCATGCTCTTAGACTTCCCAGTCTCCAGAACAGTAAACCAAATAAATTTCTGTGTATGATAAAGCATTTAGTCTGTGGTATTCTGTTATGGTAGCATAAAGCAGACTAGGGCAGAAAATTGATACCAAGAGTGGGGTTCAAACTACATGGGCACTAGTATCAGGAGATGTGTTAATTTACTCAAGCAGGCTGGGCATGGTGGCCCAAATCTATAATCCCAGCATTTTGGGAGGCCAAGGTGAGAAGATTGCCTGAGCCTGCGGGTTCAAGACTAGCCAGGGCAACATGGTGAGACCATGTCTCCACAGTGAATCAAAAAATTAGCCAAGCATGGTAGCATGTGCCTGTAGTTCCAGCTACTTGGAAGGCTGAGGCAGAAGGATTGGTAGAGCTCAGCAGGTTGATGCTGGGGTGTCCATGAGCATGCCACTACATTCCAGCCTGGGCAACAGAGTGAAACTCCAACTCAATTTTACTCAAGCAGTAAAATTACATCTGGTGCAGAGTTCTTTCACAGGGATGGAGTGGGCACAGAGAATTAGTTTATTTAAGTTGGGCCACAGTGAGCTTTCTGTCCCTCTGAGGTGAGGCCTATAAGGATAGTGCTCTCTGCATTATTGTCTCAGGAGATTTGCTTTGCTGAGCTGACTCTTTGGACAGATTCAAGAATTAGCATAACTCATATGCTCCCTACTCCCTATCTGGATGGGTACCATCTGATACCATGGCCTACCACCTTTGTCCTCTGGTCAGTGGCCAGATTCCCTATAGCCACAAAGAAAATCGTCAAATTCTCTTTGAAGATGAAGACAAATCTAGAGTGGGTGATAAACATGACAAAAAAGAGGCTGAATTTGAATTTTTGTTCACAAAAATCAAAGGGAAGACTAGAAACCAGAAAATAAATGATTACAACAAATATGACAGGTATCATTTTTAACATCTAAAAAGGTTCAACAAAGGGTTAAGAGAATACTAATATGAATCATAGTCATCTATCACAGAAACAAGAAACTGAATACCACATGTTCTCACTCATAAGTGGGGCCCAAACATTTATCACAATACTACAAGAGAGGGATTGGCAGTGGCCAGACACTGCCCATGGGGGCAGCCATGTGACATCACTAAAGGGTACCTGATCCTAAACCAGGGGAGGAAGGACCAGTTGGAGGCCCAGACTTCACCTGCCTGTAGACTACTTATGTACCTAATCCTGACATGTACCCCACATCATTATAATAAAATAAAGTATTAAAAAAATAAAATAATACTTCCATTGAAAACAATGAAATTTACCAACATATATATGCAAAAATGATCACTAAACTCGCAAGATTCAAATTAAATAAAAAGTATCTAAGTACCATTTAAAGCCATCCAATAACAATTTTTTTAAAAAACAGATAAAAACTGGTGAGACTATAGAGAGTTGAGCATTCTCATACATGAGTATTTAGAGCACATTTGGATACAGAACTTTTACGGCATTGTGACAAGACATACTAGGAGCTTTTGAACATAAAAATTTGAATTTTAAGAATGTACAGAGAACCAGATATTCAAAAGTTGTGATGATCTTTTGATGTGCCAATGTGGCTAGGCTACAGTCTCTAGTTATTCAGTCAAACGTTAACCTAGGCATTGCAGACATGGTTGGAGTCCATAATCAGTTAACTTTAGTTGGAGAAATTATCATAGATAATCTGTGTGGGCCTGAAAAAAATCAATAAAAAGGCTTTAAGAGCAGAACTGAGCTTCCCCGATGAAGAAGTTTTATCTGTAGACAGCAGCTTGTGACCCAGAACCCCAGCCTGCCTTTCTTGATGGCCTGCTCCGTGGATTTCAGTCTTACTTGGTCAGGCCTCATGAGCGCATAAGTCAATTCCTTGCAATAAGTCTCTTATATATCGCCTTTGCCTCCATTGGTCTGGTTGAACTGTGACTGATACAAGTGTTTATGAACCAAAGATGTTCATTGCAGGATTAGTTACAACTGCTTAAAATTTTAAACAAAATAGGCAACGGTCTATAAAAAAATACTTAATGATCCCATAGGACTATCAATTGTACTTATGAACCTGCTTTAGCTCTCTCCCCAGATCCACTAAAATAACATCATCTATGAAGTCTTTGAAGCACAAGGAAAAGATAATTAGATGAGTACAAAATGGAACAAAATCCTGGAAACTCTGAAAGAGCTAGACAAATGATGATTACTTACTGAGCCTGAAAAAGCTAAATCTGTCAGCAATGGGGGAAATTTTAAAAAGCAGTCTAATTTATAATGCAAAATTCTACAAAGTCTGAGGAATTAGTGGCATGAGGTGCTGCAAAGTGTGTGTGTGTGTGTGTGTGTGTGTGTGTGTGTGTGTGTGTGTGATGAATAAGAACTAAGAATAGGAGGATTGGTTAAAAGGTAGTTTAAGAATAAGCTTTGTCTAAAGACTACACCTCTGGTCCTTTCAACTCCTACTCTCGAACCCAGACAGAAAGGATTGTAGACTTTGCGATGTGTTCTATAAAAAGGATAAAAAGGGGTCTGGACTGGGAATAAGAGGAAAAGTTGAAGTAACTCCATGCTCCTGATTTCCTTTCAAATGAAAACCAGAAAGACAAATGCTTGTAAGAATGTTTCTGCCTGGTTTGCATCTTTAACTGATAAAAATGTGCCTGTGAGCTCAGAATAAAACAGATTTGTGCTCCTCTCTTTCCAACCCTCCCTCAAGATTCCTCTAGTCTCCTGGCTTCAACCACTTCCTGGTTAGGATTTCTAAAAGCTTCCATCCGGGAGAGTTTCCAACCGGAAGTGCCACAAAATTTAAATGCTTGAATTAACAAGAAATAATTATTTTCTAGATTAAGTTATTAAATATTTTAGCAGATGTCAAAATCCAGCACTTAAGAAAATCTAGCTTGAGGTTCTCAAAGGCACTAGACACAATTTCGAAGGATCATTGCAAGAAAAAAAGTTCCTTTACCTTATGGTCGCAGGTTGAGTGCTGCACTATTGTCTTGCAGTGTTCTGGCGAAAGCTGATTTACTGCTCAGAAATATGCCTGAACAGACTGCAGATTCCTAAGGAAAGAAAACACAGTGCTGACGATGAAGAATACCTTTATGTTTACTTGCAAATATAAAATGGAAACTTATCCTAACAAGAGCAAGTAATTTTCAACTACACAGGCTTCCTGCTGGAGGAAAAGGAGAGTTTAGCAGGGAGAGCTTTGATCTTTCTGAATGGGAACTCAACAGGGTTGCAATATTTTGAAGGAAGAGTGTGTAAAGAGGTTCAAGGTAGAAGAAAATTTACCAGAAGACCAGAAATGTAGTGGTCAGAGAATTAGAAATCTTAAAATGACCACCAGACTAGGTTGGCTTAAGGGGAACTGTTGTCATCATTAGCTGTATGGGGAACAGCAATAACCCAAGCATGCCCTGAGAATGACCCCAAAGTTGAAGAATGTTTGTTCAGAGTTCTGAGCTAAGGAATCTAGGAGTGACCAAACAGAGGTTTACTCCTTATCTATCAAGAACACCGGAACCTCTGGCCTGATCCTTGGAACACAGGATGTGCAGGGAACCGAGGTTCTGCTTTGGGCTAGGTAGAGGTTGCCAAGTGAAGATTGCTATAGAAACTGTGTGCCGGCTGGACTCGGTGGCTCAGCCTGTAGTCCCAGTGCTTTGGAAGGCCGAGGTGAGTGGATTGCCTGAAATGAGGGTTCGAGACCCACCTGGGGAACTTGGAGAGACCTCATCTCTACAATAAATCAAAAATTAGCTGGGTGTGGTAGCGTGCACCTGTAGTTCCAGCTACTTGGAAGGCTGAGGCGGAAGGATCACCAGAGCCCAGCTGGTCGAGGCTGCGGTGGCTGGGAGCGTGCCACTGCACTCCAGTCTGGGTGACAGAGTGAGACTCCAACTCAAAAAAAAAGTATCTGTGTGCCTTTTGCAAGTAGTTAGTAGTGATCCTGTCCAGCTAGTTACTCTTGGACCCCTATATGTAAGTCCCCAATAAACCTTTCTCACCTGTTGTCTCTGGGTGTTTTCTTAGGCTTCTCAGACCCTATGCCGTCCCTACTCAGTTCAAGGAGTACAACCCAACACATTACTAATATTGATTGAGAATTTTGCTCAGGGTTTTATAAAACTCACTCAATTTACTCCATTTGACACCCAAGTGAGATATGGTCATTTACCAGATGAGTAAGAGAAGACTGAGAGAGCTTAATCAGCATGCCTAAGGAGGGAAGTCCAGGTTTCTGATCCTAGAACCTCACTTGTTCAGTGTGCTTAAGTACGAGGACTCTCTGGAGTTTGTGGGTTCCAATTCGAGCTCAGAAATTCACTAATTGTGTGAACTCACATCAGTTCTTCATCTGAAAAGTAAAAAGAATAGTAGCACCTATTTTATACCATTCTTGTGAAGCTCTTAGAATGGGGCCTGATACATAATGGATGTGATAATGCTACCGACTGCAACTTTTGCTACTTTTCGCTTGCGGGCCAAAACAAAAAAGCATGAGATTTAGTGGAAGAAAGGTGACTTTATTCCAAAAGCCAGCAGAAGAAGAAATGACGAGGCTCATGCCTCAAAGAAACCATTGCAAAACTTAGGCTGAAGATAGAGAATTTTCAAGAGAAAGAATGGAATAAGGAGTATCTAGAGGTGGCACAGGGAACAGATCTTGCTTTGATGGTTATCTTGAATTGTCCACATAGAGAGCTGGTCGATGACTTGACGATTGTGGCCAGGTTGTAGACTAATTGCCTTCAGTGACTTCTCAACAGTGGAGAATTCTGCTATGGGGTCTCCATACTCTCTTATTGCAAAGTCAGCCTCTAGAATAGTCTCTGAAATGTCTCAAGCAAGTGCACAATTAGATTCGAAAGGAAAAAACCAACAACACAACTTTCCAGTGTAGGCCAGGAGAGCAAAAGGCTTAGAGCCATTTCCAATATTAGAAAAGCTGAAATGGAAATTTTTGGTTACACTCAGAAAAATAAAATCATTGGCCTGGATGATTCTGCAAGAACATTTCTCACATAAAATTCACTGACTCTAAATTTCATGAATCTGTATCCTGGTGTCAAGTTTCAGGTGCAAAGCAGCTTGGGTGTGAGGTCTGGAAAGGTCACTTCATCAGTTCTATGCCTTGGTTTCCATCTCTGTGGAAAGGGCAGAGTAAAGTTTATTAACTCTTGCCTAGTCAACAGCAATAATGTAGAGAATGCACGTGAAAGTTCGTGGAACTCTAAAGAGGAAACTCTAATGGTACCATAATACTTTATTCTGATGGAGACTAAAGAGCCAGGGTGGAATATCTATCAGCCAGGAATATTAAGGGGGAAGTATGCATAGTCTTCAGTAGCTGGTGCTATGACATTCATGCCAGAAGACTGGATTTCATTCTCCAGTGGTGTGGTTTATTGTCAAATACCATCATCCATCCTGCCTAAATCTAATGCCACCTCTAAACTGGCAATTGTGATCTAAACTGGTTTTAACTGATATGTCTTCACAACTATTGAGTTGAAAAAAGCAGGTAAAGTACAGGAGTGAAATATTTGATGTCTAGAATATTAATGCTTGAGTTCAAAGTTGTTCCTGCCACTTGTCTATTTTCTGACCTTGGATAATTACTTGATCTATCTGAGACTTACTTTCTATGTTTATAAAGTGTAAGTGTTGATATCAGCCATGTAGAGTTATTTTGCAGCGGGCGCCTATTAAAATGGCAAGAAAGACTATTCAAGATTATTATAAGGAAGTCATGATATCAACTTAGATGTCCGTCAACAAAACCATGGAATGCTACACAGTCAAAAAAAGGAGGAAATCATGTCTTTTGCAGCAACATGGATAGAGCAGGGGGACATTATCCTAAGTGAAATAATTCAGAAACAGAAATTTGAACATTGCATGTTCTCACTTATAAGTGGGAGCTAAACAATGGGAACACATGGACATAAAGATAGAAATAATAGGCACTGGTGACTCCAAAAGGGAGGAGGATGGAAGGGAGAAGAGAAATGAAAAATTGTCTATGAGTTTTTTGTTTTTTTTTTTGAGTTGGGTCGCTCCCAGCCACCGCAGTCTCAACCTGTTGGGCTCCGGAGATCCTTCTGCCTCAGCCTTCCGAGTAGCTGGAACTACAGGTGTGCGCTACCACGCCTGGCTCATTTTGATTTATTGTAGAGATGAGGTCTCGCCAAGTTGCTCAGGCGGGTCTCAAACCCGCGGGCTCAGGCAATCCACTCACCTCAGCCTCCCAAAGGTGCTGGGATTATAGGCTGAGCCACCGAGCCCGCTTCTATGAGTTATAATGTTCCCAATTTGGGTGATGAGTATATTAGAACCCCAAATTTCATCATTATACATTATATCCATGTAACAAACCTGTACATGTTAACTCCTGAATCTAAATTTATTTTAAAAGGTTAAAAAAAAGAAAAGACTATTGCAACCAGGGAGAGAGACCATTACAAGAAGGGAAAGCGATTAAACTCAACTGTGAATACTAGTGTGGATTTACAGCCAACAGGCAGATTGAGAGAGTGGTGTCAAAATTACTACAAGGAACTTGACTAGATATCAAGGACTGAGGAAGAGGAGCTTGATTGTATACCAAGGGTGGGAGGATTCTCCATAAACTAGTTTAGCAGGATTCTTTGCTAAAACTCATTTCTGAAGCCAAAAATGGGAGTCAAGGCTAGGGCCTACTCAAGAGAGGGCTCTGACTAAAAAAGAACCTGCCTAATGTTTGGTCAAGATGAGAATCCTTGTCAAGAGTTATGATGGGTACTTAACAGGTAAATATTTATCTTTTTTAACAAATCACAAATAGCCACTGTATTTTAAATCAAGATTTTTAAAAATTATTTCCTCTGTAGCATGACCATAGTTTGAAATGCATTAAAGAGCTTTTTTCTTTTTGTACTTTTTTTTTGAGTTGAGGTCTCATTCTGTCGCCCAGGCTGGAGTGCAATGGCATGCTCTTGGCCAATGCAGTCTCGACCTGCTGGGCTCAGGCAATCTTTCCACCTCAGCCTTCCAAGTAATTGGAACTACAGGCACGCACCACCAAGCCCGGTCAAGTTTTTGGTTTATTGTAGAGACCAGCTGAATTTCCCAGGCTGGTCTCGAACCCCTGAGCTCAGGCAATCCTCTCACCTCAGTCTCCCAAAGTGCTGGGATTATAGGCATGAGCCACCACACCTGGCTGTACTTTCTTATTCAAAAACGTTCACCTATAAAATCAGAGGCAACAGCTTCTTTAGGGTAAATTAGGGTTATAATAGCTGGAATGCAAAGAGAAAGTGTATGTTCAGCCATGATTACCAGAACAGGTTATGGCAACATTCTTCAGAAATGGTACCATTAAAGGACCTTGGGGTAGTTTTGTTCAGAAATTTCTACTTCTCTCTTTGAAACAATAAAGAGGAAAAAGGAGTCACACACACACAAATATCCTCACAAATTATATCTGCAGTGAAATTAGATGGTGAAGAAAATTTCAAAATTCCAATTTATAAGTAGGGGCTATGGTCAAAAGTAGCAGAAATCAGGAAAACCAACATGAGAAGCTTTGACTGGGAATGAGTGAATGAATCTGAGACCAATTCCAAATAGGGAGGGAGTTTAGAGATGGTGAATTTCCAAATTGGAACAAAAGGTTCTCTCCCAGAATGAGAAAGCTTCACCCTGAGTGGAAACATCTGAAGGGAGTAATGAAACCCAACGTGTTAACACTGAGAGAAGCAGAGGAAGACAGAGGAAAAATTCTGCTTTCCAGAATCTCAAGAAATGTCTTCCTGCTTCATTTTCTGTTTGCCTGAGAGCATTTTGATTTTTTTTCTATGGTGGGAGATTCTTCATTTTAATTTGTTTTTTGTTTCTATGCTACACACCCATGCTCTTTTGGGGGCATATATTTTCTAATGAAAAAACGAAAAATAACATATATAAAAAAAATTCATCAATATGGACAAAAGTCTGAAATTGAATTTGGATCATAATACCCTTTCATTGCTCCTGATCCAAGTTTTTCGTAGCTATGGTTCTCAATTCCACGATAAATCCTAGATATCTCTCTCTGTCAGTACATGTAGATAATCTTGCTATATTTTTCAAGGTTAACATTTAGTAGACATAGTCAATATTTAATTAATCCTCTTTTGCTGGATTTAGGTCCTTTTCAGATTACTACTGTAACAAACAACGCTGAAATGAGTATTATTGTACATATGTCTTTGCATAATTGTGTGGATTTTTTAGCAGGATGCATTCCAAAATTAGACTTCTTGCAACAAATAAATTAACCAGATACTTCACATCATGCCTCAAATCCTAACCCTATTTCTTTTTTTTTTTTTTTTTGAGTTGGAGTCTCACTCTGTCGCCCAGACTGGAGTGCAGTGGCCGCTTCCGGCCACCGCAGCCTCGACCTGCTGGGCTCCGGCGATCCTTCCACCTCAGCCTTCCGAGTGGCCGGAATTACAGGCATGCACTTACGCCCGCTGATTTTTGATTTATTGTAGAGATGAGGTCTCGCTGCAGGGGTTCTCGAAGCTCAGGCAAACACTCACTCAGCCTCCAAAGGGGATTACAGGTGAGCCACAAGCCCGGCTCCTAACCCTATTTCTTTTGTGCAAAATACTGTGTTGAAACTGGGCTCGGTGGCTCAGCCTGTAATCCCGCTCCTTGGGAGGCTGAGGTGAGTGGATTGCCTGAGCCCGCGGGTTAGAGACCTGCCTGGGCAACTTGGCAAGACCTCATCTCTACAATAAATCAAAAAACCAGCTGGGCGTGGTAGCTCATGTCTGTAGTTCCAGTTACTCGGAAGGCTGAGGCGGAAGGATCTCCAGAGCCCAGCAGGTCGAGGCTGCGGTGGCCGGGAGCAGCCACTGCACTCCAGTCTGGGAGACAGAGTGAGACTCCAACTCAAAAAAAAAAATAAATAAATACTGTGTTGAGATCAGGTGCAGTAGCACACACCTATAATCCTAGCACTTTGGGAGGCTGAGGCAAGAGGATTGCTTAGCCCAGGAATTCAAGACCAGAATGGGCAATATAGTGAGACCTCGTCTCTACAAAAAATCAAAAAATTAGCTGGGCATGGAGACACGTGCCTATAGTCCCAGCTCCTGGAGAGGCTGAGGTAGGAGGATCCTTGAGCCTGAGGCTGCAGTGAGCCCTGATCCTCTCACTGTACTCCAGTCTGGGGTGACAGAGTGAACCCTCAACTCAAAAACAAACAGACAAACGAAAAGCCCCCAAACCTAACAAAATACAGTCTTGAGTTGTACTTTCACTCTCTCACAGTACTAACAGGCCACCATGGCCCAGTTCCTTACCCAAGTACAGTGCTTATAACCCAAATTTATCCTAGAAAATCTCTCCTTCCACTGTCAATCCTGTTACCTCTTTGGGAGCATAGGAGGTATACTTTTTTGGTTGTGGATTTATGTTTCACTTTCTTAGGAAATGAATGAATTTCTCCATTGGTGGTTTTCTGTCATCTCTTGTGGTTTGGCTAGAATCCCTGGTCTCCAACAGAGAGTCATGACATAAATTTGGCTCCTACAAGTGCATTTGATAATCTGGAATTCTTGCAGAAATGAAAGCCTCCTGCATGCCCATCTTGCCTTATTTTCTGCCACCTGCCACTCAGGTAGAAAGCTAATCCCTGGAGGCTTCTTCAAACCTCTTCCAATGCCAAGGCTGTTTAGGGCCTTCCTCACCCTCTTCATCCATCTGCTGATTCAGCCTCACTTCTCTTCTAGAGAACAGTCCCCTTTGGCTACACTGGTTTGTAATTAAACTCTCAATAAGCTAAAAAGAAGGAAAGAAGAGGGTGCACCATAGAAAGGGTAGGGAGGATGGTGGAAGTGTAACAGAAATGGCAAAAGACTAACATAACTAATTCCATTTTAGACTTGGGGAGCTCTGGCCTCTGTTCATGCTTGCCTATAGGATAGAATAAATTTTTTTTTGAGTCAGGGTCTCACTTTGTCACCTAAGCTGGAGTGCAACGACAAGAACATGGTTCACTGCAGTCTGCATCTCCTGGGTTCAGGCAATCCTCCCACCTCAGACTCCCAAGTGCCTGGGACTACAGACATGTGTCACCATGCCCAACTACTTTTTTTATTTTTATTTTTATTTTTATTTTTTGTAGAGACAAGGTCTCACTATGTTGCCTAGGCTGGTCTCAAACTCCTGGGCTCAAGTGATTCTCCTGCCTTGGCCTCCCAAAGTGTTGTGATTACTATGAGCCACTGTGCCCAGCCAGGATAGAACAGTTTTTAAACACTGAAAAGATAATATAGGAACAATAAGTATGCAGCTACTGAGATTGAGAAAAAGGGGAGAATGTACACTCGTTATTTCTGTTCACAATTTAAAGGGACATGGTAACCTGATCAATGTTAAAGAGACTCCCCAACCCCCTCCTCATCTCCTGCCCTTAGCATGAAAAGAGCATGAAATGTGTACTGACTTGAGATAGTCTTTGAGACATTAGTTGCCATCTCCTCAGTTTGCTGACTCTTGAATAAACCTGTTTTCCTTTCACCGTCTCTTGAGCTTGGCTTTTGAATGACGAGCAGCAGAATCTAAGTTCAGTTACAGAAGAGCCAGATCTCAGTTCATCCTTGAGGTACTGGAGTCCCAAATAGACATAGTTACACCACATAGAAACTGATACAGCTTAGTGCAGATGAGAACACTTCTCATCTCCCTTTTTTGGGGCTATTTTACTTCTATTCAGGTAGCCAAAAATGGCAGCTATTTTTCTGGGGACAGATCATCTTCTTAATACTGATGATGTTTCACACACGCCATTTTCTCAAGTATATTATTCATTCGCTGCGGTGAAGCCACAAGTAATTGTTGACCACAGTCTCTACCATTCTGTGTTTCCATTATATACACATATAGTATATATATGAAATAAATAGATCATATATTCTTTTAATAATATATTTCATTTGTCAAAATGTAGTTGTTATTTATATAGAACATATTGCACAGTCTTTTAATCATACTACATATTACTACACTATTTTAAACTTTTCTATATTATATATATGAAAATATAAATATTTAGGTGGAAAAACTTGCCATATCCTATTTAAATATAATCTAAATCTAAATATAATGTAAATATTCAATATGTATATTTCATATGATTATATAGTTTCTGTATGATATATAAGATTAATAAATTCTATCATAAATGACATAACATTCTATTATATAATATATGAGGTCCAAAAATTAAGTTTGTGAACTCATCCTAGAAAAAGTGCTACATACCTTATTGCTGAATATCACTACAGCCACCTTTGAAGGACTCCCCCTGGGAAGCTATGTACTGATGCTGGTGCCTAGCCCACCTGTCAAACCAATTTTGGAACTCTTCTTCTGGAGTGGCCGTCAGAGCTGTCATTGGATTCTCCTTGATGTCCTGAATGTCATCAAAATGTCTTCCTTCCAATATTTTCTTCATCTCTGGATAAAGAAAAAAGTCACTGGGGACCAGATCAGGTGAGTAGAGAGAGTGTCTCAGTACAGTTATTTGTACAGTGCTGCCAATGAAAGCACACGGTGGCAAGTTTGCAGACTTAATTGTCAGACCTCAGCAAATAATGACAACAGCTCTGATGGTTTGCGAACCTAATTGTCAGACCTTGTGTGTATGTGCGTGTGGTGTGTGTGTGTGTGTGTGTGTGTGTGTGTGTGTGTGTGTGTGTGTAGTATGTATTTCATGTGCTTCTATTATTACTTTTTTAACCTAAGCTTAAGGCTTTACATTTTTCACGATTCAGTTATATTTTATGACATTTCTTGCTTTTCCAAAGTATACAAAACTATCTGAAGCCTGCCTTAAAACTTTTATATTTCTGGCTAGTATCCAAACTAATATAACTGGAATCCAAACTAATATAACTGCAATACTAGGAACTGTCAGGTCCTCCTCCAGGTCTGAAGTAACACAGGGCAGCTTTTCAGCTGTGTGGCCTTGGTAAAGCAACTCTCTCTCTTTACCTCTGCTTCTTATCACATGTTTATTATGAGGATTAAATGAGATAAATCAAGAAAAGCCCCAGGAATGGTGCTGGCAAGCTGCATGCTGTTAACACATGTTCTTCGACCCTTGTCAACAAGTCCCTACCATACTGAAGCAGAGAGTCTTAGTTAATAAATTTTGTTTGCAGACTTTCTGGGAAACGTGACTAAAATCCCAGCTATTCTTGTTTTGGATTTTAGCTCTTGGAGTCAGTCCAGCCATAGAAGGCACTCATCATGTGACTTCTTTTTCCTTCAGCATAGATTTGAAGTCATTAGAACTGAGGAAACAGAAACCTTTGTTATTACTTTCTGAGGAAAAGAAACTTAGTGAAATACTTTGGTACAAATTGTTTCTCTTTCTCCTGCTGCTGGTTTCCCTTGGGATCTTGGCCCTGAGCCTGAGTCACACCAGGAACATACTGTGATAAAAAAAAAGAGAAACTGAAGGATTTATGAGGGGTTCTCAAAATGGCAATATGTCGTCTCTTGTCCCTCGCATTTATACAGCCCTCTGTATTTTCAAATTGCCTTTGTAGTACAAATAAATGAGATGAGAACACTTGAAAATAAATAAAAACAAAAACACAAGGAGCATACTCCCATAAAGAGAGTAGGGAGGGGGTCGTTATTTCTGAAAAAATAACCATAGACTCAAAACCACTGGGTAAGTTCAAGTGTGAGTTGTGCTTTGCTTTCTTGAAAGATGAATGAAGGAAGGCACCTCACTGTCTCCGGCCTGGTCATATCCCTAAACCCAATCATGACCAGCAGAGGCTGTTTTAAATAGTTTCCTTTGTACAAAGATCACAGGCAATAATTTTTTCAGTGATTGTTCCCTCTGTGGTTTTCTGAATGGCTGAGGAGAATGTAGGGACGCTGAACTCAGAATACGTATTTTGCCCATCCACCTACTTATCTGTATGAATTCATCTTTGTTAATTAATTAATTGTTCATTCATTAATTTGCTCGCTCAATACTTATTGGATTTCAACCAAGTGTCAGACATTGTTCTATGCTTCTAGTGTTCTGAGTACAATGCAAATGCAAATAAAGACAGCTGACATTTGGCCGGGTACAGTGGCTCACGCCTGTAATCCCAGCACTTTATTTTTATTTATTTATTTATTTATTTTTTGAGTTGGAGTCTCACTCTGTCACCCAGACTGGAGTGCAGTGGCCGCTCCCGGCCACCGCAGTCTCGACCTGATGGGCTCTGGCTATCCTTCTGCCTCAGCCTTCCAAGTAGCTGGAACTACAGGTGCGCGCTACCACGTCCGGCTAATTTTTTGATTTATTGTAGAGATGAGGTCTCGTCAAGTTGCCCATGCGGATCTCGAACCCGTGGACTCAGGCTATCCACTCACCTCAGCCTCCCAAAGTGCTGGAATTACAGGCTGAGCCACCAAGCCTGGCTAATCCCAGCACTTTAGGAGGCCGAGGTGAGAGGATTGCCTGAGCCCACAGGTTCGAGATCAGCCTGGGCAACTTGACAAGACCTCATCTCTACAATCAATAAAAATTTTAAAAAATTAGTCAGGTGCGGTGGCATGTGCCTGCAGTTCCAGCTGCTTGGAAGGCTGAGGTGGAAGGATTTCCTGAGCCTAGCAGGTCCAGGCTGTGGTGACCGGGAACATGCCACTGCCCTCCAGTCTGTGTGACAAAGTGATACTCCAACTAAAAAAAAAAAAACAAAACAGCTGACATTTACTGATACCTAACCCTGTGCCTGGAACTGTTTTAGCTGTTCTACATATGATATTGTGTGTTTAATCTCTGAAACAGCTTTATGATTATTGTATTGTGATTACCTCCTTTTTAGAATTCTGGAAACAGACTCACAAAGATGACATAACTTGCATAAAATCGCACACTTGCAAGTGGTGAATCTTTGCTGAGAGCCTGGTAGTCCGGTTCTAGAACCAGAACTCTGAAGAGGATTCCATGAATAAGTGCCGAAGGCCCAGGATTTTAAGATGTGCACTTTCTTTTTTTGTTGTTGTTGAGTTGGAATCTCACTCTGTCACTCAGACTGGAGTGCAGTGGCCGCTCCCGGCTACCGCAGCCTCGACCTGCTGGTCTCCAGCAATCCTTCTGCCTCAGCCTTCCAAGTAGCTGAAACTACAGGTGCACGCTACCACCTCAGCCTTCCAAGTAGCTGGAACTATACCTGGCTACCACACCTGGCTAATTTTTTGATTTATTGTAGAGGTGAGGTCTCGCCAAGTTGCCCATGTGGGTCTCGAACCTGCGGGCTCAGGCAATCCACTCACCTCAGCCTCCCAAAGCACTGAGCCACCAAGCCCGGCTAAGATGTGCACTTTCAAGGTGGTGTGGATGCTAACCCCAAACTTGCAAGACCCAAGAGTGTCTCCTTAATGTGCATGTCATATTTTGCTCACCTTACCTTATCTAGTACCAGCTCTGTCCAGAAGTTTCCTTGTAAAACTTTCCCCTTTACACCTTAACATTCACTACAAAATTATACTGTGGAGGAGAAAGGTTGCACTCTGACCTCAGCAAGCATTACTGTCACACAAGCTGTATACTTGAGGATCAAAGATAATATAAAAATAAGTGGAGTCATAACATAATCTCTATACACCCGCAGTGAGAGAACGATTTATGAGGCATCTGGTATACTTGGGCAGTCAGCAAGTCATCTGAGAGCTCTGGAGATGGAATGGAATGGAAGATGATCACTAGGTCAAACTGTCCTTTAAAGAAACAGATGCTTACAGACATAATTTCACAAAGCGACAGAACCAGAACTGTCAGATATGAAAGTAGAGCACAAATTTTCTAATTCCCAGTTTCATTCAATATGTCTAACTGCGTGTTAGTCAGGGTTCACTGAGAGAAGCAGAGCCACGAAGAGGGATATACACAGATTTCTTATAGGAATTTAATCATATGTGATTGTGGGAACTGGCTGGTATGTGAAACAAACTCATCCACCTGAAATCAAAGAATGGACACAGAAATGGATTACAGCAGAAGTGAGACTTTAATGGCAATCTTGCAAAATTGAGTGTCTGGTAAGTAGGGACACCCAAGGTAACTATATAAGCAATTTACTCCCTAGTGCGCAAATTTGTCTCTTGGTTCCTCATTGGCTGAGTACTTTGGGGTGTACAGTCTTTTCTGGACACTGCCTAAGTTCCAATTTTTTCCCTTATAAGGTTATCTCTGGTTCCCTTCCCTGATTAAGCCTCTGTTTTCTTAAGGATAGTGTGTTGTTTTCTCATTGGCCTGTTTCCATCTCCTGATTGTTTAGAAGCCCATCAAGAGCTGGTGGCTGAAGACTGCTACATCCGTCAGCCTACTTAGGCCTTAGTAAATGAAACATTGGCTGGGCTCAGTGGCTCAGCCTGTAATCCCAGCACTTGGGAGGCCGAGGCGAGTGGATTGCCTGAGCCCGCAAGTTCAATACCCACCTGGGCAACTTGGTGAGACCTCATCACTACAATAAACCAAAAGTTAGCCGGACATGGTAGTGTGCACCTGTGGTTCCGGCTACTTGGAAGGCTGAGGCGGAAGGATCGCCGGAGCCCAGCAGGTCGAGGCTGCAGTGGCCGGGAGCAGCCACTGCACTCCAGTTGGGCGACAGAGTGAGACTCCAACTCGAAAGAAAGAAAGAAAGAAAGAAAGGAATGAAGGAAGGAAGGAAGGAAGGAAGGAAGGAAGGAAGGAAGGAAGGAAGGAAGGAAGGAAAGAAGGAAGAAAATGAACCATCAGAATGTTTCCTGCAAATTATTTCCTCTGTTTTTTTTTTTTAATGAATTTCTGGTTCCATTTTCATTTTAGATTTTTTTTTTTTTTTGAGTTGGAGTCTCACTTTGTCACCCAGAGTGGAGTGCAGTGGCCGCTCCCGGCCACCGCAGCCTCAACCTGCTGGGCTATGGCGATCTTTTTGCTTCAGTCTTCCAAGTAGCTGGAACTACAGATGCTTGCTACCACACCCAGCTAATTTTTTGATTTATTGTAGAGATGAGGTCTCACCAAGTTGCCCAGGCGGGTCTCGAACCTGCAGGCTCAGGCAATCCACTCACCTCAGCCTTCCAAGGTGCAGGATTAGAGCCCTGCTCATTTTAGATTTTTTTAAACTGGCTTAACAATTGACTTTTCTTTTCATAATCTATTATGGTTTCCATGAGAATTAGATTGTTTTGTGGGTACATCATGGGCATCTGTTTGTTAATTGTGGTTTCTATGAGTCTCTGTGTTAAGCCCCGGACACAGGGAATAACACAACATCTTGTTGACGTTAAGATTCCTGCCATAAGCCGGGCTTGGTGGCTCAGCCTGTAATCCCAGCACTTTGGGAGGCTGAGGTGAGTGGATTGCCTGAGCCCGCGGGTTCAAGACCCACCTGGGAGGCGAGACCTCATCTCTACAATAAATCAAAAAATTAGCCGGGTGTGGTAGCGCTCGCCTGTAGTTCTGGCTACTCGGAAGGCTGAGGTGGAAGGATCGCTGGAGCCCAGCAGGTCGAGGCTGCAGTGGCCGGGAGCAGCCACTGTACTCCAGTCTGGGTGACAGAGTGAGACTCCAACTCAAAAAAAAAAAAAAAATATTCCTGCCATAATTACAGGAGAGGTTAGGACTGAGGCTACCATTCTCTTCCGTTTCCCAATCCATCCTTCTATCCAGTTTGTGAATGGATCATTAATATCTGCATTTTCTGCTAATTTGTTAGGTAGGGTTGTTAGTCCCTGTAAGGTTTTGGTGATGGTTCCATCAGTGCGGTGTTATTTAGGATGAAAGTACTGCATCTCCCTCCTAACACGACACAAACTCCTTTCTCTGTCATGATCATGTCTAATGCAATTTGATTTTCTCATGCCATCTGGTTGGTGGTGCCCAGTTGACTAGCTACCCCTTGGAGGGCATCCCTGGTATAGTTAATAAAACTTTGTCCCTTGCAATATATGTAATTGATCCAATCCACATTCTTATTAAATGGTGGACCACCAAAAGAGTGATGGTTCAAATCCAGCAGCTATCTGATTTCTGGTTTAAATTTACTGGGGACTTCTCTTAGGACTCCTATTGAATCTGTGTACACATTGGAGTTGAAAGATCCTTCTAGAGCCCTTAGGTTTTGGCGATGGGCACTGTTACCCTCAGCGGTTTGATGGAATGCCAAGGTGAATGGGATGGTCAATTGCACTAGTGCTTAAGTCTAAGTCCAGTTGGATGGCCATAGGTTGTGCAGACCCCTCTTTCCACAGTGCCACCAAACATCTGCTCGTGGGATGTGCAGGTTAGAGTAATTGTGACTCAACTCACCAGTGGCGTTTAGGGTATGGGCACAGGTCAACAGGTCTCCTACAGGCTTATTGAACTCTTTCCCCTGCCTTGAGAGGCAAGAGGAGTCATCCGTTACCCCTATAGAGAAGGAGGGGATTGCTCTTGGGTCTGACCTCTACAATGTGGAAAAGAGCTATGACAAGCTCTTGCAGGTTTCATTTCCCCATGCATCCTTGTCATCATGCACCATGCAACTCATCCCTTCAGGGTCTGTATCCCATCCAAGAGGAAATGGAACTATCTGTACCTGTGGCCACCCTGCAGTGCAAGCATAGCAATTGCTTTTGTTGAGCGCATGCACGGAGAATTTAACTCATTCTTCCCAAGCATTGACATCACCATATCCTGTCTCAATTTCAAGTGCCTGTCTTAAATCCTTGATTCAACTATAGTTATCCTCTTGGGATCTTTATTAGGGGGATTGTCATGTCCTCCAACTTGGGATTGGTTTAGGTATATCTGATGTGTTGTTATTATTATTATTATTTTGAGTAGTACTCTCACTCTGTCATCCAGGCTGGAGGGCAGTGGCACATTCCCACCCATTGCAGCCTCGACCTGCTGGGCTCAAGTGATTTTCCACCTCAGCCTTCCAAGTAGCTGGAACTACAGGCACAAGCCACCACTTCCGGCTAATATTTTGATTTATTGTAGAGATGAGATCTCACCAAGTTGCCCAGGCTGGTCTCGAACTCGTGGGCTCAGGCAATTTAGTCACCATGGCCTCCCAAAGTGCTGGGATTATAGGCGTGAGCCACTGTGCTCGGCCTGATGTGTTACTATTAACTAATCTAAGGACTAGTTGTCCTAGGGGGTTTTCTCCTGTGACATCTGCTTCTAATCCATATATGCAATATGCCATTCTTGGCTCTTAATTTAGGACAATTGTGCTGTTAATAGTTAAAAGTGTAGGGTTGCATTTTAAGTTCTGGCATACTTCTGGTGGAGTGCCCTTAGAAAGATGTATTTTATTTTTTAAAGGTTTCCAATTTGGGATGACTCATCCCAGGTTTACTGTCCATCTTTTCCATTGGGTGTTCCACCAGGCATCATCCCAGCTGGGGCAGGGACTGGCATTACTGTAGCCAGTGCCTGGTTTTGGGCAAAGTATTTTTCCATTTGTGATAACTGTTTCTGATTTCCTAAATCCCCACAGAGTAGAACTTGGCATGCATCATACCGAATGGTTTGAGGTGTTAGTGTTTTTCTTACATTTATCACCAACTTGATTGGGTAGTCATGTGTTCCCCGCCAGTTCCCATAACCTTCCATCCCGTTCATGATAAAAAAAAATCCTATCCATGTTAAATACCAGATTTTAGCCTGGCCCATGTTTCTTATGGAACTTTCCTTAGATTGACCCTTAAGGATTCTCCAGGGCACTTAGATACTTCCCATCAATCTTTGTCTTTTTCTTGAGTTATTGGTCCCTTAACTTGGGCATAGTGAGTTTACTCTTTCTTAGCTGTTTGCACAGCAGTTTCAGTAGTCAGGAGTATTTGATAGGGTTCTTTCCAACTCAGCTGGAGTTTATCTTCCTTCCAGGTCTTTATGAGGACAAAATTGCCAGAGCAGAAGGGATGAACAGTAAGCTCGAGAGGCAGGGTCTGGGCAAGAAGTCCTTTTAACCCAAGGGATGATAAAGTGGAAGACATGGCCAGTATATAGATTTTTAAAATTGGTCCTTAGTTTCCATAGTGGGACAGTCTGTAGTTCTGCCCAGGTATGAGAGTCCATACAGTAATTCATAAGGAGACAAGCCCACATCTTTTTGTGGGGCTGTCCTGATTCTGAGAAGCGCAATTGGAAGGCACTTCACCCAGGGTAATTTGGTTTCCATTACTGATTTAGTAATATACTTCTTAAGGATCTGATTCATCCTTTCCTCCTGAGGAAGGAGGGCACCAGAGGTGTGGTAATCCTATTGAATCTGTAAACTTTTTATTACCCCCTTCATTAACCCATGATGTAAAATGACTTCCATTATTCAAGTTTACATTTTCCACTAGTCCAAATCAAGGAATAATTTGTTCTAAAATTATTTTGATTACAGACTCTGTAGTGGTAGTTGCAAGAGGGAAGGCCTCCTCTCCACTCAACCTGAGATGATCCATTATGCCAATAATCCCAGATAAGCTTGTTTTACGACCTTGTCTGCCAGACTGTTTCCTACAGCCTCCCTTTTGGCAACCATTCACCTGTACTACTGTTATTTCAGTTGGGAGCAGAAGGCTTTTCAGGACCTCTTCGATCCGCTCCCTTGCTGTTGAAGTACTAATGTTCTAATTTCTTTCCCTTGCTGTTGATGAGACCTTGTTCTGTCCACATTTTCCCAAACACATGTACTACCCCATAATTGGTACCCTCCTGTTCTGTAAGGAAATTTAAGGCTTGATTGAGAACATACAATTCACAGGTTTGTGCAGACCAATTGTTAGGTAGTCAACCCTTTTCACATATAGACTGTTGATTCCCATTAACAACTGCATATCAGTTATGCCTTTTTCCTTCTATTATTTGGGAGGAACTATCTATAAGTAGTCTTGCTCCATCATGTAATGGGATCTCTTGTAGGTCTGATCTAAGTTTGGTTTGATATTTAATTATATCCAAGCAGTTATGATCTATTGTCTCCAGGTTCTCATCACCTTCCCATAGAAAACTAGCTGGATTTAGACAAGCATTTGTGGTTAAAATTAAGTCATCCTTTTCTAATAGGATAGCCTCATATATTTTGGGATTTGCAAGTCAGTTAATCATCTCCCTGCTTTTTGGTTGAGTATGGTTCTGGCCTGGTGAGGAGTAATGATTATTAAGTCTCCCCCAAAGGTCAGTTTTCTGGTTTTTTTTTTTCTTTTACTAACAGGGCAGGGGTTTCCTACTACCTGGGCACATTCTGGCCATTCTCAAGAGACAGGGTTGAGGAATTTAGAAATAAAAGTGACAGGCTGCTTCTCTCCCCAACCCCGCCCCCGAGGCTTGGGTTAGTACCCCTAAGGCCACATCTGGATTCATCATGGAAAACAAGTGAAATGGCTTGTCTAGGGCTGAAAGACAGGACAGGGGCTGGTTTTAAATCCTCTGTAGATTGTTTTTCCTCCTGAGACCATTGTAATGGGTAAGATTTCTTCTTTAACAGTTTTAGATACAAAAGTCTTGTTCTTCCATAGCAAGCAAGGCCAGTTAGTTCTAAAAACCTTCTGCATTTTCTCTTCATTCTGGGCAGGGCCAGGCTCACTATGCCGGCTATTCTCTCTGAGTTTATTCGTTTCCCTTCACTGATGAGATGTCCTAAATATTTAACTTCCTTTTCTGCACACTGTAGCTTATCCTTTGAAATTCGTGGCCCTTTTTGTCCTATAGAGTTGAAAAAACTAATAGTAATCTCTGATATGTTCTTCCTTTTCTTTCCAGAAATCAGTAAATCATCTACATATTGTAACAGCTGAGTCCCTGCCTTGGGCTGAAATTCCTCCAGGACAGTTTCCAAAATCTGGCCAAATACATTTGGGGCTTCAGTAAAGTCCTGCAGTAGTACCGTCCCATGAGGGAAGTGGCCAGAGACAGATGAAGCAGGTCTCAGCATGTGCAAGAAACCTCCAGGAAGGAGGCACCGAGGTTATCATCCTAACCTCAAATGTGGAATAAAAATTCTAGGCCTAGGGGAACATTGGAGGACCAAGTAAAATGGCTTGGGAGGAAGGGGAGAAAGAAGGGAAGAGGTCCCCACCAAGGACATTTCTCCAGATAGTCCATTGGAAGGAATGTTGAAATGATGGGGAAGCAGTCCCTGGACTAAAGACAGGGAGAGACAAAAGATAATTAAATACTATTGTTTTGTCTGGACTAGGGAGCCAATCTGCGAACCTGTGGTTTTATGGCCACAGTTGGGCTCAGAGGAGGACTGGGTGTGCCAGACCCTAGTTCTCCAAGTTACTGATAAAGCCTCATCCTCACAGAAGGAGATTATCCTCTTGGCTGGTTGCCAGAAGCAGTTTCTATGTTCCCCCTCAAAGCCAAGGGAGTGGACCCCAAGGAAAAGTCCTGGGACCCTCTTTCTAGTCTCCCTCTCCCTTATGGGGAACAGAAAAGCTGGAGGCATTCAGAGCACCCAGGGTCTCCTGAGGGTTCTGAGCCAGGGGGCTCAAGGCACCAAGGAAGTTCCAAGCCGGCTGCCCTTACAAGCCTCTACTCAAACCCAAGGAAGGAATTGGGAGAATGTGGGATGTCACGCACAGTCAACCTCCGAAAATACCCAGCCACATGGCAATACTTAGAGTCCAATTTTCCTGCCTTGGCTCGTGCACAAGGTTGCCTGGTTGCTGTGGTGCCTGCTAGCTCTCTACCTGTGTCACCTCTGCTGTCTCTGGCACAACTGTCTAGGGCTTATCTATGATCCCACGGGGAACTGAGACACCCGAGCAGAGTAGGCCGCCCCAAAATTGGGTGGGGTGTGCCTCCCTCTCTGCTGGGGTCCTCCTCCCACGGACACTGATAATACCGAATGAGCCCCCAAATTGTGAGAAACAAACACACTTGTACAAAATCAATGGATGGACACGGAGACATGGAGTACAGCAGAAGTGAGACTTAAATGGTAGTCTTGGAAGATGGGTGTCTGGTGGGCAGGTACACCTGGGGGGCTACAGCAAGCAATTTAACCCCTAGCATGCAAATCCCTCCCCCGGTTCTTCATTGGCTGAGTACTTGGGGGTGTGCAATCTTCCCCGGATGTCGCCTAAGTTCCATTTTTTTCCTTTATAAGGTTATTTCTGATTCCGTGTTGGGAGCCGGCTGTGGAGGCCCACCTGAGCGTTAGGGATCCAGGTGGGCTGCGGACCCTGAGACCACCAGTCTGGTTCAGGAGCTGAAGGCCCATTCCCTCCTCCTTTCTTTGTTGTTTAGCATTACCCACTGCCAGGGATTTTGATGATCTAAGCATGAAGTTCTGAGAATATGACAGGCATGGCTGACTCTAGGGATCCATTGTTCCCGCTTCTCACAGACTGCAGTTTCGGCTTTAAGCTTAACACAGTTCAAACTCAGATCACATTTGGGAGCCTTATACGTGATACAAGCTTATTTATAAGATTTAAAAGTATATTTGTAGAATTAGTATATACATTTAGAGAGCTGTTTCCAGCTTTAGATGGTATAGATGGTTATCTAGGTTTACCAGAAATGGCCCAGCACGAACTTTGGGCTGGGCCACATCCCTAAGGGCCCAGCGTCCACTTTGGGCTGGGCTGCATTCTTTTAAACCGGTTCTTTAGTTACAATTAGTGTAAGTTTTTTCTACTTATAATAGAAACTGAATTTATTTTATTCATAGCAAGTATTGTAGAATATGTCATGCTGCGTGAGGGAATTATGTTAGTTCAAGCATGATCAAACATGATACTTTAAGATTTTATAAGAATACAGCTAACTTAAAAAATTTCATTGTTCCCACTTTCTACTAATTGCAATTTTGGCTTTAGTACAATTACAGTTTGTATTTGGGGTTTATTTTAGAAGCTTTATTGCTGACGATCAGCCTTATATATCAGGATTAGGAATTAGAAACTTTTATAGAAACTAAGATAGATACATAGGATTTTAGAATAGCCATTTTGTTAAGAGATCATAATCAATTGTTCCTGGAAGTGGCCCAGCTTGATCTTTGGTCTGGGCCACATTCTTTAGGAACTGGTTTGAGCTATAATTAAGAGTTGTTTATAGTACAGGTAAAATTAGCACAGATAAGAAAGGTATTAGGATTTTAGTCAGTTATATTGCTTTTGAGGAATATAAACCAAGCATAAGGAACAGTGAGATAATTTTGGGATTGTCCTTCCTCATGCTTGGGAAAACGCCTGGTGGGTGGGGACGCCCCCCACCTACCTGGTTTTGTGTTCACGTGAAAGTCTTGTGATTTGATTGGGATTGTCCTTCCTCATGCTTGGAAAAACGCCTGGTGGGTGGGGGATGCCCCCCACCTACCTGGCTTTGTGTTCATGTAAAAGTCTTATGATTTGATTGGGATTGTCCTTCCTCATGCCTAAGGAAACACCTGGTGGGTGGGGGGATGTGCCTTACCCACCTGGCCTTGTGCTCACGTGAAAGTCTTGTGATTTAACATGTGAAAATTTGGGATAAAAGACTCATGGTTAGTCCCAATAAATGGCTTTTGCTCATTTCACTGAACAGTTGTCCACTTTCTTTCTTTTTCTTTCTTCCCCTTTATATCTATCCCTCCATCTTTCTTTCTTTTATTATCTATCCCTACCACAGAATCCCTTCTGCACTAGACAAAGTTCAGTCTCTTTCTTCCCTTCTATTCTCCCAGAATATTCGCCGACGCTGCCACATCTTCCAAGGGACCTCCTAATTCTCTTTGCAGGGGTTGGTCCCCCGCAATTCCCTTCCCTGGTTAAGTCTCTGTTTTCTTAAGAATAGCGTGTTGTTTTCATATCAGCCCATTTCCATCTCCTGATTGTTTAGAAGCCCGTCAAGAGCTGGTGGCCGAAGATTGCTACATCCACCAGCTTGCTTAGACAGACCTTGAAAATGAACCATCAGAATGTTTCTTACAACTGGGGAGCAAGTATGGCTCTGCCTTCGTGTCTGATGTGGGAGTTGCAAGTCCACGAGGCAGGCAGTAGGGCTGGGATGATGGATGTGAAGTGGCCAGAGCAAGCACAGGCTAGAGCCATGAGCTGCGTGCGGCTACACAACCCTGAGCGAGAACTCGAGTCAGCTCTCATGGCCTTCAACCCCTCCTGGCTGGAGAAGCTGGAGCCCTCGTTATGGAGCTAAACACACACCTGGCCCGGGATTCAGAGACGATGCAGGAGGACCCAGGAGAAGGTAGACCAGTTTTAGGGCTGGCATACTGAGGAGTGAAGCCAGGAGATAAGCAACCACATGCTGTGAGCCACAGTCATTCCTGCCGTGATCTTCCAAGCATCAAAAGCACAATGGCTGCTTCTTTTCCACCCTCCAAGTCACATGCAAAAGCATCTATGGACTCATCCTGACTGGAAACCTACAGAAAAGGAAATTCTGGGAAACACAACTCAGCCCAGCTAAGTTGATATATTATAAAGCCTGTATGGTTGCTAACTATTCCTCTGTCTAGCTCGGACACTGTCATGTGAGCCTTTTGGCAGTGACTTCCAAGATAGAATGCCTTTTCATCTGAAGAAAATGTTGAAGAATAAAATGCAGTCTTGATTTCTGGAACGATGACAGAAGAAGTCATGGCACTTGCAGCTTCCTCTAATGATAGCAGCAGCAGCAACCCATTAAGCCCTTCCACATCTTTGTGTGTTCTAGAAGGAAGAAGACTCCAAGAAAGCCCATCACAACAAAGGTACCTCCCTCCCATCAGACGTGGAAATGCCAGTTCCTGCTGGGTGCCCTGGTGCTGTCCTTATCCTGAGTCTCCTATCATGGCTCAAGAAACAGGGGAAATAACTCACCCTGTGAGATTTCAATAGCAATAAACAGGATTGTTTATTGTGTCAGTGGGTTTAGGATGCTAAGGGACAGACATCAGTCCAAAGCATTTTTTTTAAAAAAAATCAAGACACTATAGCGACATGATAGACCCTGGTTTCTCATATGTCCACTGCAGAGGTATCTTTCTTTAACTCGTGGACTGCTTTTTAGAACTGAGCAGAGCACAGGTTTGGAGATCTCCTCTTGTAGGAGTACCCAACTCAAAAGACTTCCCAGACTCACAGACCATAGACAAACCCTATCACTTGTTCTCTCCATTGAGGTCATCTGTCTCTTTCTCAATCATTTATCTCCAAATGATTGACAATGATGACATCCATATATAAGTTTTCCATTCTCATTTTGGCATGTAAAAGGTGGGTTTCCTTTCGTCCCTAACAGAGACAATTCAAACCAACAAGTGTACAAGTTCTTTTTTTTTTTTTTGAGTCAAGGTCTCACTCTGTAACCCAGGCTGGAGTGCTGTGGCACTGTGACCGGGAGAATGGGTGCCACTCATGGCATGAGTGGGTCAGTGACGGGTTCTTGCCTCCAAGTGTGAAATGAATTCACAAACAGACACACAGAGAAGTGGGATAAGCTTAGTAAAGACTAAGTAAAGAAGAGTACACTACCAAGAAAGGGGAGCTGGCGGAAACAGTCTACAGAAAATTGCGGCTACTGCCTCTAACTATTGTAGTTTTAACTTTTAACCTTAGGGGAACTGAGGAATGGGGTTTGGGGCGGGCTTTTCCTAGAAATGGGTGATCTTAGGGCTGGGTTTCTGTTACTCCTCCCTCATATAGGGCAGGGGAGTTTCAGGCCTTATAGGGTCATACCGGTGACCACTTGGGGGCTCATCTGGGATTATGGCATCAGGTGTATGATAGGAGTGGGAGACGCCCTAGGGTAATTTTATGTTAATAATATTATAATGAAGGTGAAAGTAGGTCGTGGTTATCTTAAGTCAACCTTGGCTATTGATGCATATACACCAGTGATCTCTAATTAGTTTCTGCCTTGGTGACCGCAAGCATCCTGGATAGACTACTACAGTGCCGCAGGTGTATTTGGTAAGAGTCTATGGTTAGCAGTTAGGGAGGTGAGAAGTTTCCAATAGCTGGGCCACTTGCTTGTTTGCATGGTTCTGCGGCCGCTGCTATGGATATCCTACAGCCCTGAAGTTTTCCTAGTCTAATCTGCCTTTTCTATCAGTATGATCATGGCTCACTGCAGACTCGACCTCCTGGGCTCAGGCGATCCTTCCGCCTCAGCCTCCAGAGTAGCTGGGACTACAGGCATGAGTCACCATGCCTAGCTAATTTTAAAATTTTTGTGTGAAGATGAGGTCTCCATGCTATGTTGCCCAGGCTGGTCTTGAACTCCTGGGTTCAAGCAATCCTCCCTCCTCAGCCTCCCAAAGTGTTGGGGTGACTGGTGTGAGCCACCATGTCAGGACAGTGTGCAAATATCCTTATAGCAGAATGCAAGACCAAAGACAATTCTTTATTCTAGACCCTTGTTATTATTTAACTAAATTATATCTCACAGGAAACTTTGAAACATTTCAAATAACCAAAAATCTCCCCAGTGGGATTCTGCACTTTTCGTCTAAGGGTACCATACAATTTCTAGCAGCTTCTATAGTTTTGTGTGTTTCAAGAATCCCAGCCAGGTGAATCATGGCTGTAAAGATGTTCTATGGCAGGAGTTGCAAAGTTTTTCTGTTAGAGGCCATATAGTAAATATTTTGTTCATCTTTGTCAGCAATATGGTCTACGTCTTAACTACTCAACTCTGCTAAGGTAATGTGAAAGCCGTCATAGAGAATATATCTTCCAATAAAACTTTTTACAGACCGGGTGTGGTGGCTCATGCCTATAATCCCAGAACATTGGGAGGCCGAGGTGAGAGGACTGACTGAGCTCACGGATTCAAGACTAGCCCGGACAACTTGACAATACCTCATCTCTACAATAAATTAAAAAAATTAGCTAGGCATGGTGGCACATGCCTGTAGTTCCAGCAACTTGGAAGGCCGAGGGGGAAGGATCTCCTGAGCTCAGCAGGTCAACGCTGCGGTGGCTGTGAGCGCGCCACTACACTCTAGCCTGGGTGACAGAGTGAGACTCCAACTCAAAAACAAACAAACAAAAAAAACCAAAAAACCCCCCAACTTTTTACAAAAACAGGTGGCAGTTGTTTTTGGCCCATCATATGTAATGTGTTAACCTTTGCTCTCTGGCCCTATAAAGTCTTCATGCTCCCAGAGCATCTTGACGAAATGAGGCCTAGGGTTATTCGCTCTACCTCCTTTTACTTCAAATCTGCCTTACTGCTATAAATGACCTACAGCCCAGGAATATTTCATGGAATACCCCTAAATATGCCCTCTGCCTTTACATTGGCCTTTACATCAGCCTCCCCCTTCTCTGTAGCAAGCTCTTAAACAAGCCCAATTTTCTTATAGAACTGATATTTATGGCTTTTTTAATACAAGGGAGGACCCCAAGAAAAACCCAGGATTATCTTTTGGAGGGCAGGACCCTTGTAGTACGCTCAGAATTTGTTCCTCTGTATCATACAGTCAACCAAAGTTTTTATCTGGAAGTTTTGAGAAGGTTGCATCACAATTTGCAAAAGAAACATCCTGAGTTGTGGCCAACAGGTGACCGGATCTTTCACCATGACAACACACCTGCCCATACCACTCTGAGTATTCAGCGGTTTTTGAACAAAAACAGTATGACCCCTTATGCCCCACTCTCCCTATTCACCCGATCTCATCCCAAGTGATTTTTTGTTTGTTTGTTTCCCTGGATGAAAAAAGTCCTCAGAGGGAAATATTTTGCTGGTGTGGAAGATGTGAAACCAAAAATGGCAGAAGCACTAAAAGGCATCAAAATTGATGAGTTCAAAAACTGTTTTGAGTAGTGGAAAAAGCATCTCGATAGGTATATTGCATCAAACAGAGGGTACTTTGAAGGTGACTGAAGTTTAAACATGTAAGAACAGATATACATTTTTTAAAATAAATTCTGGGTATTTGAGGGTCCACCTTTAAATACAGAAATTGACATTTCTTGTCTTAAAATTCTTAACATCTATTATTATTATTTCAGAGACAGGAGTTCTCTCTGTTGTCCACGCTAGGCTCAAGTGCTCTCCCTGCCTCAGCTTCCTGAGTAGCTGGGATGACAGGCATGCCACCAGGCCCAGCTAATTTAATTTAAATTTTTTTGTAGAAACAAGGTCTCACTATGTTGCTTAGGTTGGTCTCGAACTCCTGGCCTCCAGCAATCTTCTTGCCTCAGCCTCCCAAAGTGTTCCTGGCCCCATCTTAAAATTTGAAACTTGCATTTATCTTATCTGAGTTCCTTCCTCAGGAAACTGACCCTGGCAAGGACCTGAAATTCCACAGATCACTGCATCTAGATGCCAGACTCCTCACCTGTCTTGATCTTGTTACCTCTCCCTAATCCCAATTTACCAGTTTCTCCTTCATACTCCTCCTCTAAGTTCTGTTTTCCCATACAAATGTAGCTACATTCCTGCCCCATGATATAAAGCCCTAACTTTAGTCAGGGAAAGGAGACAGATTTGAGACTGATCTCCTGTCTCTCTGGCTGATTTCACTGGAATAAAAAGCCTTCTTCCCTGGCAATACCCCTTGTCTCAGTAATTGGCTTTCTGTGCAGTGAATAATAGACCAGTGAGTAATTGACCAAACCCAGGATGTGTTTCAATAACAGCTCTTTGAAGCTCTTCACTTTACAATATTTTTCTTAGCACACCACTTTCAAGGGTGTCGAAAATGTTCTTAATCATCAGCTCTTTAATTCTTAGAGTCTTTATTAATACTTTACAGAAGCATAGATAAATTGGGTGTTAGTGCTCACAGCTTCCTGATCTCTTGTTCCTTGACACATGTATGCTGCTTGTATTGATCCAGATGTGAAATTCACACCTCTTCACAGCACCCCAAGAATATCCATTCACACAAGGCACAAATGCCTCCCCGGTGTCATCAGCTCCTCCACCATCTGACTCCCTTTTTCCAGTCCCTACCCCTCATCTCTCTCCTATACTAAGAGACAAAATGCTATCCTACCCTGAATCCAGAAAATGTATTCGTTTATTTTTCTCAAAAAAAGAAAAATTCCTGTGCTCCCTCCCTCCCTTAATTGCTTGGACAGAGCAGTTTGTTTGGGGAATTCTGGTGCCAGATGTTCTTAATTTAAAAAAAGAATATTCAACCTATTGCATATTAAAATGCTAACAGAATTCCAGAGTTCAGGAGCTGCTTGCAATTGTGTGGGGGGGGAGGGCGGGGCGGCAAGGGCCGGGGAGGTTCTGGAATCTCCCAGTTTTCCATGTATTCTTTTTCAAATAAGAAACACAAAAGAAAACTGGTGCTGTTGGTGACGCCCTCACTACCGAGGAGAGTGTGGAAGGTCTCTAGGATGAAGGTGGGCACCAACCCGGAGGGGCTGGGAGTTAACCCAGGGCGCCCCCTGATGGGAGGTCTGGGGAGGGCACCTCTCGCTCCTCAGGTCAGTTGTAACTTCTCTTGCCAAGGTTGCCTCCATACCCCTTCTAAAGCCAGTGACCTTTTTCCAGGACCGTGCTCCCGGCTTGTCTCTGCTGCCAGGAAAGAGTGTAGGACCCAGGATCTGAGGACTTGTCTTGGCGGCCCATAGAGTGTGATGCAGAGCTGGTTCCTGCTGGCTGGATGGTCTCTAGCTATGTGGGCTCATCACCCTCAGTGGCAATGAGGCGACCACAGGGCATTGCTGCAGCTTGTCATCGCAGCTTAATTGCTTGGACAGAGCAGTTTGACTATTTGGGGCTATGCATTAAAAGTTCTTGTTTCCTACATTTTAATTTAATTCATGGAGAGGTCGAGTGCAGTGGCTCATGCTTGTAATCCCAACACTTTGGGAGGCCAAGGCAGGAGGACTGCTTGAGACCAAGAATTCAAAACCAGCCTGGACAATATAGCAAGACCTTATCCCTACAACAAATAAATGATAATAATAATAATAATAATTTAATTTTGGCATTAATCCTTTTTAGGATTCTCTAGCATAGACATCCCACTGTTACTGAAAGTGAGCAGTGCAACCTCAAGCCTCTCCCTCCTCATTCAACAGCCAAAGGGAGCCCCCACGAATCAACGTAGATCCATCATTCTGAATTTTTCTTCTTACAAAAAAATTAAGAAGAAGAACATCCAGGTGAAAGCTCTTCCCACTGGGGGAAATTCCCATAATCACTGTCCTTCATAACCATCCCTAGAAGGGGCAGGAATACTGTGTTGGCCACTTTAGGATGGTAACAGCATATTGTGCAGAACCATCTATAAACTGGCCCAAATAGTTTCTCCCTCAGTTGACTAGTCACACGCAACTCCCCATGAGGAGACAGATGAGAGAGAAGAGACAGTGCAGTATGAGTAGGGGGTCGTGGGAATTTGCTCTTGTGACTTGTGCCTTGGAGGACCAACACGGGCTCAGTTTCACATATACCACGTCCACGTTATGGAGTGCTGCTGTGCACACCCAACTTTATGGCTTCATGGGTCAGACAACAACCAATTCATGAATAGTTCAAGTTTTGGGCCCATGGTCAAGCATTCAGTCTTTACTAGGGCCCCAGAGCAAACCAGACACTGTTCCTCAAAAGGAGATTGAGTTATCTGTAGGGGATGACATAGCTGTGCTCCAAATCCCAAAGATGTGCTCTGTGCTTCACCTGTTGAAGGCTTCATGGGGCTTTCCTATCTGTCACAGACACTTCGGGCACCGTCTAATCTGTTGGGTCGTAAAGAACAGGCAGTAGAGTGGCTAGCCCCCAACTCAGCCCTGTTGCAGTCTTCTCTTGTTCTGAGACCCATTCAAAACTGACAGTCTTTAGGGTTATTCAGAAAAATGGGTCAGAGTGGTAGGCATAAATGTAGTATATGTTGTCCTCAAATGCCAAATAGGTCCACTAAGCTCAGTGCCTCTTTTTTAGTAATAGAGAGAACAGCAATTTGTCCTTCATGTTGAGATGCAGCAATTTGTCCTTCATGTTGAGATGGATATATCAACAAGCTCCAGGCCATGGACGACCAGGAATTTTGCTAAGGTGGCAGACCTCTGCATATTTAAGAAGTTTACTTCCCACCCACTTGTACACAGGTGTCTAGAATGCTTGCTACTTCCTGCTTACTAGGTCTAAATCAGCAAATGCCATCAACGTCACAGTGGACCGTATGATGTCTTGTGAAATGGAGAAATGTCTTTGCAGGTGAAATAGTGACACAGGACTGGAGAATTATACATCACCAAAATAGGACAATGAAGGTGGGCTTCTGGTCTTGCCAACTGGAAGCAAATTGCTTCTGATGCTCTTTACTAATACAGGTAGACAATATAACACCTATAAAATAAAAAAGCTGCATACCACATGCCAGGGAATGTGTTGATTTGCTCCAAGAACAAAAAGACATCCAAAGTAGTAGCTCTATTTTGGTGACCATCTGATCAAGTGGATAATAATCCACTGTCATTCACCAAGATCTGTCTGCCCTTTGGACAGGCGTAAGTGAGCAATCCTTCAAAGAGGAAGAAACTGCAGTGAAGATCACACAGCTTATGTCTGACTAGAGTTCAAACCAGTCTGTCTGACTCCAAAGTCTAAGCCCATATCCCCACATCATAAGACCTTGGTGGATCTGTACTCTCACAGTCCAGACCTGCAGACTCGTTACTAGGAATTATTTCTCATTTTAGTGGAGGATAAAATAATTTTAAAAACCCATCTCATCCTTGCCCCAATACTAAATAATGTCCTCAAAATAAGAACTAACATTTCCTTAGCAATATTTAAATGATTTCTGATGGAAGTCCAAAGTGTTACTTTCTAGACGGCAGTTTGGTAAAATATCAAAATCCTTAACAGCCATAGCAGGTGCACCGACGTGGGGACTGCAGAGGGACCCAGTGGCCACCTCCTGTCTGGGCTCAGAAGGTCCACACAGCCCAGTGGCTTCAGGCCTAGCTGTCAGGACTCCTGGCAGTGAAAAATTCATTTGCAAATCATCTGGCAAGGGTAAAAAGACCTTAGACTCTGTGACAGAACTGCAAGCAACCCTTGCTGAATGTGAAGTGTTTACAGGAAAAAGAAACGGTTTCATCCTGTTGGATTAGACTGTAAACAGAGAGCAAAGCGATGGTGGGAGTTGATGTAGACACAGAGAAGGCCCAGAATTCTCACTGGGCACTTGACACTTCACCTCTAGCCCCTGGCTGCTGCTCTCTGGGTGTCAGCAGGTCATGTAACCCACCTCACAAAACCAGGGACTGTCCCTCTCCTTCACACGAGGATGAAGAGACTTCAGAGCCCAAGCAGGCAGTGGACAAGTGGTAAGCTTTCAGCAGCAGAGTTGGGGCACCTTCCTCATGGAAGCTAGTGGGTGCTTCCCTCTGCATCCAAATTCAAGTCAGGCAGAATATACTCCAGCTCTGACAATCCGTTTTTTGATCCATTTCAAAGGATCCCAACTAAATACCATGATGACTACCATGCAAAAGAAAATACAATCATCATCCCTTGGGACTCAGAAAAAGCCTCATTCATGAAAAGAAGTGTGAGTCAAAAACTCAGTGCTCCATTAAGTAAACTTAAAACAGGTGTACCCAGCAAAATGATTCATCTAGTCATCATTGGATAAGAGGGTCTCCGTTTTCTCACAAGAATGTAAGCAGCAGAAATAGAGTTATAAGGAGATGTAAGTCAGGTGCGTAAGATAAAAATTAGCTGAAAGCTAATTACCTGAAAGGATTTATTTTTTATTCTTTTATTTTTTATTTTTTGAGTTGGAGTCTCACTCCGTTGCCCAGACTGGAGTGCAGTGGCACGCTCCCGGCCACCGCAGCCTCGACCTGCCAGGCTCCAGCGATCCTTCCGCCTCAGCCTTCCAAGTAGCTGGAACTACAGGCACGCACTACCACGCCCGGCTAATTTTTTTTGATTTATCGTAGAGATGAGGTCTCACCAAGTTGCCCAGGTGGGTCTCGAACCCACAGGCTCAGGCAATCCATTCACCTCGGCCTCCCAAAGCGCGGGATTACAGGCTGAGCCACCAAGCCCTGCCACCTGAAAGGATATTAAGAGGGAGAGCTATAATCCAGAAGGGGAGACTTTGGGGAAAATAGTGAAAATATGAAGATAGTGATCTGTCCTCTGATGATGAATCCTGAAGACAGGCTTTGGGACAGTCTCCTAAATCTCTCACTCTTGAGATGTCATTATATTCCATCAGACTTCCTCACAAGTATCAAGAGCAATGTCAGACATTGCTGAAGCCAGTACTGTTATAAGATTACATGAAAGTGCCTGTAAAAAAATGCCTAGTTCATCTGTCAGAAGATGGCTTTCATGTGCTTGAAACATTTAATATTTGAATATTGTGTTTAGCCACATTGTGTGAAAGTTTTACAGTATGCCAGGTGTTAGTCTGGTGGTACTGATTTACAGTAGAGCACTTTTTTTCTTTAAGCCAAATGAAAGCAGGCGACTGCTTTTTTTGTCTTATTCTCACCTCTGTCAAATAGCATTTATTATGTTTTTCAGTGAAAGACTTTGTTACACCTGAATCTTTTAAAATAAATTAGGAAGATATGGTTCCCTTCTTTTTTGAGTAAAGAAAGCAGCAGTCTAGAGAATTTTACGCATGCCTGCAGATGAGAAAACTAAGGCATAAAGGAGTTAAAAACCTTGCACAAGTTTGCACAGCTAGCAAATTATAGATGCTGGCTTGAACACTGGCAGCCTGAGTCTGCACTCCTAACCACAATCCTGGACCTTCTACTTGCCTTTTCTGGAGAGACTGTAGCAAGATCATGTGAAAGGTATCTTGCATTTCCCCTGTAGCTTCATTTTCCCTCCTTCTCCACCCTGCTATTTGAAGTGGGAGGCACAGACTACACTGGCAGGTTCCAATGTCCTCTGATTACTGGTTGGGTTTTATCAATGGGCAACACCTGCAGGAGACTGGAAGGCGGATGAAAGTGATGATGGAGTATGTATTTTCCTGGTTCTCTTTCTGCTGGGACTGCCCCCAGCAGGCCGTGTCAGTTCGCTGAAGGCTACTTCTCCTTTTAAGGAGGTTTCTATGAGACTCTGTCCTTCCTTTTTCCAGTAACCATCTCATTCCTTTGAGCCTGAGGGGTGTAAGCTGCTGAGCTGCAACTCCTAGGGGGTTACTGCACTCTGGTCTCCTACCCCACGACTGTTAAATAGTCCTTTTTAAATAAACTCTTCTTGAATGATTCCATTTTCACATACTTGTTAGGATCCTGACTGATAAAAGTTGTGAACCCTGTTTTCAGAAAGCTGACATTGAACATTTGGGGCACACACCACATGAACAGGAGGGTTGAGGATAATATAAAAATAGATCATCTGTGGGAGTAAGGCCGATAGTTATAAATGAAGATATTTTAAGTTTCAGATTCCTAGCCATGCACGCCTTAATCCCTGTTCCTATTTCTTCTCTTCTGGACAGACCAGGTAAGCTGTAGGAATGTTTGTAAAGCGTGTTCATGGTGATCTGGATGCATTCTGCAGTGCTGCAGTCTCCAGCACTACCATAAGGTAATTTCATAAATGTAATTCTCTCTGCAGTTCCCAGAGCAATTTACAGAGCTTTGAGTCTTGGAGCATTTTGCAGACTACTCTTGATCTGGAACAGATTTATGAGGTCACTTGGCAGAAATTTTTTCTCTAAAACTGGGAAGTGAAAAATAGAAACTGAAAATGAGTAAAAACTTTTTTTGTGGAGTCCCCTTATTTTATATTCTCGATAACATAAAGTATTAATAACATACCATCTTCCCTGGTTTCTCCATCCTGTAATGTTGAGTTCTTTTCCATCAACTAGCAAACTATTTTACAAGTCTGAACAAAACAGAGATTTGAGAGCTTGCAATTTGGGAGAAGCCTACTGTATCGTGGCAGCCCCATATCAGACAGGGTGCTCACGTAATGTTTGTCTATTCCAAAGAAATCACCTGGAGGGCAGGTTGGTAAAGATATAGGCTTATTATTACTTACAAGAAGGAACCAATGGCAGTGGGTCGGTATAAAGATTGCCACATCTCAGTAGATGTGGAGAGAGATTATATGTCCCCAGTGAGGGAAAGGGAGCAAGTATTACATGCCAAGAAGAAGAAACAAAGATATTTTCTCTTGGACACTGTCTTGAATCTGCAGATATGCATGTCTTCAAGGGCATTTCAGAGGCCATGCTACCAGTCAGAAGACAGTCACCAGCAGGGGAGGGGGAACACGGCACATGTCCTGCATTTACCTCACACCAACAGAAAATATTTGACTCCAGTTAAGCACTGTGAATATGACCTGGTCACTGTTCTGCTCCCCGGAAATATCTGCCTTACTCTTTGGCACCCAGTATGATTGAGTGATGACATGCAAACATAATCTTTCATTATTATTATCATTATCGGTTGGAACAGGGAGGGTTGGTCTTCTCTAGTCTCTAGTAGAAGTATTACGAAGTAGCAAGGTTACAAAAGTTATCATGGAGTAATTCAAGACCAGAGACAAAGCTTTGCTTTGTTCTAGTACCTTGTTAATATTTACTTAAATTATAGCCCACCAAGTTAGATACTTTCACAGATGGTAACATTCGAATGACTGAGAAAGTTCCTGATTGACTCCTATGAGATTGTACACAATACTTATAGTTAGCATCTCAGTGAGGGGGAGGAGGCATAGGAATCCCCTGGGATTTGTATCATGCAGAAAGTGAGGCTCCCTGATTCCTCATGCTCATCTTGAAGGAATGTACTGTTTGAGTAACTCATTGTATATTATTCTACCGCTATCCAATGTTAATACTGAAATGTCATCCAATGACTTATTCATACCACTCTCTGCTGCACATTGGCTAAATCCTTTTATTTAATCTTAAGTATGGTTTTGCCAGTTTCATCTTCATTCTTTCTTAATTGGATTGCATATTCCTATAGGACCGCGTCTCTGGCAGGTAAAACTATTGCCTCTTATCCTATTTTTAGTTTTGTTCATTGTTTTATGCTTTTTTCCAGCTTTTTTTTGTGTGTGTGTGTGTGGTTTTCAAGGACATATGTAAAATCATCTTGTAATTGGGGAATGCTATGGGTCAGGTTTAGGGTACAGAGATTCCTGCAAGTTCTGCTAGTGTAAAATAGGACAAAACATAGAATGGAACATAAGAACCAAATACCTAAAGATGAGTTAGTCTTAGTAGAGTAAGATAGATTGAAAGACTCAGGAAGTTAGTAGATATTTAGGGCACATGAGAGCAGAAGTGGCAACATAGGAAGATAAGTTAATAGAAAGTATTTAGAGTAAGTCATGAAGAGAAAGAATGAAAAATACAGGGGAAGAAAGCATAAGAGTGATGAACCTGGTGACAAGGTCAACCATGTGTATAACTGGAGAGCAAGAAGTTAAAGGGGTAAGATGAGAAAAGAGACAATGGGTGATTATAGATATTAAGTCACAGATTCAAGAAATTTTACGAACCAAAGCAGGGGAAGTCAAAGATGAATCGCTATTAGATTTACCCTTTCCTTGCCCCATCTAACCCATACTTTCTATTATTATTATTATTATTTTATAGTTGTTCTATCACTAAACCTTTTGTGGTTTTATCCAAGGGACATATAAATAATGACTGGAAACTGCATGGTTCAGCTAGCTTTAACCAGGCTCTTGCCGTTTTTTTTCTTTTTTTTTTTTAAGTCAGAGTCTCAATCTGTTGCCCAGTGGAGTGGCATGCTCATGGCCACCGCAGGCTCGACCTGCTGGGCTCAGGTGATCCTTCTGCTTCAGCCTTCCAAGTAGCTGTGCATGCCACCACCCCCAGATAATTTTTTGATTTATTATAGAGATGAGGTCTTGCCAAGTTGCCCAGGCTGGTCTCAAACCCCTGGACTGAGAAAATTCTCTTGCCTACACCTCCCAAAATGCTGGGATTACAGGCATAAGCCACCATGCCTGGCTCTTGTCTTCCCCTTAGTGGCATATTGAGAAATAGCAATCGGTTCCTATGATGTCACTGCACACACAGCAAAGATTTAGCCAGAATTCTTATGCAAAATACAAGTATAACAATCATAGGGAAATCAGTCAATTGACAAAATATTGGTCATCTACTGTATATTCTGTGGGATATTGAAATGTTATGCCGTAATATGTAAGATTATCAAATACAGCATCATGTGTTTGGCCACTTAATGATGCATCCGATATTTTGGCAATAATGCTGACTAAACAGTTGGCAATCTGAGTGGTAGGTCACTTCTTGAATTGGCAAACTTTCATCTGTAAACATTTAAAAAAATTGTAACAGCTTGTTAGATTTACTGAGACCCGTAGGCAATACCTTGTGAGAGTTTCCAACCTCTCACAATGTTTAACACTAGCCTTTGTTCATGATGGATGCTCAACAGATAGTGACTCAATGAACAACTCTTTAGAAATGTAAAACAAAAATAAAACAATTCAAGTTCAAGTTCTCAAGGACAAAAATTATTCTTTCTGTAGCTCTTGTTTTATGCAGTTTAAAGCAACTTGCACCCTCTTCAAAAATGGTTTTATCCAAAGGGTGTTTACTGATTCCATATGCTACTAGTACTTCTTTAAACAAAATCTATGCTTCTCAAGCAACTTTTGGTTAATTACGACTTTCTGTGTATGTTTATTGCCTTTGCAATGATAAGTGTGGCAGAGTTGGAAAGCAGAAAGGATTTCTACCATAATAAATAGAAAGGATCACAGCGATCAACTTATTTTCCTAAATATAAAACCAACCAAAGATGCAAACATATTTAAGTTAATATCTCTAGTTTTTGGTAGCAACCCACCAAAAAATCTCTGGTATAATTTCCTACAAAAATGGAACACTTAGTAGGTAAAGTCCACCAATACCACTAATACAACCTTCTATTGATTTTATTATTTTTTTCTTTCTTTTTTTTTTTTGAGTTGGGTCACACTCCGTTGCCCAGGCTGGAGTGCAGTGGCACACTCACGGCCACCCCAGCGTCGACCTGCTGAGCTCAGGCGATCCTTCCACTTCAGCCTTCCAAGTAGCCGGACCTACAGGCACATACCATCACGCCCAGCTAATTTTTGATTTATTGTAGAGATGAGGTCTCGCCAAGTTGCCCAGACTGGTCTCGAACACATAGGCTAAGGCAATCCTTTCACCTCGGTCTCCCAAAGTGCTGGGATTATAGGCGTGAACCACTGCGCCCTGCCAAGTTTCTGCATTTCTTACATACCCCCAGGTGATGTCAATGTGCTGGTCTCCGGACCACTCTGTGTAGCAAAGTTGTAAAAGCTGGGATAGTCTGACAACATCTACAGAATGGAGATAAGAAAAAAAATCAAGGTTCACTTGACAAAGCTGTGATTCAGACAGGAAAAAAGATATTAAGATTCCATGATCCTTTGCTAATTGTGGGGTCATATGGAAGCCTCAGACTTTGGGCAGATAGAGACCAGGAAAGAGAGACTCTAGGTGTTGAATAGAGAATGCAAGGGCATAGAGAACAGCTTGTGAACAGAGTCCAGGCCCAGACTGAGGTCACCGAGGAAAGGATGACTAGAGACTTGGCCCCCTCTAAATAATGTCTCATTGTCTGCTTGATGGCTTGCAGCTATCAGATGGTGTATTCTGCCTTTGTGTGGGGGATGTGGGGGAGGGAAGTTCAGTTCAACTAATTGTGCTGAATGAGAGAGCCAGCAAATGTATGCTTGCCCACAGAGAATGCCAAGAGTATGTAAGTCCTCAGCACCAGTCAGGTAACAACAACAACCACAAATCTCCATTTCTAATGCTCTTATCTCTTTCCAGTTGTAGCTTGAAGATGCTAGCAGCTGGGATTGAGTAGTGTGTGGGGAAAAGTGTAGGAAGAGGAAAAGAACAGATTACACACCCCTTCCCATGGCTGGATTTCATCTCAGGCAGGTCTGAGGTAGAGGAGGGGAGAACTTTATACTGGAAACTGAGATTGAAATTGGACAGGGAATCTGCGTAAGGGGCTTATAAGGGATGGGGAGGGAAGCTCTGAAACAGCACATTGGAGGGCCGTAATTGGGGGGAGAGGAAAAATGTTGTCTCTCAATGTATCCCAACAAGTTAAGCCCATTAAACAGAGACTAGTATCTGATGCACTGATTTGAACAAAGAATAAGAATAAACTAGAAAGGGAGCAGGGTGGCAGTATACGTTTATTCTCCTCTGTACTGAGATGTGGCTGGACTCAACCTAAGTCAAGGGGTTCTCTCACAATTCTAAGGGTTTATTCACTCTTTTAGTTGAGTCAGCTTTCTCCCTGTTCTCACAGAAGCCTTGAAGAGCCAAGAGCTCATCTTAAGCTGACAGCATAAGCTCTGATTTGCACAGGAAAGGGAAAAATTGGAGGAGGAAAAGGAGAGATGCCAGAAAGCTGCCTATACACTTAAGGAACCAGGCGGCAGATATAAATACAGTTGGCCCTTGACATATGCTGTCCAGTTGAAAATCCATATATTACTTTTGACTTTCCTAAAACTTTACTATGACTATCCTGCGGTTGACCGGAAGCCTTAAAGATGAACATAAATGGATTATTAGCAGATAAATGGACTACTATCTACATATATTTTATGTGTTTATGACATACCTAATTTTTAGGCTATGGAGTTTACCTGCAAGCTTTTTCAAACTGTTGCAAAAGGCCAACATTTTTTCCAGTATATTTATTTAAAAAAAACCTCACATATGCGGTTCAAATCCGTGTTGTTAAGGGTCAACCATATGATGGCACAGAACATCTTTTAGAGCTAATTCTGTATCTACTAGGTCCATCTGTAGTTACTTTCTTAACAACATTCAGATTGGTGCTTTCTAGAAACATGTACATGAATCCTGCAATACTTGGAGGGATAATATTATTGAGTATCCTTAAGATACTGGGCTAGGAGTCTACGACTGGTTGGGGTTTAGAATTGACACTGACTTCCATATTTCCAGGGCCACTGCATAACAAGGCCCTTGGGGGAGAACCCAGCTCTGCTCACCACTGAGCCCACTCTGGCCTTTCCCCAGGCCTCAGTCAGCTCCCTTCTATGTCTTCTTGTCTCCTGGAGGTCCCAGGGATTTGCCTTAATCCTTCCCTTCTCTGGAAGATTCCCCTTCTGTAATGAAGTGAATGCTACAGACCAAAAGCAATGGCCCATCCTCTCTCTGCTTTAATATCTCCTTTGCACTTACCTTGTTTGTGTGATTTTTAAAAAATCACAGATCACTTTTAAATGATGGTATGCTGACAGAATGCCAATAAAAATTTGCAGATTATAAGTGACAGGGAAAATAAGGCACCATAGACAAATTGTTTCAAGACATCCCCACAGTTTAATTCAGTTTCAAAGTGTATCATAGAACAACAAATTCCTCAATAACAACACATACATTTTCAGATCAGTAAAAGCCAAAGTTCTCACAAAGATTTTTTAGGCCGTAGAAGATGGCTCCCACCTCCACCTCAACCTCACTATGTTGGCTCTTTGGTTGTGATTCCACATACCAGGGGCAGTCAGGGCCTGAGCACCTGCTAAGCCTCTGCCTGGGATGCTCCCCTGTCTCAATGTCTATAGGACTAGTAGCTTCCTCATTTCCTCAGGGTTTGACACAATTGTCCCCTTCTCTATGATAAAGTAAAACCTGGCCTGCTGACAGCAAATTTATAAGACAGCATGAAAAATTGAAATAAAAACTACAACTTTAAAATGAATCCATGGCCGGATGTGGTGGCTCATATCTGTAATCCCAGTACTTTGGGAGGCTGAGGCAGGAGGATTGCTTGAGGTTAGAAGTTCAAGACCAGCTGTGGCAATATAGTGAGACCTCATCTCAAAAAAAAAAAAAAAAAAATACAGAGCATGGTGATGTGCACCTTTATTCCCATATTCCCAGCTACTCAGGAGGCTGAGGAGGAACACCTGAGTTCAGGAGGTCAAGGAGGTGAGCCATGATTGTGCTACTGCGCTCCAACCTGAGTGACAGATTGAGATCATGACTCAAAAAAGAAAAAGAAAAGAAAAGAAAAGCAATGACAGCCCCTCCCACCTCCACCCCCACCTCCATTTTCTCTTTCTCACACACACATAATCTTAAAGAGCAGGGTACAAAAATTCACATAGAAAATGTTTTGAGATGGCTGTGGTGCTTGTCACATGTTGTAGTTCCAGCTTACTTGGGTGGCTGAGATGGGAGAATCCTTTGAGCCCAAGAATGCAAGGCTGCAGTGAGCTATGATTATGTGCTGCACTCCAGCCTGGGCAATAGAGTGATATCTCATCTCTAATAAAAATTTTGTTAATTGCAAAAACATGGAATCAACCATGCTGCCCATCAAAAGAGGACTGGATAAAAACAATGTGGTACATATACATAATGAAATATTATGCAGCCATAAAGAAGGACAAAATTATGAACTTCATAGCAACTTGGATGGACTTGGAGTCTATAATCCTGAGTGATCTAGCACAGAAACAAAGAACTTAGTATCACATGTTCTCACTCATAAGCAGACCTTGAACAATTATCATAATACTATAAGAAAAGGATTGGCAGTGGTGGGAAACTGCTGGAGAGGGGAAGGTGGGATTGGCAGTAGTGGGAATCTGCTAGGGGAGGCGGGGCCACCTCATCAAGGGTACCTGCATAATGAACATTTGTATATCTAACCCTGAATTGTACCCCACAACTTTAAAATAAAAAATTGTTTTAAATAAAATAAAAAAACTCTGCTGTCACTGAAAAAAAAAGTTTTGTTAAATAATTATATGGGTGCAGAAAATAGGTTTGAGAGACATGGAGCAAATGTTACCAAAGGTTTTTATCTTGCTGGTGAGATTATTATAGATTTTACTTTGTTTGTTTCAGTTATACTCATTTTCTATTTGTCTTCAATTAACTTGAATTTCTTGTGCAATAACAAAAATACTACTTAGGTAATTAAAAAAATAGAGATAACAAATGAATGTTTAGTATTTTCCAGACATTGTTTAAACACTTTTTATGTATTTTTAAATGCAACACATGGAAATACATAACTTATTTAATATACTTAAGGACCCTATCAGATGGGTACTCTTATAATCCTCATTTTACTGATGGAGAAACTGAGGCAAGGACTCTCCCCACCCCCCAAATCTAAAACATGAGCAAATTACTAAAAGATGCATTGGACGTTATGAAGAACCTACATGGTGCCCACCATATTACTGATGCCTTAAAAAAAAATCAGTAACTGGACGTGTTGTTTTTGACCAGTGCTTTGTTTTAGCAATTGGTTTTTGATGACTTATTTGGAATTAATGTATCTGGTGAGATAAGAGACATGTGAAATGGAGAAGCAGGTTTCACGGAGAAGGTATTGTTGGAGCTAAATCTTAGAAGATGCTAAAGTGCCCACCAAGCTGGTAGGTTGGGGGCAGAAGGGATGAGATGGATGAAGGCATTCCAAGTAGAAGACACAACCCCCAGAAGAGCTGACCTCTTGGGGACTGAAAATTAACAGGCATGGCTGCAGTTTAGGGTCTGAGGGAATGTGTGCCTGGCAACGAGACTGACCCAAGCAAGTGTAGACCATGGAGGGTCACCAGATGCCAGACCTCTGTCCAGACACCACAGACCCGGGCACCCCTGGACGTGGGCAGACAGCCCACTAGCACAAAGCCGGCCGACCTGGTGTGGGGCAATTTGCAAAGCACAGGCCCAGCTGAGAGTGTCATCTGCTGTTCAGTACATTATTGTCACGTGAGGACAAGAGCCCAATGGCCCTTTGGGTTTTTCAAGAGAAGGCAGAATTGTGTATTTTTATGTGAGCTCTCTTGATTTTTAACTGTTGGCCAACTAACTCAAATTTCCAGAACACTCTGAGTGTTTAGAACACTTTATCTGTGTGGGCAGATAAAGCACTTCTGAGGGCCTCTGTGTATGACCTCTGGATTAGGCATCGTGCCCAGTTATTCACAGTTATGTGGGAGGGCACTGGAGGCTTGGATTTAGTCATTTCTGCGTCCCCAGCTCAGGGCTAGGTCTTTAGCAGGCGTCCGTGGATGTTGCTCATGGAAATCAAAGGCAGTTATGTGCTGGGAAGGAATGGGCTCTTATACGGTAATTTCTAGAAATTCTTCTGGGGCTGGGATGTGCCACTGCCAGCCTTATGTGATGAAACTAACGGGGAAAAGCTCAGAATAAGACAAGGAAGAAGGCGCCCTTGCTCACCATCATGACAGGTCAAAGTCTGGAGTGTCTTGGATTCCTGAACTCTACCGATTCTTTCCTTTGACAGCTCCCGCCCTTCTCTCCAACCTGTTTTTCACCTGGTAGTTTCAACTGCATGCCAGAATTTTTTTTTTTTTTAATCATAACTTCCAGTGAAAACAAAACAAAATGCTTTTAAATGGCCTCTCTTTGAGAGGCAGGGTTTTAACTAGCATTTATTGAGCAGATAGAGATGGCGTGCCTTGAACTCTTAAGCACTGAAATGTTTGAGGGAAAAACAGAGCCAAAGGCCTATGGGACACTGAGGTCCTAAGTACCAGATTGTGTGGGAACCTTCCCAAAGGAGTTCCAAATGTTTGTAGCCCCGGACACTGTCTTCTTGGGGAACTTCTGCCCCCTACTGGCAATAAAGGGCGAGACAACATTCCGTTTTAAGGGCTGAAGACTCAGCTCAACCTGTCTTCCTCCAGAGCTATCCAGCCTCTGTCTCATCCACAGGCCAGGAGAGCCAGGCCTTCCTGTTTTGAGGCTCAGATTCCCCTGCACGATCCCCTGAGGGCAAAAGCAAGAAGTATTCTTGCTCAGTTCAGAATTTCGAATATCCAGGAAAGTGGCTGGTGCTCAAAAAAAGAAGCGATGAATGAAAATGGGTTACATTCTCAGGCAGAGAGTAAGAGCTGGATCTTTGGCATCAGGCTGCTTGAGTTTGAATTCTGTCTTCGTGACATTAGCGTCTATATCGTATCTTGCAGAAGGGGAAAAACAAGTCTGTCGAATGATTAATAGTTCCACAAGATAACAAGTGTAAAGTACTTAGGATTGTATCTAGCACACAGTCAAAGGTTCAATAAATGGTAACTATTAGTTTTTTAAAAAATAGGTTTTTTGCACTGGGCGTGGTAGCTCAAACCTGTAATCCCAGCACTTTGGGAAGCCGAGGCAAGAGGACTGCCTGAGCCCAGGATTTGAGACCAGCCTGGACAAATTGGTGAGACCTCCTCTCTACAATAAATCAAAAAATTAGCTGGGCCTGTTGGCACATGCCTGTAGTTCCAGTTACTTGGAAGGCTGAGGAGGAAGGATCACCTGAGCCCAGCAGATCTAGGCTGCAGTGGCCGTGAGCAAGCCACTGTACTCCAGCCTAGGTGACAGTGAGACTCCAACTCAAAAATAAAAAAAAATAAAAAATAGAAATAAAAATAGGTTATTGACATATGATTGTTGAAGATTAAACTGCACACACCTAAATAGTACATTTTGATGACTTTAGATGTATTTGCTCATGAAACCATTGACACAATGAAGATAATATACATATGCATTCCTTCCAAAAGTTTCCTCATGTTCCTTTATAACACAACCTCCCCTCCTCCCTTAAGAAAACATTCTCTCCCCAGACAACCACTAATTTTTTTGTCACTGTGGGTGAATTTACAGGTTTTTGATTTTTATATAAATAAAGCCATACATGAACTGTTTTTTGTCTGTCTTCTTTCTCTCAGCATAAAAGTCATATTGCAGTGTGCATCAGAAAGTTATTATTATTATTATTTATTGTGGATCACTGCCATTTTGAACTCTTGGGCTCACATGATCTTCCTGTCTCAGCCTCCTAAGGAGCTGGAACTATAGGTGCAGTCAACACATCCAGTTAATTTTTTTGTAGAGATGGGGTTTCACTATATTGCTTTGGCTGGTCTTGAATTCCTGGACTCCAGCAATTCTCCCACTTTGGACTCCCAATGTGCTGGGATTACAGGCATGAGCCATTGTGCCTGGCTCAAAGGTTATTATTTTTTATTGTGGAGTAATAAATTCCATCATATGGATCCACCACAATTTACTTCTCCATTTACCTGCTGATGGATATTTGTGTTGTTTCCAGTTTTTGGCGATTACAAATAAAGCTGCTATGATCATCTGTGTACAACTACTTTGATTCTTCTTGGGAAAATATTTAAGAGTAGAAGAGCTGCATCATAGGGTAAGTGCATTATAGCCTTTTTTTCCAAAGTGGTTGTACCATTTTACATTCCCATCAGCAGTGGATGAGATTTCAAGGTGCTTCACATCCTCACCAACACTTTTTATTTTAGCCATCACGGTGGCTAGAGCAGTGGGGTCTTGTAGTTTTTTTGTGCATTTCCTGGATGATTAACCATGTTGAGGCTCTTTGCATGTGTTTAATTGTCATCCATATGTCTTCTTTGGTGAAGTGTCTGTTCCAGTATTTTGCTCATTTTTGCCTAGAATTTTAGTCTTCTTATTAAATTGAAAGGATTACACCATATTATTTTATGACGTTTAAAAAAAACTATATTGAGATATTATCCACATACCATACAATTCATCCATTTAAAGTGAACAAGTCAATGATATTCAGTGTATTTGCAGAGTTGTGCAACCAACACTATGACTAATTTTAGAACAATTTCTTCACTCTAACCCCACCCCTCGCATTTTAGCATCAGCCTACTTTCTCCCCATGCCCAGCATCATCCATAGGCAACAAATAATCTATTTTCTATCTTTATATATTTGCTTATTCTGAAGATATCACATAAATAAAATGGTCTTTTGTGACTGGCTCTTTCATTTAGCATAATGTTTTCAAGATCCATCCATGTTGTAGCTGGTATCAGTACTTCACTTAAAAATTACAGCATAATATTCCATATGATCATATCACATTTTATTTATTCATCAGTTGATGGACATAGGGTTGTTTCCATTTTTTTTTTTTTTTTTTTTGGCTATTAGGAGTAATTCTCCTATGAACATAAGTGCACAAATTTCTGTGAGGTGATACTTTTTAAAAAATTAACTGGCCTGGTGTGGTGGCTCACGCTTATAATCCCAGCACTTTGGGAGGCCAAGGTGAGAGGATTGTCTGAGTTTGAGACCAGTCTAGGCAACTTGGCGAAACCTCATCTCTATAATAAATTAAAAAATTAGCTGGGTGTGGTGGCATGTGCCTGTAGTTCCAACTACTTGGAAGGCTGAGGCGGAAGGATCGCCTGAGCCCAGCAGGTTGAGGCTGCGGTGGCCGTGAGCATGCCACTGCACTCTAGCCTGGGCCACAGAGTGAGACTTCGACTAAAAAATAATAATAATTTATTGTAGAGTTGAGGGGTACATGTGAGGATTTGTTGCATAAGTAAATTGAGTGCAGGTGAGGTTTGGACTTCTTTTTTTTGAGTTGGAGTCTCACTCTGTCACCCAGAGTGGAGTGCAGTGGCTGCTCCCGGCCACCACAGCCTCGACCTGCTGGGCTCCGGCGATCGTTCCTCCTCAGCCTTCCAAGTAGCTGGAACAACAGACGCGCGCTACCACGCCCGGCTTTTTGATTTATTGTAGAGATGAGGTCTCGCCAAGTTGCCCGGGTGGGTCTCGAACCCTCGGGCTCAGGCAATCCACCCGCCTTGGCCCCCCAAAGTGCTGGGATTACAGGCTGAACCACCGAGCCCGGCTGAGGTTTGGACTTCTAGTGAGCCCTCTCTCCTCCAATAGTGGACATGGTACCCAATGGATGGTTATATGGTCCTGCCCTGCCTCCCTTCCTTCCATATTTAGTAGTGCCCAGCATTTATTTGTCCCAATTTTGTGCTTTCATGCCTAATGTTTAGAGCTCATTTATGCATGAGAACAAGTAGTATTCAGTTTTTTGTTTCTGTGATATTAATAGTTCACTTAGAATGATGGTCTCTAGCTGCATCTATGTTGCTGCAAAGGACGTGATTTTGTTCTTCATGGCTGTATAATATTTCATTGTGTATATGTACCACATTTTCTTTATCTAGTCTATGTGGACACAAGTTTTTATTTTTCTGGGTATATACTTAGGAGTGCAGTTTCTGGGTCATATGACAACTCTACGTTTAGCCTTTTGAGGAACTGTCAAACTGTTTTGCAAAGTGACAACACCATCTTACATTCCACCACCAGTGTATGAAGGTTCAAATTTCTCCACATCCTCACCAATATTTGTTATTATCTATCTTTCTTATTATGTCCATCCTAATAGGTATAACATGGTATCTCATTTTCATTGTGATTATAAAGTGTCTTTTGAAGAGTAAAAGTTTTTTTGTTTTTTGTTTTGAGTTGGAATTCACTTGTCCAGCCTGGAGTGCAGTGGCACATTCGTGGCCACCCCAGCGTCGACCTGCTGGGCTCTGGTGATCCTTCCACCTCAGTCTTCCAAGTAGCCGGAATGCCAGGCGTGCACTACCACGCTCGGCTTATCTATCTATCTATCTATCTTAGAGATGAATTCTCACCAAGTTGCCCAGGCTGGTCTCGAATCCACAGGCTCAGGCAATCCACTAGACTTGGCCTCCCAAAGTGCTGGGACTAAGGCTGAGCCACCGAGCCCAGTCAAAGTTTTTAATTTTTTTATTTATTTTAATTTTTTAATTTTTTATTTTTGAGTCGGAGTCTCACTCTGTCGCCCAGATTGGAGTACAGTGGCTGCTCCCGGCCACCACAGCCTCGACCTGCTGGGCTCCGGCGATCCCTCCGCCTCAGCCTTCCAAGTAGCTGGAACTACAGGCGCGCACTGCCACGCCCAGTTGATTTTTTGATTTATTGTAGAGATGAGGTCTCACTGCCTAGGCGGGTCTCGAACCCGCGGGCTCAGGCAATCCACTCACCTCAGCCTCCCAAAGGCACGGGATTACAGGCTGAGCCACCGAGCCCGGCAAAGTTTTTTATTTTAAAGACTCCAATCTGTGGATATTTTTTCTTTTATAGGCTATGCTTTTGGTGTTAGATTTAAACAATCTTTGACAAAACCCAAGTTTCCTAAGATTTTTTCTTTTGTTTTTTTTTCAGGAAGTTTTATAGCTTTAACTCTCAAATTTGTGTGTGGTTCATTCTGAATTAACTTGTTTATAAGATATAAGAAGGGTAAGGGTTTGGGTTTATTGTTTGCATATAAGTATCAGATTGCCCTAACATCATTTGTTTAAAAGATGATCTTTTTCCCATTAAATTGTCACGGACACGTTGGTGAAAATCAGTTGGGAGTCTATTTCCATACTTTCATTATTATTATTTTGTGTGTGTGCATGTGTGTGTGTGTGTGTGTGTGTGTGTGTGTGTGTGAGTTGGAGTCTCACTCTGTCGCCCAGACTGGAGTGCAGTGGCCGCTCCCGGCCACCGCAGCCTCCACCTGCTGGGCTCCAGTGATCCTTCTGCCTCAGCCTTCCAGTAGCTGGAACTACAACCGTGCGCTACCACACCCGGCTAATTTTTGATTTATCATAGAGATGAGATCTTGCCAAGCTGCCCAGGCGGGTCTCGAACCCACGGACTCAGGCAATCCACTCACCTCAGCCTCCCAAAGCGCAGAATTACAGGCTGAGCCACCGAGCCCAGTTCATACTTTCATTATTAAGCAGTTTTAACCTTAGGCTAATTTTGCTCTAATACTGAGGCAATAGCCTTATGGATCTTTTACCAAGTGTCTGCGGCTCTCCAGAGTTCCCTCTTTCTCTCCCTGCAGCTCTTTCTGCTCTGATACTCTTCCCTGCAGCTCTAAGGCCTCAGCCTTCCTGAATGCTCATCTGTCTCCACCATCCTAAGAAACCGATTGTGTGAATCTTCCCTCCCTGAACTGACAGCCTGGCAGTTTCCAGGCAGTTATTTGGGGCATTGCCAGGGTCATTTTATTTGTTTTCGTTTTCTCAGAGATTGATTGGTCTTGTGTGCTGTCTGTTGTTCAGTGTCTGAAACTATTGTTGCATACTTTTTTTTCCCTGACTGTTTAAGATAGGAGAGTAAATCTGGTCATTGTTACTCCATCTTGGCTGGAAGCAATACTAACTGCTGTTAGTATCGTTGTTTCAGCCTTCATTTCAACAGGCTGGCTCACAATATGAAGTGCCCATTCTAAGCACATGCACATGCATGTGTGCACACACATACATGCCACTGCTGCCTTCTGTCTTCTGTAGGACTTTCTTTTTAAAGTTGTAACGTTGTCAACATCTAAATGGAGTCACTTCTGTTAAAACTTTGACAACTGGAGCTGAGGAAGGCCATGAAGGGGGCTTCTCACACACGTATGTCTCAAAACAAGAACTATCACAAAAGACCCTTCAGAAAACACAGCCTTGCACAGAAAACACTTCTGCAAGGAGTCTGTCCAGCAACTGCCTGTCCAGTTTTCAACTGACGCCACCTTTGCTATTGATGCCTATAGCCAACGGCAATTGATTCAAAACAACCGACGTCACCTTCCACCTTTTACTTTTAAACACTTCCTCTTTCCTTGGCTGGATGTGGTGGCTCACACCCATAATCTCAGTACTTTGGGAGGCCAAGGCAGGTGGATTGCTTAAGCCCAGACGTTCGAGACCAGCCTGGGCAATGTAGACTTTGTCTCTACAAAATAAACAAAACAAAAGAAAACAATTAGCCAGGTGAAGTGGCACACGCCAGTAGTCCCAGCTGCTTGAGAGGGGGAGGGAGGACATCGAGGCTGCAGTGAGCCGTGATCATGCCACCACACTCCAGCCTGGGTGACAGAGTGAGACCCTTACTCAAATAAATAAATTAATTAAATCAAAAACTTAAAAAAAATAAAGATATGTTAATCTTTTAACGGGGAAAAATAACCAGAGGAAACACAAAAATACTTCTAAAACACAGTATCATTGCCATAACACATGAAAGCATTCCCATAAGAAACTGACAATTTCCACTTAAACATTTAATTTTTCAACCCCCTTTGAAATTACATTCTGAAATCTTGATGTTCTACAGTAGTTTATAGACTTGTCAGTCTCCCATTCCACAAACCCACAATAATCAGTCCCTTCACAAGCAATTAAAAGGAGCACTTCCTGTTGCATATACAGTACTTCAAGGCTAATATTAAAAACTTTTAAAAATAAATAAAAACTCCCGCTTGCCTAGGCTTCTTTAAATATACACATAGCACACTACAGCACACTTATTCCCACTGCAATGGTATTCTTGATTTAATATCATTTTCCTTTAAAGAGCCTCCCTTTCTGTTTGTTGTTAAGTTTGACATAGCCAAAGTATGAATCATTCACCAGTTGCTGGGGATCACAATGGCCCAAGGCAGGAAGGGGGTGGAAATCCTCCCTTGGCTAGATAGAGGAACTTTTTGGCTGGATTTCTCTTTTTTTTTTTGAGTTGGAGTCTCACTCTGTCACCCAGACTGGAGTGCGGTGGCCGCTCCCGACCACCGCAACCTCGACCTTCTGGGTTCTGGCTATCCTACCACCTCAGCCTTCCAAGTAGCTGGAACTACAGGCGTGCGCTACCACGCCTGGCTAATTTTTTGATTTATTGTAGAGATGAGGTCTCGTCAAGTTGACCAGGCGGATCTTGAACCCGCAGGCTCAGGCAATCCACTCACCTCGGCCTCCCAAAGCGCTGGGATTACAGGCTGAGCCACCGAGTCCGGCCTGGCTGGATTTTCAGTTATTCATTCATAGATGACGACTTGGATTTTAGTTTACCTGCACTGCACTTTGGGCTGCATTATTTTCTGCTTTTGTGACTTTGGACGGTATATTTAACCTTCCTAAGCCTCAGTTTCCTCACTTGTAAAATGGGGACGTAAATGTGAAGGTAATTTCAAGGACTGAATAAGACACCACATAAAGGGCTTAGCACAATGTCTTACCCACAGAAATGCTGCTAAACCTCATGCTTGTTTCTCAGTGCTCACCTCATTCTAGCTGTTAGTAGCATTTCTCTGGGCTAATTGCTTTCTCCTTCTTGAATTTTTTTTTTTTTCACTTGGTGTCAAGCATAACATGCTCAGTTCTCCTCCAACCTTGCTGTCTTCTCAGCTTTTATATATTCTATATCTCAATGTATGTCCTTTGTTATGTATGCTTACTTTACAGAAGATCTCATTTAATCTCATGGCTTTAAATACTATCTTTTGGCCACTGTTGGTGGCTCATGCCTGTAATCTCAGCACTCTGTGAGGCCAAGGCAGGAGGATTGCTTGAGCCCAGGAGTTCGAGACCAGTCTGGGCAACATAGTGAGATCTCATCTCTACAAAAAATAAAAAAAATTTAAAAAATCAACCAGTATGGTGGTGGTGCATGCCTGTAATCCCAGCCATTTGGGAGGCTGAGGTGGAAGGATAACCTGAACCCAGGATGTCAAGGCTGTGGTGAGCCATGATTGTGCGACTGCACTCTAGCTTGGGCAACAGAGTAAGACTCCCAACTAAAACAACAAACAAACAAAAAACTGTGTCTAATCTGATTCGTCCAAAAACTCTGGCTTGGAACTTGGCTTTGAATACAAGACCTATATATCCCAGCAGCTACTCAATAACTCCATGTAGATGTTTTGCTAACTTTACCTTTTTGTCTCCAGATCCATTCCCTATCCTTTCCTCTGCTGTGTTCTGCTTTATGGAGGGTGAAAGTATCTGACCCCTGCAGCTACAATTCTTATGCTCCTGTGTCAGCCAGCTCAGACTACATTGGACACACAGAAGTGATTTGTGGGAAGCTGGAGGGAAGAAGGAAGGGACAGTCCAGGTATTTCTAGCTCCTCCCTTTCAACTTGGGCAGTGTCTCTGGCAGAGGCTGCTCTCCAGTCTCTAGTCTGTGGGACACTTTCTTCTCCCAGTGATGCCCCCGCTCCTCCCACTTTTGCTAACCATATCTGTGGTACCTGCCTAAACTCTATTTGGCTTCCCAGCAGTTCCATTGCCTGTGAAACCATTTCCCCTCTTTGGAGTGCCTAGAGTGGTTCCTCTTTCCCGACATAGACTGAGCAAAGAGAGTTCTCTAAGAGGCATCTCAAGATCAACATGTCTAGAACAAACTCTTGATTTCTCTCTCAAGCTGCTCTTCCTGGCACTTTCTCCATTTCAGTTCATGGCAACTCATTTTACTCAACCCATCAGCGCCATCCTTGACACTGCTTTCCTTCTCATACCTGTATCCCATCACCAGCAAATCCTGTTGATTTGACCCTGTGAACAAGAGTTGACTATTTTTCTCCACCTCCATTTCCATCACCACCCTGATCCAAGACATCATTAATTCTCACTTGGATGGTTGCAGTAGCCTTCTAGCTAGTCCTCCTGCTTCCACAGTTGACTCCAGCAGCCTGAGTGGTCTTTCTAAACTGTAAACCAGAGTACATCGCCTTTCTATTGAAAACTCGCCACCAGCTTCTCATCTTGATTGGAAGAAAAGGCAAAATCTTGACAAGTGGTCCCCCAGGCACCCAACTACTTCTAGGACTTCATGTTCTACTCCTTTGCACCATGCACATTCTGTTTCATCTAGAAAGATCTCACTGCTCTGGTTAGGCCCTCCCAGGAATATTCCTGCCACGGGGTCTTTGCACTTGCGATTTTCACCCCCGGATGTTCTCCCAGCAGCCACATCGCTCTCCACTGTCTCCTTCCTGTCTGTGCTCAGATGCCACTTCAGAGAACCCTTTTCTAGTTACCATACGCATAACATAGCATCCTGCTTTTTTATCTTTTTACCCTGTCTTGTCGTTCTTCATAGAACTTATCGCCACCTCATGTATCATTCACCGTGTGTCTGTTTGCATTAGAATGTAAGCAGGAGAACAGGGACGTGGTTTTGTTGGTTTCCATACCCTCCCTATCTTACTCATGCCTGGCATTTAGTAGGTGCTCAATACAATTTCTGTCGAATGAAAGGATTAATCAGTAACGGGCATATTGAGTGCTGTTTTGTTTCTTCTTCTTTTCACAAATCTTTAATAAGTGTGCCTCAAGATAGCTTTGCATCAGGCACAACGCCAAAGTCTTCTACCTAGAGCATACGGTTTGTTTTCATTCCTAGAGCCCACACGCTCTATGCCAGCCGCAGAGGGTGCCAGCCTTGCAGGCGCTCCCGGGGCTCAGCAGACAGGCGGCGTGCGGGCGGGGCCTGGGGCTCCGCGGGCCCGAGAGGCGGAGGCGTGGCCGCCGCCTCGCTTCGGCCCGCCCACAGCGCATGCTCCGCAGGGGCTGCCGGCCGGCGGGTAGGTGGCCGCGCGGGAGGGGCGGTGTCTCCGCGGCACTTCCCGGTGGCTGGCCGCTGTGGTTGGCTGAGCGAATAGCCTGAGCCGGGCGGCGGGCGCCCGCCCTCCTGTCGAGGCCAGCCTGGAACCTGCAGGTCCCCTCCCCGCACCCGGCCCCCCGAGAGCAAGCACTGCGACTCGGGAGAGCAACAGGGGAGGACGGCTCCGGGTGAGTTCTGGCCCCGCGACGCCGCCGCCGCCGCCGCCGCCAGGTGCGGGTGCGGCGTGGGAGCGGGTGCCCCGCCTGACCCCGCCACGGGGAGGTGGGTCCTCGGTCCCGCGCCCCCGCGTCTCTGCAGACCCTCACGATTCTCTCTGCGTTTGGACCCGGGGCGCCTTGCCTGGGTCCAAGGTCCCTGCAGGTGCCTTTTCTGCGGGCGATGGCCCGAGGCATCTCCCAAGCACCCGGGAGTCGGCGACTCTCTGAAGTTGCCCACCTTTCCCTGGGCGCTCTCCGTTTCCAGGACAAGCTCGGTCACCCGCCACTGAAGCTGCCCCGGAGCGTCCGGACGGCAGGGACAGCAGGGATGTCTGATTTCTAGCTCTTCTTCTTCCTCCTGTCCTTCCGTTAACTTCTCTAGGCAGCCTGCCCTACCTCTCTTAACTTGTTAGTCAACTGCGTGGTCGAGAGTAGACTTGGGCATCTGTCCTGGTTAATATCTCAGCCATGTTGCTGTTTAGCTGACATCTGACCCTTGCTTCCAGTATTTAACCTGGATGAGCCTCAGTTTCCTGGAAAATGGAATTAATGGCACTGCCATAGGCTTGGTGGCGGAGTTATTGACATCGTAGGTCAAAAGCTTTCCCTGCTGTGTCTGGAGCATCGCAAGAGCTTACACGACAGGTGTAATTGTTATTAGAAAGCTAAAGGACAAGCTGCGTTGGGAGCCTTCTTTTCTTCTGCCATTGAACTGTTGAAGCGCATCTATCCCGTTTTTCGAAATCTGTATTATGCATCTCCGATGTGAGTGGCACTTTGCTAGACCCTGAGGATACAAAGTTGGACCAGACTCAGGCCCTGTCCTGTGGGCTGGTGCGAAGTGAGAGAGGAGAAGTACTTAATTGGATTGTTACAGAGTCTGAGATTAAAGATACTAGGAGGGCCCAGAAAAGCACACTGTATCCAGCCTGGAGGGTTTATTTTCTCCTTTGAGCTTCTCACAGAAGGATCTGGTCCTTTGTGAGAATCTCCTTTGTGAGATCTCTTGGCTAGTATGTTGAGAAACTGACTTGGTGTTGTGTTGGAAGTTTCTAGTGGGTGAGATTTCCATTTGAGTTGCTTCACGTGTTACCCTCTGAGCTTCCTCTGGACAGCTGGTCCAGGTTCTGTAGGAAAGGTGCTGAATGGAAAGCAGCCATTGCTGGATGCTTCATCATTTTCAATTGTGATAGCCATACGGAGACCCGCTATTGTCCATATTTTCACCACCCCTAAAGAAGGGTATGGCAAGTGCTCCAGCAGGCTTGCACGTACCCACATTCCTGAGAGTTAACAAATGGAATGCTTCCCCTTATCTCCTATGCACTCCTAGTAAATAACTTCAGAGAATCCTTAACTTCCCTGCAGACTGTGCCCAGTTAACTGAGAAATATAAATCCCATTTACTCCCTTTTCTTGGTAGTCCTAGATTTGAATAATATAGTATCAAGGTAATCATAAGTCTTGTGATTTGTACAACTTTTGTGTCAATTTAATTATGAGTCTTGTGATTTGTATAACTTGCTTGTAACAACGTGTAGTAATATATGATGTCTTAGGCCTTCTTAACCACCTTTACTCTGTGGCAAGCTTGATTAATGCTTCTGCGGAGGGTTACTGATAACTGGACCATAAAAGTCATTATTGACAACATGTGACTGTAACTTAAGTTCTATACATATGATATGCTATCAGTCACGTAGTCAATGGGTATGTACCAACAACCATGAACTTACAAAATCAGACTGTAAAATTTGAAGGGTGAGCAGAACTGTTTTAGAAAGACCAGGAGCCTGGCTTTGCTCCCTGGATTCAAATTCAGAAATAAACTTCTTTTTTTTTTTTTTTTGAGTTGGAATCTCACTCTGTCGCCCAGACTGGAGTGGTGGCCGCTCCCGGCCACCGCAGCCTCGCCTGCTGGGCTCCGGCGATCCTTCCGCCTCAGCCTTCCGAGTAGCCGGAATTACAGGCCTGCGCTACCACGCCCGGCTGATTTTTTGATTTATTGTAGAGATGAGGTCCCGCTGCCCAGGCGGGTCTCGAACCCGCGGGCTCAAGCAATCCTCTCACCTCAGCCTCTCAAAGGCGCGGGATTACAGGCTGAGCCACCGAGCCCGGCTCTTCTTTTTTTTTTTGAGTTGGAGTCTCACTCTGTTGCCCAGACTGGAGTGCAATTGCTGCTCCCGGCCACCACAGCCTCGACCTGCTGGGCTCCAGCGATCCTTCCGCCTCAGCCTTCCAGGTAGCTGTAACTACAGGCGCACTACCATGCCCGGCTAATTTTTTATTTTATTTTATTGTAGAGATGAGGTCTTGCCAAGTTGCCCAGGCAGGTCTCGAACCCGCTGGCTCAGGCAATCCACTCACCTCAGCCTCTCAAAGCACGGGATTACAGGCTGGGCCACCGAGCCCGGCTAATACACTTCTTTTGATCAGTTCCCTGCCTCTCGATTTATTAGCATTGAGGGTTAGCAGTCGAGCGTTACTTGGACTGTAGTGTTCATACCTTACTATTTTTTTTTTCTTTTCAATCTACCTATTGTTTAATAATAATGGACTTTTGGGAGTTTGTATTTATCATAAAAGGTAGCCTAGACTGTACAGCTTTTCCCTGGTCTCATAAAGAAATACAAACTTGGCCGGGCTCGGTGGCTCAGCCTGTAATCCCAGTACTTTGGGAGGCCGAGGCGAGAGGATTGCCTGAGTCTGTGGGTTTGAGTCCAGCCCAGGCAGCTTGGTGAGATCTCGTCTCTACAAATAAATAAGTAAAGAGGTAAATAAATAAATAAATAAATATTAGCTGGTGTGGTCAACTTGGTGAGACTTTGTCTCAATAAATAAATAAATAAACAAACAAATAAGCTGGGCGTGGTAGCGCACGCCTGTGGTTCTGGCTACTTGGAAGGCTGAGATAGAAGGATCACCTGAGCCCAGCAGGTCGACGCTAGGGTGGCCATGAGTGTGCCACTGCACTCCAGCCTGGGTGACAGAGTGAGACTCTGATTCAAAAAAAAAAAAAAAAGAATGAAAGAAATACAAACTTGTAAATAAAAGTAGTGGGCTTGCTTTGGCAATGCAGTCTCAAGACAATGTTTCCTTCTGTCTAGAATTTCAGGATTCAATACTACTTGGAAAAATAATTCCAGGAGAAATTGCATCATCCGAAGGTAGTCAGAGAACCAGTTTTTTAAGAACTGTGCAATACCTGGTTTAAGCACAAGACTTAGGGAAAAAAAATACTCAAAAACTCAGTAGTGTTACTGGCATATTTCAATTGTACAATTTAATAAGGTTTTCCATATTCACACCCGTGAAGCAATCAGTACATTCAATATAATGAATCTGTACATCACTCCAAAAAGATTCCTCGGGCATACCCCTTTGTAATACTTTCTTCCTGCCCTTTCTCTCCCTAGACAACCATTGCTCTGTTTTTTGTCAATATATTAGTGTGCATTTCCTAGAGTTTTATATAAATGGGATCAGACAGTATTTATTTATTTTGGTTTGACTTCTTGCAGCATACTTATTTTGGGATTCATCTATGTTGTTGTATATTCATTTTTTTCCTATAGCTGAGCAGTATGTATATATCACAATGTATCCATTTACCCATTTGGAGAATTTGGGTCTTTCTAGTTTTTGGCTATTACACCCAAATCTGCTGTGATCATTTATGCACGAGTCTTTCTATGGGCATACACGTGTGCATGTTTTATTTTTTAATTTTTAATTTTTTTATTTTTTTGAGTTGGAGTCTCACTCGGTCGCCCAGACTAGAGTGCAGTGGCCGCTCCCGGCCACCGCAGCCTCGACCTGCTGGGCTCCGGCCATCCTTCCGCCTCAGCCTTCCGAGCAGCTGGAATTACAGGCATGCACTACCACGCCCGGCTGATTTTTTGATTTATTGTAGAGATGAGGTCTCGCTGCCCAGGCGGGTCTCGAACCTGCGGGCTCAGGCAATCCACTCACCTCAGCCTCCCAAAGGCGCGGGATTACAGGCTGAGCCACCGAGCCCGGCTAACGTGTGCATCTTTTAAAGCGATTGTATTTATTTTTAAAATGTAGGAGTTCTGGGCTCCAGTCCTAGCTTTTTCTCTAACCATCTGTGTGTCCTCGGGAGAGTCACTTTACTTTGCCTTTAACATCCTCAAGGTCTTTGCTGTGATTTTGGGCTGTCATTCCCAAAGTTAGGATGGTCTTTGTTGATGGTTGGAAAGTTTCAGAAGGAGAAAGGGGTTGACTTCTTTCTGTTTCACTTGCAGGCTCTCTTTTCTTTCATTTCACTTTTTTCTCTTGAGTGACAAATTGAATGCTGACATAACATTTTGGGCAAGAACAGAAGTGGGTGGGTAAGTGGGAGGAAGAGCTAATATTGGCTGAACTTAAACATGTTTAAGTCACAAGTGGAGGGGAAGAAGAGGGAAATAAACAAGCTCTGAAATCTTGTGGCTCTTCCTTTTTCTCAACTCATCTCCTTCTAAGTCTTGCCTTTTGTTATTTCTCCGGGAATAATTTAGATGGCCTCGTGATGAGGAGGTGAGTGGGTGTGCTGGACCCTAAAAGTTACTTATTAACTGGGAGTGGTGGGTGGGGAGATTTCTTAATAAAAAAGAATTCCTCATCTTCTCCTTCTGGATACGGCTGGAGCTATTTGTTTCTATTTGCCCCTCACCTAACTTGTACTTGCCCTAAACCTGGTTCAGAACTTTACATGGCAGCATTTGTTTGCTAACATATTTTTGTGTACTAAAATTCAGGCAAATAACAATAGATTGTTTTATGCAGAATAAAAATGCAGCTCTTGGGGTTGGTGGTCTGTTTGGCCCTTGGGATCCTGCATTCTGAGGGACCCGGAGGGAAGGTGACAGCGGTGGATCCAGAAGCCAGCATGAATGTGGTAGGTTTCTCAAAATCACGTGCTTTTAAAATGCATTTGTGGGCTGGGCGTGGTGGCTCATGCCTGTAATCCCAGCATTTTGGGAGGCAGAGGCAAGAGGACTACCTGAGCCCAGGGGTTGGAGACCAGCCTGGACAACTTGGTAAGACCTACAAAAAATAAAAAAATTATCCAGGCATGGTGCCATGCACCTGTAATTCCAGCTACTTAGAAGGCTGAAGTGAAAGGATCACCCAAACTCAAACCCAGCAGGCTGAGACTACAGTGGCTGTGAGTGTGCCACTGCACCCCAACCTGGGTGACAGGTTGAGACTCTGACTCAAAAATGAAATGAAATGAAATTTAAAAAATTAAAATAGCATCTGTGACAAATGTTAATTGTTTTCTTTCTTTCTTTCTTTCTTTTTTTTTTTTTGAGTTGGAATCTCACTCTGCCGCCTAGACTGGAGTGCAGTGGCCGCTCCTGGCCACCGCAGCCTCGACCTGCTGGGCTCCAGCGATCCTTCCACCTCAGCCTTCCAAGTAGCCGGAATTACAGGCACGTGCTACCACGCCTGGCTGATTTTTTGATTTATTGTAGAGGTGAGGTCTCACTGCCCAGGTGGGTCTCGAACCCACGGGCTCAGGCAATCCACTCACCTCAGCCTCCCAAAGGCGCGGGATTACAGGCTGAGCCACCAAGCCCGGCTTCAATTTGTTTAAAGAGCAATAAGAAGTGTCCAAACTTTGCAAGAACGTTACTGCAACTGAGAGCTGGTTTTAGAATACACTGAACAAAGATGGCTATTAAGAATACCAGCGGGACATATTTTAATACAGAAATCCAAATATCCGAACAAAATGTTGTTTTGTTCACATGTTCTCACTCATAAGTGGACCTTGAACAATTATTGTAATACTATGAGAAGAGGATTGTCAGTAGTGGGAAATTGCGGGGGGTGGCGCGGGATTGGCGGTAGTGGGGTTCTACGGGGGGATACACCTCATCAATAAGGCTAACTGCATAATGAAGATTTGTATACTTAAGGCTGAATTGTACTCTACATCTTTAAAATTAAAAATTAAAAAAACAATAATCACAAAATAATCACTTCATTAATTAAAATATTTTAAAATTATTAATCTTAAACAATAAAATCTGGAAATTTCTCATTAAGGCACAAAATACTGGAAAAATGTAGATTATCAAAGAGAACAACAACTTTACAATAGATGATGTAGTGAACCAAACAGAATCAGGCAGCCTTGGGGACTTTGAGAAAAATTAGTGAACCAAGGGAGTGTGACCTGATAACAGGGTCTTAAGGTTAATTTTTATTTCTTGTCCCAAATCTTTTATCTCCTCCTTTAAAAAAAATTTTTTTGCCAGAATAAAATTAACGCAGGGTGCAGTGACTCACAGTTGTAATTCCAGCACTTTGGGAGATTGAGGCAAGAGGATTGCCTGAGCCCAGGGGTTTGAGATTAGCCTGGGCAACTTGGCGAAATCTCATCTCTACAATAAATAAAAGAGTTAGCCAGGTGTGATGGTGCATGCCTGTGGTCCCAGCTACTTGGAAGGCTGAGGTGGAAGGATTGCCGAGTCCAGCAGGTTGAGGCTGCACTAGCTATGATGGTACTACTGCACTCCAACCTGGGTGACAGAGTGAGACCCTGACTCAAAAAAAAAAAAAAAAAAAAAAGAAGAAGAAGAAGAAAAGAAGAATAAAATTAAATTCTTTCAAGTAATTATGGTAGAGAGGATTATAAAAACTTATTTTCAGTAAGCCTTCCTGATAGTTGAACTATGCATATCACGTTGAGTTCCTGATTAATGATTGTCCCAAAAGTCCTTCCTGATGGAGAAGTGAATTTGATCATAATTCACTATTTTTTTCAGCGTTTCTTCAACTCTACTTTGACATTCTAGTGTAATTTTTTTAGTCCATTGATAAAAATGAATTAATTTTTTTTTTAATGCTTGACCCCAGGATAAGATCACTTAAAACAAGAAAAATATTTTGACCATTGCCTTGCTAAGCTGTGGTTTGGCCATGTGCTCTTAAGCTTTGACCCCCTTCCCTACCCTGGGGAGGTAAATCTCCTCTTTCTCTCTCTCTCTCTCTCCAATTTACTTTCTAAATAAACTATATTTTTTAATCTAAAAAGAAAAGTATTTTGTACTTCCACAGTATTAGCTGGCATATTTAGGAAAGAAAGTAATGAGAGTTTACTTGTGCCTAGTGGGTAGGATGGAAACAAAGAGGTACATAGTTGTGGTAAAACTAGACATAATTGGTGTAGATCATACTGGAATGATGAAAAAAGTTTGACCAAACATCTGTGGCTAGAGCGCCTGGGTAAAGCAAGTAGATTTACTCTTGGATGGGATGTTGGCTACTAGATTGAGCAGACTAAAATTTCAGTGACAATTCGTTTCTTAACTAAGAGTGGAGAATGTCATTGACATTTTGTCTTCTTTGCCTGTTAATGTGGGAGATCATGTCAGATTCAGTCCACAGAATTTTCATGGTCCTCTTTCCTTACAGAGTGAAATTATCTCTTACTGGGGATTCCCTAGTGAGGAACACCTAGTTGAGACAGAAGATGGGTATATTCTGTGCCTTCACCGAATCCCTCATGGGAGGAAGAACCATTCTGACAAAGGTATGGGTGTTTTCTTTGGCAAGATAGGAAAGCTCTTAAAAGTTAACTACATTGTTGGAATTTAGCTGATTTTTAATGTCAGTAATTAAGTTCAGATTTATCTGGAAGCCATTAAATTGGGATTATTTTTAGACCAAAGTACAAAATGTTTTATATTTCTGCAAGGCATTAAAAAACACTCTTAAAGAAGTAAGGACAAGAGTCATCTAATTTTACATTTTGCTTAAAGGTCAGATTCATTTGAAGATATGGTAAAAATCTCTGCTTTCTTTGTGTGTGTGTGTTTTAAGGAAGCACTTTGTTTAATGAAATGTTTTGAGTGTTAAGTAGATGGCTTTTGCTATTTGAAAATTATTATTTCTTTAATAGTTAATGTATTCACGTGACCCAAAAATCAGAGAATTAAAAGGTACACAGCAAAACATCTCCCTTCTCTCATTCCCTACATCCTGTTTTTAAAAATGTATTTTCTTGTTTTTAAAATTTTTTATTTTAAAGATGTGGGTAAAAATGTATTTTCTAAAATCTCTTTATTTTTTATCTTTTTATTTCCAAAACCAAACATAAATTCTTATTTTTCCCTTGCCTCCCTTTTAATGTAATTATTTTGTTCTTTTAATAATATCTTGGAGACGTTTCCAAGCAATTCTGTGTATTCTAGCTATATTCTATGTTGTAGCTATAATCTCAGTTAAAAATTGCTAAGTAAACACACATCATGTTTCTCCACACTTATTCTACAGGTGCATAGCATTTCACCATATGGCTATATCATGATTTATTTAATGTCTCCTAATAATGAGCATTTGTCCTGTTTCCAGTCTTCTGTTAACAAATATTGCTGCTGTAAATAGCCTTTTTTGTATGTAAGTTTATTTATAAGATACATTTCCAGAAAAAGGGGTCAGAAGATATATGTATTTGTATTTTGATAGATATTGTCAGATCGCTTCCCATGTGTTCTTGTACTGATAATTACTCTTACTAGGAATACATGAAGGTTCTTGTAGCTTTGGCTTATATATACATATGTAAAACTAGAAATGAGATGTTATATGTATAAAGTATGAGATGTTATATGTGTAAAATATGAATGAGATGTTATATGTATAAAATATAATAATGTATATATATTCCAGTGCAGATTGAGGAATTTCTAGACAGTTGCTTGAAACATTAAACAGATATCAGAAGAAGGATCTGATCCTTATTCAGTTATCTCTGCAGATGTAGTTTATTCTTTACATTTTTGGTTTCTAGAAGCCTTTCTTGGGAAATAAGGGTTTAGATTAAAATAATTAGATAACTATATTATCTTCAATTAAAGTTTTATATGGGCAGAAGAGTTTTCTTTGCCTCAATTCCTGCCTAAATTATCATTCAAAGCAAACCTAAAAATCATCTGTGTTAACATGAGCTTTGTATCATTATCTGCTTTATGGTTTTTTAAAATGTGATCTACCTATTTATTTTTTCCTCTCATATGTTCTAGCTATAAGAGACTTTCATAATGCTTAAGTGGCCATGACACCAGTGTTCTTTAAGAAATTTGATTTCTAACTTTTGAGATTTTTATGGTTTGCAGATATATGCCATTAAGCTTCTTTTTTATAAATATGTTATAAAAGGATAATATCTCATTTTGTTAGAGTGAGAGCTTCTAGTTTTTCTTCTGCTCAAAACATACAAAAAGCATATTTTTGCTTTTTGCCAGAGTGAGCACATGATCTTGATTTCCTTCCTTTTTTTTTTAAAAAAAGAATAACCCCTGTATACTGATATCAGACTCCATATAAAGAAAAATATGTATTTATATTATTTTCTAAAAGTGACTAGTTGACTAATATAATTAGTAATGTGAGTCATTGTTAAATGATGCTGAGAACCTCAGTAAAAAAGTTACTGAGTGAAGACACAACCTCTTTCTCCACCTCCAGGCTATTTCTTCATACATCAATTAAAGCATGCAGGGCCACAGCCCTACCTGTGTGTATCGCATCATTGCAGGTAAAGGTGCAGTACCCTGGACTATGAAGAAAGTGAACATGAGTTTTTTGTTGTTGTTGTTTGGAGCCTCACTCTGTCATCCAGGTTGGAGTGCAGTGGCACGATCAGGGCTACCGCAGCCTCAACCTACTAGGCTCAAGCGATCAATACTTCCACTTCAGTCTCCTGAGTAGCTAGGGCTATAGGCATGTGCCACCTCACCTAGCTGATTTTTTTTGTAGAGATGAGGTCTCACTATGTTGCTCAGGCTGGTCTCAAAGTCTTGGCTTCAAGTGATCCTTCCCATCTGGGCCTCCCAAAGTGCTGGGATCACAAGCATGAGCTGCTGCGCCCAGCCAAGCATGAGTCTTGATATGCTTCCAGGGGGACAGGACGGAGGAGCGTTAAGGGACCTTAGTGCTAGACTTGCATCTGACACCGACTTCTCCTGTGCTTTCTCTTCTGTGGGGCTGCAATTCTTCATCTTTAAAAACAGTCAATTGACTGGGATGATATGAAAGTTCTTGTATAGTCCTTATCACTCTCTGGTTCTGTGGGTTATATACTATATAGAATATAGAATAATATATATATTTTAATATATGTATTATATTTTGTATTCTGTATTTTGGCAGGGCTGTTGAGGGGTTTGGGGAAGTGGATACTTAGATCTTTAGAATGGGGAACATAGACTGAAAGTACTCTAAGCTAAAACGGGTCATAGCAGTAGGTTTCCATGTTCTTTCTTTATTCTGAAGAGCCCCTCCCCCACTGTAGGGGACCAGTGATGTGTATATCATACCTGCTATGAGCTAATCTCAGCGGGGAGCTTTCAAGGAACTCTGTGGTGAATGACTCATTTCTCTGGAGGAACTGTGATTTTCCTAAGAACTGCATAGATGTGTTTCTGATGGTGTGCGTTTTCATGGTTCAAGGCAGAGTGTGGAACAGAGGCTCTTTGCTGTCCTTCACTTCTATTCAAGAGTGATGCTGTTGTCATGAATGTTACTTCGGCTTATTTAAAGCCAGATGGACGAAAAGAATAAAGTTCCTCACACCCCAGATGGAACTCATCTCATGCATGCCACTTCCTCTCCTGACCTCCTCCTCTATTAATAGCACCATCATCCTCCTAGTGACCTAGACAGGAAACTGCAGAATCATTCTTGACTCCCATTCTCAGCAGCTGGCAAGCCCTCTCTAGACTACCCATGCAAAATCTCTTCATTTCTTCTTTTTCTTCGCTTTCCCTGACCACCACCCTACTTAGGCTTTTGTTACCATGCAGCACGACACCTGAAATAAGCTCAGAAGTGGAGAGTCTTAAACAACTTCCATTTCTTTAAAAAAAGAAAGAATTTCAAAACAGGAAGACGGAAATTCAGTCTGCTTAGAATTTAAGAAATTAATGCTGTTAATACACACAAAAGGATGACATACATCTGTACTATTTATAAGTAATGATAAGATCTGTTAAAACATTATTTGTAGCCGGACGCAGTGGCTCGTCCCTGTAATCCCAGCACTTTGGGAGGCAGAGATGAGAGAACTGCCTGAGCTCAGGAGTTTGAGACCAGCCTGAGAAATATGGTGAGACCTTGTCTCTACAATACATCAAAAAATTAGCCGGGTACAGTGGTGCACACTTGTGGTTCCAGCTCCTTGGAAGGCTGAGGTGGAAGGATCGCCTGAGCCCAGCAGGTCGAGGCTGCAGTGGGTGTGAGCATGCTACTGACTCAAAATAAAATTAAATTAAAAATAAATAAAGCATTATTTGTTTATTGGTGCCACGTTCCTGGGATCTTGAGCTGACAGCCAAATGGTGAGCATCTTTCAGTCCTGCTGCAGTGGGCTTCTCTGTATGCGTCATCTCACTTGAAGACTATTGGAGTTTTTTTTGTTTTTTTTTCTGAGTTGGAGTCTCACTCTGTCGCCCAGACTGGAGTGCAGTGGCCGCTCCCGGCCACTGCAGCCTCGACCTGCTGGGCTCCAGTGATCCTTCCACCTCAGCCTTCCAAGTAGCTGGAATTACAGGCATGCGCTACCACGCCCGGCTGATTTTTTGATTTATTGTAGAGATGAGGTCTCGCTGCCCAGGCAGGTCTCGAACCCGCGGGCTCAGGCAATCCACTCACCTCAGCCTCCCAAAGGTGCGGGATTACAGGCTGAGCCACCGAGCCCGGCATTGGAGGTTTTTTGTGAACACAGGACTGGGCCACATGGTTCCTCTGCCCATGTTCTCTTGGAAGCTTTACTTAGCTGCTCTCTTCTCTATCAGACTCCCTGTTCTCGTTCATCCACAAGTTTTGCAGGATTACATTTCTTTCTTTCTTTTTTTTTTTTTGAGTAGGAGTCTTTCTCTGTCACCCAGACTGAAGTGCAGTGGCGCGCTCACTGCCACTGCAGCTTTGGCATGTTAAGGTGGGCCTTCTGCCTCAGCCTTCCAAGTAGCTGGAGCCACAGGTGCATGCACCATGCCTGGCTAATTTTTGGATTATAGAGAAGAGGTTTCACCAATTTGCCCAGACTGTTCTTGAACCCCCGGGCTCAGGCAGTCGTCTTGCCTCAGCCTGCCAAAGTGCTGGGATTACAGGTGTAAGCCACCATGCCTAGTTTAGGATTACATTTCTTTTTCTTTCTTTTTTTTTTGAGTTGGAGTTTCACTCTGTCACCCAGGCTGGAGTGCAGTAGCATGCTCCTGGCCACTAGGTGATCCTTCCGCCTCAGCCTTCCAAGTAGCTGGAACTACAGGCACACACCACCATGCCCAGCTAATTTTTTTGATTTGTTGTGAAGATGAGGTCTCACCAAATTGCCCAGGTTGGTCTCGAACTCATGGGCTCAGACAATCCTCTTGCCTCTGCCTCCCAAAGTGCTGGCTCAGAATTACACTTCTTAAAGCCCAGCTATAATTGTGTAGTTTTGCTACTCAGCAGTCTTCAGAGGTTTAATGAATGAAGGTACACATCTTTCCTTAATAGTCTGTCCTGACTGTTGTCTGTACCTTTCACCCCTATTCTAAACAGCAGTCACCCTTGACTGCCTATATGCCTGCTATTTCCCACTGTGAAGCAACCTCCTTATCAAGTGCTGAGCTACCCTTGCTTTTTGTTTCTTTCCCTGAAGGGAATCGAAATTCAGAAATTAATCATTTATAGGAAGTGGTTCTGTTTTCATCTGCTCAACCTTATTTCAGAAAGTCATGGGTGTCAGTGCTAGAAGGATCTCAGATTCCTGCCTAAGCTAGGGAGGTGGAGAGCTTGTATTTTTAGCATACTGGCCCAGTGGATTTCAAGGTAAAATTCTTGTTTTTGGCAACTTGCATTCTGAATTAACAACCCCTTTTGCTGTGCCAGACAGCCAGGCTCAAAGAGAGAAAGGAATTTGCCTCAGGTTGAAGGGTCATGGCTCAGCTGGCCTGACTACAGATTCAGTGTTCTTTGAACTAGAGAACTTATTACTTACGTAATAAGTATTGGCCAAGCTGATCTCATGATAGAATATATATTTTACTTGGCTAAAACAAGGAAATGGGTACTGGTCTTGCATAAAATACATAAAAATGCAACAACAAGGTATAGTTACTCTTTGCCTAACTGGAAGTTGGCCAGTCGTCAAAGCACCAAGAGTGGCCCGTTTGTGTGTGAAAAGTATCTGATGGCTAAATGGGTGAAGTGGCATTCTGGACTGTGAAGGCCTGACTTTTCAACAAAAACAAACTCATTAACTTTGACCTTAGCCAAGACTCCCCAGGGGTTGCCCTTGAGCTTTTTGAGTCATAACTGAAAATTCATAAAATGGCTTATATTTTGCTTTATTTACTTTAGGATTCTGATTGACTTCTGGATTTTTCCTTTCTTACAGAAACTTTTCCTTTCTAAAAAAGTAGTTTTTTGAATCAATGCATTGCTCTAGCATGCTACGCATAGGCCCTGGTAATCTGGGATGTAATTCCTCATCTCCTGTAGTGCTGAACAGATGTGGGTTCATTCATTAAGGCCTGAGCTTGGTGACTCAGGCCAAGCTCATGCCCAGACTCACATGACCCTCTGATGGCACATTGAGTAGGGGCGGGAGGGGGCTTCATTAAGACCCTTCATCTAAGCGAGGAGTACAAGTCAGTGTCAGCTGTGCAGGGTATTTTGTATACCCAGGTTGGGGCTGGAAGAAAGAGTCACATAGAAAGGGAGTGTAAACAGCTGCCAGCCCTGGGTTTAAATTCTGCTCTACTAATTTCACTAGCTGTGTGACCTTTCATTTCTTTATCTATTAAACAGGAAGAATAATACTTGCTACTTCATGGGTGATTGTACAAATTAGATGAAGTAAGGCCTATGAAGCTTGTATGGAGTATGGATGGAAGCTGCAGTTTTTCCTTTTATTTTAAAAATATTTTATTTCCCTGACAGGAAATATATTCTAAGCTATGGGGAAGGGAAGAAGATACTTATATCAGGATTTGCTTACCACGGGCAGAAGATGCTGAAGTAAGAAATGTGATAGAACCGTGTCTGAAGTCAGGTGACACGATCTGTCACCTCTGGCCAGGTGTCTTCCCCCAGGTGCTTCCCTCTGTGGACCTCTCTGCTCCTTTTGTTACGTGAGCATTTGGGGCCAGAGCTGGGTAATTTCCCACCATCTGGCCAACTGTGAAGCTCTGTGAACTCAAGTTGCTGTATCGTGAAGCTGTCTGAGGACAGGCTGTGGTGGCAGAGAGGGACAGGGGAGGTAGAAAAGGCAGTTAGGCTTGGAGATGATGGGCACTTTTGTATCACATGACCTGGGTTTGATTCCAGGCTCTACTATATACTAATTGTGTGTCCTGGGGTAGATTAGTTATTCTGTCTAAGTCTCAGAGTTCCCAAAAGAAGAAGAATGATGTAAATGGCCTGGCACCAACCTAGGTACATGGTAAACTATAAGACAATAGCCTGGAAAGTTCTTATGGTGTACTTGTATGTGTGTCTGAGAATATGTAATGTTTTTTCCCTTTATTTATTCCTTTATTATTTCATTTATCTATCACATTTTTATCACATCTGTACCATGCTCTAGATTCAACATTGGGTGCTATGGTGCTGCAGGGAATGAGATAAACCAGCTTGCAGCCTTCATGTCTCTTACTGATGAGTGTGACTCTGTTGCGGTGATGGGAGAACAGCATTGTTAGGGACAGGATGGTTTTCTTCCCAGCCCTGTGATGCAGAGTGCTTCTGGGTTCAGCCCTGCAGGTCACCCCCTTTCCAGCAGGGTGACTGTGAAGTGCAGTGGTCTGGACAGTAGCAAAGGCCACATGCCTTTCTGATCGTGTACTGTGACAGGCCAAGTGCTGTGCTCCGTGCCCTGTGTGAATCATCGGGTGAATTCTCACACAATTCTAGAGCATAGGAACTCTTATTATTACCATTTTGTAGATGAGGAAACCAAGGTTTATAGGGATTAATTAACTTGCCCACAAGAAAGCCGTGGGTTAATAGTAAAGATGGGAGTCATACAGCCTGTGACTGTCCCTGCCCACTCGGCCCTCCTCTCAGACCTGGGACTGCTGTGATGTCCCTGATAAAATCACGCTGTGGAAAGTGTCTCATTTAGATAACCTGCAGATTGGCTTCTATTGCTTAAATTTCTGGGATAAGTGCTTTGAAGACAAGCATTTCCTTACCTTGGCTAAAAAAATGCTACTTCCCTTTATCTTTCTTCAGAGTGCTTATGTTCTAATACTGTTTTATTATATTTACAGTTGACCCTTGAACAAGGTGGGGGTTAGGGGTACTGGCCTCCTAAGCAGTTGAAAATCCGTGTATAACCTTTGAGTCCCTAGATACTTAACTATTAATAGCCTAATTTTGATCAGAAGCCTTACTGATAACTTTAACAGTCAACTAACACATATTTTGTATATTATATATTTTATATACTGTATTCTTATAACAAATTTTTTTTTTCAGTTGGAGTCTCAGTCTGTTGGCCAGGCTGGAGTGCAGTGGCACGCTCACGGCCACCACAGCCTCTACCTGTTGGGCTCAGGCAATCCTTCCACCTTAGCCTTCCAAGTAGCTGGAACTACAGGCACACGCCACTATGCTCTGCTAATTATTTACTTATTTATTGTAGAGATGAGGTCTCGTCAAGTTGCCCAGGCTGGTCTCGAACCCATGGACTCAGACAATCCTCTCGCCTCGGCCTCCCAAAGTGTTGGGATTATAGGCAAGAGCCACCATGCCCACCCATAACAAATTATTAGAGAAAGGAAAATGTTAAGAAAATTATAAGGGAGAGAAAATATATTTACTGTTCATTAAGTGGAAGTGGATCATTATAAAGATCTTTATCTTCATCAACTTCATGCTGAGTAGGCTGAGAAGGAGGAAGAAGAAGAGAGGTTGATTTTGCTGTCTTTTTTTTTTGAGTTGGAGTCTCACTCTGTCACCCAGGCTAAAGTGCAGTGGCACACTCAGGGGTACTGCATCCTTGACCTGTTGGCCTCAGGCGATCCTTCCACCTCAGCCTTCCAAATAGCTGGAACTACAGGTGCACGCTACCATGCCTGGCTTATTTTTTGATTTATTGTAGAGACAATGTCTCACCAAGTTGCCCAGGCTGGTCTTGAACCTCTGGACTCAGGCAGCCCTCTCACCTTGGCTTCCCAGAGTGCTGGGATTACAGGTTTGAGCCACTGCGCCTGGTTGGCACATACCTTTTTTTTTTTGAGTTGGAGTCTCACTCGTTTGCCCTTGCTGGAGTGCAGTGGCATGCTTACTGCAGCCTCGATCTGCTGGGCTCAGGTGATCCTTCCGCCTCAGCCTTCCAAGTAGCTGGAACTACAGGCACACGCCACCATGCCTGGCTAATTTTTTGATTTATTGTAGACACTAGGTCTCACCAAGTTCCCCAGGCTGGTCTCAAACTCCTGGAGTCAGGCAATCCTGTCGCCTTGGCCCCCCAAAGTGCTGGGATTACAGGCCGGAGCCACCGTACCCGGCCTGGTTTTGCTGTCTTAAGGGTAGCAGTGGTGGAGAAGGTAGAAGGAGATGCAAGCATGGTAGGCACATTTCAGTGTAACTTTATGCAAATTATCATAATTTCTGTCTTTTTTGCTTTTTCATTTCTCTAAAAATGTTTTTATAGAGTACCAGTCCTTCTTCCACCATTTGCCTTAGTTTTAGTGTCTGTATCATGGAAGGATCCATGTCATAAAAGAGGTTAAAAACAGTCTTAAATAATCAGAACCCTTCTGCCAGACTGTCAGTCTGTTTTTTGGCACTACTTCTTCTATGTCTTGTTCCTTATTGTCTGGCAGTGGTTCTGAAGCACTCATCTCTATCGAGGCATCTTTGTTAATTCCTTTAGTGTAGTGTCTGTTAGCTCGTGAATTTTTCCCAGATCTGTATCATGAAGCCCTTTCTCCCACCCCTTGCCTTCCCCGCTCCCCCCGCCAATCTACCATCTCTTTTATGATGTTTTTGATTGGCTCTGTCATAAATCCTGCGAAATCATGCACAGCGTGGACACAGTCTTCTCCAGCAGGAATTTATTGTTTTGTACTTCATGGCTTTCATGACATTTTCCATAACAAGGATGGCATCTTCAGTGGTGTAATCCTTCCAGACTTTCATGATGTTCTCTCTGTCAGCGTTCTTTTCCATGGTTTTGATAGTCTTTTCCCTAGAGTACCATGTATACTGAGCCTTAAAGGTTCTTATGACCCCTGATCTAGAGGCTGAATTACAGACATTGTGTTTGGGGGTAATAGACTACTTCGATGCCTTCAGTGTTAAATTCATAGGATCCTGGGTGCCCAGGGACATTGTTTTATATATATATATGCCTTAAAAGAATATCACTTAGTAGCAAGATACTTCCTGACTTCAAGTACAAAGTATTGATGAAGCCAGTCCAGAAAAAAGAGTTATCTTTGCTCAGGCCTCTTTGTTGTACAACCCAAAGACTGATAGCTGGTATTTATCTTTTCCGTTCAAGGCTCAGGGTTAGCAGGTTCATAGATAAGGGTAGACCTGATCATCAACCCAATTGCATTTGTACAAAACAGTCATGTGTTCCTGTTTTAAATTCTGGTGCTTGCTTCCTTTTGTTACTAATAAATGTCCTTTGTGGCATTTTCTTTTCCTGAATAGGGTGCTTTCATCTGCATTAAAAGCTTGGTTAGGCAGATAACCTTTTTCCACAATGATTTTTTCAATGGCATCTGCTGCCGTGGTTTGGCAGAAGCTGTTTCTCCTGTTATCTTGACATTTTTAAAGCTAAACATCTTTGTAAAATGATCAGACCATCCTTTGCTGACAGTAAATTCTCCAGCTTTTGATCCTTCACCTTCCTTTTGCTTTAAGTTGTCATATAGTGACTTTGTTTGTTCTCGAATCATATTAGAGCCTATGGATATGCCTTTCTTATGCAATCCTGCACCACATAAAAGCTGCATTTTCAGTAGAAGATTAAAGGGAATTTTGCAAAAAGTACCAGGTTTTTGTACTTCCTGGCACAGTTGCAGCGATGGCTTCACAAATTTTCTTTCTTTCTTTCTTTCTTTTTTTGACCATGGTCTTTACTCTTCATTTATCTTGAAATGACGGGAAGCTGCATGCCTCAGTCTATGGCACATGCAATTCAACCTTTTTTTGTAATGTCATGACTTTTCTCTGCTCCTTGGGGGCACTTCAGCATCACTAGTGGCATTTACTCTGCATTCCATGGTGTTATTCAACATGTACAGTATTGCAACTAAACAGGATGAAAAATATATAGGAACTATGAGAGACAGCTTTTTACCGTCTCTCATAATTTATTGGAGAAATAAACTGCTCACATGGAGATGACTCATGTCACATGGTGTTTTGAGTGAATCCTCATGTGAATCCTCATAACACTTGAGCATAGTGCAATAGCAGTGGGGGGTAGCCTCAAAATTATTACAGTAGTACAGTGTGTTCTACACTTGATTTTATGCCATTATGGTTTAATATAGCATCCTTAACATGTTTTAACATTTCTCTCGACTGTGAATAGCCTTATGTATGGTTTGTAAATGTTTGTTTGTATAAGTTTTGATACATTTTAACTTTTTATAATAGATTTGTGTGAATTTCATGATAGTCGATGATAAAGTACACTGGTATCTACCTATATTTTAAGCATTCATGACATATATTTTTCTTAAGTTTTTTATGTTTCTAGGCTATGTGGTCAGTCTATGAATTTTTTACAAATTGCTGCAGATCTCCAAAGAATTTTTCAGTATATTTATTGAAAAAAAAAATCCACGTATGGGTGAACTTGCACATTCAAACCCACATTGTTCAAGGATCAACTGTATATATTCATTACCGTGATTATCAGGGACTATTATTTATTGATGCACCTCATCATCCCTGCTGTAGAAAAGTGCTTCGGAGAAGTTAAGTAAATCCTACAAGGTTTCATAGCCAGTAAGAACCAAGGTTTGTTTCAGGCTAACACCCTGGTGTTGGCCTCCTCCTTGTTCTGCATTTTGGTTCTGCCCTCGGTCTCAGCTGATTTCTCACATCTGTTTTAGAGTGTGGTTAAGTCCCTTCTGGACTTAGTGATTTGGCAGGAAGAACTCCCCCACCCACCTGGTCATCCTCCTCCTGTGGGGCTATGGGCTTAGCACATTGAGTTTCGAGCCTGAGTAATCCCCTCTTCGCTTCCACCTATGCTGGGGCCTGTCAGGCAGGCAGCATTGTGGTGAACTGTCACTGGGCTGCTGCTTTGTCTGCTCTGTTCTATTTGGGACCATGATGATGTCTCTTGCCCTCTGTGGCCTTTTTCCTTAACTTTCAGCCCTCCTAGAGTCAACTGTAGGGCACAGCTGGGGAAGGGAGCTATTGTTCTCTCATGTAGGTTTGTTGCTCATACAAACCTAAGCCTAGGTTGCCTGAGTGCATGGGACAGGCCTTGGAAGAACGGCCCAAGCAGGCTAGGTGAGTGTGATGCCCCTCCTCCCGTTCTCTATCTTCTTCATCTACTAGAGATTACTTTCTTCCAGTACTTGGTCCCCATCCCTCCAGAATAGCTTCCTGCCTTCTGCCTATCATGCTCGGAAGACCTTCTGTGTGTTCCAGAAGGACTTCCCTCTCGTTAACCTTCCTCCCCCTAGCAGAGCATTGGAGAGCATGGCCCATGGTGTTAGACACACCTGGGTTTGCCTCCAATTCCCCCACTTCGTGGCTCTCATTCAGCCTAGGACAAGTTACTTGTCTTCACAATTCCCTGTTCTGTCAACGGGAGTAGGATTTTCAGCACAGTACCTAGAGCATATAAACATACAGTCATGGCTAACTATCATTTCAATCAGCTGTTCTTGGCAAGGTGAAAAGAAATCTGATTAAAATAATTCACTGGAAGACATGAGTGGTGGTAGGTCTAACCCTCCCAGAGAGAAACATCTTTTGCCAGCAAATTCTTCAATCCTTGGTTTGGTGATGGGATGAGAAAGACATTACTCCTTCCTTTCTTCTCCCAGTGGGAGCAGGTGGGAAAAGCAGGCAGGCAAGTGGGTGTTGGGCTTGTTTCCAGTTCCCTGTCCTGTCCGTTGTCCCTTTGCATTCACCCACTGCCACAGGAAAGGGGCACGCAATTTGGCACCTGCGTTTTAAAGGTTTCCCACTCCAGGATTTGTTACTGTATCCTCTTTGTTGACGATCCATCATGCCTAATATGGGATCACCTGTGCTGGAAGCTCAGGGGATTATATATCCTCTGCATTTCCCTCGTGGAAAGGCCTTTTGGTCTGGGATAAAAGGAAACTGGCCCAGCCTGTGAAGATGTGCACCCCACAGAGTCCTTCATATCCCCTCATCCCCAGGTCACATAAGGCACTTAACTTCCCCAGGGATTGCCCAACCTGGCTGTGCATCAGTCTGAGGCAGGAGACTTTCGTGCACTCTGGGGTCCCATCTGGCCAAGGCCTGGGTGCAGGGTAAGTTCTCTACTCATCTGGCTCCTGTTTCTTTTTCTTTTTTTTCTGAGTTGGAGTCTCACTCTGTCGCCCAGGCTAGAGCACGGTGGCATGCTCGCTGCCACTGCAGCCTTGACCTGCTGGGCTCAGGTGATCCTTCCACCTCAGCCTTCCAAGTCGCTGGAACTAAAGGCACACTCTACCACGCCTGGCTAATTTTTTTTTTTTAATTTACTATAAAGACAAGGTCTCACCAAGTTGGCCAGGCTGGTCTTGAACCCCTGGCAATCCTCTCACCTAGGCCTCCCAAAGTGCTAGAATTACAGGCTTGAGCCACTGTGCCCAGTCCCGGCTCCTGTTTATTCACCAGAATCCTTTGTGGGGAATTCTGTCTCTCACCTAAGATCCAGCACAAATGGTATTCCCTCTGACTGAGTAACTTTCCCTTTCCTCTGGGCTTTCCTGGGTGGTGTTCTGGTTTTTTCATGCTGGGCTGGAAGGTAATTATGTGGCTGCCTCTTCCGCTAGGATGGAGCTTTCTGTGGGGAGAATTGTGGGTCACCCATTTGGCATTACCAGCCTCTAGCACTGTGGCTAATACACAGGAGGCACCACTAAAGGTTTGCACCACACATAGCATGTGCTTCCGAATCACTTCTTCTTTTTTTTTTTTTTTTTGAGTTGGAGTCTCATTCCGTCGCCCAGGCTGGAGTGCAGTGGCATACCCACGGCCACCACAGCCTCGACCTGCTGGGCTCAGGCGATCCTTCCACCTCAGCCTTCCAAGTAGCTGGAACTACAGGCACATGCCACCACGCCTGGCTAATTTTTTGATTATTGTAGAGATGAGGTCTCGCCAAGTTGCCCAGGCTGGTCTCGAACTCAGGCAATCCTCTCACTTCCGTCTTCCAAAGTGCTGGGATCATAGGCGTGAGCCACCACGCCCAGCCAGATCACTTCTTGATATTTTAACTTCGCACTGCATAGCGTGCAGCAGGTTCTCAGTAAAGGTTCTTCAGCAGAACAGTAGGGAACAGTGGAGTGTCCTTGGGTTGCTCTGAGCCCATGCCATTTACCTTTCCTTGTCAGCCCTTTCCCTTACCTGAGTTATCTCCCATGAGAATATGACCTGCAATACCCTTTGTTCGGTGCTTGGCCCAGAGTTGAAAACATCTAGGGTAGAAACAATAGGTTCACTGTTTCCCTCCCATCTAATGCATCTTTTGTGTCTGTTGTTCACTGAGCTTTTGTGCTCAGCTTGAATTGAGGGCTGGGAGAACCCAAACAAACAAGATGTGGAGTTAGAAAAAAAAGTGGCTTTGATATGTTCGTTCCCTATCCCATATGTCTTAGCAAGTCACTGAGTTTTGTTTACCCGGCTCCTGTCCCCCTCCGCCTCACCAGACGGCTTTGCTGTCACCTGGGGTCCACCCCAGCAGGTCTGTTTGGGTGTGTGTGGCTGTGTTCTCTTTACCCCTGAGCGGTCACTCCTACTTTGTGCCCAGCTGTTCGTGACATAGAGTTGGAGATAATGAATAACCACAGATAACTCTTTCGTGCCAGTCGTTTATTTCAGTGTAATGAAATTGTCATTTTCTTTGTTTCTTTTTCTGTTAAACATGGATTCTTGAGAACCTAGATTTCAATAGTGGTGATTTTGGCAAAGCCAGCCACAGAAATGTAACGCTGTGGGAAACCCTCCCGTGGAGGCAGAGGGAGGAGCCTGGGGGTGCTTAGAGAAACCTCTTTAAGGGATAAAGTGAGTCCCCGAGAGAAGCTGCAGCAGGAGTGAATGATGGGTCTGGGCAGCACTAGGGCTAATGACATGTTTCAGAAGCCTCTCTGCCGCCTTAGGCCATGTCATTCTGCTGGCACACTCTTGAGTTGGCCACATGCAGTTCCTCGACTTCCCACTCGCCTCCTGGGGACACTGTAGCAGCTCCTGTTGCCCATGGGAACCCAGGAGTTATTTATTGGTGTTGTTTAGAGACTTTCCTGACACATCTTCAACTTCTCAATGTCCACATTTCTCCTTTGAAGTTCCTGGGAGGTTAGAGAGGGAAGTACAAAGACTTCAGGGAAACTTTAAACATTCCCGGTCTAGAAAAAGCGGGGAACTGAAGCTGGTCCCCTTGCGCTGGCCCAAACCTCCCCTTCTAGCCTCTGTCCTGGCCTGGCGGCCACACATTCCCCTCCTCCTCCTCCTCTTCCTCTCTCAGTTATCCCTGCCCCAGGGCCTCCTACAGTTTCAAGCCCTTGCTTTCTGGGCACCCTCCTCTGAGAAGTTGACTCAGCAGCCTTAGGTTTTCTAGTAAGGGTTAACTACAGACGCACAGACTGGAGCAAGCGCCAAGGAATTTGGTTACCAACAGGCTTTCCTTCTGGTCACTCTAACTCAGCACCCAGAGGGAAGATGACTGCAGAACTTTGTGTTAGAGATGACCTGAGGCCTCTTGACCTCATGACCTGGGCCATGAGGAATGTCCTTCAAGCCACGTTCCTCGTGGCCCAGCCCCAAAGCGCCTTTGATGGGTGAAGGGGTCTTAACGTGCTGAAGGAACTGTGGCATGAGTAGGGAAACCCCTCTTTCTAGAAAATATCATGTACCATCAATGGGGTAGAGCCGCCACGTCGTAGGACATCTGGGTACCATTCAAACAGCATTGTACAGTTACTACCAGCCGACGGTATTCTAGTAGTTGTCCCTCAAGGCAACCCTGTTTTGGAGAAACTATTATTGAAAACATACTTTTTCACTATAATTTAAGGATGAATTAATTTAGGTAATTATTATTTTCCCTTACACGGTAGCTTATAATTTCAAACTTTCTGTGCTTATTTTTCCTATCTTCCCAGCTAGATTATGATCTTCACTGAAGGCAGAAAGCCTGTGCCCAACATGCTGTATCTACCACAGTGCCTTGTGCATAGATAGAACTCTCCTAGTAAATTTAGTCTTGCTAGTATTGCATTAAAATGGACTTTTGAAGGCAAAGGTGAACATATAAAGCAGCCCTATATGCTTTCTGTTCTGTTCGTAGCTTGTCCTATTTGCTTTCAGTTTTCTCCCCACAGAAAGACACCTAGGTAGCCCAGGCATTGCAGAGGGCTATGACTTTGTGTAGGAGTTATTTTGGACTTGGCCTGGGGTCCCATTGTTTTAACAACATGAGAGGAGCAGTGCTCCCATATGGCACAGCTCCAGGGCGTGTCATTCACATCGTCAGGCATGTGAACAGTGTCTTCTGGAGCTATCTGCAGAGGCCATTTTGCATCAGAGGAACTGTCATTTAAAGACAGTTTGTCAGTCACCAGATCTCTAGGATGTTAGCAAAGATATGCATTTGTCAGTTCGATTCTAGTCTCATCATCCGAAAAATCACTCTTCCCATTTTTCCTTGATATTTTCCACCTTTCACTGGCGTACATCATTCTTGCATAGCATTAGTCTAGAATAGTCTAAAATGTTTTATTTTGCTTTTTTTGCGAAAGCTATAATTGCAGCCTTTCTGTGTAGTCACAGTCCTTGTCGTGGTTGACGGCTTAATTATTGCACCAAGTGGATTGTAATTCATGATTTGACCACTTGACATTTAGCTTCCTGTGGTTTGCTATTATAAAGGATGGACAGAAGGCAAAGGGAGCTCTTATTTGTTCACATTGACCCATGCCAGTCACTGTGCTAGACACTGAATTATTTCATTCATTTATTCCTCTTAACAATTATTCGTAGAACTAAGACTCGACTGGTTAAGTTACTTAATACTGTGAGCTGATATATATTGAACTCTCACTGTGTATCAGATGCTTTGCTAAGAACTTTCCATGCAGTCTCTCATATCTCACTGCATCCTATAATATGCATATTGTCATTTCCACTCTTCAGAGAATGGTATTATTTCCAGGAAATGCTTAGATACCTTCCCCAAGGTGTCATCTCAGATCATGGGGAGGAGAGAATTGACCAGGTTTGTCTGAGCCATCTAAAACTCATGGTCAGTATGGTCCGTGAAGAAGTTTTTCCCCCCTGTTTTTGTTCTTTGCCAAGTTCCCAGTGCTGGCACATAGTTGGTGCTTGGCACATAGTTGGTGCTTGGTAAAAGCTTGTTTAATGAATAACAGTGGTATCCACATTATGTAATCAGGTTCAGGTTTTTTTGACTCCAAAGTCTTTGTTTTTTCTTCTTAATCACTGTCTCAGGCACAGGGGAGTAGAAAATACATTTACACACACAGGCAGATACAGACACATATATTTGTGAATTTGTATGTGTGTGATTGTTCTTACTGAACTTTTTAATTGAACTTAAAATTTTTTCATTAGACTTTAATTTTTTAGAGCAGTTTTAGGTTCATAGCAAAATTGAACAGAAGGTATGGAGGTTTTCCATATACTCTGTTCCCACACATGCATAACCTCTCCTCGTTGTCATTATTCCCCACCAGTGGAACCTACATTGACACATCCTTGTCACTCAAAGTCCATAGTTTACATTAGGGTTTACTCGTGGTGTTGTGCATTCTGTAGTTCTGGACAAATATACAATGATGTGAATCTACCACTATAGTATCATACAGAGTAGTTTTACTGCCCTAAATATCGTCTGTGCTCTGCCACTTAATCCCTTCCTTTCTCCCAATACCTGGCAACCACTGATCTTTTTACCATCTCTGTAGTTTTGCTTTTTCCAGAATGTCATAGAACTCAGCCTTTTCAGATTGGCTTTTCTTTTTTTTCTTTTTTTTGAATTGGAGTCTCACTCCTTCATCCAGGCTGGACGCAGTGGCATGCATGCTCATGGCCACCCCTGCGTTGACCTGCTGGGCTGCGATGATCCTTTTGCCTCAGCCTTCCAAGTAGCCAGAACTACAGATGTGTGCTACCATGCCTGGCTATTTTTTTTTTTTTTTTTTTAATTGGAGTCTCACTCTGTCACCCAGACTGGAGTGCAGTAGCCGCTCCCGGCCACCGCAGCCTCTACCTGCTGGGCTTCTGTGATCCTTCCGCCTCAGCCTTCTGAGTAGCCGGAATTACAGGCGCGCGCTACCATGCCCGGCTGATTTTTTGATTTATTGTAGAGATGAGGCCTCGCTGCCCAGGTGGGTCTCGAATCCGCGGTCTCAGGCAATCCACTCACCTCAGCCTCCCAAAGGCGCAGGATTACAGGCTGAGCCACTGAGCCTGGCTGTTTTTAAAAAATTTTATTGTAGAGATAAGATCTCACCAAAGTTGCCCAGTCTGGTCTCGAACTCACAGGCTCAGGCAATCCACTCGCCTCAGCCTCCCAAAGTGCTGGGATTACAGGCTTTTTCACTTACGAAAATGCAGTTAAGCTTCCTCCATGTCCTTTTGTGGGTTGATAGCTGATTTCCTTTTAGGGCTGAATAATACTCCATTGTCTGGCTGTACCACAGTTTCATTATCCATTCATTTACCAGAGGATGTCTTGGTTGCTTCTAAATTTTGGTAATTATAAATAAAGCTACTTATTATAGACATCCATATGTAGGTTTTTCTGTTGACTTAAGTTTTCAACTCCTTTGGATAAAATTACCAAGGAGCATGATTATTGGACTGTGTGGTAATAATATATTTAGTGTTATAAGAAACTGCCTGTTTTCCAAGGTGGTGCCACCCTTTTGCATTTCTACTAACAATGAATGAGAGTTCCTGTGGCTCCACATCCTTGTTAGCAGTTGATGTTGTCATTGCTTTTGGATGTTGGCTACTCTAATAGGTATGCAGTTGTATCTCGTTTTTTGTGATCTTTTTCTTTCTTTTGTTAGGAATCACTGTGAGGAATGTAATTACTGGAGTAATTACATACATTTTATTTTGTTTAAATAATACCCCAATAAAAAGTAAATATTGCAGTAAAGATTACAAGAGAAAGTAATTATATTGAATTATAGTAATCAATATGTTCAGCACAAGTTTTTAAAATATGGAATAGAAAAGGTCTTCATTGTTCTTTACAAAGCAGCACACACATCAGAAGCACATACAAAGCAGCACACACATCAGAAGCCTGAACTCCAAAACCCCAGTCATCTACTGCCTGGATGAACCTCGAATTTAGGGTTACCTATGGGCGTTGCATCCAATATACTGCCCTTACTAGCATGCCACTATGTACCATGTTAGCCTGGAATCACTGCATGGTCAGGTCTTTGCCAGCCCTGTTAAAAAAGAAAGTATTCTTTCCTAATGTTCTATAGGAGTACATTGCTACCTCAATATTTTAATTTGTTTCTATTTTATTATTTGCTTAGAAATCTTTTAGGAATGTGCTGTTTAGCAAGATATCATGTTTGTTTTGATATCATGTCTTGGTTCTACCACCTCTAAACAATGAATGTTTTTCAGGACCCAAGCCTGTTGTCTATCTGCAGCATGGTCTACTGGCAGATTCCAGTAACTGGGTCACAAACCTTGACAACAGCAGCCTGGGCTTCATTCTTGCTGATGCTGGTTTTGACGTATGGATGGGCAACAGTAGGGGAAATACCTGGTCTCGGAAACATAAGACTCTTTCAGTTTCTCAGGATGAATTCTGGGCTTTCAGGTATTTTTTAAATTGGTTATGATATGGGTGCATTCCCTTCATTCCCTTAGAGCAAACACACGGGATTTCAGCAGAAGAGGTAGACAGATGGGTGACAGAAATTGTAGGAGGGGGAAGCTGATGTCTCTTGAACAGTTTTAAACCTCGCTAGGAATTTAATGACTAACAGTAAGGTAAATTATGAGTAAGTGATTACATTAAGAATTGGATTCTGTTAGGAATTTTTAAGTTATTTTGGTGGTTCCCCTAACCTTTCTCCTTCCTCCATATACATGTGTTCCCAATGTTCACTTTGTTTCTTTCCAAAAATTCTCCTCTTCTCCTCTCTCTTACTGGCCTTACCTGTTAAACTCTGTACGATATTGAACATGTTGCTTAAACCCTCTGTATCTCAGTTTCCTCATTTGTGAAATGGGTGATAATAAACACCTACCTCATGAGGTCACTGGGGGCTTTAAGGAGAGGCTACAGGGACAGAGCCCGGCACACTGGACATGATTGGTAATAGTTGGCTTCTCTGCCTCCTGATGGCAAACACACAAATGCATGCACTCATGCATATGCCGGGGTTCAGGGCTGTGTCTTGTTACCAGGTGGTAGAAAAGGTCAGCACTGAGGGGTGGGGGTGGGAAAAAAAAGAAAGAAAAGGTGACAACCATGACCACCTCCAGGCTTGCCTCTCATTTGTAAAACTAGAGCCTCCCTAGGATGTGAAACACAAGAAGAGGGCTTCTACCAAAAAGCAAGTACAACCACATTGCTTTTGTCATACCATTTGTAATAGCAGCAAATTGGACACTACCCAGATACATGTCAGCAGTGAATGGATTAATAAAATGTGGTGTATTTACATAACTGAATGAGAATGAGAAGCCTACGACTGTATGCAATATGAATAAAGCCAGATATAGAAGAATATACTATCTTCAATTCCATGTATAGAAAAATTAAAAAATAAGTGAGACTAATTTACGGTGTGAAAATTTAGTATGACAGTTAGCTACTGAGCCTGAAGGGGCTTTTGTAGTTCTAGTAATGCTCAGTTTCCTGAACTCAGTGCTGGTTTACCCACCTGTGTTCAGACTGTTATAACCATTAAATTGCATACTTAGTATTTGTGTGCTGTTGTATTTTATATACTACTTCAATGAAAGAGTTTCTTTTTTGGATTATAGTTATGACGAGATGGCAAAATATGACCTACCTGCTTCAATTAACTTCATTCTGAATAAAACTGGCCAAGAACAAGTGTATTATGTGGGTCATTCTCAAGGCACCACAATAGGTATGTATGTAACAAGACTGAAAGTTGATATGTCTTTATTCAGTCTGCACTTGTCTTAAAGATGAAATGTTAAAATGTCCCAATGCAGTTTATTTTTAAAGGCCAATCAGAAATAATAGAGCAAGGAATCTTGGTAATATTTAGTCTTCTATGGAAATTCGTGGTATATGATTTTCTTGAAATTGAACAAATTAATGTTAGACACATCTTATGTCTTTTCCTAGTTAAGCAAGATGGGGGTGTGAGAGGGAAGAAAACAAGTTTTCTAAGTTCGGAGACTTTAAAAAACAAGAAAATGTACTGACTTTGAAAGCTAACTGAAATATAACTAACTACAGGTACCATGATAACAGGTTACACTTTATTTATCAACTGTATTTAAAAGCTATATCCATAGCCGGGCTCAGTGGCTCAGTCTGTAATCCCAGAGCTTTGGGAGGCTGAGGTGAGTGGATTGCCTGAGCTCGCGGGTTCGAGACCCGCCTGGGCAACTTGGCGAGACCTCATCTCTACAATAAATCAAAAAAATTAGCCGGGCGTGGTAGCACGCGTCTGTAGTTCCAGCTACTTGGAAGGCTGAGGTGGAAGGATCGCCGGAGCCCAGCAGGTCAAGGCTGCAGTGGCCGGGAGCAGCCACTGCACTCCAGTCTGGGTGACAGAGTGAGACTCCAACTCAAAAAAATAAAATAAAATAAAATAAAAGCTATATCCATTTCTAATTTATGTTGATTATAAAAGTCATGTGTGTTCATTGTAAAGAAAAAAAAATTTACCAAAGTTTAAAGAAAACAAAAATTGCAAGCAAGAGTTTCTCTAGTTGGGGCAAGGATCCTGTCTTATAATTTATTTAATTCTTCCTTTTAGCGCTATGTATGACTGACACCTTTGTGTTCATGTCACATGACCTCCTTAGACTACATTCCTGGGAGGCTTACTGTAGGATAGGTATGAATGCTTTCGGGGTCTCACTATAAATGGTTAAAATGCCTTGTCCGTGAGAAAATGGAGTCAGGTATTTTTCTTCATTTATATTCCTTCTTTTCTGACTTGTCTACTTGAGTCCTTTACCACACACTGCTTTCTAGACATTCTGGGGTCAGGTGGCAAGAAGTGACCTCAGAGAGGGTTAAATGACACTTTAAAACTAGGGGATTTGAATTGAGCTCCTTTGTGGACTTTGTTGGTTTGTTTGAATGGGCTGTGAAAATGTTCTTGGAGAGAGGGGTAGCAGGGATTGAAGGTGAGGGTTGGAGGGCTTAGAAATATTCAGAGTGGTGTGGCTCACACTGTTCAAGGAACAGGGAAGAATTTTTTCTGATTTTTTCCCAGTCTAGATTTCTTCCAGTGCATATCTAGGCTTAGATTTGGAATAAGCACTTAACAGATACTTGATTTACCAGTTGAATCAAATTCAGTGTTGGCGCACTCAGTTCAGGGGCCCCATTTCAAGTGTTTTGCCTCGTGCAGGCAGTGTCGCTTGCGTGTCTCTCAGGCCGCTGCTAGAGGGCGTCACCAGCAGGAAGGACATCCCAGAAGATGGCATTCCTGTGATCTTCTTTTTATTCTCACAGGTTTTATAGCATTTTCACAGATCCCTGAGCTGGCTAAAAGGATTAAAATGTTTTTTGCCCTGGCTCCTGTGGCCTCGATCGAGTTCTGTACCAGTCCTCTAGCCACATTAGGACGATTTCCAGATCTTCTCATTAAGGTACTTGGATCCTCCCCCTCCCTCACCCCTCCCCACAAATTTCCTCCTAGGATCTGAAGAATCGGCCCTTGGAGGGAGAGTTTGTGCTTTCTTCCTCTGCATTTTGCTATCCACGGAGCAGTGGGGTTTTCTTTCTCCCTTCACTCAAAGGGTGTCAGGGGAGTCTGTCATTCACTGTACACTGGGGCCCCGTGTACTTGGGTTAATGCAGCTCTGCCCACCACACAAAGAGCACAAGAAAGACTTTGGGAAAATAATGTGAACATTCATGGCATTGCCCTTATTTCTCTAGGTGAACCAGTGCGCAGGACGAGGCAGAGGGGATGGGAGACAAGAAATGTGCCGTTCCCACATGCCCAACCCTAGCCACATTGAGGGTGATCTAAAGACACTGTCAATATTATGTTTTATAATATGGCTCCAAAACACAAGCCAGTAACTTCATTGGGGTTCAGCCCTAAAGCTATGTGACCCCAGCTTCTGTTCAAGGAGATAGCTTTCATGAGTTTTAAGCCAGCTGAGACCAGATGCATGCATTATATATTTACATATAATACATTTACATGCATACACAAACACATATACACACACATATGAAACCCCATACAGAAATGTATACAGGTATAATGTATCTCATGGACTGTTTAAAAGACTTTCACAAGAAGTATGGGTTATACTCTGATCTCAAAGTCTGATTCTCACATAATATGGATTTACTGCATCAATACTAGAACATGCAGATAAGCTATAGCCCCCTCTGGCCAAGTTTATTTTTACTGCCTTGGGTAGATGGAAGCATCAGTTTCCATTTTAAACAGTTCCGAGATTACAAATAAAGCACTCCTCAACTACCAAGCCTTCTCCTAGTGCCTTTCTTAGAATTAAGCACAGTGATCAGTTTGGGGTCTTTTCCTATAGACCTTGTGTGTCAATTTATATACATATAGATGTACCATGAGAAATATATTGTGTTTTAATGTAGATGGTATACAACTATATATATTGTTCTACAGATTACATTTTTCACTCTCGGAGAGCTATCAAGTTAATATGTCAAACTCTAGTTTAATCAAATTCTTAACTGCGGCACAGTGAGTTTTTGATTATAAAGAACTCCTATTTATTTAGCCAGACTCCTATGGCAGGCATTCAGGTTGTTGCCAGTTTACTGTTGATGCGTTTTTTCACCCCTTTGGGGTATTATATTCATGAACTGGATATGAAGAAATAAAGGAGTGTGTGTTTTTAATGTAATGCTTGAAGATTACAGTTTAGTAGTTTTGTTTTTGAGTCAGAGTCTTACTCTGTCGCCCAGGCTAAAGTGCAATGGTACGCTCATGGTCACCCCAGCATCGACCTACTAGGCTCAGATGATCCTTCTGCCTCAGCCTTCCAAGTAGCCGGAACTATAGGAGCCTGCTACCATGCCTGGATAATTTTTTGACTTATTGTAGAGATGAGGTCTCGCCAAGCTGCCCAGGCTGTTCTCGAACCCATGGGCTCTGGCAATCCCCTCACCTTGACCTCTCAAAGTGCTGGGATTACAGGGTTAAGCCACCTCACCTGGACAAATTTAGTAGTTTTGTAAAAACACAAACCCTTGCTCCCCTTCTCTACCCTCTACTCCACTTGGAGACTGTGTTTGTAAAATCTGGGCTAGTGATCTGTGTTTTTAGAAAACACTCTGTGGTTTCTGATGTCAGCTTAGCAGTGTGGCATTTGGGGACCACTGCTCCAGACATTGGTACTTTATAGTATACTGGTAGAGAAAAATACGATTGAATGAGTATTTGTAAAACCTTTGAATTAGCTGCTCTGAAAAATATATGTTGCTTCTGTGAAGGTGGAGTATCCCTTGTAATCTTTTGTCAAAACACAAACCTATAAACTATGATAATGTCAAAGTAGATATGAACAGGCCTATAAATGTAGGTACATTTTTCTTTAACTGTATGTACTGTCCTACATTGATATAATTTTCTGTAGAGTTTGCTGCAGTAATGTTTGGGTAGTAGTTTTGAAATATAGGTCAGCTTCACCTTCTTAAAGGGAAAGCTTGTAGCTTGGTTTATTGTGATTTAGGTCGATGGTATATCATCCTGTTAACTTGTTTTTAGTAGAGAACTTAGAAAAGATGTGCAGTTGTCACATGAGACCAGTATATAGACTGACAGCCAGGAGTTTTAAACATGATGTCTTCTCATGTTACAGGACCTTTCTTTACATGTGGCATTTACTAACTGGTTCTTCCCAGCTAGTGTGGTTAGTCCAGAGAAGAGGAACATTCAAAGAGACCTGGTATTGGTCTTTAGATACTGGTCACCACTGTTAACTAAACCACTCTGCTGTTATAGCATGAAATCAGTCAGAGACAATATGTAAAGAGATGAGTGCATGGTATTCCAGTAAAACTTTATTTATAAAACAAACAGATCTGGGGCAGGGGAGATGGGAGTTGTTATTTAATGGGTACAGAGTTTTAGTTTAGGAAGATGAATAAGTTCTGAAGATAGTGGTGATAGTTACACAACAATGTGAATGCACTTAATGCCACTGAAGTGAACACCTAAAAATGATTAAAATGATAAATTTTATGTTATGTATGCTCTACAATAACAACAACAAAGCCAACAACAGGCTGGATTTGGTCCACTGTCCAGTAGAATCAATTTAGATGTATGCACCCCTAGCAGACACTGCTGATCAATCATGCCCCGGCTGTTCTCAGAAGGTACCACCAACCTGTCACAGTGAGGTGAAACGTATTTGGGGATGGCTGGGATGGGTGATATTTAAGGTCCTTTAGCATTCTAGAAGTCCACTGAAAACTTATTTGTTTTTCTGCCTTCTCTTCATTTTGAGAATTTGAGTATATACCAGTCATGTGTGATTTTGCCTTAGTAAACTTACTGTGTAAATGTCCCAGTTCGAATGTCCACTGGCCACCTTTTCTCTCCAGAGGCCATGCGTGGAGACACGTGGGACGTGTCTCTGCTACTGAGGTGGGTCTTGGAAGCCTGTGCACCAGAATGAGATGCTGAGATTTTTTTGGGTTTCTTTTTATTTTGTAGGATTTATTTGGGGACAAAGAATTTCTCCCCCAGAGTGCATTTCTGAAGTGGCTGGCTACCCACATCTGCACGCATGTGATTCTGAAGGAGCTTTGTGGAAATATGTTTTTCGTTCTGTGTGGATTTAATGAGAAAAATTTAAATATGGTAAGTATGTTTATAAGACTTGATTTTATTTTATGAGAGTGTGCGTATTTCTGTTGAATGAGGTGGGAGAAGTCAGAGTGACCTCACCAGAGTCTAAAGGGGTGTTCATTTAAGAGGCACAGAATAGACTTTGGCAAATGCCTAGAATACTCTACCATCTGCTCCTCTTAGGCTGGCTGCTGGCAGCTCCCACATTGCAACTATGTTGAGTGAGGAGATCTGCCACAATTGAAGTCATAATATTTACTTTTATTCTAGGGATTTATTTCGTTAAAAAAATCACTATATGTGTGTTTACATTTGGAATGCTCATTTACATGCACATATCTATATATCTATGTATATTTTATAAAATATAAACCCTTGGCCAGCACTATGCTGGGTGTGTTTCTAAATGTATTTGTAGTTTGTAATGTTGCATTTTGAAAACAGTTTTTAAAATTCTGGAATGAAGGCTTTAAAGATTTTTTTAAGTGATATTTTTCTTTTTTCTGATCATTAAAGCAAGATGTGATTGCTCTATACAATTTTGGAAATTCAGAGAGGCCTGGAGAAGGAAATAAAAATCTGTAACCTCCATTTATACAGCCTCATGCTCACCACATTGTTGCATTTCCTTCATATGTGATGTGTGACATATGATGTATTTGATATGTGTGGTTGTACGTGTTTTTATAAGATGTACTTATAGTCAAATAATTTTTTTCTACCCTTGATCTCGTATCTTTGAGGTTACGGTTCTATAACTTTTAATGCTTTGGAGAGCAAAGTACAAAGTTTCTTATCAATGCCACCTGGATGCTTTGTTCATTTTTTTTTTTTTTTTGAGTTGGAGTCTCACTCTGTCGCCCAGACTGGAGTGCATTGGCCGCTCCTGGCCACCGCAGCCTCGACCTGCTGGGCTCCGGCGATCCTTCCACCTCAGCCTTCTGAGTAGCTGGAATTACAGGCATGTGCTACCACACCCGGCTGATTTTTTGATTTATTGTAGAGATGAGGTCTCACTGCCCAGGCGGGTCTCAAACCCACGGGCTCAGGCAATCCACTCACTTCAGCCTCCCAAAGGCATGGGATTATAGGCTGAGCCACCGAGCCCAGCTGCTTTGTTTATTCTTCATTTGAATATGTTTATTTTACAGTCTAGAGTCGATGTGTATACAACACATTCTCCTGCTGGAACTTCTGTGCAAAACATGCTACATTGGAGCCAGGTAAGCATTCGGGAGTGCAACTGGGTTCGTGCAAAGTCAGTGATGGAAAGATTTATGAAGCACCTCTCTGCAAACTCTTCTCAGATCGAAAGATGATCTGCTTACAAATCTGATCTAGTTGTCTTCCCTAGAGTCCTGGGTTTTTGTCATCATGCTTGTATTGGTTTTATTATTCTCTGTGGGGCATACTACATTATCCAGGGGTTCACCGAACAACTATTGAGGCTGAACTTTTTCTTTTCCCTCCTCTTTGAGCCTCAGATTTTATAGTCCCTCCTTCCCCCCCTCTCTTTCTTTTTTCCCCTCTTCCCTTTCCTCCTCTCCATCTGTTTTTCATTGAGCCTTAGATTTATTTTATTTCTATGTTGCTTCATAAAGCATTATTTTAGAGCAACTTTGGAGACAGAAACTTCTATTTTGGCATTGACCTTGAATACAGTATGCTTAAAACATCAGTGGATAAGTCAGAGTTAAACCAATCATGGACATGAATGAGACCCACATCTCTTAAAATACACTTCTGATCCTTTTATCATATAAATAATGCATGTGCATTCTAGAGAATTTACAAATCACGTAGAGGCAAAAAATTAAACAATCTCTTAAAATGAAAATAAAATCATTCTATAACCCCTACACGAGAGATAGGAAATATAGATATATTGATATGATATAAATGTAGATATGTAAATGTAGAAATTGACTGTCTTTACATTTGATTCTGTCCCTCTTGCTGTATATCATTTCCAAAGAAGCTGTTACAGATTTAGAAAGAAATAGTAGATGTAGAAATGAATTATTTAATTTTCTTCTACTTACTAATTCACAACTTGCTTTTCTTTTCCTATCTAACAATGCCAGAGACTTATTTCTACCTCAGGACACATTTTTGCACCTTTTTCCCCCCAACTAATTTTCTGTAAAATATGAAATGTCTCACTGTTTCATCTCTAAGCCCAAATCCTGTAGCTGCCTCGCATTGTAATTTCCAAACACTGGGCAGTCAATGCTTGCAGCAGAATCACTGAATTGCTTTTCAAAGTACAGTTTTGAATAAAACACGGCTTGAAAGAAGTAATGGGGTTCCCTTCCTGGGGGCAGTTCCCGGGCTTCTCCGCCCCCCGTGGGGCTCCCAGCACTCCAGGCTCCTGCCTGCTCGCCCCTCTTCCCACTCATCGCTCGGTCACTAATATTAGTTCTTCTGATTGAAAATTAAAGCAATTGGCTGTGGTGATATAGAGAAGATAGCTGAGCTGCACCAGGATACTTAAGACTTTAAAATTAAATTCCGAGTTACCTTTAAAAATATATGTCAATATACTAAATACTCAACAAAGATCCAGACTGTGGGATATTTAAAAATATGTTTCCCTTGGGTCAGCACCAAAAAATATCAGTTTCTGTACAACCCATGTTGAACAGCGGATGCAAATTGCCCATGCCAAGAGCAGTAAGGTCTGGGGATTGTTGGGTCCTTCCAGGCCTTCCTGGATGGGACCCACTGGGATCATGCGTTTGAGCCTAGGCGCCTGCTCTTGTGGGCACGTAGCCCACCAAGGGTGCCCCGAGTCTGGAAACGCACCCCTTACTCCTCAGGAAGAGCTTAGGCCGGTTTCCTTTCTAGAACTTTGAGTTGGGTAGATGCGCCAAGGTTTGACTTTTTAAGTTAAATAGACCGTGAAAATTTCATCTGTCCATTATTGCATCTGGATCTGTAAAGTCAGAATATCTTGATAAGTAAAATAAAGCAGACATAATTCATTTCTAGAAAGACTATTTATACCCTGGCATTTGAAATGCTTTTTATTTAGAATAGTAATAAAAGTGGAAAAAGACAAAGATGATGGAAAACTAGACCAAGAGAATTCCTTGGACTTTTCTGGACACTTTAACCAACTTGAATTGTTGGAAACACATGGCCATCTTATTCCCACTGGTTCTCAAAGTCTCTGGATAGGCAGTTCTGATGAAGATGAGGATCAAGAAGAAAAAAAGGAAGAGTGGTACCAGTTCCAAGAAAAAAAAAATGGAAAAAGTTCCAAGTAAATTGCTTCTGCAGGCTGCTGAAAAAAATCGGCTTACTACAGTGTGGAGACTACTTTCTGAAAAGGCCGCTCAGGTGAACACCAGGGATGAGAATGTGTATACCCCTCTTCACCCAGCAGCCTACAGTGGACACTTAGACATTGTTCATGAGCTGCTTGCACAAGGGGCAGTTGTCCATGCAGTGACTGTGGATGACTGGACATCCCTGCACAGTGCTTATAAGTGGAATCATTCCAGAGTGACTTCTTTCTTTCTTCAGCACAATGCAGATATCAATGCCCCAATGAAGGGCCTCCTGACCCCCTCACACTTTGCCACTGGGAGCAGGGACAGCAAAGACACCCTAGAACTCCTGATGAACCATTATATCCAACCAGATCTGGAAAACAACTTGGAAGAAACTTCATTTGACATGGCCAGGAGGACAAGTATTTACCACTACCTCTTTGAACTTGTGGAAGGCTGTACAAATTCTTCACCTCAGTCTTAACAGTGCTAGTAATTTTCTTACCATTAGAAGTATCAGTGCCTCCTTTGTGTGAGATGTAAAATATTCCCATTATACAAAGTTGGCATGAAACATCTTACTACAGAGATTCAGTGATACTCATTATAATGTTGTTCTGATCTGAACTGCCTCACCTTGATGTCAAAATGTATTTGAAAGTTGTTTAAATATATCTTTAGTGATTTCTGTGGAGTTTGTGGTTTTTATAAGAAATAATTTTAACTTGTCTATGCTTAAAAACTTGACATAGGTTGTACAGAAACTGATATTTTTAGGGGGCTGACCCAAGAGAAACATATTTTTAAATATCCCGCAATCTGGATCTTTGTTGAGTACTTAGTATATTGACATATATTTTTACAAGATAAAATGGAATTTAATTTTAAAGTCTTAAGTATCCTGGTGCAGCACAGCTATTTTCTCTATATCACCACAGCCAATTGCTTTCATTTTCAACCAGAAGAACTAATATTAGTGACTTGAATCTTTATAAGTTAAAGAAAAAAAAACACCAAAACCCCAAAATCTTTGTCTTTTAAAACAGCTTCAGAAAAACCATTAGCTAGGTGTTCTATCCATGAAAATGGTATACTTCCTCCCCTGCTAGAATTCCCACAGTCTTGTGGCTAGTCCTGCCTCACCCTGGTCAACTTATATGATCCTTATTCTAATGGCAAATCAGTATGATGTGCATACAACTATACCTTTATTCCCAGAAATCACAACATATCTACTGTTGAAACTGGTTGTACCTGCCTAGCCCTGCTGGTTTGGGCACTACTCACATCCTTTTGTGTTTACAGGAAGTGTTGCTCTCCCAATGTCCTCATTTTATATAGAACACACAAAAAGGCAAAGTGATGAGGGGAAAGAAATTCTAAGACTGGGGGGATGATTATCATATTGCGGTTAAAACCACAATATGGCTCCAGCTTAAAAAAAAAGCTGGATAGTGACAAAAAGCATAAATACAAAATTAAAGGAAAATAAAGTACATGTTTTGAACAACAGCAGCAGCAACAACAATAAAAAAGAAGTAATGGGAGTTGCATTTCTAGGAGGACTGTTGGAACTGCTACCATCTGGTCTTTGAAAAGCAAAAGAATTCCTGCATCCCAGTTATTTGAACTGGAGAATTTGTACTTTTATTACTTTTTTCCAAACAACTTTACTGAGGTATAGATGACTTATAGTAGTTAAAGTGTGCACGTTGATGTATTTTGATGTTTGTCACAACAATCAAGATAGCAAATGTGTCATCACCCCCAAATACTTGTGGAACATAAATGGATAAATTAGGGCTAAGCCGCCCCTTTGTGACACTTTCCTCCCCACCCCTACCCCCATCCCCAAGCAGCCACTAATAGGCTTTCTGCCACTGTAGGTCAGTTCGCATTTTCTAGAGTTTTTATAAGTACAATCATACAGTATGTTTGTTTTCATCTGGCTTCTTACACTCAGCATAAGTATTTTGAGACTCATCCATGTTGTATATATTGGTTGTTTTTCCCTTTTTACTCCTAAGGATCTGTATTTTAAAACACCTGCCTGGTGGATTCTTCTGCCCAACGAGGTTTGGGAATCACGACGTCTGGGACATTCTGACGCTTTAGTTTCTTTCCTCAGTTGCCCCCAGATCTCGATCTGCCAGGAGTGCAGGCATTTGCTTCTCCCTGGGGCTCATCTCTAAGGAACTGGGGAAAGACTGAACTGAGACTCTTGGCTCATTGTAGTGACTGGAAGATTGAGTGTTCAGTGCAGTCCCTCAGTGTCATGTTTGCTGTGGCTTAGAAGAGGGGCATCTGGAATGCAAGTAGCTCATGCCATGCTGAACAGCACATGCTTAAGGAATGCCCTGAAGCCCTCAAAAATCCTCAGATTCACAAATGCTTCTGGTTCAGGTCTCTGCTTTTCTCCTCGGCCACATTTCTGTTTATAATCACTTGTTTTTTTCCTATTCCCTGTCACCAAAATTCCCCTACATTTTTGAATATGCATAGAACCTCTTACTTAATGGACTTTTCCCCAAAAGACCCTATTTCTGTCACTTCATGGACTAGAGATGTGTGAGGGGTGACTGAGCTGGACTAGAGACAGATGCTGAGCTGTGCACCAGCTTAGTGACCTCTAGGAGCCCATGTGTGGTTCACCAAGTTCCAGTGACCACCAGACCCAGCCTATCATGAACCCTTGGAATGTGGAAACCAAGGCTATATCCTAAGACTACTTGAATATTTTATATTACAGGCTTCTGTGTCTTGGGCCTCCACTGGGCATGGGGTTTACAGTCAAGCCACTGGATCGGCTGCCATCCAGGCTGCTGCTCTTGTTCCAGTCCCTACCATTGAGCAGCCGTATGGGGTTCAAGGCTACAGGCTGAGGTCCAGAGCACTGCTTTCTGGCCCAGTTGTGACCTGGCGGCTTTCGGTTCCGACAACTCTGGGATGTACCTCTTGATTATTTGCAAAGCCTGGATTTGCTGCAGAAGGCAGTCTGGGCCTTTGCCTTTCTGCCAACCATGCCACAGTTGGTTAATAAAATGGTTGCTTTGTGGATCTTTCTAGGATCTTTCCCTTGGCTCTCCCTCCTCTGGGCTGTTGGCCAGGGACTGCCACTCTCTGGTGCAGGCTGCAGGCTCCAAGAGACAGGCCTGATGAGAGGCTTCTGTGGAAGGTGGCAGGTCTGGATGCCCGTGGGCTGAGGCTCCAATTCATCAGGTGTGGTGTTTAAAGACTCCCATGGTTTGAGTTTGGGGGTGCTCTTAGAGGCCTTTTTATTCACAGTGTATTCAGAAATTTACTTTGTGTTTAGGTAATTATCACTCACTTGCTCATAATCCCAAAACCTAGTTCTTTAGTAGGCTTTTAAATTTAGTATACTGTTCTTCCTATTCTCTTTATAAACCTGATGAATTTCAGAGCTCCCCAGAGCGAAGACTCTTGTTATTATCTCTCATCTTCTCTCTAGCCCTGCTCACGACCCAGGCATTCACCTGTGTTTGAAGAAAGCTGATCTAAACATATGCTTACAGAGTTGGTCCTAACTATCTAAGATGCTAGTAAAAAGAGTCTTCTTGGGCCTATTGAAGACCTGTTGAGAATTTGAATTCTTGGGAGTGTGTACCCGGTTGCATTTCAATAAGTACCTTAGATAATTCTGATGTCCTCTATTGTTTGAAACCTCTTGCTTTTTAAAAAACAAAACAAAACATATTTTTGGTATCTCTTTAAAATACTATAAAAAAGACTTTCAGCATAATTTTTATTATACATGTAATATGTTTTATGAAATATTAGAAAATACATGAGTGAAAGAAAAATCACTTGTATGTCTAGTACCCAGCAATAACCACTATAAATATTTTGGTATAATCTTACAATTTTGTGATATAATGATTTTCATTACAAAAGTAGGGTTATACTACATGCTCCGTTTTAATAAATTTTTGTTTAATGAAGTAATCTTGTATTTGTTAGATACAGGCTAAGTTGCTGTATCAGAGACCTCAAAATACAGCCACTAAACAAATAGTTTGTTTCTTATAATACAGTTCAGAGATCAGTTGCCCAGGCTGGTGGTAGAAGGGAATGTGGCTTTGCTCCATGAGGTCATGTAGGGACCCAGTTCCCTCCATGCGGTAACTCTGCCATCCTTGGGGTGCTGTCCTTTTCTGCCTGGTTGAAGCTGGGTCACCTCCATGTCTCTTGCACCCCACAGAAAGGTAGGAGAGAGCAAGTTCAAGGCTAGTGGCTTTGCAAGGAGATAGCTCAGAAGTGAGTGGTATAGCCACAGCCTAGCTGCCCACAGGAGGATGAGGATGTGGTTTCTCTCCTGGCAGCCGTGTGCTTAGCAAAAGCTTTGGGGATTATATTACTGAAAGGGAGAAGGCAAGATTAGGCCCTTGGGGGTTAGTTAGTTTCTGCCATAATAAAAAAAAATGCCTTTCCAGGGCAGTAACTAACATTTAAAAATATTTGTAACAAAGGACAGTTTTCCATTACTTGAATTTTATTATTAATTTTTTTATGATGGCAATATTTTTGCAATTGTAAACCATCCTGGGATAAATATTCTTGTATTTTAGATATTGTAAACCATCCTGGGATGAATATTCTTGTATTTTAGCTAAATTTTCTTGTATTTTATACATTAGGAAGATATTTTCTTAGGATAATACAGTCCTGGGAGTACACTTAGTGGTGTGAGGATAGATATATCTTTAAGACTTTTGAGACACACTGTACTTTAGAAAAGTCAAACCTATTGACATTTTCATTACCAATCAAGACCTAAAAGTAATTTTTAAAAATAGTCCTTTAAAACTGTCCTAATACCATGAGTATTTCCTCCTGATCTTTATTTACATGTGGTTATCATAGAAGTATAACCTTAGTGAATATTCATTCAATTTCTTTTTTTGACTTTTCCCACATAGTATTATTTATGAAAATTATTTATCAACCGTTTTCTGTTTTTATTATATTTATGAAAATAGCATACTGACTGCATATACTGATGTAACATAATCTATTTGCATAAATATCTGTTATTAAACTTTAGTTTATTTCCAGGTTTTTGTTACTATAAATAAACTTCACATTTCTCATCTTTTTTGGGTGGGGAGAGACGGAGTCTCACTCTGTCGCCCAGGCTAGAATGCAGTAACACGTTCACGGCTACTGCAGCCTCCACCTTATGGGCTTAGGTGATCCTTCTGCCTCAGCCGTCCAAGCAGCTGGAACTACACCACACCTGGCTAATTTTTTGATTTATTGTAGAGATGAGATCTCGCCAAGTTGCCCAGGCCAGTCTTGAGCCTGTCAGCTCTTACCTTGGCCTCCCAAAGTGCTGAGATTACAGGCATGAGCCACCGCGTCCGGCCACATTTCTCATCTTTTGAGATGCCCTTTCAAGTGGATAGTTTAAAGTCCAAAGTGACTCTGAGCACTAAAGTCAAGTTTGGAATTCAGTGTGAGCTAGAGGCAGGTTTTTCCTTTGTATTCTATCTTCACTCTGGTGCTTTATGTGAGGAATGCTGGAAGACATGTGACAAAGTGATGAACTGATGTCTGCATGCAGGGGCAGAATGGTTTGTATTAATATATTGTCACTGACAATTAGAGCTGGGAAGCAGATGTGCCAACAGGTGCTGTAAATCTATATTTTGCTCTGCTTGCTAAATATGCCACAGGTATTTAACATTTGTCATTTGCAGTGGCAAAAACAGATGCTAAACATTTCTCCTGTGGCAATTTCCTGCACTATTTAATCTCATACTGTCTTTTATTATAGAAAACTGTAGAATTTTATGCAATTGCCAAAAAAACAAAACTTCACCTAAATCGAAAGCAATTTTGACAAAGAGTGTCTGAGTATTTCTTTTTACCAGGTGCCACCATGTGGCCAAAACTTAGAGTTTCCAATTCATTTGGCTTGCCAGTTTTGAGTTGAATTCTGGACACATTTAATTTGGAAATGTAGAGGAAATATGGATTTGCATTATTTCTAATTTTACAAATAAATGACTTTGTGAATACCTTCATATCATTGCTCTTTAAAATATGTATACGTTTAAGTTTCCTATGTAGTATCATTTCACCACTCTAGTGTCTCCTATTAGTTAGAATTCTGCTGGCATGCAGTAGTACAGTTTGGTGATTATATAGGCGTCAGTACTCAAAAAGTATAACTCAGTAAAATTATTAAAATGCATACACCACAACTAGACAAGTAGGATGGATAAATAGAAAATATCATGCAGTCATCCTTGGAGGATTGCTTCTGGCACGCCTCCCCACTGCCAAAACCCACAGATGCTCATTATATAAAATGGTGTTACTTTTGCATCTAACCTATGCATATCCAGCTGTATACTTGCACTTTAAATCATCTCTAGATTATTTATAATACCTAGTACAGTGCAAATGCTATGTAAATGTTTGTTTCTTTTCTTTATTTCAATAATTTTAGGGTGTGTAGATAGTTTCTGATCTGGGCTTTAAGTGTCCCACCATCCCTATCTGTGCACACTTTGTTTGTTGTTGTTGTTTATTATTATTTTGAGTACCTCCTGTACCCGGAAGGTGAGTTTTCATCCTTCTACCCATTCCCCTTTCTGAGTCTCCATATATACTTGTTAACCTGTATTTTAAAATTTGTATTCTTTTTATTGTACTGTTAACTTTTATTGTTTTTCTCCCCATAGTTTCAGTCTAAGGTTGGTTGACTCTACAGCTGCAAAACCCACAGATATGGAACCCATCAATATGGAGGAAGGATTATATATTATAGTTATATATGTATATATGTATGTGTGTGTATATTTGTGTGTGGTGTGTGTGTGTGTGTGTGTGTGTGTGTGTGTGTGTGTGTATCTCCCAAGTAAAATGGTTTCCCCTTTGAAAAAGTTTAAGATGCAAATTTCAGTGGAAAACGTCAGCGGAAAGTTTATCTAACAGGAGCGTCTGTTGATCTAGAATAATTCAAAGCCTATGTGTGTGGCTACTTTGTTGTGTCAGATGGTAGCTACTTAACAATTGTACAATGAGAAATTGGATCATGCAGTGAAAAAGAACAAAACAATGCCATTTTATTGTAAATAATAGTTTCGAAATGAGTAAATCTTTGTAATATACAAAGTTATTAGTATAACATTGATTTCTAAGAACGTGAACATCTTCAGCAAACCATGATGGTATCTCAAACTTGGGTGTCAGATAACTTTTTTCTCACATTATCTTCTTTTTAGACTTTTAAATTCCATAAACTTCAAGCCTTTGACTGGGGAAGCAGTGCCAAGAATTATTTCCATTACAACCAGGTAAAATTTTCAGTGTTTTTATTAACTAGGGCCCTGAGAGCTTCCTCAAGGCGGCCAGCCTAACCTGTCAGGATTCTGGTCTGGCTCAGGTGCTATGGGAAGTGTTTGGGAGACTTGACTAGACGTTGTTTGTTTTCTCTCAGTCCATTCTAGAACAACCCAAGTTTTGCAGTTAGTTGTGTTGTGAACTGGCTGCCTCACTTTGACCTTCCCCTGACTCTAGATGAGAACTGTCACTATCATGCGTTATTCAGAGTGGTCATGAACACAGGATTTAGAGTGAGCTGATCCTAGGTCTGTTACCTAGTAGCTGTAGGGCCTTGGCCAGATTATATAAGCCCCTTCCTCCCTGTATATATCAAATTAGCATTTTTCTGAGCACTAAATGTACTAAAGTGTGAGACACTTTGCCTATATTTTCTTATTTAGTGCTCAGAATGTGTCTATGACATAAATTTGATTATCTCTGACTTAAAAAGAAGAAACTGAGGCTAAGAGTATAGTTTTTTTTTTGTTGTTGTTGTTGTTGTTATTATTTTGAGTTGGAGTCTTACTCTGTCACCCAGGCTGGAGGGCAGTGACAAATTTACAGTCACAGTAGCCTCGACCTGCTGGGTTCAGGTGATCCTTCTGTCTCAGCCTTCCAAGTAGCTGGAACTACAGACATGTGTCACCATGCCCGGCTAGTTTTTCTTGATCTATTGTAGAGTTGAGATCTACGCCAAATTGTCCAGGCTGTTCTCGAACCCATGGGCACAGGCAATCCTTTCACTTAGCCTCCCAGAGTGCTCAGCCGAGAGAATAGTTTTATGACTATAGCCAGACATGCTTTTGTAGTCCCAGCTATACTGAAGGCTGGGGTGGGAGGATCACTTGAGCCTAGGAGTTCGAGGCTGCAATGAGCTATGATCACGGCACTGCACTCCAGTCTGGGCAACAGAGCAAGACCTTGTCTCTTTCCTTAAAAAAACAAAAGCAAATTCTGTGAGCTGTCTCTTACCCAAAGAGAATATATAGGAGGGTATGCCCCTGCCCAAACACTTGGCTCTACTGCTTTACTTCTGCTACCTAGGGAGACCAACGCCTTCCTCACCAGGGTTTAAATACTTACTACGGTGCCTAGCAAAGGTAGCAGCTCCATAGCTAGCAGTGACTATGGTTAGTTTTCTTTCATTTTCAACTAGAGTTCCTTTTTGTGCTAGTAGTGCTAACTCAAAAAGTATACTGAAAGGGATTTTCAAAGTTTAGTCTCTGCTGTCAAATTTACTAGCAGTGTTTAATGGAGATAGTGTTGTGATCTTGAAAGTTAAAACAACAAAGCTTTCTGTGGCTCCTTTTTCTTGTAGAGTTACCCTCCCGCATACAATGTGAAAGACATGCTTGTGCCCACTGCAGTCTGGAGTGGTGGTCAGGACTGGCTCGCGGACGTCACCGACATGAATATCTTACTGACTCAGATTACCAACTTGGTGTACCACAAGAACATTCCAGAGTGGGAGCATCTTGACTTTATCTGGGGCATCGATGCCCCATGGCGACTGTATAATGAAATTATTGATCTAATGAGGAAATACCAGTGAAAGCCAAACTTGAGAAATGTACCATGAAGTCAGTGATTAAGTCATATGAAAATGTGTTTGCTTAATTTCTGTAAAATACATGTTTTTCTTTCCCAGGTCTTTTGTATTTTTATATCCAAGAAAACTATGACTTTGAAGATACCCAATTCTCTATAGTTACAATTAGAAACACACTAGCTATTTTAAAATTATGACTGAATATGAAACTAGTGTCTCAACCATAGTGTTATCTCTTTAAGTCTTAAAAAAATATCACTAGCATGTGAAAAGGTCATTATAGCCATTCTGTTTATCCTTACAATTTAAAATATACTATCTTGACTTTTTACCCCCACAGAGGACAAATTAATATGTGTTGGAATTTTTATTTTTATTTTATTTTTTTTTTTTGAGTTGGAGTCTCACTCTGTCGCCCAGACTGGAGTGCAGTGGCCGCTCCTGGCCACCGCGGACTTGACCTGCTAGGTTCAGGCGATCCTTCCGCCTCAGCCTTCCGAGTAGCTGGAAATACAGGCGCACACTACCATGCCCAGCTAATAATTTTTTGATTTATTGTAGAGATGAGGTCTTGCCAAGTTGCCCAGGCGGGTCTCGAACCCGCGGGCTCAGGCAATCCACTCACTTCAGCCTCCCAAAGGTGCGGGATTACCGGCTGAGCTTTTTAAACCGAGTTGTTCATTGGTAAATCTGTCACGGACATAAGCTCAGTATAAAAGTACCCACTTCTCATCTCCTTGCCTTACAGGGATCTCCAGTTGAGTGGTCTTATATGTAGGGATTTAAAGTACCTTTCTTCATGTTTTCATGCAGTAAGTGCATACTCAAATCTTGTAATATCCTAGCTGTGCCAGTGGTACAGATTCCACAATGCATTTTTATCAAACCTAACTGTGACAGCTGTTATTTAGCACATGTTTAAATTGCTCAGACCAAGCAAAATAATTTTCTGGACTCTTTAAAAACAAATTGCACTGGTTTTTTTCCTTAAAACTTATTTTTAAATAGCTCGAGACTGATACACTTAACCATCTGTTTTCATGAACTCCAGATTCCATGGCAAGCCATAATTGTACTTGTCTGAGAAGAAAAGCCCTGTGGAAAGATGATGACACTATTTTTCCTGAGACTGATGTACCCTCTCAACTAGCTGCTGTGGCTCAGTGTTAGCGTCCATGTGAAGCCAGAACCCTGTGGTTTTTGCCCATGAGAAGTGTCCTAGTTCATTTTCACTGAAATGAAATGTGAACGCAAATGTTTTCAGATGAAAGCTCAGCTCAGGGACTTATTCTGTTTCTTAGTTATATATGTTCGTATTCTTAATATACTTGCTTTGCGCCGTATGTTGGGAAGCCCATTTTCATCTGCTTTTCTTGCACGATGTTTCTTTATGACACTTTCTGAGGGGAGATGTGACAATTGATGTTTTTCTGATACAGTTACTTTAGCTGCAATAACAGCACAGTATTTGGTATTGACTAATACATGCAGGCAGAATAATACTACTTTGTAACTTTTGAAGGGTCTTAAGTTTTCAATAAAACTAATTGAGCCTCACAGGCCTGAAGGATTGTGTGTGGTATGTTCTTTTCTCTTTTCTTGAATAGCTGTCCTATTCTTGCCTTTCTTTCTTGGCAGGATTATGCTTTTCTTTCTCATCTCCTCTTCCTTCATCCTCCTCTTAACCTCACTGATACTGCTTATGAATGTTTGTTCCTTTTCCATGGGGAAGAGAGAATGGTCCCCAGCCTAAGGAGGGCAGGGGGAGAGTTGGCAGACACTAGCTTTGAATGTTCTCTACTAATGTGGGGGCTGAGTGGAAACTAGGCTGTGATTAGCTCCATCTGCAGGGTGTGGCCAGCTGCAGGCAGGATCACAGATGAATTCAAGACTGTCCATCCAACTCCCTCCCCTGAACAGATGGGACAACCAAAGCCAGCAGAGATAGGTCACACAAGAGGGCCCCCAAAACAGATTTGAGGCTCAGTGTGATCTCCTACTACTTTGTGATCATGAGGGCAGAGGAATATCTTACTAATTTCTGTATAACCAGAATCTAACACAGTCTGGAATATGGTAAGTCAATAAATATGTGTGGACTAACAAAATGTCTGAAAAATAATTTTAGTTCAATGAAGCTAGATGTACAAGTAACATCTGGAAAGGCCTAAGAACCAACGCTAGGGTTCATGGAATCCATTAAAAAGGGTACAGTTGGACTACATGCAAAGGATGTGCATCTTGAGTGGCACCCTTCTTGCTGGCCCCATGTCCCTCAAAGGACCCTTCTTTCTCGTTTCTCCAAGGTAAACTGATTTAGCCAACCAGGTACAGATATCGTACCGGGTAGGACTGAAAGAAAGGGACAGGGAGTGGGTGTTTTTATTTGTTGTTTTCTACCAATAGTGGAAGAGAGCTTTTCAGAGAATGGCTTTGGTACCACAGGTGACTTGGTTACTCCAGCTTTGGCTTCTGCCATGAGAGGCTCCCAGAGATGCCCTTGAGAACTCATGGTCTGTCAAGTTCCCATATATCAGACAACAGACAGAGGAATGAATAAGGGATGCATTCTGGCATCTACCTTTTCACTTGACTGTTTTTTTCTCTTTGTCGTCCCAAAGTTTTCTTTGGGGATTTTTCTAAGGAGAAGTGGGTGGATCAGTCTAAAGGTAGGATGTTGCACAGCTGTTCTTTATACAGCTGGCAAAGGCCTCTTGCCCTGATTTTTAACTACATAGGTCCTTAGTAGCCTTATAATCCTGGCTTCATTCACATAGTTTTGTTTCATCATTGGCTGAGAGTTGGAGCTTTTGCCAAAATAAGTCCTGCTCCATTTTGATAAGGGCTGTGGCTCTGTTCTTTCCCAACAGCTTTGATACATCTTCTTTTGAGCAGAACACAAAGATCTCCACAGACCTGCAGTGTGAGGAGGACTAGTTGATATTCTGCCAACTTGAAGCTCTCTTCTTATGAGCATTAAAAGGGGAAATGAAGTCACAAATGAGAATAAAGGAAAACCAGGGCAACCCCCTCAGGTCCCCTCCTGCTCTGGGAGCTTTTCTGTCCTCTCAATAAAGCCTACTTTCTAAACAAAACAAAACAAAAGAAAAAAAACCCTTTTTTTGGTATTTTTGATCTTTTTATTTCTTTAAATTTGTTATTCATCAGGACTGATTGAAATACAAAACATAATTGAGTCCCATCATCATCATGGAAGTGACCTTAAAAGAAATCTGGTCAAATGCATATTATTACTTCCCATTTTCAACCAGTAAATAGATGACATTGATAGACAGCCACGAGTCTGTCAAGTATGCTCAAGCTGTTACATAATATAACATGCGTATTCACGGGGGAAAACTGGGAAACAACTTATGTGTCCTTGATTTTATCGTACAAGACACGCACAAAAGCACCACCCATGCCTCTGAGAATGTCGGACCATGCACCATTGAAAAAAGCTTTGCCTCCTTGGTCACCAGCAATCTTCCTCCAGCTGTCCAGTGTGCTTGTATACATGGTGTCAGTTCCTTTACAACCTGATTGCATCACCATGCCACCACAAACAGAGTCAAATGGATAGGAAGTCAACCCAGCAACAGCAGTGAGAGACTGGGTGATCATTCAGCTGATGATGGGAGTATTCTTGGGATCTGGAGGTATTCCTTTTGTAGTATCGTAGATACCAGTGAGGCAGTTCAGTAGATGATAATACCCTGCAAAGACACGTTAAAGCCTTGGCACAGGCCCTTAATCCCATCAGATTTGTAGATCTTAACCAGGGAATCCCTTTCAGCTCGGCTTTACCCACATCAGCTGCCAGACAGGTAAGGGGAAAATCAAGAGGGTACACAAGACACAAGGATGTGGCCCGATGCCAGATTCCCTGCAAAGTAGCACCCAAACTGGGTCCTCTTGTCCACACCACCCAGGAAGATCTGCTTGTATTTATCTTTTTTTTTTTTTGAGTTGGAGTCTCACTCCGTCGCCCAGGCTGGAGTGCAGTGGCACACTTATGGCTACCCTGGCGTCGACTTGCTGGTCTCCTGCGATCCTTCCACCTTTGCCTTCCATTTAGCTGGAACTACAAGTGCCCGCTACTATGCCCAGCTAATTTTTGATTTATTGTAGAGACAAGGTCTCGCCAAGTTGCCTGAGCTGGTCTGCAATCCACTTGGCCTCCCAAAGTGCTGGAATGACAGGCTGAGCCACTGAGCTCGGCTTTTATTTATCTTTGAAGGAAAAGTTGAGAGCCTGGGTGTGGAAGTATCTGATGACATTGGCCAGGTTACCACGCCAGAAGGACAGGACTCCCTGCTCCTTGGGGATATGGACCACGCAGTCTATAATGCTTTTGTGTTGCTTATCTGCAGTGATTTGCTTGCTGGCATGCTGAACCTGGCAGCTTGACAGCTTGATGGGCACTACCACAGTCTTGGTGATGGCTGTGGCCACTCCACCTGCCAGGAAGTCCTTGGCAAAGGACACAGCGGCATCTATCATGTTGAAAGGAAAAAGGAGGCAGGAGACTGAGGAGAGGACTAGACCTGGACCGGTTTTGAATCCAGGGCTCTGTCGGGGAAAAAAAAAAAAAAAAAATCACTTTTTTCCTTTGCCACAAGAGGGCGTATTTGGCTTTGCTAGCTAATCTTTCCTAGACTCGGCCTCCCCGCCCCCTCACTTTTTTTTTGTGAGGAGGCTTTCTCTAATGCCTTCCTCCAGGAAAGGTCTAGAACTTCATTGCTTCATGAGCCAGTTGACCATCGGATGAGAGGTAAGGCCAGCCATGGCTGTGGTTATTTCTATTCAAGTTATGATCAATTCTTGCCTAATGGATAACTTCTGAAAAATGTTCTCAAGAAATAGCTGTCCCCCCCAAATGTGACCTGAAAATAAAAATGTGACTAATCATTGTAAACTAAAAATAAAATACAAAGCCTCCCCAACTAACTATACCCTTCTTGACCAAGGGGACCCCAGGGAAACCTTAAAAACGGAGTTTCTGGCCATGATGGGATGGGAGATTGGACACGCCTCATTATTATGATCTAAGAGCAGTCTTTTTGGCAGTTTAGACACAACTGACCAGTGTTCATGTTAAACAAGCACTGACCTCGAGATAAGTCATATTAAAGCAATTGGCAGTTATCTTCCACCAGAAGCTGACAAACTGCCCCCACCCCCCACCACCCCCATTCCACCAACCGTTACTACAGCCTTGACTGGACAAGAGACTGATTTCAGTAACTTTCTGATAAAAAGACAACTGACCATGGACTGGTTCTGGCTGGTTTATAGAGGCTGAACACTTGAGTGCCTTTTCGTCCCTGCCTTAACTTTTGAGTATAGGGCATAGTTATAACACATTTAAATGTTAAGTCTTCACCCCAAGATGAACGTGGGTCATACATTCCATGCATTTTTCTTTTTTCTTTAGTACATGCATGTGTTAAGACCAACTTAATGAATATTCAAAGCTTCTCCTGTAACCTACTCAATAACCTCCTGTTACCTACTTGACCAACCCCTCCTTTTTTGAAGTGCCTGCCTTTCAGACTGCAGAATAACTGCCTGCCTTGTGGGTTGTAACTCTCTATAGGTAATAAGCTCTCTTTTCTAACTTTATAAATTGTGTGATTTTTGTTATTATTGGTAACATAGGTAAATGAGTGATTGAACCCTTGGGCATAGGTCAGGAGTGGTTAGGGGGTGCAAAAGGCTTTAACCCAGACCTCACACCTATTAAGAATAAAAATTTAGACTAATGACCTTATCTCCAAATGATGAAGATTATTTTGTATTTGTGGGTGTTAAAAGTGTTAGTTTGCTAAACGTAAATATCTAAAATATACTGTCATTTTAGTTCTTGTTATTCATTTTTTAACATATGGAGAGATTTTCTTTTCTTTTTTTTTAAAGCAGGATTTATTGAGAGGACAGAAAAGCCCCAGAGTGGGAGGAGACCCAAGGGGTTGCCTGTGATTTTCAAAATAGAAGTCACCCTGATCTATTGTAGCACCTGAAAGGCAACACTGAGTAGTAATTACTCTGATTTTTGTTTAAAGTCATTCATTCAAGAGTATTTTATTGTGTTGTACTAGATGTAGATTTCAGGTTTCATTCCAAATTAAGCAAAACTCTTTCTCTGCCAAATTGTCTTAGTAGTACTAAAAATAATACTTTGCATTTAACATTGTGCATTCCAGGGGTTTTAAAGCTTTCTCGTAAGGCTTTGATCTTTGCATCAACCCTTTGACAGGTAATGTGAGTATTGTTTTCTCTGCTTTATAGGCAATGGTATACCTTTGAATGGGAATGGTTTTATATGCTTTAAATGTTTTCAGAGATTGATGAGAGTTTCAGCAATATCAGTAGAAGTGCCTATTTACATGTAACATGGATGGATAAAAAAGATAAAGTGTTTAAAAGCAAATATGCATCAGTGTCTAGGTTAATAGGAGCATCAAGGGAATATCTGAGGGGAGCTGATATCCCCACATTCTTCATCTGTATCTTCTACTGGTTTTCTGCGTCTTTTGTAAAGTATGAGGGGGGACTCAAAAAAACCCTGGAATTATTTTTTGGAGGGTGGGTCCCTTATAGTGCAGGGTTCCTCCATTAGGTAAGTGTTCTAGTAACCCATTGGCATCAGTGTAACAGCTAGCGTTGTGAGAGGCTGCATTTGGCTTCAGTGTAGAAAAAAAATTTTTTTGAGATTTTTTTTCAACGTGTTTGCCAATTTCATGATGGGTGATTTGCACGAACAGGCTGCCTACACTGCGCTGAATGTCCACCAGTTTTTAAACCCAAAACAGCATGACCCCCATGTCCCACCCTTCTTATTCACTCTGTCTCACACAAACCATAGCTACTTTTTTGTTCCTCCAGATGATAAAGGTCCTCAAGGGGGAACATTTTGCCGATGTGGAAGAGGTGAAACAAAAATGGCAGAAGCACTAAAAGTTACCAAAATTGACGAGTTCAAAAACTGTTTTGAGCAGTGGAAAAAGCATCTGGATAGGTGTAGTGCATCAAACAAAGAGTACTTTGAAGGTGACTGAAGTTTAAACATGTAAGAATAAATACATGATTAAAAAAATAAATTCTGTTTTTTGGGTGTGGGGCCTCACCTCTTACAAATGTCACCATCTCAGGAAAACTGGTCAATGAAAATCTTATTAGTCCTCCACTTTATGTCACAGGGATTGCTGAAAGAGTAGTCACACTGCACCTTGGGAGGCTGAGGTGAGTGGATTGCCTGAGCCTGCGGGTTCGAGACCCGCCTGGACAACTTGGCGAGACCTCATCTCTACAATAAATTTTAAAAATAGCTGGGCATGGTAGCGCGTGCCTGTAGTTCCAGCTACTTGGAAGGCTGAGGCGGAAGGATCGCCGGAGCCCAGCAGGTCGAGGCTGTGGTGGCCGTGAGAGGTCACTGCACTCCAGTCTGGGCGAGAGTGAGACTCCAACTCAAAAAAAAAAAAAGAGTAGTCACAATATGTTGGGTGACCAAAAATCGTATAACTTAATAGACCAAAATAAAATGGAACCCTATCAAGTATTGACTAAAATGATATCATTTCTTGAATTTGGCAAGCTTGTACCTTTAAACAATTTTTATTTGCACAAAATTAAATAGCCTGCTAGATGAATAGATCTTTTTGGAACATAAGATGTATCTTCTAGGATGTTTTCTTCTAGTGCCAAACAATTACACCTTGTACATAGTGAGTGTTCAAGAGATGTGTGGACTCAATATTCATTTTAAAAGATACTGGTTCTAAATTGAGGCTAAAAAAAAGCAAAATTGGGTTTTTTAAAAATTTTCTGAAGCGTTGCTTGATGTGTGGTTCTACTTAACCTATCAGAATGGTTTTACCCAGAAGCAGGTATTTCTGACAGATGGCATTAGGACTTTTGCCACACAATTTCCTGTTCTTCTCTATTTGATCATGACTTCCTATGTATCATTTTTATCTTGGCACAGTCTTTGTGACAGGATTGGAGGACAGGGATCTTTTCCTGTCTAATTATTAGTGGGGTCAAATCACTTTTCTGAGAGTACAATCAAGTCTGTGACTATTTAACACAGTCTCAAAGTTCTTTGGCACCAATTCACCAAGTCTTTGGATACTCCCCTTCCCCCAAAATAGAACATGTAATTGACAAAGCCTGTCACCAGTCATATAACCTCTCTTCTCAATAACGTTCATGATTTTTTCTTTCCTAAATTAGGAAAGGCTATTTGGGCATCTAGCTAACCAAAACCAGTATTCCTGGATATCAGAGATGTGTAGTGTTTGTATACCATGTAAGACTCATAAAAGTGGGGATCTCATTTTAAAAACTAAAGATTACAAACTGAGTCTCAGAGAGTCAAAAGAAGACTAGGTAGGGTTAAATAGCAAGTTACAGTCAAACTGACAGCAGAAATGGGTTGGTGTCCGTTTCAAAGCTTAGTTTCTCCACAGGAGGAGTTTGGTGTTGGGCAGGAACATTAAAGCTGCGTTTGTAAAGGAGAACACTCAAAAACCCCAGAATTCATTTATAAAAATTGTGTATTTCCTCTTACATGTTTAAACTTCAGTCACCTTTAAAGTAATCTTCATTTAATGCACTACATCTGTTAAGATGCTTTTTCCTCTGCTCAAAACAGTTTTTGAACTCGTTGATTTTGATGCATTTTAGTGCTTCTGCTGTTTGCTTTTTAATTTTTAATTTTAAAGATGTGGGGTACAATTCTGGGTTAGGTATACAGATGTTCATTGTGCAGGTGCCCTTGTTGATGAGGTGTGGGACCCCCGTCCCCAGCAGTTTCCCACTACTGCCAATCCCTTTCTTACAGTATTATGATTCAAGGTCCACTTATGAGTGAGAACATGTGACACTCAGTTCTTTGTTTCTGTGATAGATCACTCAGTATTATAGACTCTAAGTCCATTCAAGTTAATGTGAAGTTCACAATTTTGTCCTTTATGGCTGTATAACATTCCATCATGTATATGTACCATATTTTTTTTTTATCCAGTCCTCTTTCGATGGGCCGTACAGTTGGTTCCATGTTTTTGCTATTGTGAATAAAGCTGCAATAAACATGCGTGTGCAGGTAACTTTTTCATAGAGTGATTTGAGTTCCTCTGGATATGTTCCCAGTAGGGGGATTGTGGGGTGGTATGGGAGGTCGACTTTGGGATCTTTTTTTTTTTTTTTTTTTTGAGTTGGAGTCTCATTCTGTTGCCCAGACTGGAGTGCAGTGGCCGCTCCCGGTCACCACAGCCTCGACCTGCTGGGCTCCGGTGATCCTTCCGCCTCAGCCTTCCGAGTAGCCGGAATTACAGGCATGCGCTACCACGCCAGGTTATTATTTATTTATTTTTTTGATTTATTGTAGCGATGAGGTCTCGCCAAGTTGCCCAGGCGGGTCTCGAACCCGCGGGCTCAGGCAATCCACTCACCTCAGTCTCCCAAAGGGGCAGGATTACAGGCTGAGCCACCGAGCCCGGCTGACTTTTGGATCTTTTAGGAATTGCTACACTGTTTTCCACAGAGGCTGTACCAGTTTACACTCCCACCAACAGTGTAGATGTGTTTCCTATACCCCCATCCTCTCCAGCATCTTCTTGTTTTTTGAGTTATTGATGGCATCCTGACTAGAATTAGGTGGTATCTCAGTGTGGCTCTACTGTTTTTTGTTTCATCTTTTCCACATCAGCAAAATGTTTCCCTTTGAGGACTTTTTAATTGGGGAAAACAAACAAACAAAAAAGCTACCTTGGGCAAGATCAGGTGAATAGGGAGGTTGGGGCACTGGGGTCACGCTGTTTTTGGTCAAAAACTGCTGAACACTCAGCATGGCGTGGGCAGATTGTTCATGTAAATCACCCATCATGGAATGGGCAAACTCATTGAAAGAATCTCAAAAAAACAACAAAAAAAATTCACTGAAGCCGAAGGCAGCTTCTCACAACAAGGCTAGCTGGCACAATGATGTCGATGGCTTCCTAGAACACTTACCTAGTGGGGAAAACCTGTACTTGAAGGGGCCCGCCCCAACAAATATTAACACAAATTTCTGTCTTGGTCTGCTCCATGTGCAGGAACAGCAAAGAAACTGGTTGCTATTTTTCAAAGTGCCACAAGGTGACAGGGGAGAGCCTGGACAAAGCAGGCTGAAGCCTTGGCTTTTAGGTTTTGCTGTTATGTAATTAGTGTTTGGCGATTCTGTTAACAGTGATAGAGAATGGAAGCAGAAAAAACTGAATTGGTTGGGTTTAGGGGCTCAAAGAAGACGTTTCTGATAGCTAAATTCAAATTAAACAAACCTGCCAATGCCTGTCACTTAAAGCAAAAACAAAAAATCTGCAAGAGCATTCAAAGCACCCAACCATGAAAGCTGAGACCAGAAGAACAATGTGTAAGGCATTTGAGGATTGACTTAACTTTTATTGAGGATAAATTTGAGTGATATTTTGCTTATGAGCAGAATTAATTTGTATAATACTGAGAAAGTGAACTCTAGTAGTCCCTATGGAGCACTGAGGGGCCCAAGAGTGCAGGAAACAAACAAAAAACCCTTCCTCTTCCCTCTGAGATGCTGCATTAAGGCTAGGATCACGTCTGCCAGAAATCAGAGAAAAGAAAGTTCCCGGGTTGCCCTAAAAGTCAAGTGGAAACAGCAGTGGGGAAGGGGAAGATTTGGGAGGATCTTAGAGAGGGCAGGTTGTCTCATTGGAAGAAACTCACCATAAGGAGGCCGGGGCCTGTGTTGTGCCTGTTTTCTGCTACCATCTAGACACCAGAGCAGTGTTAGAAAATACACCGTTTCCCTTTTGCTTTAGGCTGTCAAGAAGCTCACAGTCGCTTCTGGACCTTTATCTCAGCAACAGCAAATATGCAAGCAGAATATAATAATATTTTAATGGCATATCAGGGTTAAAAAGAAAAAAAGGTGCTGTAGGGATAGAGGGACTGGGCATCTAAGGAATGTCAGTATTCCATCAGTGGCATTCGAGGACACACACCACTTGGGAGATGCGAAATTATGAATTGGTCTATTATGTGCATCTACAGCCTATATAGGCTATCATAAGTTGATCTATTATATAACCATATGTCTAGACATATCCTATAAACCACATATGGGTTTATATTTTTGTAGTACTTATTTTTTTCTCACAATATATGGCTTTGTATATTTTATTTATCTTTACATAATCTTATTTGATTTTAATTTCAAGTTTCCCAAGTATTCTTTTTTTTTATTTTAAAGATGTGGAGTACAATTCAGGGTTAGGTATACAAACGCTGATTATGCAGGTACCCTTGTTGATGAGGTGTGCCCCTCCCTCCCCTAGCAATTTCCCTCAACTACCAATCCCACCCCCCCCCCCGGCAGTTTCCCACTACTGCCAATCCCTTTCTTATAGTATTATGATAATTGTTCAAGTTCTGCTTATGAGTGAGAACATATGGCACTCTGTTCTTTGTTTCTGTGATAGATCACTGAGTATGATCAACTCTAAATCCAAGTATTCTTTAGGTCACGCCTGGAGTACAAATTTTAAGTAATAGGTTTCTTATTTTGTGTGTTTACTATGTATGAGGCACTATGATTTTACTGCTGTAAACCCCCAACAATAATAATGCCTACTTTGGCAGGGTGAGGGAGCCAGCTCGTTTCAGGACTGAATGAAATTATCTCAAGTAAAATATTTAGCTAATGCTTGACATCTAGTAGGTAGATGCGACACGGTTAGACTTATTTTTCCTTTCAATGCTGTCAACATTAAAGGATTATAAAATGACTACTATTATTACTTCCCTTTGTGGGGTGGGGAGATTAAAAAATGTAAGTTTAGAGATGTGAAGGGCTGGCCTAACCACAAAGACGTTAGATATTAAAGCTAGAATGGGAGAGGCCTCTGGCTTCAAAGGTTTGTGTCCAAAACTTCTATCCCCCAGGGAACCTTTGTATGGTATCCTGCCTCAGCCACTAGGTCAAATGTGAGTTTTTTTAAATGCTGGTCCCAGGGTATCCCTAGAGCTCTCCTAGGACCGACCTCCTTATACTGGGTCCGTGGCTCGAAACACCTGCTCGGTGGTCGAGTAACGCAGGGGACAGAGACGGGCTGGTAGTCGGGCTTTCTGGGCCAGGAGTGGTTTGGGGGGAACGAGGACGAGGGGCAAATGGCTCAGCGAAGCCAGCAAGGGAAGGATCAGGCAGGGCGACATCACCTGCTTGTTCAGCATCCTCCTGGAGGGTCAGGGGAACGCGCATGCCATTCTCTTGAACAAATGGATGTTGTACTGATTCAATTGCTTCCACCCCAGAGATGCAGCGGATTTTTAGCCAGATTGGCGCACGGTCTGGGTGTTAAATCCAGCAATATTCTCCCATAGCGAAACCTAGAGGTCGCCGAGCCTCCTCTTCGCTGGCTGCTTTGCCTCCGGGTTGGGTCGCTGCTCTTCGCGCCCGGACACGCAGAGAAGGCCGCGGAAGGTCGCCCACCCTCCTCCTCCACCCTCAACGCCCTACTCCCTCCAGTTCCCGCCCGGCTATCCCCCTCTTCCCCTCGCCTGGCTCTTCCCCCCCCCCCAGTACTCCTCTCCCGCCCCCCGGAGCCGGGGCAGGCTGCGGCAGCCCCAGGCAGGTCTGTGCTGCGAGCCGGGCAGGAAAGCGCCTCCGGGTAAACGCTGGAAGCAGCGGAGGTTCCCATCCGACCACCCGTCCAGTCTGATTTCCTGCGCGGACCGCCACCACGGGTGGGCGGCCGGGGACCGCGGCTCCCTCCGCCGAGGGATCTCTTGGCACTCGCTGCAGGTTAGACCTCCGCGGGGTGCGTCGACGGAAAAGACCCTAGCCACAGGCGGCGCGTGGCTTCACAAAGTGTCCAAACATGCAGTAATGCTCGCGCCTGTATGGAAACGCACGGACGCAGTTATTCCTGTGCATTTAAAAATACAAATAGTTCTGCACGGGTTGCAAGGAAGCACTTTCTGCTGGCGCTGGAGACCATCTCTAGTTTGGGAGCGGCGACCAACGACACAGGTGAATCGAGTTGTCCAGATACGCAGACACTGCACAGTGTAGATCTACCCACTGTATCGTGCGTCAGTGGCACATCAACTGAAACATCGGAATGTGATGGCACATGTGTGAAAAGCAACTAGGTGCCACTGTATACACACACACAGAAGAGCCAATCAGAGGCATCAGCGGGTGAGTTTGTTCACAGCGACTCTGCGGGCTTCTTCATGTAGCCAAGCTCCGCCCTGCCGGGAACCCGAGTGGGAAGCGGCCGCCCTCCCTCGGGGCGGGGCGGCAGGACCCAAGAAAAGCCGGCGGGACGCGCGCAGCCCCAGCGGCCGCCGAGCACAGCCTCGCCATGAGCTGCCGCAACTGCTCGGGGGAGCCCCAGGTCCTCTGCAGCTCGGGCCAGCTGTTCCTGCAGCCCCTCTGGGACAGCCTACGGACGCGGGAGGCCCTCCTCCTGTCGCCCTTCTTCCCGGTGCTCTTCTCCATCACCACCTACGTGGGCTTCTGCCTGCCCTTCGTGCTGCTGGACGTCCTGGGCCCGCGGGTGCCCGCGCTGCGGCGCTACAAGATCCACCCCGACTTCTCGCCGTCGGCGCGGCAGCTGCTGCCCTGCCTGGGGCAGACGCTCTACCAGCACGTGGCCTTCGTGCTCCCGGTGACGCTGCTGCACTGCGCCTGCAGCCCGGCGCAGCTGCCCCGCGAGGCCCCCGAGCTGCCGCAGCTGGTGCACCACCTCGTGGCCTGCCTGCTGCTCTTCGACGCCGAGTTCTTCGCGTGGCACGTGCTGCACCACCGGGTGCCCTGGCTGTACCGCACCTTCCACAAGGTGCATCACCAGAACGCGTCCTCGTTCGCGCTGGCCACGCAGTACATGAGCGTCTGGGAGCTGCTGTCCCTGGGCTTCTTCGACATGGTGAACGTCACGCTGCTCGGGTGCCACCCGCTCACCGTCCTCGCCTTCCACGTGGTCAACATCTGGCTGTCGGTGGAGGACCACTCGGGCTATGACTTCCCCTGGTCCACCCACAGGCTGGTGCCTTTCGGGTGGTACGGGGGCGTGGCGCACCACGACCTGCACCACTCGCACTTTAACTGCAACTTCGCCCCCTACTTCACACACTGGGACAAAATCCTGGGAACTCTGCGGCCCTCGCCCTCGCCCTCGCCCGCCCCCGCGTGGTGATGCGGCCGCGTGGGGGGGACCTCTGGGCCCCGGGTCTGCTGCGCCTTTTACACTTGAATCAGGAGATCTTTATTTTTTCTTTTCCTTCTAAAGCAAATAACTTATTAACTGATGAAAACTGTCACAGGTAACATCTGATGTATTTTTGCAATCTGACCGAGTTAATTTATATAATGTTTGTATATCAATGCGATCCTACTCTTGGTGTCTAATTCTAGTTCACTTTGACAGCCTTGATTCTTGGATGTAAATGAGACATTCATCGCTGGTGTATTTAAATCATCTCTAAAAGGACTTGTTTGTGGATTAAGGGATTTCCTGTGTCTGAAGGGGTCCTGGAACCTGGCTAAAAGGACATATTTTTGTGGAGAATCCTGCTTTCTGACTCTCAAAACAATCAAACATGTTGCTGCTGGACAGTAACCAAGATTATAATAATCTTTTAAAAATTTTTAAATAAAATTGTGTATTTATTTTGAGAGAATCTTATTTGCATTTAAAAAAAAAAATAAGAAGAACATGGGCCAAATATGTCCTGACTCCGGTTTCGCTGGCATTTTGACTGTTAAAAACTAAAAAGGGAAGAGGGAGCTGGAATAGCAAGGGTCCTTCTGAGCCCCCACCAGCCCTTCTAGCATGGAAAGAGAGGAGGCTCTTGGTGGGTGATTTGTGGGGAGTTGTAGGAGAAAAGGAGGCAGGGGAAGGGATATGTTTGCTTGTTTGGATCTAGAGATTTCACCATAGGAAAAAGACTGTTGTTCTGAATGTTTTCAGCTAATTTCTGCACAATAGGCAAACAATAGGATTAGTCTGTAAAGTTTTATGGTGAAATTGACACTGGGTAAACATTTCATTATTTGGGTGGAGGTATGGGGAATGGGGGAGGGCCAGATTTAGAGGAGTGCTTTGCTTTGGTAAGTCAACTACACACACTAGAACAGCTGAGAGATGCAGAGAGGGATTCTGAGTCCCCTTTTCATGAAGCTGTCTTTAGCTAGTGCAAATGACCATCAAAATATTGCCTCTGGAATTCTGGCATCTTCAATTTTCTTAATTAAGGCATACGTACAAAATGTACAGTCCTTTCTCAAAGAAACATACAGTGAAATCTGGCCCTGGAGCTCTGGTCCCTCATGTGTAAAAGAAGGTGGTGTTCTGGATGTTCTTGCAGATTGCTTGTGACAGTAGATGTCCCTATTACTGACCACTCACCCATCACCCCCGTCACCCATCATGCCCCCATCTGACTGCTGCCTAATTGTTTCAATTTTATTTTTTGGTATGTAGTTTATACAATGTAAAGTTAAAAACCAAGACAATTTAGACAAGAAAGTCATAAGGAATGGCAACTCTACATAAAATTCTTGGCTCGTTATATAAGAAACAAGTCATCCTGTTTAAAGGTGAAAAATCCATCTAAAAACCTGGTTTCACAGTCTGCAAAATGAGAATCCTGAGCAATACGGTTAGGCCCTCCAAATGTCTGGTAGAATGCAGCTAGAATGCCTGGCTGCTGAGCCACTTTTTTTACATTCCCTCAATCACATGGTTTCTTTGGCTTCTGGACTGAAGTTACCTCTTTATCTGCAGCAGGAGCAGGGTGGGACTTAAAGATGATGTTGAGGCTGGGTGTGGTGGCTCACACCTGTCATCCCAGCCCTTTGGGAGGCAGAGGCAGGAGGCTTGCTTGAGTCCAGGAGTTTGAGACCAGCCTGGGCTATATAGTGAGACCTCTTGTCTCTACAAAGAATTTAAAAATTAGCCAGATGTGGTAGCAGACACCTGTAGTCCCAGCTACTCAAAGGCTGAGGTGGAAGGATCTCCTGAGCTAGAAGATTGAGACTGGGGGAAGCTGTGATTGTGCCACTGCACACCAGCCTGGGCGACAGAGTGAGACCCCGTTTTTAACCCCCACCCCAAAAGCTGATATTGATTTATAAAAGTAAAATCCCTGAATAGAGGAAGTGAAATGTGAGGGGAGAATGCTGTCCTGAGGGTAGCATATTATCATCCTCATGTACATGGCCTGTGGAAAAAGGAGGGAAGGACACACAGGCAGGTATGGCCCATGTGGTGACCACGGCTATTAGCTGTTAGTAGCTGTGGGCCCTCAAAAGCTGCCCTGTAAATATTGGATGGTGACAATTTATCACAGCTCACCCTCAGAGAATTGTTAAGAATATGTCATGTTGCCTCTCCATATAAGGGAATTTTAGACCTGGGGCAAGTTGTGTACATGGAAAGTAATTAGATTTAGAAACGCTTTCTGAAACCAGACATCTTACCAGTTTTTAATGCCTTGGGAGGTGGAACTGAGGGAGTGGAGAGGATGAGCAATTCTTCAGTTAGTTTGAAAACGTAGTAATTATAAGTAGTTAATATCTGCATGCACTTGTACATTGTTTCACTTGCTCTTTACAACAATAGCCTTAGAGATGTAGTTATCATCATCTTCATTGTCATCTCATGTTGTGGATGGAGGATTTGTACCCACACAGGTTAAGTGCCTTCTTCTAGGTTGTACAATAGTAGGAGGGGGAGTTGGTTTTCTCAAACGTAGGTGTCACAACGTATATGACACCTCTCTTCTGATATGTTCATGATGATCTTCATAACTGCTGGAAAGATGCAAAGCCTGTAACACCAACAGATGGTCTCTCTGTTGTTCTTTCTTGGCGACTGCCTCTAAAACAGGTCCACTACTTTAACGTGCATGTCCCTGGACTCAAAACCTCTCATGGGCAGGGGAGAAAGCCTGCAGAGGTAGACAAAGGTCAGTCTAAGCAGGACCTGGGAAAGCAGGAGGCGGGTCAAGGACTGTGCTTTCTGCATCCCCCATTGAACCTGAGCTCAGAGCACAGATGCTACAGCCAGATGACCTGGGTGAGAACTTGGGTTCTGGGACTTGCTAGCAGAGTGATTTTGGACAAGTTACTTAACATCTCTATGCTTTGGCTTCCTCATCTATAAAATGTGGATAATCACCGAACCTCCTTCATGGAGTTGTAAGGGATTTTTGAGTTACTAGATACAAAATCCTAGGCAGGTCAGATTTCCTGGCCGTAATCATCTTTGCTGTGACTGATGCTTCTCCATGCAAGCACCAGGACTGCAGTTCAGGACTGTCACTTTTTGTCCACAAGCATTCTTGAGCTCTCCCGTCTTCCAAGGAACCAAATAAAGCTGCGTTCTTTAATCCTGTGTTCATCATAAGCTGCTATTCCCCTCATCCTTTCAAGGCAAAAGTTTTGAAAAGAGGCAGAAGTCTATGTTTGTCTGATTCTACTTCCATACCTCTGAATCATTCCACCCCCACTTCTTCCTGAAACTTTTGTTCCTCACTACCCAATTTCCTAATGATCAAATCCCGTTATTTTTTTCCTCTTGGTTTTCCATTTCCTTAGCATTTTTTTTTTTTGTGGAGGTATTTGTTTTTGCCAACCAGCCTCTTCTTAGAATGTGGTTCTCACTTGGCTTTGGTGAGGTTTCTCTAAACTCCTTTCTTTTCTAATTCTCCAGCTGTTCCTTGTCACTTCAACAACTCCTGTTTCACCACAACAGGGAGGCAAGCCTTAAAGGGCTTCTCTTTTATTAAAAAAATCCCTATATTGTGTGTAACAAATGTCCTGCCTACCATTTCCTAATGTACTCTGTAAATCTCCTGTTGCATTCTATTCTAGCACACCTAGCACACATACCATGCATACGTGCATGTGTACATGATATACAAATATACACTCTAGAGACACACCACATATGCATACACTATATACAAATTATATATATGTCTACACACTATTATATGTACACATGAATATATTTATATACCATATATATGCACACTATATTTGTACAACACATTATGTTCTACATATACAGTGCAAACATGCTATCTATATACATTATACATAATACCATCTATATACATTATATATACCCATATATGTACATAATGGCTATATATATGGGTATATAATGGCTATATATATTTGGGTATATATATACCCCCTTCTCTCTTTGTCTCTCCACACACACAAACATACGCACACAACTATTGTTGTCCTGTTTACCATTGGTCTCCTTTGCTCAGTTCTTGATAAATATTGGCCCAATGCTTCATGAATCTTAGAAGGGCTAGAAACACGCCTTTTGCGTGAATCATGTCTTTCTTCTTTCATCCCTTCTTGTTCTTTTCCATGCTCCATCACTATTCCATCCAGTTTCCTAACTCAGGTTGTGTCCATACCTCAAAATCTCTGTTGTAGAGAGGATAACAGTCTGCTGGGAAAGAGTCAGGCAAGCAAATGCATCAAATCTTACATGACCAGGACTGCAATGAGGGATAGTAACAGGTTGTTACAGGAACCCAAAAAGTGATGGGATGTGTAAGCTAAGTCGCAAGGGATTTGTAGGGCTTCACCAGGCAGGGCAAAGGGCATACATGGTAGAAGAAATAGCAGTTGCAAAACCAGAGAGAAATGAAAAAACTTGACATTCTTAAAATATATTAGAAAACTCAGAACACTGAACAGCAAGAGAGAAATATGTCTGACCTTCAAGGCACATGTCCAACAAGGCAGTTAGGGCCTAGAATTGGGTCCCAGCAATGAACACTTGCTGTCTTGTCTCTTGACAAGTCATTTCTTAGAACTGTTGCCTCACCCACCTATGCCACAGGGTCTTTGAGAGATCAAATATAAAATTGTTTTGAAGCAAATGCTAGGACTTGCCAAATTTGTTAATTTATAATGGATGAATTACAAGTCAACAAGTGGATGAATGTGTTGAAAACCGAACTTGGGCAATGGAGGGAGTGGGGAGAGTGTGCCACAGATTTTAAGCAAATGAGTGATATGGTCAGATCTATTTTAAGAAGGAAACTGGCAGCACAGAATAGTGACAGTGATTCCGGTTAGCAGACCATTGCAAGTTCTATCTGGATTTCAGTCCGGGCTCCAGCACTTGTTAACTTTGTGACTTAGAGCAAATTGCTTAATCTCTCCAAGCTCAACAATTTCCTCATCTGTAAAAAGGAGGTGGTAGTACTTACCTTTAGAATTGCTGTGAGGAATAAAGAAGATAACACTTAGAGAACCTGGCATGCTGCGTCACTCTGTAAATAGTAGCAAACACTGTGTACATAGTAGTTCTTTTGTTATAAGTTATTATAAAAGTGAAATATAATAAGCTTGTCCCCAAACAAGTGTAGATGGGATGGAGGGGGAGGGAGAAGGGATTCCTCTCTTCTTATAAAAGTTCTTTTTAAATTATAAAAATAATACATGCACATGGAAGAATTTCAAATACCAGAGAATAGTGTAAAATTCACATCCATTTAACTTATTCCCAGCACAGCTAAGATCAACACTAACCCTTTCATGAGTCGTAAGCCAAAAGGTCAGTCATTCAGTTTCCTTCCCTCCCTCGTTCTCCCTCCCCACCTCCTGTCTCCTTTTTTAGCTGGTATGTATGTATTTAAAGTTAAAAAAGTAAAGAAGCATCAATAGAAATTCTTTTTTTAATACACTTTTTATTTTTAATAGGTGGGGTACAATTCAGGGTTAGGTATACAAATGCTCATTATGCAGGTACCCTTTTGATGAGGTGTGTCCTCCCTCCTCCCTGCCCCCTGACAGTTTCCCACTACTGCTAATCCCTTTCTTTCTTTCCTTCTTTTTTAAAAATTTTTTTTGTTTTAAATATGTAGGGTACAATTCAAGGTTAGGTATACAAATGTTCATTATGTAGGTACCCTTGTTGATAAGGTGTGCCCTCCTTCCCCTGGCAGTTTCCCACTACTGTCAATCCCTTTCTTTCTTTTTAAAATTAAAAAAAAAATTATTTTAAATATGTGGGGTACTATTCAGGGCTAGAGATACAAATGTTCATTGTGCAGGTACCCTTGTTGATGAGGTGCGCCCCCCTCCTTCCCTGGTAGTTCCCCACTACTGCCAATCCCTTTCTTATAGTACTTACGATAGTTGTTCAAGTTCTGCTTATGAGTGAGAACAGAAATTCTTTAGGTGAAGGCCCAAGGGCATTGTCCTCTCTCAATATTTTTGCTTACCTCCTTTATATCTCCTGGTCACTACACACAACTAGAAGACAAAGCTAGATTTTCTCTCTTCCACCATTTCCACGGAAGACCTGCTTGGTGATGTCACTGCTCTCCTGTTGAGACAGCAATCCAAAGGAAGAGCAAGGACATCCTTGCTCCCCGCAGCTGGAATTTTCCCTCACTGTTCTTCCCTCTTCTGTCCCTTTAGTACCTCATTGACGCTTCTTACAGAAAGTTCACTCCCTGTCTTCTACTGAAGCAATCGCCGTTCTACCGGAGAGAAAGGCCTTTGAAAGAAGAGGCCATGTCTTGTACATCTTTGATCCCTTCAAAGATCTTACACTTGGAAAGTGCTCCGCAAATACTTCTGGAGTGTGGACCCCAGAGCTTGGAGCCTGAAGAGCCTGAGGTTGAACTGCCTGAGTATATGCTTTGGGGGAAATCTTTGAATAACTTGGAACATCAGTTTGCCCCTCTGTGAAAAGGGCGGAGGTTGGTGTAATAATAACCAGCCTTGCCTACTTCCTAAGACTGCTGTGAATATCGAGTGAGACAGAGCAGTAGCGCTGAATGGACGAATAGATGCTCTGTATGCCGAGTGGAGTGTGACAAGATGGAACTTAGGAACGTGTAAAGGGAAGAAGATGCCAGGGCTCACAGCTCCCTCCGGCCTCGCCATGATGATGCTCCAGCTTCTTCCGGGCAGCTTCTGCCTCTTGGGCTCCCTACTCCATCCCAGCCTCCTTCCTTGTATTCTTTTCCTCTGCAAGCCCGATTCGCGCTTCCCTGCTGAATCTCAGGAGAATCTGGGAGGTGGGCTTCCACCGATGCAGCGGGGGAGTAAGCCGGGGCACCTCAGAGCTACCAGAGTTGGAGGAAGCTGGCCTGCACTTTCTGTGCAACTTACAGAAAGTAGCCAGAGTAGTCAGAGGTGACGCTAGCCCAGACCCGCCAGAAGAGGGCCCTTCTCTCCTTCTGTGCCAGGGATCGGCGCTGAGTCAAGAGCGGCAGCCTGCTGGAGTAGAACTTGGTAGCAAGGCCTCTTACAGCTGGACACTAACTGGGAAAATGTCACCTCCTGCTAGGCAGTTTGAGTTCCCTGTTCGACGGAGAAACGGAAGAGCGACTCATCCTCCGCGGTGGTCTGATTTGCCTCAGATTCAGCATCGTGGGAAAGACCGCAGACGTGCTGACGCTGTCAAGTTAGGGAATTCTAGGAATGCCAAGGCTGAGACACCACTGTCCAGTTTCCCTATTTTATCAGTAAGGAAACTGGCTCAGAGATGGGAAGTGACTTTCCCTGGGCCACACAGCTGAGCTAGAACTCAAAGATCTATGCTCTTCCTGCACCTCTCTGTCCATTCTCTCCTATTCTCTGGGTCCTCAGAGGCTCTGGGTGCTGTCTCTGGCTGAATATCAAGAATGCAGTTAGGGAGCACTTACTTGGGCATTGCTGCAATTGATATTCTTTGCTGATCCTTTGCACAAATACAACGTAGACAGCTCTGCTGACTTGTAGCAACTTGAGAAACTCTGTTTCAAATTATGCTAAGATTTATCCTGCCACATCAACTGTGAAAACAAAACAAAGTGTGAACTTTTTTTGTTGTTTTTTGAGTCGGAGTCTCACTCTGTCACCCAGACTGGAGTGCAGTGGCCACTCCCGGCCACCGCAGCCTCGACTTGCAGGGCTCTGGCGATCCTTCCGCCTCAGCCTTCCAAGTAGCTGGAACTACAGGCGCGCACTACTACGTCTGGTTGATTTTTGATTTATTGCAGAGATGAGGTCTTGCCAAGTTGCCCAGGTTTTTAATAGCTTAAAATAGCATATTTATTATCTTACAGTTCTGTAGGTCAAAGGTCTGAAATGGATTTTTAAAAATTTCTAATTTTTTTTTGGTAGATATAAGGTCTTACAATGTTGCCCAGGCTGGTCTTAAATATACATACATAGTGTATGTATATTCATTATATATATAAGCTCAAGTGATCCTCTTACCTCAGCCTCACAAAGTGCTGTGATTACAGGCATGAGTCCCCGCTCCTGGCCACTGAAATGGATTTTACTGGGTTAAAAATCACAATGTCAGCAGGATTGTGTTGCTTCTGGAGGCCTTCAGGAGACTCTGTCTCTTAACCTTTTCTGCTTCTAAAGACCATCTGCATTTCTTGGTTTATGGCCTCCTTCCTCCATCTTCAAAGCTGCCAGTCATATTACTCTGAGCTCTGCTTTCATGGTCACATTTTCCCTCATCTGACCTTCCTGCTTCCCTTTTTTCCCATGTAAGGACCTTTGTGACTACATTGGCCCCATCCAGATAATTCAGGGTAATCTCTCCATTTGAAGATTTTCAATCCTATTGGCAAAATCCTTTCTGCCCTATAAGGCTACATATTCACAAGTTCAAGGGATTAAAACAAAAACATCTTTGGGGGACCGTTAATATGCCTGTGGTAGTGGCTTAAGACAACAAGTTTATTTCTCATGGTTCAGTGGGTCAGCAATTTGTGTTGGTCTCAGCTGGGCTGTTATTCTGCAGGGGCGATGCAGGAATTTTCAGTGATCTGACAAATTATCTGGGGCTGGATGGTGTAAAATGACTTTATTCATGTGTTTGGTGGTTGATGCAGGCCGTCTGTTGGATCATGTGTCTCTTGTAGACTTAACCTGGGCTTCTTCACATAGTGGCAGTTGGTGAGAGAGAGAGAAGAGAAGAGAGGAGAGGAGAGAAGAGAGGAGAGGAGGGGAGAGGAGAGGAGGGGAGAGGAGAGGAGGGGAGAGAAAGCCCAAATTGCAAGATCTCTTGATACCCAGGAAGTCACGCAGTATCACTTCTGCCATATTTTATTGGTCAAAGCAAATCACAAGTCCAGTCTAGATTCAACAGTGGGGGAAATAGCCTCTATTTTTTGACAGAAGCAGAAAGAATTTGTGGTCATTTAAAATCTTATGTAACTAACTTCATTTCCCCTTCATTTATTTTTTTAATTTTTGAGTCGGGGTCTTACTCTGTTGCCCAGGCTGGAGTGCAGTGGCATGATTGTGAAGATCATGGCTCATGGCAGCCTCAACCTCCTGGGCTCAGATGATTCTTCCACCTCATTATTCCAAGCAGCTACCTACCATGACCAGCTACAGGCACATGCCATCATGCCTGGCTTTTTAAATTTTTTTATTTTTTAGATTTTCTGTAGAAACGAAGTTTTGCTATGTTACTCAGGCTGGTCTTGAACTCCTGGACTCAAGCAATCTGCCTGTCTCGGCCTCCCAAAGTGCTGAGATTACAGGCATGTGCCACTGTGCCCAGCCTATGTCCCCTTTTATTTAAAAAAAAGTTTTTTATTTGGAGTACAAGTGGGGGTTTACTACATAAGTAGGTTGCAAGCAGGTGAAGCTTGGGCTTCTAACTGGCCCTCTTTCCCCTTGATAGTGAACCAGATGCTCGATGTGTTACCACGTGCCCCCTTCCTTCCCTCCCCTGACCATGCCCAGTGTCTGCTGACCCCACCCTTGTGCTAGTGTGTCCAGTGTTCAGGGCCTGCTTAGGAGTTATAACATGCGGTATTCATAAACTTTTGTTTTATCCCTGTGAACTCGGAAAAGCTTTGTTTAAAAAATGTCAGCCAGGCGTGGTGGCTCATGCCTATAATCCCAGGGGAGGAGAGAGGATTGCCTGAGTCCAGGGGTTCTAGACAAGGCTGGGCAACTTGATGAGACCTCGTCTCTACCATTAATAAAAAATAATTAGCTGGATGTGGTGGTGCATGCCTGCACTTCCGGCTACTTGGAAGGCTGAGGCAGAAGGATTGCTTGAGCCCAGCAGGTCGAGGCTGTGGTGGTCATGAGAGTTGCCATTGCATTCCAGCCTGGGCGACAGAGTGAGACTCCAACTCAATAAATAAATAAATAAATAAAATTAAAATGTTTAAGAAAGCATTCATTCCAAAGCACACAATGAAATACAACTCAGCAATAAACAGGAAGGGACTATTAATACATGCAACAACAGGGATAAATCTTAAAATATGCTGAGTAAAAGAAGCCAGGCAAAAAAAGAATACATACAGTATCCACTAATATAAAACCCCAGAAAGTGCAAATGAATCCATTGTGACAAAAAGTAGATCAGAAGTGGCTTGGGAGGGGGGAGGGGCAGCAAACAAGGATTACCAAGGGGTACGAGAAAACTTTTAGGGATGATGGATTTGTCTGGCTACCTTGATTGTGGAGATGGTTTCATAGGTGTATACAAATATCAATATTTATCAAATTATATGCTTTTAATATGTGTAGTTTATAGTGTGTTGATTATATTTAATGATGATGATGATACAAGAATCGAGGACATGTTCTTTTTAGCTCTGAAGTCAGTTTACTGTGAAGAAATATGCCAGAGAACTTTGTGATAACATCATACACACAGATACACACACACACATACACGTACGAGTCTATGAACCATCCTTACGCCTGACTTAGACAGTCTCTTAGGAGGAAGAAGACATGTATAAGAGCCTGCAAAACCCATACCCCTTTTTCTAAAAACCTCCCCACCCCCACGATGTCCCCATACATACACACACACACACACACACACACACACACACACACACACACACACACATAAACACAGGCTGGGCACCTGCAGCCATGTTTTACTATATGATCCCTCTATCATGGCCACAGCTTTCTGTACCATGGTTGGAAATCTGATCCACATAGGAATAATTAGACTGTCTCCTGGGAATTTAGGATGTGTAAACAAGGGGTCAAGGTGGTGATTTGGGGGCTACCATTTGTGCCATGTGAATAGTGATGCAAAGAAAGCTTATCTGTAGAACAAAAGGAGGATGAGTATATTTTCAGGGAAGAGAAAAAAGACACATATGACGGGAAAGAGAGCAAGGGAAATGAGAGTTCTGAGAACAGACTGTTGCCTTGGTTTCTAAAAGCTCTATTGGTCTACATTCCAGGACCTAAGCCTGCTATACTTCCTGCCTTTGGGTTCTGTGACTTTCCAATAAACTCCTCTTCTTGGCGGGTTAGATGCCCCTCTGATTTTTGTATCTGGAGAACATTGGTTAAAAAAATGGGGGCTCTGTGGCGTCCTTCTGACTTTAGGTTGAAGGAGGAAACCCTTTGGTGCAGACTAGTTTAGGAAGTTAGGTGGCTGTCATTTGTGGAAGGAAGCATGCAAGTCAAGGAATTATGTAAATCAAGACATTTTACTTCTTCCTTTCCAGTCTAGATGCATTTTCTCTCTCTGTGTCTCTCTCTCTCCCCCCGCCCCACCCCTTCTTCCCTTCCTTTTCTCCCTCCCTTTTGCTTTCTTGCTTTCTTGCTCTGGTTAGAAGGCTAGAACTTCCAGTAAAATATTGATTAATAGTGACAGATGAGCCGGGCTCGGTGGCTCAGCCTGTAATCCCGCGCCTTTGGGAGGCCGAGGTGAGTGGATTGCCTGAGTCCGCGGGTTTGAGACCCGCCAGGGCAACTTGGCAGACCTCATCTCTACAATAAGCCAAAAATTAGCCGGGTGTGGTAGCGCGCGCCTGTAGTTCCAGCTACTCAGAAGGCTAAGGCGGAAGGATCGCCGGAGCCCAGCAGGTCAAGACTACGGTGGCCGGGAGCGGCCACTGCACTCCAGTCTGGGCGACAGAGTGAGATTCCAACTCCAACTCCAAAAAAAAAAATAGTGACAGATGATATCCTTGCCTTATTCTAGACCTTAGACAAAAAGCATTCATTATTTCACTAAGTATGAAATTATCTCTAAATTTTTTAATGCATGTCTGTAATCAGATTGAAGAATTCCCTTTTATTTCTAGTTTTCTCAGAGTTTTAAAATAAGAAATGAATGGAATTGTAAAAATAATATTTACTTATTACTCTTGTAGTATTTGTAGGATATGTATTTGTTATCTCCCTGTATTTGATATTGGTAAATTGTGTCTTCTGTTTTTTTCCTCATTACTCTAAAAGGTTTATTGATTTTATCAATCTTCTCAAAGAACTTGTTTTTTATTTATTTTTTATATTATTTTTCTTTCATTTGCTTCTCTTCTTGTCTATGTTATTTCCCTTATTCGGTTACTTTAGGTTGAATTTAGTTTGGGGTTTTTTTTTAGGTTTTAAGGTGAAAACTGATATCATTGATTTAATATCTTCTTTTCTAATATAGGTATTTTAGTGCTACAAAATTTCTTATAAGCACTACTTTGGTTGTATCCCACAAGTTTTGTTATGTTGTGTTTTTATTTTAATAAAGTACAAAATAATTTCTAATTTCATTTTGACTTCTTTTTTTGTCCCATGGTTATATTGAATTGTGTTACTTAGTTTCCAACATTTGGGATTTTTCAGTATCTCTGTTATTGATTTCTAATTTAATTCCATTTTGGTGAGCTAACATACTTTGTGTTTGTTAAAAAATTGAGTTAAAATTCATATAACATAAAATTCATTATTTAAACGACTTTAACATGTACAACTCTGTACGTGCTAGTATATTTGCAAAGTTGTGTGACAATCACCACTATCAAATTCCAGAGGACTTTTATTACCCCCAAAGAAACCTGCACTTATTTCATTGTTCCTGCTAGCTCCTGAGAAATTCTGATCTACTTTCTCTCTCTATGGAATTTGTATTCTGTCATTTCATATAAACAAAATCTTACAATATGTGGCTTTTTTTGCTTTGCTTCTTTCAATTAGTATAATGTGTTCAAGTTTTATTCATGTTGTAGCATATGTTAAGTACCCATTTCTTTTTATTTTCAAATAATATTCCATTGTATGGATATACTATGCGTTGTCAATCCATTCATCAGTTGATGGACATTTGGGTTATTTCCACTTTTTGGCTATTATAAATAATGCTATTGTGAACATTCATGCACAAGCTTTTGTGGGAACATATGCTTTCATTTTTTGAGGAGTTACCATATGGTAACTATATGTTTAACTTTTGAGAAACTACCAAAATTTTCTAAAATGAATGCCCTCTTACATTCACATTAGAGCTCTATGAGGCTTCCAATTTCTCCACATCCTCTTCACACTTGTTATATTCATTAAAAAATTGTAGTTACCCTGGTGGGTATTAAGTAGTATCTTATTGTGGTTCTGATTTGCATTTTCTTCTTCTCTTTATGTGTTTACTGGTCATTTGTATACTTCTGGGAGAAATATCTATTGACATTCTTTGCCCTTAAAAGTCTTAAAAATCTTTTTGTTGTTGAATTTCGAGAGTTCTTTATATATTCTGAATACCAGGTCCTTATTAGATGTATGATATGAAAATATATATATATTTCCATTCTGAGGGTTGTCTTTTCATTTTCCTGACAGTGTCATTTAAGGTACAAGAGTTTTTAATTTTGATGAAGTTTATTTAGTTTTTCTTTTGTTGCTTGTGCATCATATTTAAGAAATCATTACCTAATCCAAGTTCATTACAATTTATTTCTGTAATTTTCTTTGAGTTGTATAGCTTTAGGTCTTACTTTGGGATCTATGACTGATTTTTGAGTTAATTCTTGGGTATGGTATGAGGTAGGTGTTCATTTTCATCCTTTAAAATGTGCATATCCAGTTGTTTCAGCACAATTTTATTTATTTAAATTATTATTTTTTTTAGTTGGATTCTCACTCCGTCACCCAGACTAGAGTGCAGTGGCACACTCCCGGCCACCACACCCTCGACTTGCTGGGCTCTGGTGATCCTTCTGCCTCAGCCTTCCAAGTAGCCAGAACTACAGGCACACTCTACCACATCCAGCTAATTTTTTATTTATTGTAGAGACGAGGTCTTGCCAAGTTGCCCGTGTGGATCTCGAACCTGCTGTCTCAGGCAATTCACTTGACTCGGCCTTCCAAAGCACTGGGATTACAGACTGATCCACTGAGTTGGGCCGTCCCAGCACAATTTATGGAAAAGACTGTTTTTCCCCATCGAATGGTCTTTAACCTCTTTTCAAAAGCCATTTGATCACCAGTGTGAGTTTATTTCTGGACTCTTAATTATTTTACCCTTCTTATACATTTGTACTTATCCCAGCACCACACTATTTTAAATACTATATCTTTGTCACAAATTTTGAAATTGGGAATGTCCCCTTGCTTCATTCTTCATGCTCAGGATTGTTGCAATTTTATAATTGACTTTTCTATTTCTGCAAAAGAAGCAATTGGACTTTTGCAGAAATTTTTAAAATCTGTATATCCATATGGGAGAATATTGCCATCTTAACAATATTAAAACTTTAATTTCATCAAACGGGATGTCTTTCCATTTATTATGGTTTTCTTTACCTTCTTTCAATAATGTTTTTTATTTTTCAATGCACAAATATTGCACTTCCTTGGTTAAATTTACTCCTATTTTGATGCTATTTTAAATTGAATTGTTTTCTTAATTTCATTTCTATGTTGTTCATTTGTGTATGGAAATGTAAATTATTTTTGCATATTGATCCCGCAGATTTGCCTAATTCTAATTGTCTATTACCGCTAATGATTTTATGTGGCTTATTTAGGATTTTCTTTCTTTTTTTATTATAAAGATGTGGGGTACAATTCAAGGTTAGATATACAAATGTTCATTATGCAGGAACCCTTGTTAATGTGGTGTGCCCCTCCCTCCACTGGCAGTTTCCCTCAACTGCCAATCCCATCCCCCTTCCCTGACAGTTTCCCACTACTGCCAATCCCTTTCTTATAGTATTATAATTGTTTAAATTCCGCTTATGAGAGAGAACATATGGTACTCTGTTCTTTGTTTCTGTGACAGATCACTGAGTATGAGTGACTCTAAATCCATCCAAGTTGCTGTGAAGTCCATATGTTTGTCCTTTATGGCTGTATAATACTCCATTGTGTATATGTGCCACATTTTTAAAATCCAGTCCAGCTTCAATGGGCAGCATGGTTGATTTCATGTTTTTGCTATTTTTTTTTTTTTTTTTTTGAGTTGTCACTCTGTCGCCCAGACTGGAGTGCAGTGGCCGCTCCCAGCCACCACAGCCTCGACATGCTGGGCTCTGACGATTCTTCTGCCTCAGCCTTCCAAGCAGCTGGAACTACAACCATGCTCAGCTGATTTTTGATTTATTGTAGAGATGAGGTCTCGCCAAGTTGCCCAGGCGGGTCTCAAACCCACAGGTTCAGGCACTTCATTCACCTCGGCCTCCCAAAGCACTGGGATTACAGGCTGAGCCACCGAGCCCGGCCTATGTTTTTGCTATTGTGAGCAGAACTGCAACAAACATATGTATGCAGGGATCTTTTTTGTAGAATGATTTGATTTCCTCTAGGTATATTCCCAGTAGGAGAATTGCTGGGTCATATGGAAGGCCAATTTCTAGTTCTTTCAGAAATTGCCACACTGTCTTCCAAAGAGGTTATACTAGTTTCCATTCCCACCAGCAGTGTAGAAGCCTTCCTTTTCCTCCACATCCTCGCCCCATCTGTTGTTGTTTGTTTTATTAATGATGACCATTCTTACTGGGATGAGGTGGCATCTCAATTTGGTTTTGATTTCCATTTCTCTGATGATGAATGAGGCTGAGCACTTTTTCATATGTCTGTTGTCTGCTCAGATATCTTCTTTTGAGAAGTGTCTATTAATGTCTTTTGCTCACTTTTTTTTGATTTTAATCAATATTTTTTATTATGATGTTGTGGGGTACAGTTAAGGGTTAGGTTTACAAATACGTTTCATTCAGGCACCTTGTTAAGAGGTGTTTTCCCGTCCTCAGACAGATATTTGCTACCGTTAATCCTATCTCCCTCCCCCCCATAGTTTCCCACTACTGTCAGTCATTTTCTTATAGTATTACATTGGATATTCAAGGTCCATTATATGAGTGAGAACATGTGATACTCGGATCTTTGTTTCTGTGAGAGGTCACTCAGTATTATAGACTCTAGTTCCATCCAGGTTGCTGCGAAATTCATGATTTTGTTCTTTGCTCACTTTTTAATGAGGCTGTTTTTTTCCTTTTGGCGCGTTTGAGTTCCTTGTAGATCCTAGATGTTAGGCTTCTGTCAGATATTCAGTTGGCAAATATTTTTTCCCATTCTGCGGGCTGTCTCCCTGCTTTCTTGATGGTTTCTTTTGTTTTGCAGAAGCTTGTTAGGGAAATGGAGAATAACTTGGAGCAAGTATTCCAAGAAGTAATCCAAGCAAACTTTCCCTATCTTACCAGAGATGTGACCAGCCAAGCACAAGAGATACAGAGAACCCCACAAGATATCAAATGAGAAGACCAGTCCCTAGACACATAGTAATTCACCTATACAAAGTAGGCACGAAAGAAAAACTCCTAAAGGCAGCAAGAGAGAAAGGTCAGACTACCTACTGGGGAAAACCAATCAGAATAGTAGCAGACCTATTGGCAGAAACACTACAGGCAAGAAGGAACTGGAGTCCTATATTCAAAGTCCTCAAAGGTAAACAATTTCAACTAGGGTTTTTTATATAGAAGATCATGTAATCTGTGAATAGACATATTTTTACTTTTTCCTTTTTAATCTTGATGCCTTTATTCTTTACCTAATTGCCTTGGCTAGAACTTCAAATACAACATTGAATAGAAGTGATAAGAGCAGACATCCTGTCTTGTTTCTGGTTTGGAGGAAAGCAGTAGTCTTTCACCATTAAGTGTGATGTTATCTATGGGGTTTTTATGCTCCTTGTTATGGTGAATAAGGTCCCTCTGTTCCTAATTCGCTGAGTGTTTTTATCATGAAAGCATGCTTAATTTTTGTCAAATGCTTTCTCTGAATCTATTGAGATGATCATGCAAGGTCTCCCTACCTTTTGTTCTATTGATATGATGTGTTACATTGATTGATATTGAACGATATTGGAATAAATCTCACTTTATTATGCTGTATAATCACTGCTAGATTTGAGTTCCTAGTATTTTGTTGTGGATGTTTGCATCTATGTTTATAAGAGATGTTGATTTGTAATATTCTTTTCTATATCGTCTTTGTCTGGCTTTGGTATCAAGGTGTAAATGCTGCCTTTGTAAACTGAGTTAAAAAGTGTTCCCTCATTCATTTGTGAATAATCTGAGAGGGATTGGTGTTAATTACTTTTTAAATATTTGATAGAGTTCACCAATGAAAGCTATTTGGATTTGGGCTTATTTTGTTGCTGGGAAGTTTTGGCTTTTTGATTATTGATTCTTAATCTTTACTTGTTTTTGATTACTGATTCATAATCTTTACATAATTTTTGTTAAAAGTCTATTCAGGTTTAAATTTTTCTTGAGTTAGTTTTGGTAGTCAATAGGTTTCTAGCGATATGTTAATTTCATCTAGATTATCTAATTTTTGGTTATATAACTATTCATAGTATTCTCCTGTAATCCTTTTTTATTTCTGCATGGTTGGTTGTAGTGTCTTCATTTTTACTTCTGATTGTACTTATTTGAGTCTTCTCTCTCTCTCTCTTTTTTCTTGATCAATCTAGCTCAAGGTTTTTCAATGTTGTTGATATTTTCAAAGAACCAACTTTTGGCTTCATTGATTTCCTCTATTGTTTTTCTATTCTGTATTTCATTTATCTATACTCTAATCTTTATTACTTCTTGCCTTCTACTAGCTTTCAGTTTTGTTTGCTCTTCTGTTTCTAGTTCCTGAAGGTATGAAGTTATTGACTTGAAATCTTTCATGTAAGCATCTACAGGTATGCCCTTCCCTCTGAGTACTCTTGCTGCATCTTATACATTTTGGCATGTCATGTTTTTATTTGTACTCATCTCAAATAATTTTCTAATTTCCATGTGATTTCTTCTTTGACTTATTGGTTATTTATGAACAAGTTATTTCGTTTCTACATATTTATGAGTTTTTCTGTTTTCTTTCTGTTATTCATTTCTAATTTAATTCCTTTGTGAACAGAAACTATGTAAAATTTTAATATTTTGAAATTCACTGAGGCTTGTTTTGTGGCCTAACATATGGCCTATCCTAGAGAGTATTCCATATGCTCTTAAGAAGAATGTGCATTTTAAATGTCATCTATTTTCTTGCTGATCTTCTGTCTAGTTGTTCTGTCCACAATTCAAAGAGGGGTGTTGAAGCTATTGCTAAACTGTTTCTCCCTTTAGTTCTGTCAGTTTTTGCCTCGTATATGCTGGGGCCCTGCAGTAGATGTAAATGTGATTATAATTGCTATATCTTCATGATGAATTGAAGCTTTTATCATACTATAATAGTCTTTGCCTTTTATAGCAATATTTGTCTTAATATTATTTTACCTGCTACTATTGTAGTCACTCCAACTCTCTTTAGGTTATTGTTTGCTTGGAGTATCTTTTTTAGTTTTTTTTAATATTTTCAACATATTTGAATGAAAAGTGAATTTCTAGAAGACAGAATACAGTTGAATTTTTTTTTAATTGATTCTGTCAACCCCAACCTTTTAACTGGAGCGTTTAATTCACTTACATTTAATACTTCTGCCATTTACTATTTATTTTATGTATGTTTTATTTATTTTTGGTTCCTCAATTTTTTCATTATTAAGTTCTTTTGTATTAATAGATATTTTCTAGTGTGCTATTTTAATTCCTTTTCATTTCTTTTACTATATGATTTTGAGTTGTTCTTTAGTGGTTGCTATGAGAATTATAATTAAAATTTTAATTTATAACACTGGTTTGGATTTATACCAACTTAATTTCAACAGAATTCAAAGACTTTCTTTTTATATAACTTTGTTCTTTTTTAGTGTAATTGTCACAAATTATATCTTTACAGTGTTCTTTATTTCTTTATGTAGATTTGAGTTACTATCTAGTATACTTTCATTTCAGCCTGAAGTTCTTCCTTTAGCATGTTTTGGTAGGGCAGGCTTATTAGTGACAAACTCTCACTTAGTTTATCTGGAAAAATTTTAATTTCTCCTTCATTTTGGAAGAATAGTTTTGCCAGATATATAATTCTTGACTGATGAATTTTTTTCTTCCAGTACTTTAAATATGTCATCCCACTTCTGTCCTTCAAGTCTTCTGATGAGACATTAGCTGTTAATATTATTGAGGAGTCCTTGAATATAATGAATCACTTATTTCTTGCTACTTTCAAGATACTCTCCTTTGTATTTTGAAAGTTTGACTATAATGTTTTTGATGTATCTTTAGCTTATCTCATTTGGAATTTGTTGAGTTTCTTGGATAGGTTAATGTTTTTCATCAAATTTGGGAAGTTTTGGCCTATTATTTCTTCTGTTCCTTTTTCTCTCTCCTCTCCTTCTGAATTTCATATTTATGTAGATGTTGCTATCCTTGATAGTGGCTTGTGGGTTACTTAGGGTCTGTTTGTTTTTTTTTCATTCTTTTATCTTTCTGTATCTCAGACTGGATACTATCAACTAACCTATCTTCAAGTTGGCTGATTCTGTCTTCTTGCTCCTCAAGTCTGTTCTTGAGTCCATCTAGTGCATTTTTAATTTCATTTCTTATACTCTTTAACTCTAGAATGTCTATGGGTTCCCTTTTATAATCTATACCATGTCTTCATTTATATATGTGTGTGTGTGTGTGTGTGTGTGTGTGTGTGTGTGTGTGTATTTTGTGAGACAGTGTTCTTGTGGTTCCTTGCCCATAGCTCCTTGAACATATTTAAGAGAGTTGATTTAAAAATCTTTGTCTAGTACGTCCTCAGGGACAGCTTCTATTACTTGACGTTTTCTCCTATTAATGGACCATACTTTCTGTTTCTTTGTATGTCTTGTGGTTTTGTTGAAAACTAGACATTCCGAGTATTATAATATAATAGTGTTGTAAAGCAGATTCTTACTCCTCCCTGAGTTTTGTTATTCCTGCTTTCTGTAATACTGTGTTTGTTTATGCCTTTCCTTTTTTCCACTTTTGTCACATTTTATAGCTTTTCTTTTTAAACATCCAGTCATGATTATTATAGTTTTATCAATTGCAAACCACTTAAACATCAAGAAATAATGGAAAGGTTAAATAAATTATGGTATTTTCAGATAGTACACTATTATATAGTCATTACTGAAATACTTGGAACAAAAATATTACCTCGTATTTGAAGATAAATTCTGTAGGTGTGTTTGGGAATACTTTAAACATTTAACTTGACAGTTTACAACTTTGCCTTTTCCTTCATTTTTTGCTTGCACAGAGCTTGCAGGTCAGCTAGAAGTGAAAACATTGGGCCTATTTAGGTCTTTTATGAGCATGTACACAACCCTGGACTTATGCATGGCTTCTAGATTCTCAGGGATATTTTGGAACTTTTCAAAGATCTTATTCCCCAAATAACCTTTTCTTTTCTTTCAAGATTTTCTTCTCAAGTCTTTCCTTCTAAGCTTTTGGTTAGTCAGTTGCTTGCCCAGCTGCTATCTATTGCCACAAACAGCAGTACCAGGTGAGTTCCAAGTTAGGCTAGATAAATACAAGTCTTTTGGGCTTATCCTCCAGGGAAACACCAAACTGGTATTAACAAATGACCGCAATTCTTTGCAAATAGAGTCCATTCAGTTCCTGTCAGTACTGGGACCTGTAATGGGAGTGCAGGTTGTTATTTTCAAGGCCACTGCTGAGATGATAAATGGGAGATGAATCCAGGGTAAATTAAAATAACATAAAGCTTTCTGTTCTTACTGTCAGTCAGTTTTCTTGATTAAGCATTTTCCTGATCACTGCAAGATTTTGGAGGTTCCCAGATTACCAAAAAATTTTATTTTGATAGCTTTTTTTTTTTTTTTTTGGGTTGGAGTCTCACTCTGTCGCCCAGACTGGAGTGCAGTGGCCGCTGCCGGCCACCGCAACCTCGACTTGCTGGGCTCCGGCGATCCTTCCGCCTCAACCTTCCGAGTAGCCGGAATTACAGGCGTGTGCTACCACGCCTGGCTCATTTTTTATTTATTGTAGAGATGAGGTCTCGCCAAGTTGCCCAGGCGGGTCTCGAACCCGCGGGCTCAGGCAATCCACTCACCTCAGCCTCCCAAAGGTGTGGGATTACAGGCTGAGCCACCGAGCCCGGCTTTTTAATAGTTTTTGATAGTTACTTCATTGCCTTTATGGAGGTAGTAATTTTTGGAGTTCTTTACCTTCCATTTTCAGTCATAACACCCACTTTTTATATTTTGAATAATTTTAAATTTATGAAGACTGTTTTGTGGTAAAGAATATTACCTTTCTTGGAAAAGTTCTCATGTGTACCTATATTAGCTTGGGCTGCTAAAACAAAACATCATAAACTTCCTGGTTTAAACAAGAGGCTTTTATTTCTCATAGTTTCTTTAAAGGTTTAGAAGTTCAAAATCAAGATGCTGGCTAGTTCACTTCCTGGTGAGAATCCTCTTTCTGGCTTGCAGACAGCCACCTTCTCAAGTGATGTTGAAAGGTCTCTCTTCCTCTTCTGATAAGGACACTAATTCCATCATAAGAGTCTACCCTCATGACCCTCCTCTAAACCTAATTGCCTCCCAAAGGCTCCAATCCAAATATGATCACAATGGGAGTTAGGACTTCAATATTTAGGGTTCCAAAAGTTAAATGGGGTGAGGGTGGGGCACAAACATTAGCTTATAACAAACATTTAGTTGTTAACATATTCTTTCCAAGTATATACTTGGAAATAATGTGCATTCTCTTCTTGGATGGAGTGTTCTGTAATTGTCATTCCATCAAGTTGATTGAAGTGTTATCCAAGTCTCCTATATCCTTATTTGTTTTCTTTCTACTTATTCTATCAATTATTGAAAATGGGTTGAAAATAAAAAGGGGTTTTAAAATCTTTGCTAATAACTATAAATGCACCTATTTCTTCTTTTTGTTCTATTAGTTTTTGCTTTCATGCATTCTGAACTCTGTGAGGTATATCTTTATGCATTCTGAACTCTGTGAGGTATTAGTTTTTGCTTCATGCATTCTGAACTCTGTGAGGTAGATCTTTATATGAGGTATAAATAAATTTTGGATTATAATGCACTCTTGATTTACCAAGCAACTACTGTGTGATAAAATTCTTCTTTTTTTGAGTTGAAGTCCTGCTCTGTCACCCAGGCAGTGCAGTGGCACACTATGGCTACTGTAACTTTGACCTGCTGGGTTCAAGTGATCCTTGTGCCTCAGCCTTCCAATTAGCAGAAGCTACAGGTGTAACTTTTTTTGGTGTGGCTAATGAAGCTACAGGTGTAACTTTTTTTTGTCTGGCTAATGTTTTTTTTTTTTTTTATTGTATAGACGATGTCTTGCCAAGTTTCTCAGACTGGTCTCAAACCCCTTGGCACAGGCAATCCTCTTGCCTTGGCCTCCCAAAATGCTGGGATTACAGGCATGAGCCACCATTTCCAGTGACAACATTTTTCTACCTGCTTCCTTCATTGTTAAAAGCTTACTGAAAAATTGCCATCTCATCTTTAGGGAAGAAGAAAAACTGAGGCACAAAATGGTGAAGAACCTAGCATAAAGTTTTATATAGCAGAACAAAACTTCAAACAGCCAGGTGCCAGTATACTTAATTTTAAGTAGTATGTTATTTTAGTTGTTACGGGAGGATTTGGGTTTGGAGCAAGGTCAGGGTAAGGAATATGATCAGATTGCAAACTCCCTTGAAAATTTGGCCTTTGTTGTAGTAGTTGTTGAACCAGTTCAGATCATGATATATCATGCATATTATTATTAGATGAAATCACAAAACACATTTCAGGAAAAATAGAATGTAATTTAGGTTGGTGCTATCATTTCAATTTCATATGTTTGTTTCTTTCTCAGTAGGTATATGTGGCCTTAGAGCTGATATCTCTTTTCTTATCCCTGGATTGTATAAAAGCTATCCCGGGCCAGGTGCAGAGACTCAAGCCCGTAATCCCAGCACTTTGGGAGCCGAGGCAAGAGGATTGCCTGAGCCCGTGGGTTTGAGACCAGTCTGGGCAACTTGGCGAGATCTCATCTCTACAAGAAATAAAAAAATTAGCCAGGTGTGATAGCACATGCCTGTAGTTCTGGCCACTTGGAAGACTGAGGTGGAAGGATCGCCTGAAGCCAGCAGGCTGAGGCTGCGGTGGCTGTGAGCATGCCACTGCACTTCAGCCTGGGTGATGGAGTGAGATTCCAACTCAAAAAAAAAAAAAAAGGCTAATCCATGGTGGCTGATGAGAAGAAAGACTTTGGTGAGTCCATGAAATCCATTGCTAAGAAAGCTTCAGTTGGCCAATAGAGCTTTATTCAAATGCCTCCTTCAGCACCCTTTGTTTCTTACTGAATCATTTAGAGATAGGACACTGGACTTCTAATATTAAAAAAAAAGGATTTGAGTTCTAGTTTTTTTGCTTACTAGGTTTGTGACTATGGAGAAGTGACTTAACTAATCTGCAAAATGGCTCTACTAATAGTACCTGAAAAGGTTATTTTGATCATAATATACAAAGTACTACTCAAATGAGGGACATTATTTTTATTATTTCTTTTTTCCTCGATATCAATAAAGAATGCCTTCCTCCTTTAGCATCTGCTTTTAGCCAATATTAATAAGTAATTTAATGAGTCCCTTTCATGTATCAGGTACTTTTGTCTATATCATCTCATTTAACCCTCACTTAACCCAGTAACCTAGTAGGATCTTTTTCACAATTACCCTTTTATGGAGGAAGAAATGGAGGTTCAGAGAGGTTACATGACTTACTCCATAACCACCCAGAGTGTTTATGGAAAACTAGATACATCTCTCAAAAGAAGATATACAAACGGCCAATAAGCATATGAGAAAAATGCTCAACATCGCTCATCATCAGGGAAATGCAAATTAAAATCACAATGAGATATTACCTTACACAGTCAGAATGGTCATTATTTTAAAAATCAGAAAACAATAGATGCTGTTGTGGATGTGGAGAAGAGGGAACACTTATGTACTGTTGGTGGAAGTATAAATTAGCACAACCTTTTTTTTTTTTGAGTTGTAGTCTCACCCTGTCGTCCAGACTGGAGTGCAGTGACATGCTCATGGCCACCCCAGCGTCCACCTGCTAGACTCCAGCGATCCTTCTGCTTCAGCCTTCCAAGTAGCCAGAGCTACAGGTGTGAGCTACCATGCCAAGCTGATTTTTTGATTTATTGTGGAGGTGAGGTCTTGCCAAGTTGCTGGGGCTGGTGTCGAACCTGCAGGCTCAGGCAATCCGCTCGCCTTGGCCTCTCAAAGTGCTGGGATTACAGGCTGAGCCACCGAGCCCGGTCAGCACAACCTTTTTGGAAAGTGGTACAGATACTACTCAAAGAACTAAAAGTAGATCTACCATGTGATCCAGCAATCCCACTACTAGGTATCTCCCCTAAGGAACAGAGGGCATTATATGAAAAAGATACCTGCACCCACATGTTCATTGCAGCACAATTCACAATTGCAAACATGTGGAATCAACCTAAATGCCCATCAACTGATTAATGGATAATGAAAATATGGTGTATAAACATCATGGGATACTACGCAGCCATAAAAAAAAGAATGAAATCATGTCCTTTGCAGCAATGTGGATGGTGCTGGAGATCATCATCCTCAGTGAACTGACTCAGAAACAGAAAACCAAACATCTCATGTTCTCACTCATATGTGGAAGCTGAACAGTCACAAAGATGGAAATAATAGACACTGGGGACACCAATAAAGGTCAGAGGGAGGACCTAGGGGACACAATGTTCACTATCTGGGGAACGGACCGCCTGAGACCCCATCCCCACCACTACACAAAATATCCATGTAATGAATACACACATGTATCCCCTGAATCTAAAATAATTAAAAGAAAAACAAAAGCAAAAGAAGAAATTCAGTCCATTAAGTAAGCCTCTTTCTTCCACCACCTCCCTTCTTTTCCCTTCATCAAAGGATGGGTTCCCTACCCCTGCCACGGACAGTCATGCAGGTTGCACACTGAACAGCCCTAGGGAGTCTGATGTTCACAGGCATCAGTGTGAATGGTGTCCCCTAGCGGCTTGGAACGCACAACCTGCAGACTTGTATGAAGAGGTTCTGGAGTGGGTCTTATGTTTTATTCAGAGGTAAGAAGATTTTATTTTATTTCTTATTTTAAAGATGTGGTTAGGTCCATAAATGGTCATCGTACAGATGAAGTTTGGGCCCCCCATTGGTCCTCATTTCACCCGGTTTGGATCAGGTACCCATATTAGTATTATGTCCCCACCCTCCACCTTCCTTCCCTGACAGTGTCCCACTACTCTCGAACCCTTTCTTATAGTATTAAGATAAATATCCAGGGTCCACTTAGGAGAACACATGGTACTCAGTTCTTTGTTTCTATGAAAGATCACTGAGTATGATGGACTCTAAATCCATCCAAGTAGGCAAGAAGATTTTGCTGATAATCACATTCTCAACCCAGCATTCCCCCTTTTAGTCATTCTAGGAGGTACTTTCCATGCTTTTATAAGTCTGGATAAAAGATCTGAGGGAATCCAACCACATCGCCTCTCATTATGTGGCATGACTTTCTCAACGTAGTCATAATAAAAGTAAGCTTGCATCATTTGTTCTATTCTTTGGGTATTTGCTTTCCACAAGCTTCTGCATGCCTGACACCTTCTAAAAATTGCTGTGAAAGAAATTGCCTGGTTGGACTGGGCAGGATGATGCCAAAACATAAGCAAAAAGTGAGCTGCTGTCTTGGAGTTCATCTTGGGAAATTACCTTTATGCCCTTGTAATCATTTAAGCCTTCCAAGAAATAAGCCTTTTCATGTTGTGTTTTCCAGAAATTGCAGCCTAACACTGCTCCTGTTCCTTTGGCTGGGGGTTATGTCTTTATTCAAATAGGAGAAGAAATACAAATTTGGGGTAAGTTAGAGGACACGAATAGTTTTCAATTGGGCATGTTTCCTTCTTCACCAGGCCAGCTTTCTAAAGCTTCCTAAAGACCCATAGAGGCCTTTCCTCCCAGCTAAGTTATTATAAAGTGTTTGCACTCAAGGGAGCTGGAGGCAGTGGAGACGCCAACTTTCAGTGCAACTGAGAAAGGGTCTAGAGTTTGGGTTGGACCCGGATAATGATTTCATTTAGTTACTTCAGTCATAGTTACAAAATTTGATTATATTTCCACTAAATTTATAAAAGGTTTTACAGAATGCATTTATAGTCAGAAACTTTTATATATATTACAACCTTGTAAGGTTGAATGAATGGATAATTTTTATGTCTTGCAAAAAAGGGGCCTGGAATTTGAGGGTAGGGATGTTAAACAAGATGCCTGAGTTCACAAAACAAGTAAGAGTCTGAATTTCATTTGTGCTTTCTCCTCAAGGATGCTCATAACAACCACTGTATCCAGTGGGAGGACACAGAGACATAAATATTTTGCTTTCTCTAGTCCTACACTCAAAGATTTACTACAATGACGTAGAGAACATTTGAAACCTCTCTAAATTATTACAGTGATTTTAGACTAATTAGAGTTGAGTGAATATTTCAATAGAATCAATCCATGACTGTGTAAGCGGGCTTATCCAGAAATAGCTTTTTCTATAACCCTTTATCTCGGTATCAGGTGCCAGCGTGAACAACAAATGGGAAGCACAATTGCTGTCTATTAAGAGTTGCTTTGGCTAGTGAGAACACTAGAAAACATTGGTCAGAATCAATATCTTAAAAACCCTGGAAATGAATTAATCCAAGGTCTTCAGAAACATGGGGAGCATTTATTCAAGAAAAGTGGCTGTTTTGCTGCAAATTAGTGAGCTTTGAGTCATTTTAACTGATTCTATTTCCATACTGGTTTTCCCAACTCAAGAGTGACCTTGAAATCCAACATCCCTTCAATCACACTGAAAAACATCAACCCTGAAAACACTGGAGGTAGAAGAATGAGGTCAGATATGTCTGTGTGTGTGTGTGTGTGTGTGTGTGTGTGTGTGTGGTGTGTGTGTATGTGTGTGTATACATACATACATACATGCTGGTTGAGTAACCCTTATTCAAAATTCTTTGAACTAGGAATGTTTTGGATTTCTTCTTCTTTTTTATATAAATTTTTTATTTTAAAGATGTGGGGTACAGTTCAGGGTTAGGTATACAAATGTTTATTGTGCAGGTACCCTTGTTGATGAGGTATGCCCCCCCAACCTGGCAGTTTCTCACTACTGCCAATCCCTTTCTTATAGTATTACAATAGTTGTTCAGTGGCCGCTTATTAGTGAGAACGTGTGATACTTGATTGTTTCTGTGATAGATCACTCAGTATTATAGCCTCTAAGTTCATCCAAGTTGCTGCAAAGTTCATAATTTTGTTCTTCTTTATGGCTGTGTAATATTCCATTGTGTATATGTACCACATTTTTTAAAATCCAGTCCTCTTTTGATGAATTTTGCAGCAACCCGAATGGAACTAGAGTCTATAATACTGAGTGATCTTTCACAGCAGCAAAGATCTGAGTACCACATGTTCTCACTCATAAGTGGACCTTGAACATCTATCATAATACTATAAGAAAAGGATCAACAGTGGTGGGAATCTATGGGGTGGGGACAGGGAGGGCAGGTGTGGTGGGATTAATGGTAGTCAATATCTGTCTGGGGATGGGGGGGACACCCCTTATCAATAAGGGTGCCTGAATGATGCATATTTGTGTACCTAACCCTTAACTGTACCCCACAGTTTTAAAATAAAAAATATGTTAAAAAAAGCAATTCAAGAAAGTATGAGATAAGTATGTTGTTTATGTTATATATAACCAAGCTGTCCTTCAAGTGTCAAGGGTATAGAAAAACAGGTTTAAAAATGCAATAACTCAGGGAATGCTGTGCTCATGAGCCCATTCTGAGGAATCTACAAAGGATTAACTTCATCCATTTTAAAGGGGACTTCAAAAACTTCATTAAAAGAACCGAGTTTAGCATTTAAGAGATTTAATTCTAAATCTCAGACTGAAACAAAGATAGAGACCTAGCTGAAAGAGCAACACATACCCTTATGGAAATTGGAACTGGCAACCAATTCCTGATCAGAATCCCAAGTGCCCATGCCATAAGAGATAAGATAGACAAGTGGAACCTCATCAAACTGACAAGGTTCTGCAAAGCCAAAGAAACCACTAGATTTTTGATTTTTCAAAAAATTTGAAATATTTGCAATGTACTTACCAGTTGAACATCCAGGACCCCAAAATCCATGTATCATGGAGGAGCTCAAAAATTTTGAATTTTGGAACATTTCAGATTTTGAATTATTGGATTAGGGATACTCAACCGGTACGTATTCATGCACAAACATACACACACATATGTGTATATATATTACTTTGCCCATGAGATGTTGTGTCAGTTAGAAATATTTTTGGCATGAGCACTATTCATAATAGCAAAAACACAGAACCAACCATGCTGCCCATCAAAACTTGACTGGATTAAGGAAAAAAAAAAAAAAATATATATATATACACACACACACACACAATGGAATATTATGCAGCCATAAAGAAGGAGAAACGATATGGACTTTGCAGCAACTTGGATGGATTTAGAGTCTATCATACTCAGTGATCTATCACAGAAAGAACAGAGTTCCATATGTTCTCACTCATAAGTGGGCCTTGAACCATTATCATAATACTCTAAGAAAGAGATTGGCAGTAATGGGAAACTGTCAGGGAGCAGGGAAGGGGAGACACACCTCATCCACAGGGGTACTTGCATAATGAACATTTGTATACCTAACCCTGAAGTGTATACCACATCTTTGAAGTAAAAAAAAATTTTTTTTAAGAATTGCTTTGGCAAGAATTAGCCCAAGGCCAGGCAGATATTCACACCTCAATGTAAAAGTGTGACAGAGGTATAGGTAGCTAAACTGTAAACAGCCAGCCTATTGATTGTTAGTCACCCAGATTATGATCCACAGGGACTTGGAGAGATAACAATCCTTTCAGAGAAATCTGTGCTTACACCCCCAAGTGGTCTCTACTAATTCTGTCTTAAAATGACAAGAAGCACAACAAGACCAGGGAGCACAGGCCTTTTGTGTCTAAATGTGTATGTTGATAGGAGCATATGTATTTATATATGTGACTGATTGATGACAAATAAAGAGCTTCTTCTTGTTCTCTTTCAAAATCAATTGTTGTGAACAATTGAACAAACTTGAAGCTTAGCTCTTGATGTGAAAAGGAAACGTAATTTTAGAAAATGGATTTTTTTTTTAATTCAGTGGAAGCTGGTGCTCAGTACACATTTAAGCAGAGATCAGTCTAGACCAAGATTGGAGCAGGTTAGAACGAGAGACAGAATTCAGGAAATGGGAGAATTAAAGTTTGTGGTTTTAAATGTTCCTTGTGTGGCTTGACATGGCTCCAAAAACAACTCTTTCCAAGTTAGATGTTAAGGTAGTTGTTCCCTTGAAAGTTCATATTTGTATCGCCTTCGGCTCCCTTGAGGGCAAACACCTTTACTAAAACCTAGCTGGTAGGGAAGGAATTTATGCAAGTAAGCACCAATCTGAGGCATTTTCTCTGATTTACCAGAAACTCCAAAAGAAGACAAGAAGGAAAGAGTTGAATATAGATTTGGAAACTCTTTGCTGGGATAAATATTTGAAAATGTGTTTATTCTAGGCTGATGTTTTACAGTTTTTCCTTCTTGTCTTAACTGGAATCTTATGTGGCCATGTAATAAAAATTAAGTAGAGAAAATTGGAGTTGTTATGGTTGGATGGGAGATCGTGGTACAAAGTCTACTAACTTGCCACCCACACACCTCCTTGGAACATCTGAGGCACTCAGCACTCTAAGGAACACAGTGAAAATCCAGCAGACTAGGGAATTTCTAAAATTTCTTTGTCTGGGATGTGGTAGTGGTTCTGTAGGCACTGCTAGGAGAGACCAGGAAGAAAGGATTAGACTGTAAACTCCTTGATGGAAAACCTTTTATTTCATTCATCTTTATATTGTAGATGATAAGCACAAGATCTGGCTCCTGGAGAATACTGATTAATATATGATGAATAAATGAATTCATTAAAAAAAAATCTGCATTCAAGTGACCAAAGGTGTCCAGAACCAAGGGAACAAGGGAAAGTAAGTATATTAAGGAGAGTGAATGTGGGTCTGATGTTGACTTGATGTCCTCATAATTGCCTACCTGGAAAGGACCCTCTCACTATTTGGTCCTAATGAAGAATGAATACACAACATTAATGAATGTTTCAGCTCAATGAAGTTACTCTGATACAGCACAAAGTGTAGTTTATTTTATTTATTTATTTTTGATTCGGAGTCTCACTCTGTCACCCAGGCTGGAGTGCAGTGGCACGCTCATGGCCACTACAGCCTTGACCTGCTGGGCTCAGGCGATCCATTCGCCTCCGCCTTCCAAGTAGCTGAAACTACAGGCACGTGTCATCACGCCTGGCTAAAGTCTAGTTTATACTGCACCTTAGAAGTAGGACTTCAAGAATCTGTCAAACCATCGCTTTCAACTTTTTTTCTTTTTGAGTAGGAGTTTCACTCTCTTGCTCAGGCTGGAGTGCTGTGAGCCGCACACTAACGGCCACCGCAGTCTCAACCTGCTGGGCTCAGGAGATCCTTTCACCTCAGTCTTCCAAGTAGCTGGAACTACAGGTATGCACCACCCCACCCGGCTAATTTTTGATTCATTGTAGAGATGAGGTCTTGCCAAGTTGCCCAGACTGATTTCAAACTCCTGTGCTCAAACAATCCTCTCGCCTCTGCCTCCCGAAATGCTGGGTTTACAGGTGTGAGCCATTGTGCCCAGCCTGTTTTCAAATTTTAAAATGAATATGAATCACGAGGAAAGACTACCAAAACAAACAAACAAACACACCAACAACAACACAGGGAACTACAAAAAACTCAGATTTATAGACTGCAATCTCAGAGGTTCTGATTCATCACAACTACGGTAAGAACCAAGAGTTCTTTGTAAATGGTTCATGGGCCACAGTTTCAGAAACCCTGACTACACTGGATGACTGGTGACTGCTTGTTCTTTGAGGTAACAACTGCACTTCTAGATTTTGTAAGCTCCAGGCAAACCAAAAGCCCCAGCATTAATTGCAAGGGAAGGCATAGAAACACACCTATTCTCCTAGATATTCCCATAGTGATCACTCTCACTTTTCAGGCTCCCAGTTCACACACTGTGAAAGGGCTTGCAGGGGTGGAGACCTGGGAAGATGACCTCAATTGTAGCTGTAGCCTGGATTTGCACTACTTGACACATTTCTACTCAAGTCTTGGAACAGCCTCAAAAATTATCACGTAATAGAGTTAAGTCTAAATAATGTGGTAGGAATGGCAAATCAACTCTCTAACCACATTCTTGCAGAGAAAGCCATCTTATGAGCAGAATTCTATTCAAATCTATCAGCAGGTCAGAATGGAAAAACTTTGTGATTATTATACTTTCCTAGTTCTTAAATATTATGACTGTGAAGGCATGACACTTTAAACGGTAATAATAGCTTACATTTGTATACAATAATTATTTACAAAGGGGCATTTTAACCAATTAGTCCACAAAGCAGCCTTGAGAGATAGGTAAGGCAGATTTGTCTTTGGCCTATTAAGTAATTTTTTTTTTTTTTTTTTTGAGTTGGAGTCTCACTTTGTCGCCTAGACTGGAGTGCAGTGGCCGCTCCTGGCCACCGCAGCCTCGACCTACTGGGCTCCGGCGATCCTTCCGCCTCAGCCTTCCGAATAGCCGGAATTACAGGCGCGTGCTACCATGCCCGGTTGATTTTTTGATTTATTGTAGAGATGAGGTCTCGCTGCCCAGGCGGGTCTCGAACCTGCGGGCTCAGGCAATCCACTCACCTCAGCCTCCCAAAGGCGCGGGATTACAGGCTGAGCCACCGAGCCCAGCCTATTAAGTATTTTTAAAGAAAAAGCAAAGAAATATCATTTTTAATAGTCTTTGTTCTATAATCAGTTCCAATGTCAGTAAGTTTTTTTTAATACTTTGGAAGATCGTTAATATAATCAGTAGTAGAAAAAAGCCTCTGAGGGTAGTTTTGAAAGCGAGATGCCTCCTTCAATATTCTGAGTAACAGTGTCATCATAGGAAGTATAAATTAGTCTCCTCAGGTGTCATTGAAAGGGATCAGTTACAGTATCATTGTTTTAACAAAATACTGAGTAATCAGCCAAAATATTTTTAGATTATTGCTGAAGCTTATCATCTCTGCTACCCCTCACTACTGCCAGCACTTACTCAGAAATAGCAGCAAGTGAAAAGAAGCACATAGCTTGTCCTCTCTTGGCAGACGATGGGACTGTGTGTGTGTGTGTGTGTGTGTGTGTGTGTGTGTGTGTGTCCACATGGGTGTGGGCATGATGTGTGCATGCTCTGTTGAGAATTGAATGATTCTTTTGGGAATGGCAACTAGACTGTCATCCTGCAGCTGAATATGAGTTGCTTGATATAATGCAGTTGGGAAATAGGTTGATGACTCTATGGGAACAGGAAAATGGCACGGAAGAGTCACAGGGCAAGTTCCTTCTAAATAATTCTTGGTATTTATATGAAACTTGGGTTTGACTGACACCTCTCTTTACAATTCCTATAATAAATACTCTACAGTAAATACTCTGCAATAAATACTCTTTAAAAAAATCATTGCATTAAGGAGTCACCAGAAAACCAATTCTTTTTCTCATCGAAATTTGCATTATATGTGTTTATCACTAAAATTATACATAAATAGCTATAATATTCATAGATTAAAAAAAGAGTTGTAATGGAACCTAAAAAATATACAACAAAATTTTTAAAGTGGTAATATCTGGGTGATAAAATCATAATTGCTTCATCCTATATTTTTCTTATATTTCCAATTTTTCAAAACACAAATCATGTATTATTCATATATTAAAATAAGTATGTTACTTAAAATAATATAATTCTAATAACTACTAACAATTATGAAGAACTTTTTGTGTGCCAGGCTCTATGCTTAGCATTCTGAATATGCTGTATTTTTAATGCCCTCGAGCACCCTCTGAGAGTGGAACTTGCATTGTTCACACTTAACTAGTTAAGAAACAGGTTTATCAAGGTTCAGTGACTTACCCAAGGTTTAATGTGGCAAGTATATGGCAAAGTCAAAATTTGAACTGTTGAAACATGAGAACCTATGTTTGCTCGTTTTTGCTTCAAGCATACTTTCACAAAGCCCCTGATTCTATGAGTTACTCCATGTTTCACTCTATGGGAAGGTCTTCGGACAAATACTTTGAAGACAAAACAGGACAGAGCACACACTCCCCTCCCCCAATATCTTTCCTTAGTCATTGCAATTCTTAAAATATTAACAACTCTAGTCTTTGCCTCTTTCTACACATAAGATAACTCCTGATGGGAATAATTTGTATACCTCTGTGATCTATAACCAGATGTACTCTTGCATTCAAACTTCGATGTGGTTCTGTTTTAATATAACTTCTTTATTTATTTTTTAAAATTTATTTTATTTTAAAGACGTGGGGTACAATTCAGGATTAGGTACATAAGTGGTCATCACGCAGGTGAAGTTTGGGCCTCCCTTTGGTCCCCACTTTGCCTGATTTGAGATCAAGTATCCTTATTAATGTTATGTGCCCCATCCTGGCAGTTTCTGGCTACTACCAAACCCTTTATTATAGTGTAATGATAAATGTTCAGGGTTCGCTTACGAGCAAAAACATGTGGTACCCAGTTATTTGTTTCTGTGATAAATCACTGAGTATTATAGACTCTAAATCCATCCAAGTTGCTGTGAAGTTCATAATTTTGTTCTTCTTTCTGGCTGCATGATATTCCATTGTGTATATGTACCACATTTTTAAAATCCAATCCAGTTCTGATGGACAGCATGGTTGGTTCCATGTTTTTGCTATTGTAAATGGTGGGGTAATAAACATGCATGTGCAGGTATCTTTTTTGTAGAGTGATTTAAGTTCCTTTGGGTATATTCCCAGACAGGGGATTGCTGGGTCATATGGAAGGTCAATTTCTAGTTCTTTTAGGAATTGCCACACTGGAGCTAGGTGGTATCTCAATGTGGTTTTGATTTGCATTTCTTGTATGATTAGTGAGGCTGAGCATTTTTTCCATGTGTCTGTTGGTTACTTGTATGTCTTCTTTTGGGGAGTGTCTATTCATGTCTTCTTCCTACTTTTTAATGGGGCTGTTTGTTTTTTTTCCTTTTGGCTGTTTGAGTTCTTTATAGATCCTGGATGTTAGGGCTTTGTCAGATATTATGCAGTTAACAAATATTTTTTTCTATTCTATAGGCTCTCTCCCCACTCTCTTAATAGTTTCTGTTGCTTTGCAGAAGTTTTTCAGTTTGATAAAGTCCTACTTGTCTATCTTATCTCTTATGGCATGGGCTTTTGGGGTTTTGATCAGGAATTGGCTGCCTGTTCTGACTTTCATAAGGTTGTTAATATAGCTTCCAAACAAGTTTGATGTAACTTCTGAACACATACTTAACCTTCACTACCTGTATTTAAGTTGTGAACTGAAATAATGTGTCAGAGCAGTCTGACAGAACCTCTTTGAAAGACTCCTCCTGACTGTAGTCCTTAGTCTATTGTCCCTAATAAGACTTCTGAATAAAACTAACTTCAATTCTTTAGAAGTTTGATATTTTATTTAGTTAACAGAATCCAAGATTCTATTAATAGAATCAAAACACCTCTTCAACTCTTCTTTGCTGTCAAATCCTAATACTCTCGATGGGTTCTAACCACTGAACTCTCCCTCCAACAAAGCAAACTCTTATTTCAATTATCAGGTATTTTCTTCACATCTTACCCCCTTACTTAAAAAATCTATTAATTTTTAAAGTAAACCACAAAAAACATGATTTTCAAATTCAGTCTCATTTGTCAGGACTTTAGATCACCTAGGAGATTGGTTGAAAATTAACAGATATCAAAAAATTATACTGAGTGACCTATCAGAGAAACAAAGAACTGAGTATCACATGTTCTCACTTATAAGTGGACCTTGAATAATTATTGTAATACTACAAGAAAGGGATTGGCAGTAGTGGGAAACTGCCAGGGGTTGGGAGGGGCACCCAACAAGGGTACATGCATAATGAACATTTGTATACCTAACCCTGAATTGTGGAAAACAGGTTGAAGATTTCTCAATAATTTAAACAAAATTGCCATATGACCCAGCAATTCCACTCCTAGGTATACACTCACAAAACTTAGAAATAGGTATTCAGACAAAAACTTGCAGTTCATAGCAACACTATTCACAATAACCAAGCGGTGGAGACAACCTAAATGTTAATAAACTGACAAATGGATAAATAAAAATGTGGCAAACCGGGCTCAGTGGCTCAGCCTGTAATCCCGCGCCTTTGGGAGGCTGAGGTGAGTGGACTGCCTGAGCCCGCGGGTTCGAGACCCACCTGGGCAACTTGGTGAGACCTCATCTCTACGGTTAATCAAAATTGAGCCGGGCGTGGTAGTGCGCGCCTGTAATTCCAGCTACTCGGAAGGCTGAGGCAGAAGGATCGCCAGAGCCCAGCAGGTGGTGGCTGCGGTGGCTGGGAGCGGCCACTGCACTCCGGTATGGGCGATGGAGTGAGACTCCAACTCAAAAAAAAAAAAAAAAAGTGGCATATCCATACAATGGAATATTATTGGCCATACAAAGTAATGAAGTACTGATATATGCTGCAACATGGATTAACCTTGAAAATATTATAAAATATGAAAACTGTAAAAATAAACCAGTGACAAAAGGCCACATAATATATGATTCCATTTATATGAAATGGCAAGAATAGGCAAACCTACAGAGACAGAGAATAGATTGGGGGTTGCTGAGTGCTGGAGAATGCAGGGGAAAAAGAGGGTAATGGCTGCAGTGTACAAGGTTTTTTTGAGGTAATGAAAATGTTCTAAAATTGACTATGGTATGATTGCTCATGCCTGTGAATATACTAAAATATATTGAACTGTACACTTTATTTTTATTTATTTTTTTTAATTTTAAAGATGTGGGGTGCAAGTCAGGGTTAGGTATACAAATGTTCATTATGCAGGTATCCTTGTTGATGAGGCGTGCCTCTCCCTCCCCTGGCAGTTTCCCTCAACTGCCAATCCCATTCCCACTTTCCTGGCAGTTTCCTGCTACTGCCAATCCCTTTCTTATAGTATTATGTTAATTGTTCAAGGTCTTCTTATGAGTGAGAACATATGGTACTCTGTTCATCGTTTCTGTGATAGATCACTGAGTGTGATCGACTCTAAATCCATCCAAGTTGCTGCAAAGTTCATATATTTGTCCTTCTTTATAGTTGCATAATATTCCATTGTGTATATGTACCACATTTTTTTAATCCAGTCCAGCTTCGATGGGCAGCATGGTTGGTTCCATGTTTTTGCTGTTATGAATTGAGCTGCAACAAACATGCGTGTGCAAGTATCTTTTTTGTAGAATGATCTGAGTCCTCTGGGTGTATTCCCAATAGGGGGATTGCTGGGTCATATGGAAGGTCAATTTCTAGTTCTTTCAGAAATCATCACATTGTCCTCCAAAGAGGTTGCACTAGTTTGCATTCCTACCAGCAGTGTAGAAGCTGAACTGTACACTTTAAATGGGCAAATTCTATGCTATGTGAATTATATCTTGATAAAGCTGTTCAAAAAAATTAATTATTTTCACTTGTTTGTGAGTTTTTGCTTCCTTTTTAAAAGGAAAGAGATCACACACTTTTGACTGAATAAAAGTTCTTTTGGTGAGTTCCATTTAAAGGAGGACTTATGTTCCACAGGGAGAGAAACTAATGCCGTATTTGTATGCAGAAGTGACATTGAAAATATTCAGCATCAAACAAAGAACAGGTACTGGCCAACGAGAATGGTGGTCTGTGTTTTAGAGACTCCTGCTGTGCCTTCAGCTAATAGGCAATGGAGACATTTAGGGGCGTGGGTGATTGGAGGGGACAGAACTGTCAGTTAATGAAAGAACACTTATGGGAGGGTAGGACTAGTAGCTACTTCTAAGTGTGTGGAAGTACATTTGATTCTTGTTATTCATTTCAGTTACGTTTTATAAAGTTGCCAGAAGCAATGAATTAGTAAATCCTAAACCCTGCTCCTAGGGGAAATTCAGGGTTGAGTTCCTGAGAGCATCTGGTCACAACATTTTTGTCAATTGATAAATAGGTAATCTTGTTTTATATGTGTTTCTGTTTAAAGCCATCAAATTTAAGATATATTTTTTCGAGTTGGAGTCTCACTCTGCTGCCCAGGCTGGAATGCAGTGGCACCATAATGATCACGGCCCATTACAGCCTCAGTCTCCTGGACTCAGGTAATCTTTCTGCCTCAGCTTCCTGAGTAGCTGGGACGACAGGCACGCACCAAGACATTGGGCTGATTTTTTTTATTTTATGTAGAGATGATGTCTCAACAAGTTGCCCAGGCTGATCTCAAATTCCTGGCCTCAAGAGATCCTCCCATCTCGGCCTCCCAAAGTACTGGGATTACAGGTATGAACCATCATGTCCAGCCTGAAGATACATTCTGCAATAGCATTGAACATGGCCAATAGGATGAGAACTCATGCCTGAGCCAAGCTTATCCAATGCACGCATTTTCTCCATAAGGCACATCATAACCTTCTTGTGCTTAGGAACACTAGAAAGCACTTCAGAAATACGCTAGAGACCATTTTAAACAGTGGAATCACTGACAAAAAGCAATAAAACTTGAAAAACTTGGCACTAAATCGACTGTAAAAAGGACGCTTGTTTACAGGAAGTGAGCTAAAGCAAGAAGGCCAAACATTGCTGCCTGGTTTGACCTCATCTGGGAATGTATCCTAAGGGTGACTCAAATTTTTTGCTGTTCTGTGCATGCCCACAAATGACAATGAAAATGCCTCCGATATTGACTTTGAGGGTACACATAAATTTTAGCAAGTAGGGATCTGTGGATAGTGAGGATGGCTAATTTCAATATTTTAAAATTCAATAAAGCCATAGTTGTGTATGGAACTGAACATCAACAGTGGTATATGATTCAATGGCATTGGACAATATCTTTGCTCTGTGAGGCTGACCTTCTTCCTCAGACTTAGACCACCATCTATGTCTCTGCTCTGGCAAATGACTCCTTCCTCTTCCTCACTTAAATTCATCCTGTAAGCCTCAAAAATTCCTCTGTAAAATCATCTTTGATAGCCTTAGTCTATGCTAACACACACACCTCCAACTATAAATACCCTTCTTTGATAGCTTGCTTCTTAGCACTGAGACTCTTTCTTCCACATTCACACAAATGTTACTCAACAGAGTTACTATTATGGGACTATGGTCTCACCCTTTTATGTCCTCCCCCACCTCTTTTCACCAAAATTAACCCTTGATAAAAACAATTTTTTAAGGATTAAAAAAAAATATTTTGAAGATGTGGGGCACAATTCAGGGTTAGGTATAAAAATGTTTATTATACCCTTGTTGATGAGGTGTGCCTCTTCCTCCCCTGGCAATTTCCCACTACTGCCAATTCCACCCTCCCTCCCTCCCCTGACAGTTTCCAACTACTGCCAACATATCTTTCTTATAGTATTATAATTGTTCAAGGTCTGCTTATGAGTGAGAACATGTGGTACTCAGTTTTTTGTTTCTGTGATAGATCACTCAGTATTATAGCCTCTAAGCCCATCCAAGTTACTACAAAGTGCATAAATTTGTACTTCTTTATGGCTGTGTAATATTTCATCATGTATATGTACCACATTTTTTTTTATCCAATCCTCTTTCGATGGGCAGCAGAGTTGGTTCCATGTTCTTGCTATTGTAAATAATGCTGCAATAAACATGTGTGTGCAGGTATCTTTTCATAGAGTGATTTGAGTTTTTCTGGGTATATTCCCAGTAAGGGGATTGTGGGGTCATTTGGAAGGTCAATTTTTAAACCTTTAGGAATCGCCAAACTGTTTTCCACAGAAGTTGTACTGGTTTACACTCCCATCAACAGTGTAGAAATGTTCCCTTTTCCCCGCGTCCTCTCCAGCATCTGTTGTTTTTTGAATTATTAATGATGGCTATCCTGACTGGAGGTAGGTGATATCTCAGTGTGGTTTTAATTTGCATTTCTTTGATGACTAGTGAGGCTGAGCATTTTTTCATGTATCTGTTGGCTGCATGTATGTCTTCTTTTGAGAAGTGTCTATTCATATTTTTTGCCCACTTTTTTGTTTTTGAGTTGAAGTCTCACTCCATCGCCCAGGCTAGAGTGCAGTGGTACACTCACAGCCACCCCAGCATCAAGCTGCTGGGCTCCGGTGATCCTCCCGCCTCAGCCTTCCAAGCAGTTGGAACTACAGATGCATGCTACCACACTTGGCTAATTTTTTTGATTTATTGTAGAGACAGGGTCTTACCAAGTTGCCTGGGCTGGCCTCGATCCCACGGACCCAGGCAATCCACTTGCCTTAGCTTCCCAAGGTGCTAGGATTACAGATTGAGCCATTGAGCCTGGCCCTTTTGCCCACTTTGTAATGGGGCTGTTTGTCTTTTTCCTTTTGGCACGTTTGAGTTCCTTGTTGATCTTCGATGTTAGGCCTTTGTCAGATATACAGTTGGCAAATATTTTTTTCCCAGACTGTGGGCTGTCTCCCTGCTCCCTTGATGGTTTCTTTGGCTTTGCAGAAGCTTGTCAGTTTGATGAGGTCCCACTTGTCCATCTCATCTCTTATGGCATCGGCCCTTAGGGTTTTGATCAGGAATTGATTGCCAGTTCCAATGTCCATAAGGGTGTCTCCTGTGTTTTCTAAGGCTCTTATAGTTTGAGGCAATAAAAACAATTTTTTAGGGAACCGTAGAATGCAAAAGCTCGTATGGAACACTGGGTTCAAAGTTATATACATAGATTCAAACTTCATTCAGTTCATCCAGCATACAATTTTAACCCTTAAGTCTCTTCCTTAACAGATCTAATTGAAGTGAAGATGGTGAGAAATGCTTGCATTCTTGATAAGTTTTGAAGGTAGAAGATTTGAAATTTACAGATAGACTAAAAGTAAGGTATGAGAGAAAAGAAATAGAGCAGTTAATCTTAAGAAAGTAGAAGAATGGGATTTTGGTCTACTAAGATAGCATAAAAGGGATAGAATTCAGGATAGAGGAAGAGGGAGAAGCTCAGCTCTTGAGCTTAAGTTTAAGATGTCTACAGAAACCTAAATGGGTATGTCATTTATGTGCATATAGGAATCTAGGCCTCAAGGAAGAAGTGTGGGTCAGTAATACAAATTTGAGAGTAATCAGCACAGAGAAAGCATTAAAATCCATGAAACTTAATGTGATTCACAAAGAAAAAAGCATACATAGAAAAGAGGAAATTTCATTCCAGAATTTAGTATAAAAAAATGAACAAAGGAAACTGAAAAAAAGTAGATGGAGAGGTCGGAAGAAGACCAGGCAAATGTCATTTTTCCTCAAAGCTGACTGAAGAGAGAGGTGCTAGAAGGAGGAGGGAGCTACTATTAGTTCAGTGTTGCTGATAGTTCAGGTAGGAAGGCAACTGAGTACTCATCATTAGATTTCATGATGTAAAGATATTGGTGATCTCAGCAAGGGACATTTTGGCCGGATGGTCAGAACAAAAGTCTGATTGAAGTGGGTCCAAAAGATCATAGGAGGAGATAAGACAGTGAATTTAGACACTTGTCACATGATTTTGTTATAAAATAAAACGAGAAATGAGGAAAGCAAAGCGAAGAATTTTGTTTGAAGATAGGAGAAATAACAACAAATTGTGTGGTCATAGACATTAATTAATGAAGGAAAGTAGGAAGTTGTGAGTGCTGTATTCCTGAGGACGGGAGGGAAGGTGAAACCCAGTATACTTAGGAAGGTGCTGGCCTTTGCTAGAAGGATGGAAATGTCTTTCCACAATAATGGAGAGAAGAAAGCAATATGGGCATGCATGCTGATAAGTGGATAGAGGTGATTGTGAGAGCTTGTGGCAGTTTATGATTGCTTCTATTCTCTCAGAGAAATAGAAATCAAAACCATTAGCTGAAGGAGAAGATGAGAGAAAAGGGACTAGTAATTTAAGGAAAGAGGAGAGGGAATAAAATAACCATTTAGGAGGGTGGGAAAATGAATGAACTGGGGGGAGAAATAGTGTGAGTGCCAAAGAACATTAAGAAATCACCTGGGACAAGTGGTCATGAATTTAAAGTATGAGCAGTCAGCATATTGGTGTTTTTGTACAATTCAAGTTAGATTTAAAAGGACTTGGGGTTTTTCCAAGCAGCTATGTCAAATAATAGAGAGTAATAAAGATGGAGGAATGATAGTAACTAACCATGACATTTAGCCCAGGGAAGGAGGAAAGAGAGAATACAACTGAAGAGTGGGAAAAATTTATGAGCCATAGGTCTTGGTGAAGGTCAGAGGATTGGTGAAGCTGGAGTGTTAGGGAGAATGAGGAGCACAGAGTGGTGGTAGAGTGGTAAAAAAATGGAATGGTTGAAGTTAGATTCTGGTAGAATTATAGGTAATGACAATATCTAGGTCATGACTATGGAAGTGAGTGACGAAAGTTGGTTTTGTGGTAGCTAAGATCGTTGGAGGACAGGAGGTCATAAAATTTGAAGATCAGGGGATCGGAAAGACTATTTTTTTTAGTGAATATGAAAATCATCAAGAATTTTGAAGAGAATAACAGTGGGCCAGTAGCTAAAATCTTCAAGGAAAGTGCCCCAGGGATCTTTAGAAAACTGAACCAAGGATGAATGGAGAATGTTGTAATCTGATGACATGAGAATCAAAGCTGGGTAGTGTTTAAGGAGGGGGAAGAGAAAATGGTTCAAAGTAGCGTTCAAGGGCAGGCAAGAAAGGCACCTACTAACACATCTTCAGATCTAGTATACAGAGTGGAAGAGGGTGATATTTAGAAGGTTTGCAAGGGAAGCAGTGTCTGCAGGGGAGAGTCAGGTTTCAGGTAGAACATGGAGGAGAATGAAATCCTCACAAAACAGGCTGCAGATAGGGGAGACTTTGCTGATCCATCTTGGACGATGAGTCCCAGAGCTGATTTTCATGTTGGATACTGAGATGGCGGGACATAGGAGATGGGATCAGAATCAGCAGTGGGGATTACAGCACAACATCTTGAAGACATGAGTAACTTGCCTCTTTTTGGATTATCCTTAGCATTCTCCATGTTGCAACAAATCATTCAGAACTGTTTTGATCAAAGTCTCCAGTTCCCTATTCAGTACCCAAGCTAGAACCTCAATCTCCATACTAATAAGGTAGTCATCAGAAAGAGCAACGAGGGATTTCAGATCTGGAGACTGCAGTGAGCAGAGGAAGAAAGGAATTTATCGACCCTGCTTGCAGGTGACAAACAAAAACCTCATTTACATTTTCTCTGTAAAAAATAATGACAGGAATGGAAATTTCTGGAGATGGTTGCTCAAATAAATGTATTATATATTGCAAACCAAGGTAAGAGAAAATGGACCTCTGACACATTTGTGTCAGAGCTATAGGAAAGCCAGATTAGATTGTCCTGACTTCTGCCATGTATTGCTAAAATTGACAAATGCTTTTAAGACATTTTCCCAAGAGTGCAGAGTATGTTGGAATAGAAAAAGGCTACTGAATAGTGCAATCTGGGGCTGTCCTGCATGGTCTCTGTTTTCTCCCTACGTAGTCAGAGGCCCGGAGCAGGTAGAGTTAGTGCTCTCTCCTTTTGTCTTCTTGCACACGTTCTCTCCGTGCAGGTGTCTGCTTAAAGTCCGTAGGTGGGCATTGGTTCCCAGAAGGACTTAGCAGAACCTGAACCAGGTTCCTCGTTCCCATCAACAGCACCCTCTACAGAGAAATTCAGCTCTGTCCTCAGCAGAGGCAAGTTGGGAAAACCATCACGTAGCCCTGCATAGAATTACAATTCTAATGCCCTCAGCAAGTTTTCCTGTGCTCTTATCTGAGGTTCCCTCTCTGAGATCTGGGGTTGCTTTTTCTGACCTTGTTCAGGGTGATGCTCTTGTTTCCTTGGCCACGATGCCAACTTCTCCCCAGCTGATCTGGGTGGAGGAGTGTGTGTGTGTGTGTGTGTGTGTGTGTGTGTGTGTGTGTGTGTGTGTGTGTGCTCTCTCTGACCCAAATGTTGGAGGTAAGTTGCTGAAAGCTTTCCCATCATGTCCTCTTCATGTTTTTCCCCACTGGGGAATCAATTGGAACAAATACGTAAATGGAGCCCAAGTCAGAACCCTACCTCTCTTTGAACTGGCAACTTCTGACCTAAAGTTTCCTGTTTGTCTTTGCAATAAATCTGAGGTTGTGACTGCAGACTAGTCTTCCTCCACATCCCTCACTCCAAAGAATCAAGCCTTCTTGAGGTCTGAAAAGAGGAACTTAGGGTTTTATAATGGTGGTAGTGATTCGTTCATTTTGTGTGGCTTCTCAGAGTTGAATACCATCCAGGGCAAAGAATTTCTCTCCTCAATTACAATTGTGAATGGAAGAAATAGTGAAAGTCAACATTTAGTCCCTTTTTAAAAGAAAAGACATGTGCCAAAAATAGTTTCAAATACTTAGAAATGCAGGAGAGAATTTTTGCCTCAAAGACATCTCTGAATAGTGTTAGCAACATTTGATTGGATGTTCTCCGTGGATTCTCCATGAGGTTTTAATTTCTATTCATGCTTTATTAATTTGCTTTTCTGGGTTATATCACTGCTCTGTGTGTACTTAGAATGTATTGATCATGAACGAAGCACAAACCACAAATGTATGATTCCAACACACTTGGCATTCCTCAGATTAATGCAAGCTTTTTATTAATATTGCTTGTTGAAATTACTGTGACTTTTCTTCTTTTAGAAATTATTCCAGCCTGTTTCCACTTGAAGGCCAGAGATTGTATTGGCTGGCTTCTAAAGCTCCTATATCTTTTGAAGAAATAATAAAAATAGCTAACATTTACTGAGTGCTAACTACACAGCGGAAGATATCAAGCATTTTATGTGCACTGTGATGTATAATCCTGATGACTACTCTAAGGAGAAGTTACTGATAATATCATCCTTTTTTTTTATGACAGAAAAATCTACAGCTTGGGAATATTACTCGGCTTACCCAAAGTCACATGGTTAATAAGGGGACTGAGCTGTTCAAACTCACAAACCATATTCCAGTTCCTTACCTATATTCTGTTGCCATTATGTGGTTTGCTATTTTTATCTGGGGTCACCTTTTAACATAGCTTGAGATGAATGGATTTGGGAGGCATAACAGCTATAATCCATAGAAAATATTACTTACAATCAGGCCATATCTAAAAAAATTCACCTTTATGTTTCAAAGTGGCAGTTGCTAAATTTCAACCTTTGCTGAGGAATAATGATGTTCTAGCCAGTCATTTATAATTAGGTGTCAGGAGAGGTCAGACATATCAACAATGGAGGAGACAGAGTATTTGTCTTCTGTGTGTTTATGATTTTGTGTAAGAGAAAGACACAAACTAAAATGTGTAATTCTTTTTTATTTAATTTTTTTTGTTTTAGATTCAAGGCATACGAGTGCTTGTTTGCTTTACATGGGTGTACTGTGTGGTGGTGAAATCTGAATATCAGGTGGCCCATTCCCCAGATAATGAACATTGTACCCAATAGGTAGTTTCTGGACCCTTGTCCTTCCTCTTGCCTTCCCCCTTTTGGTGTCCCCAATGTCTCTTATTTCCACCTTTATGTCCATTTATGTGTAGGTGAGAACAGGTGTTTTTTGGCTTTCTGTTTCTGAGTTGGGCCACTTAAGACAATGGCCTCCAACTCCATACATCTTGCTACAAAGGACATGATTTTATTTTTTATGACTATATAGTATTTCATAGTGTATGTACAACACATTCTCTTTATCCAGTCAACCATTGATGAGCACTGAGGTTGGTTCCATGACTTTGCTATTGTGAATAGTGCTGCAATGACCATATGAGAGAAGGTTTCTTCTTTTATATGATGACTTCTTTTCCTTTAGTTAGATACCCAGTAATGAAACTGTTGGGGCAAATGGTAGTTCAATTTTTAGTTCTTTGAGAAATGTCCATCTGTTTTCCATAGAAGTTGAACTAGTTTACAAACCCACCAAGAGCGCATAAACTTTTCTTTTTCTTTATATCCACACCAACATCTGTTGTTCTTTGACTTTTTAATGATAACTCACTGTGGTTTTAATTTGCATTTCTCTGGTGATTAGTGATGTTGAATAGTTTTTCATATGTTCGCTAGCTGCTTGTGTGTCTTCTTTTGAAAACTGTTCATGTCCTTTCACCACTTTTTGATGGAGTTGTTTATTTTCATATTGAGTTGTTTGAATTTCTTATAGATTCTGGATATTAGTGCTTTGTCTGAGGAATAATTTGCAAATATTTTCTCCCATTCTATAGGTTTTCTGTCCACTGTAGTTGATTATTTATTTTGCTGTGCAGAAGCTTTTTAGTTTAATTAAGTACCATTTGACTATTTTTGTTTTTGTTGCATTTGCTTTTGGGGTCTTCATCATAAATTTGCCTAAGCCAATGTCCAGAAGATTTTTCCCTAGATTTTCTTCTAGGATTTTTATAGTTTTCAGTTTTATGTAAAATTTCATTTTTTCGTGTACAGGTATGCTATAATGTGTATGCATGTGAGTGATATATTGTGTTTATAGTATACGTGTGCATGTGAATAGTGTGTGTGGTATGGGGTTTGTGTGTGGTTGAGCTATGTGCACATGTGTTTGAGTGAGATGTGTATGTGTGATTGGTGTGCTTTTGTGCATGTAAGTAGTGTGTATGTGTAGGTACATGTGTGAGTAGTGTATGTGTGTGTTCTTCTGTATGTATGTTTCATGCCTGTGTGTGCTTTGATGTGTATGGTGTGTGGGTGTGCAAGTGTGTGCACAGTACTTTTGTCCCACTGAAAGATATTGGACTTCATATTATTCTCCAAACTTCAGATGGGGCTTAGGTTTTCAATATGGCATGTGCCTCAGCAACAGAGAAAACAGGAGATATCGCCAAGCAAATACTCATCATAAAATAACGAAAACACATGTGACCAAAGCTCACCAGGTTTTCAGAGAAAGCAACGGTAGAGTCATACGATCCACAAGAAAAATTTAGCATTAGGGTTTGAATGTGTCCCCCAAAGTTCGTGTATTGGAAACTTTTTTTTTTTTTAGCATTTTACTAGACACATTTTATTTTATGAAGAATAGTGAACTTGTAGCAAACCCACATTTCCAAGATTAAACATGTGGATGAAAGTGAAAACAATTCTGGATTGTGGTTTACATCGTTTTGTTGGGATTTTTACATTAAAAAAATCTGCTTGATTTGATTATCAGCAAAAAATCTGATGTTAACAGGAATTTGTGACTTATTTTAAAACCTCTTAGGGAGTAAGGAGGTTCTACTTAAGAAATGTAAATCAGAATGCACCATTAGTGTCATGAGCTTTACCGAAGAAACAGGAACTGATCAATTTCAAACTGTTTTGAGAACTTTTCGCAGCAGTTTTCTGAAGAAGAGGGCGGGGGTGAGGGGGTGACAGCAGAGCAATCCCAGGGAACAGCGAGCAGGGTTTGTTCACTGGAGACAGAACAGATTTTTGTGCTCACCACTGCCTGGGAATATGCACTCTGGGATTTTTTTTTAAAGGTCTAAAGCCTGGCAGAAGGAGTATTCAACCTTTCTGCTGCCATAAGGCATCCTGATGGCCTATGAATGGGCCAGGACTCTAACGAGACTAGTGTGGCTGTGGCCAAGCCAAAGGGAGCCACTGTTGCCTCCTGAATCTCAAAATGCCTTTCCAAACAAGTGTGCAAATAACTATAGGCAGAATAAAATATGCACAGGCGCTTTGTACTACGGTACATGTTCTTCAAAAGAATGTACACTGAAATGTTTTAGCAACTGAAGCTACTTTCTTTAGAGTTTCTATGTGAACTTCTGTAGTGCTGTGACTTCTCCTCTAGCAGGTGCACACCTGGCTTAACCTGCAACTGATGGAAGCCACAAAAGCAGCCCCTAAGGCTTTCAGTACTTGGAGATGAGGGCTGGTGAAGGCCCCCAACCCAAGACACTGCTACCCATGACCCATGCTTTGCAAATAAAGTGGGTGGAAAACACCACAGACTAGGACCAAGGCCGGGCAAGAGAGGGGACAGAAAGCAAGGAGACACACAAGATCCATATTTAGCATCCGAATAGTATTCCTGCCTTGGCTCATTAGTAGAAAGACCACAAAAGGGAGGTCATCTGCTGGTAGAATGTTTAAGGGAAGACCAGAGAGGAATTGTGAGCCTTCTTCTGAGAGGCCCATCCTGGAAGTATTTCCTTGTATGAATGCTTGGAAACATGCAGCATACACATCAAATTCTAAGCAGTAGAGTCATGAGGACCCTGCAGAGCACAGTCAAGAACCAGGAATCAGGAAGCAAAGGTTCTGGACATCCGCTTGGATGTCAGAGCTGCCCAAGACCTTCACCTCCCCGAGGGCCCACCAACTTTCATAGGTATCCAGGGTTGGCTTTTTGGGCCAGTCTAGAGATTCCCATCCCCTGGAAGATCAGACATCATCAACTATTGACTGGTTGGGGGCAAGTGCACTGGAGTCAGAAATGTAACTTTGGCCTAAGAGTGGTGAAGAGACCACCACCAAGAAGACACAGGTCTGGAAGGCAAGGTTCTGCAGTCACCAGCAGGAACCATGGGCCTCACTGGCCAAGCACCCAGCACAATACCGGGTGCTCATTGCAACAGGCTGCATCTGGGTGCTCTCCTTAAGATGGAGGGGGGTGGTATGCAAAATATCTCTGAAGGATTTTCACTGGACAGAATGGGATGATTCAGTTATCTGGCCATGTCATTTTCAAAGAGTTGCTTAATCCCTGATTATAAGCAAAGTATTTTTCTACTGTGCAAATATTTTGAGGTCAGATTTAATAACTGACAGTGTCACTTTCCATGTGGTCCAGAAGGCACACTGTCTTTCACCTACACTGCATAAATGTTTCCACTGAACAGCAAGCACTGGCATCAATGCTTCCCCAGAAGTGCTCTCATGAACACATCACTCCATTGACACCTGAACCACCGACCAGGCACCTTGGGGGAAGCCCCAATAGCTGTGAAATTTTTGTGATTTTGTGCCTGGCACGGGCACCAGGCAGAGAACTACATTTTGTGGCTCCCCAGGGGTGGAAGTCAGCTGCTGGTCTCCTGACCCACCTAGAAATGATGCCTAGTGCTCAGCTGGTGAGTTCCTCTGACGCCAGGCAGAGGAATTATGTGAAGTTGCAGTGCCTCTCCTAGGCCCTGAGAGGTGGGAATTACAGTGCCTTACAGACAAGCCCAGAGCCCCTGAGATGCCACCACTCACTTTATCCAGCCCCATCCTTCCTGCTATGTGCACTCATATGTGTGGCCAAATAGCAGGGGGCCACCTTCAAGTCCAGTGGGTACAATTCATGATTGCAAACAGGAAGCAAGGCCTACATTCCTCACCTTCTGGATCTCCGTGACAGAGTAATCTCACAATCAGAGATTCTATAAATTAAGAAAAGCAGACTAAACCTAGTAGATGGCAGACAGGGAGGAATCCAGAGGTTGAAAGAGGTTAGCAGTTCAATTTGAGAGTATTAGGCAGGCAGAAAATGAAACCAGACATTTATTTTGCATTTGACTTCACTGGTTCAAAAGTCTAAAGGCCGGAGTAAATCCACTCACCTCTCCTCAGGGCTCTTCCTCTGAAATGAGTTAACCTGGATGAGCACGGCTGATCCCTGGTCTTCCAAGGTCTTGGAGACTCACCCACTGGTAGGCCTGGAACCACAGCAAACTCAGAAGAAGGCCACAGGTACAGTCTCAGCGGCATCAGACACAGTTTGGGCTGATTCCTGAGGTGTCTCTCCTGTCTCTCAGAACAGAGAGAATGTGGTGCAGATAAGCCGCTACTGGCTCACGATCACACGACTACTGCAGGAACACCAGTAGCAGCTGCTTCAGGCTCCAGCCAGTTTCCTCTGGACAGCGTGTGAGAATGGGCCCCCTGTTTTTTTGTTTGTTTTTATTTTTATCATTCAGATCTAGCTTCAAAGGGCTCTGAAATGTCCTTGCCACATCTGGAAGCAAGAGCTGATTTTTAAGAACCAGATTCTCACTGCATTTGGACAGAATGAATAATGTGTCTTTCATATTTTCTTTGTATTTCTCTTCAATAGTTGCTTGACCCAACATCTTTCTGTCTGCTCTATACAATGAAAATGCAAACTAAATGAGAATAGAAAAAATAATTAAAGCATTATATTGTACAAATTACAAATCTGTTCCAAAATATACTTGCATTAAATAAAATATGCATTTCAATAAGAGATCTACAGTGAATGACTATGCATTCTGGGAAGCTTCACAACATCTAGGAAGGGCCAACATTTGTGGAAGAAGCTAAGAGAATTTGCATCCAATCACAGTTTGTAGCAGGTTTCTTATTGCCAATCTGCGAGTTACACTGAACACATCATTAACATCATTTGTGCAGAAAACCAATTTTGTCTGGAAAAAGGGTAAGCAAGCTCTAGCCTCAATTTTTAGTTCATTACAACTTCTCAAGAATTTCACCAACAGCCTATACAGTACAATTTTTAAAAAGTAAACATATTAAGGTAAGCAGACAACTCTTTAGAAGCCCAAAGACATCTTCTTGCTGTATTTATGTTGAATTCTCCACCTACAGTGGGCGTCATGAAGATGGTCTTCTTCAGTACAACATGGTCACAGGACTGGGACAATCCAGTAAGACTGAGAGGGAGCATAAGGACTGGGGAAGGGGGCTACCTCTTGCTGTTTCACCTTAGAGACAAACTGTAATGCATAGTCCATGGGCTTGCAATCTTCTCCTTTTATCATCTGGCATAACATTTGATATAGTCATCGACTTTATTCCTGAAGTCCTCCTTGTCCTGCAAATGATGTTCTGCAGCTTCAATATTCAGTGGATCATCAAAATTCAAAAGATCAGTAAACAAAGAGTTTAATCCCCAAACAACATCCTTTAACGTTCTCGTGGGAGCCCAGCCAGTGCCGTCAATTGAATGTTCTCTCAGTAAACTTAGACATATTTCACCTGTCTCTGTGATGTTGGGGTGTCAGATCCTGGTCAAGCATTTCACTTTGGGAGGCACCATGTTGTATGCATCGGGAACTTCAGTTTCAATCTGAAATTTTCCACCCTGGTAGTAACCCTCATCTGGGGTTACAGTTAGCTGAAAGCAGTGAAGCTTGTTTGGATCAGGAAAATGCACTTTGCATGTACAAGGTAAATTAGCTTCAAGTTCTGCAACCTCTTTAACAAGCAGCTTGTCTTTCACAGAAACCCTCCGAGTGGAGACGGACGCTGTGGCTGACATCCGGAACCCTTTGAGACCGTCATCACGCTTCAGTTTGCTTGCTAGCGTTAGCATTACTGCTGCCTTTACCCTGGCCACCCGGAGACAGGCGAGGTGGACCCGGCGCCCAACACCATGTCCCGCCCGGGCGGCGGCGGCGAGAAGCGACCCCTAACCCGTGTATTGGAAACTTAATCTCAGTGCAACAGTGCCGAGGGCCGAGATGCTTAAGAGGTGATTAGATCACTAGGGCCCTGCTTTTATGAATGAATTGATGCTGTTATCTCAGGAGTAGGTTGATTATCGTGGGTTTCTGCTGAAAGGGTGAGTTTGACTCCCTTCCCGTTCTCTCTTACCCATGCAATGCTTTCTGTGATGCTACTTTATGACACAACAAGAAAGACCTTATTAGATGTGGTCCTTTGATCTTGGACTGCCCACTCGCCAGCTCTGTGAGCCAAATACATTTCTGTTTATTAAATTATCCGGTCTATCATAGTTTGTTATAGTAACACAAAATTAAGTAAGAAACTTAACTCACAAGGAATGTTCTGTGGTCAAAATGTGTCTTTGGCTCTGTGTATTATCAGAGTGGAATCTGCTGTCATTTCTCTTATGGGCAAAACACAAATGAAGTGACCAGTGCTGTCCCATTCAATTCATTTGGCTGGGTATTTGGTAATAGTTCTCTCTGAATTTTGAGAGTGGTAAGCTAGATTAGGTACAGGGCTGGGATGGCAATGCATAACAAATACATTTTGGCTCCCTGCTCTCATGGCTATCACAGGCATGGATAATTCATCACACAATTTCTTTTCCTGCTGAGCCAAGAGCTGTCTGTCAATTTCTGAACCTTCAGCTCCTTGACCATGACTTCATTTTTAGCCTCTGGGCCTGCCTTTCAGATTTACCGTCTCTCCTATGTAGCCTGTATATGGAGAGTGGCTGTCCCTTATACCATCTTTACCGTTTTGCCAAAGCATCTCCTGTTTTTTTCACATGGGAAGTTTGCACAAGAACTTAAGGAAGTATTACAAATTATTAAACAAGGGTGGTTCACGCATAATGAACATTTGTATACCTAACCCTGAATTGTACTCCACATCTTTAAAATAAAGAAAAAGGAAAAAAAAAAAAGAAATGAGGTCAAGTGAAGGTATATGTTCATATTTGCTTATAAATGCATAAAGACATTCTGAAAAGATGCACAAGAACATGGTAATAATGACCTTCAGCTGTGTAAGGCCAATGGGCAGGAAAAGAGCAAACAGGGAAAAAGTGAGTGGGAAATTCTATATGCTTCATTATTAAATATTTTTAAATTATACACATATAATACTTACTCAAAGATCCAATTGCAAAATAAAATGCACAATATTCAATACAAGCACACTAAAGATAATTTAGGTCACAGGAAAAAAAAAGCTAAAAAACATTCCCTAAACTTAGCCTTCTACTACCATTTATGTTAAATCTTCAGTGTATTTCCTTTCTCTCTTTTTTTCACTAAGAATGGGAATGTTTTCTTCTTATTTTTCCATCGACATGTAATAATTATACATATAAGACAAGAGTGATATTTCAGTAAGTGTATACAATGTGTAATGATCAATGAGAGTGATTAACATATCCATCACCTCAAACATTTATCATTTCTTTGTGTTAAAAAACATTCAAGCAGGGTTGGGTGGCTTAGTCTGTAATCCTGCGCTTTGGGAGGCCGAGGTGAGTGGATTGTCTGAGCCCGCGGGTTCGAGACCTGCCTGGGCAACTTGGTGAGACCTCATCTCTACAATAAAATCAAAAATTAGCTGGGGGTGGTAGCGTGTTCCTGTAGTTCCAGCTACTTGGAAGGCTGAGGCGGAAGGATCGCCAGAGCCCAGCAGGTCAAGGCTGCGGTGGCTGGGAGCGGCTACTGCACTCCAGTCTGGGCGACAGAGTAAGACTCCAACTCAAAAAAAAAAAAAATCAAAACTCTCCTTTTTCTAGTTTTTTGGACATATGCAATAAATTATTAACTATATTTGCCTTGTAGTACTATAGAACACTAAAACCTATTCCTCTTATCTAGTTGAATTGTATCTATTGAACAAACTCTCCCTCTCCTCTTCTGATTTTTTTTTTTTTTTTGAGTTGGAGTCTCACTCCATCGCCCAGGTTGAAGTGCAGTGGCACACTCATGGCCACCCCAGCGTCAACCTGCTGAACTCTGGTGATCCTTCCACCCCAGACTTCCAAACAGCCAGATCTATAGGCGTACTTCCACGCCTGGCGAAATTTTTGACACATTGTAGAGGCAAGGTCTCACCAAGTTACCTAGGCTGGTCTTGAACCCCTGGACTAAGGCAATTGTCTTACCTCGGCCTCCCAAAGTGCTGGGATTACAGACTTGAGCCACTGCACCTGGTCCCTCCTCTGATTTTTAACACAAATTCCCTTAAATTGTCACTGGAGCATAGTCGTATTTCAACATGAGGACCTGTGGATATCTTTGTTACTACAGGATCTCAGGATTGGAAGACACCCTTGGGGCATGCCATCCAATACTGTTTCCAAATTTTTTCTTTAGACTTCAGAACTTTCCCTTTGGGGATGCATGTAGACTTCTAAACTCATATTAACAAAAGCTTGATAAAGATATAGGCTCACAAGCCGGGCTCGGTGGCTCAGCCTGTAATCCCGTGCCTTTGGGAGTCTGAGGTGAGTGGATTGCCTGATCCCGCGGGTTCGAGACCCGCCTGGGCAGCGAGACCTCATCTCTACAATAAATCAAAAAAATCAGCCGAGCGTGGTAGCGCATGCCTGTAATTCCGGCTACTTGGAAGGCTGAGGCGGAAGGATCGCCGGAGCCCAGCAGGTCGAGGCGCGGTGGCCGGAAGCGGCCACTGCACTCCAGTTTGGGCGATCGAGTGAGACTCCAACTCAAAAAAAAAAAAAAAAAGATATAGGCTCACATTTCTTTAGACACACAACAATCATTTTCTCAACATTTTAAACATAGTGTTTCTTTCATTGACTTGAATCAGAAGTCAGTATTGGTCTGGCTAGGTGGCTCAGCCTGTAATCCCAGCACTTTGGGAGGCTGAGGTGAGTGGATTGCCTGAGCCCAGGGTTCAAGATCAGCCCAGTCAACTTGGCGAGATCTCGTCTCTACAACAAAATAAAAAAATATATAACCGAACACGATAATGCACACCTATAGTTCCAGCTACTTGGAAGGCTGAGGCGGAAGGATTGCCGGAGCCCAGTTGGGGATTAATGGTGAGGTGACCATGAGCATGCCACTGCATTCCTGCCTAGGCGATAGAGTGAGACTCCAATTCAAAAAAAAAAAAAAAAAAGGAGGTCAGTATGCAGAGTCTGTCCAAGGCTAAGTGTATCCTTCTGCATTTTTAATTTTGATAAACCATGACAATTTGCTTTCCATAGCAGTTCTATCAGCTTGCATTTCCACCAGCAATGTATGGAAATACCTATTTTCCCTTCAGCCCTTATAAACCTACTGGAGTTTCCAGTCCAATATGTAAAAAAATGTATTTCTGTTAGCATTGTTAATGATTTTAATAATTTTAATGTACTATTACATCATTATGCACAAGATTATACATTCTTTCATAGGTTTAAGAATCACTTGTATTTTTTTTGCATACACTGTAATCCTTACCCACTTTTCTCTTGTTTTGTTAGTCTTCTCTGAGAATTCTATGCATATTAGAGAGAGTATTAGTCCTTTGCTATGATAAGTTGTTAATAGTTTTCCCAGTTTGTGAATCTGTTTTTTGATTTGCTTATGGTGAATCTTGCCCAGCAAAGTTATTTTAAAACATCTTTATGGAATTGAATTTCTCAAATTTTTAAATAACTTCTTGATTTTGAATCAAGCTATGTAAGCCTTGCCCATCAAAATGTTATAAATAATTATTGTTTCTTGAGACCATTTATGATACTTTGAGAGGAATGAAGCCAGTTTTACTTTTTTCCATATAGCAATCCAGTTGTCCCAAATCCATTTGTTGAATTCATTATTTGTTTTATTTGTCAGTCAGCCTATTTAGTACTTATACCACATTATTTTAGTTATTGCAGCTTTGAAATATATTTTAATAATCTGGCAGGACTAATTGATTCTCATTGCTATTGTCTTTCAAAATTTTCTTAAACATTCCTTTTTATTCTCTGTCTCTCTTGCCCTCTCTCCCTTCCTTCCTTCCTTCCTTCCTTCCTTCCTTCCTTCCTTCCTTCCTTCCTTCCTTCCTTCCTTCCTTCCTTCCTTCCTTCCTTCCTTCCCAGTCTTACTCTGTTGCTCAGGCTGCAGTGCAGTGGCACACTTATGGCTACTGTAGCCTTGACCTGCTAGGCTTAGGCTAGCCTTCTGCCTCTGCTTTCCAAGTGACTGGAACTACAGGTGTGCATCACCACACCCGCCTAATTTTTTATTTATTTATTGTAGAGACAAGGTCTTGCCAAGTTGTCCGGGCTGGTCTCGAAGTCCTGGGTTCAGGCAGTCCTCTCGCCTCTGCCTCCCAAAGGGCTGGGATGACAGACTTGAGCCACTGTGCCCTGCCTTGTCTACTTTCTTTCTGAACTTTCAACTTGCCTGTTCTGGGTTCTCATAACTTACCAAAATTGCATTGGCATTTATTGCTGTTACATTTTTATTGGCTTAGTGAGAATAGACATTTTTGTTACATTGTCTTCTTATGTTCCTATTCAAAAACAGGGTGTATCTTTCCAGTTCTTCAAATCATTGTATCCTTCCAGTGTTTTACTTTTTTATAAAAGATTATACACAATTTTTGATCATCTTATCTGTAAGTTTACCTTTTCTGTTGTTATTGTTACTTTTTTTTTTTATATCTTTCTATGCAATGTTGTTTGTCTTAATGAAAGATACTGATTCCTAAATTTTAAATGCATACAGACCACCCTACCAAATTCTCATGTTTTATGCATTTTTCCATCTATTCTCTTCAGTTTTACATATTTAAAATAATATTTTAAAATAGTAATAGTTTTAACTACTGCTTTCAAATTATGCCTGCAATTTTTTTCTTGTACATTAGTATTTGCTAGTGCCTCCAGTACAAAGTTAAGTAATAGTGATAATGGGAGACATTCCTGTTAAGTTCCTGACTTTAGCGGAAACATTTCCAATGTTTCCCTTACATTAAGCACAATATTAGTTTGGTGGGCTGAGATCTTTAAATTATATTGGGGAACAATCTATCTTTTCCTCCTTGATTATTGCTATTTTAAATAAAGACAGTTATTGAACTTATCAAATGTCTTTCGATGTCTAAAGAATGCCATAACCCATACTATGATCTATTACCATACAAATATTATAGACTTATTAAAGGATCAAAATTATAGGTGAATAGGAGGAACAAGTTCTAGTGTTCTAGGCCACTGTAGAATGGCTACAGTTAGCAAGAATAAATGGTTTCAAATAGCTAGAAGGAAGGTATCGAATGCTCCTAACACAAAGAAATGATAAATGTTTGAGGTGATGGATGTGCTAATTACTCTGATCTGATCACTACATATTGTATGTATGGAGCAAAACATCAATATGTACAGCATGAATATGTACAATTATCTGTCCATTAAAAAATTAAAAATTCCCTTATTAGCATGATCTAATAAATTAAATGAATAGATTTTATTATGCTGAACTATTCTTATATCACTGGAGTAAACACTACTTGGAAAGATGCATTATTTTTTCAATATGCTGCTGGATTTGGTTTGCCAGTATTTAGGATTTTCCACCAATGTTCATTAATGAGTTTGGTGTATTTGTTTGTGTGTAGGCAGGTATGAGTGTATGTAGGAATGGGGTGGGAAAGGGAGGGAGAAAAGAAAAGAGAGCAAATGTTTTGATATCAATTTTACATTTGTTCTTGGTAAAAAATGTGAAAGTTTTTCCTTTTTTTCTTTATGCTCTGGAGCAAATGGAAAACATTGCAATACTCTGCTCTTTAAAGTTATGGCAATGGGGTGGGGGTGGAGAAAAAGAAAGAGAGTGACTGTTTTGGTATTGATGTTACATTTGTTCTTGTTCTACGTAAAAAACATGAACGTTTTTCCTTTTCTCTCTATACTCCAGAGCAAATGAAAAAAACATGGTAATACACTGCTCTTTAAAGTCATGGCACCCTAGGAAATGTCTGATCCTGGGTGACCCTAATTTTGGGATAGGGGATAGCGCAGTTCTCTTTCTCTACTAGTGCTATCGATGTCTGTCAGTTTCCTAAACTACATTTCAAATTGTACTTAGATGATAATTTTCCTAGAAATTACCCATTGTATATTTCCTTAGGAAACTACTCATTTCGGCCAAGTTTGTAAATTTATATACATGAAGTTGAGCCAAATGGTCTCTTATGATTGTCTTAACTTATTGCTTCTTTCTTTTCTTTTTTCTTATTTCATATTTTGTCTTTTAAACATCTACACTTTTTGTGGATTGATATTAGTTGGTGGTTTATTTTATTATTTTTTCTACTTTCCTAAAATAACTAGCTTATATATTTATTCTATTTTGTTCTGGTTTTCTAATTTGTAGATTTCTGGTTTTATCTTTATTAATTTCTTCTTCTGCTTTCCTTTGATTTATGTTACCATTTTGCTAAACTTTTGCGATAGAGACTTAATGTTTGAATCTTTACTCTTTTTATGTTTTGGAAATTTCAGGGCTTTAGCCTAAAATGTACAATTAAGTTTGTGACTATTTTAAGAACTTGTGAAAATAAGAAGTGTACTCTAATATATATTCAACATTATTGGTTGTTAGTTAGATCTTACATACACTTTACTTTTTAATCCATTAATTTTTTCCATAGATTGAAAGAGGTGAATTAATGTCTCACATCTATCAGGTTCCTATTTTTTTAAATCATATTTCCTATATTCTTTGACTTATGATTGTTCTTGCAATATTATTTTACTTAGATATTTGTTATTGTTATATATTAATAATTAATTTACTTTTTAGCATTATAAAGCATTATTATTGTGTCTCATTTAATATTTTTTGACCTGGATTCCACCAGGTCTGATAATTAAGATAATGACTCCTACTTTCTTTTTATTTACATTTTCTTGCATTACTTTGTTCATATGTCTATTTTCAATCTTTCTGATTCACAAGGTTTTAGCTGTGACTTCTTTTCAAGTCAGAGTTATGTTTTACTTTGTGTTCCACTCCAAAATCCTCTTCTTTTACTTGGTATGTAAAAAAACATTTACACTTATTGTTGTTATAAATATATTTGATCTTAATTTTACCATATTACTTGATTGACTGATTGATTTTAGAGGTGTGGGGTACATGTGAGGATTTGGTACATAAGTAAATTGCATGTAGGTGAGGTTTGGGCTTCTAGTGAGTTCTCTATCCCCCGGCAGTGGACACCCAATGGGTAGTTGTGCACCCCTTATCCCTCCTCTCTCCCTCTTTTCCTCCTTTAGCAGTTACCAGAGTTTGTTATTCCCACCTTTGTGCTCATATGCCCAATATTTAGGGCCTACTTGTGATTGAGAGTGTGTGATAATCAGATTTTTTGCTTGGTGGTTCATTTAGAATGACGATCTCCAGCTGTATCCATGTTGCTGCAAAGGACATGATTTTGTTCTTCTTTTTGGCTGCATAGTATTCCACTGTGTACATGTACCACGTTTTCTTTTTCCAGCCTGCTGTATTACTTTATACAATGTCTACTTTTTTAATAATTTCATTAAAAGTTGTTGACTATGTTGTCTGTTTTATTTGTTGTTGTTTTTAGTTCTTTTGATATTCAAGATGATTTGAATTTATGTTGTAGTAATTAGCCATATGCCTATAATTTTGCATAATTTTAGAGCTCTTTTTCTTTAGGCTTTATATACTAGTTCCTACCACTTCATTTTAGCCAATATTACCTTTCTTAGTGTTTGTGTTCATGCCTTACCACATCTAAGGTAGATTTTGTCTTTTAATATCTCTGACTCCTAATTTTTGCAAATGAGACAATCAACAAATTTATTTATCTATTCTCTTCTTTCTCACTTCCATTCCTAACTTTTACTGATTTTTAAAAAAATGTCTGCATTGTCAGGGACTGTAAGGTCTGATAATTAAGTTCATGAACTCATCCTAGAAAAAGTGCTACATAATCACTGCTGAATATCACTATGGTCACCTTTGAAGTACTCCCTTTGGGAAGCTATGCACCAACACCAGCACCCAGTCCACCTGTCAAAGCAGTTTTGGAACTCTTTTTCTGGAATGGCCATCAGGGCTGTCTTCGTATTACCCTCGATGTCCTGAATGTCATCAAAATGTCTTCCTTTCAATATTTCATTTACCTTTAAAAGGGGGGAGGGGCTTTTACCTATGGATTAGATGCTGATGTCAGTGCATAGCTTCTCAATGGGAATACTTCAAAAGTGACTGCAGTGATACTCAGCCATGAGGTATGCACTTTTTCTAGGACAGGTTCGCGAACTTAATTGTCAACCTCGTACATCTAAATTTGCAAACTTTAACATTTCTAATTATAAGAGAGTGTATTACAGCTATAATACCTAACTAAAAATGTGAAAATATTTTTTCCTTAATCAAACTCACTCTTGAGGTCTTTTCAACTGCAAATGCTCTGTGAAATTATGTATCAATTTATGCAGACAGAAGTAGAAATTATCTTTGTGGTAAATCAGGATTGCCTGAGACAGTTTGCTCTTTTATATTTGCTTTTTTTAAAAATCTTTTTTTTCTTCTTGATTAAAAAGATTTTCAGTCAAAATCTTTCTTTTCCTCATGTAGGTGGTCAAAATAAAAGCTTAGAATTTATCAATTTTTTGATCTTATATATATTTTGCATATTTTCTAGAATTGAAAAAGAATATGCAAAAGGGATAGATTAGATTATTAAAAAGTAAGCCAATAAACCAAAAAATACTAGTCAATAGAGGGTTAGACTGTCAAGTTGTTGATAGGCAGAAAATTCTTTAACTGGTTTAGTACAGGTAACAAAGATACAACTACATTTTCTGTGTTGTGTAACTAAAATCAATATCCTGTCTGTGGCAGATTGTATTTTCCAAAAACAATACACTGATATTCTGGTGTCATATGCTATCCCAGAACCTTGAAACCCCGTGGTGGAATTTCTTTTTTTTTTCGTTGAAGTCTCACTTTGTCGCCCAGGCTGAAGTGCAGTGGCATGCTCACAGCCACCACAGCCTCGACCTGCTGGGCTCAGGTGATCCTTTCATCTCAGCCTTCCAAGTAACAGGAGCTACAGGCATGAGCTACCACACTCGGCTAATTTTTTAAAAAACTTACTGTAGACAAGGTCTCACCAAGTTGACCATGCTGGTCTTGAACCCCTGGTCTCAAGCAATCCTCTCAACTCAGCCTCCCAAAGTACTGAGATTAAAGGCTAGAGCCACCGAGCCTGGTGGTGGAATTTCTTTATATCTCTTGCTGAACGTGGGTGGTACTTTATAATCGTCTCAGATGTAACTCGCATTGACTTCTGGGGCTCTTGACTTTCTCTTCCAAGACTCTTACCCTTGAGACTCAGTCACTGTGTTGTGAGGAAAACTATGCCACATGGCAGGCCAGTGTGGATGTCCTGGCATACAGCTCCAGTTAAGCTCCAGTTTAGGTCTCTGCTGACAGCCAGCAACCACCTTCATGCCTGTGAGAAAGTGAAGTTTCAGAAGATCCCGCTGCCAAGTCTTCAAGTGGCACTAGCTGATGCCAAGAAGAGTAGAGATAAGACAATCTCATGGAGCACTAACCAAATTACAGATATGTGAGCAAAATAAATGAACTGTTGTTTTAGGCAACTAAATTCTAGGGTGGTTATTTGCATAGATACTTGGATCATTGACATAATGTGAATGTGTTTTTCCTCCAAAAAGCAGGAAGAGAATGAACAATGATTATCAGTAAGAGAAATAGCTCCATTTCTTCCCATTGTTTTGAAGGTCCAGATTCAAATACCAAGTTTGAATAGCTCATAGATTTTTCACTGTCTTAGATTCCTTATATATTAAAGTGAAAGAAAGGACCAATGCCCTGTGTCTTACATGATGCCAATTTCAGACCATTATTTATTTGTCTTGATGTAATGCTCATACCTTTTGGGCCACAGACCATTGTCAGTATCACCTTCTACTCCTGCTCATCACTGTCACCTACAGATGTTTTCGTCATTCCCTTACTCATCAAATACTCTTCCAAATGGATTTTTCTTTTCCTCACTACCAGAGATCCTGTTATTTTGTTATCTACAATGTTCTCATAAAATATTAAGAGAATCTGACTTCTTGATATCCTGACATTCTTTTTAAAAAATTTTTGAAGCCAGGCTCGGTGGCTCAGCCTGTAATCCCGCGCCTTTGGGAGGCTGAGGTGAGTGGATTGCCTGAGCCCGCGGGTTCGAGACCCGCCTGGGCAGCGAGATCTCATCTCTACAATAAATCAAAAAATCAGCTGGGCGTGGCAGCGCATGCCTGTAATTCCGGCTACTCAGAAGGCTGAGGCGGAAGGATCGCCGGAGCCCAGCAGGTCGAGGCTGCGGTGGCCGGGAGCAGCCACTGCACTCCAGTCTGGGCGACAGAGTGAGACTTCAACTCAAAAAAAAAAAAAAATTTTTTTGAATTCATTTTTAAAATTTTTCTTTCTTTCTTTCTTTATCTCTTTCTCTCTCTCTCTCTCTCTCTCTCTCTCTCTCTCTCTCTCTCTCTCTTTCTCTCTTTCTTTCTTTTTTTTTGAGTCGGGGTCTCACTCTGTTGCCCAGACTGGAGTGCAGTGGCTGCTCCCAGCCACCACAACCTCGACCTGCTGGGCTCCAGCGATCTTTCCTCCTCAGTCTTTCTTTCTTCTTTCTTTCTTTCTTTCTTTCTTTCTTTCTTTCTTTCTTTCTTTCTTCCTTTCTGTCTTTCTTTCTTCCTTTCTTTCCTCTCTCTCTCTCTCTCTTTCTTTTCTCTCTTTCTCTCTCCCTTTCTTTTTCTTTCTCTTTCTCTCTCTTTTGCTCTTTCTCTTTCTCTCTCTCTTTCCCGCTCTCTCTCTTCTCTCTCTCTCTTTCTCTCTCCCTCTTTCTTTTCTTTCTTTCTTTCTTTCTTTCCTTCTTTCTTTCCTTCTTTCTCTCTCTCTTGTTGGAGTCTCACTTCATTGCCCAGGCTGGAGTGCAATGGCATGCTCACAGCCACCCCAGTGTCGACCTGCTGGGCTCCAGCAATCCTTCTGCCTCAGCCTTCCAAGCAACCAGAACCACAGGCACGCACTACCACACCTGGCTAATTTTTTAATTTACTGTAGAGACGAGGTCTCGTTGAGTTGATAGGGCTGGTCTCGAACCTGTGGGCTCAGGCAATCCACTCACCTCGGCCTCTCAAAGTGCTGGGATTACAGGCTGAGCCAACGAGCCTGGCAATTCTCACATTCTTATTTCCAATAACGTTCTACTGCTATTCACTTCAGTCACATACTCCATGACCACTGAATTGGTACTGTATTTCATGGAACTGACCCACTTTTGAACTTCTCTATGAAAATATCTTACAACAGGCTTTCTGTCCTGTTTATCACTCATTTACCCCTCTTTTACCTGTTCTTTGAATTCAAAGTGATACTCAGTCATCTGCACCTTTTCCATTCTATAGGTCCTCTTCTATTTTTTAATTTATTTTGTAACCTAGATTAAATTCTAAGACCCATCAATTCAATTATACTCTTGTAAATAGTCTCTGTTCTCTAGCTCCATTATCTTTCCATCAAGACTGTCTGGAAAATCTCCGGTACCCATTCAACTTAACTATCAATGTTCTCTAAGCCTATACTAAGTTCCTGAGTGATATTTATGCTGTCCCATATTTATGCCAAAATATATATTTTGACCTTATTGGGCACTCACCAATGTCAAATAGTCTCATTATTTCCCTAATTAGCAATCTCTCAGTCTTTATAGAAACTTAAAAAAAATCTTTTCACTTGTGCCCTCTGTTCAGATATTCCACCTCCACCTTATTCTCATTAGATGAATTTACTTCCTGTTTAAAGGGGAAAAAAATAGAAGCTAGTTTTTAGGAACAACCTCAAATTCCTGCCAGAAAGCTTTAGAGTTTACCTGAATTCACACACATCTATATCACTAGCTATGTGACAATGAAAAAAAAATCTTCTTTTTTCTAAAAATTAATTATTTAACCTTGCTTTGATTTCATCCACACTTGCCTCTTCATTGGCAATCTTCTCTTCCTCCTATATTTTCAACTCTTGTCACTTTTTATCTGTCTGCAACTAGTGTTTAACATCTTCTGATATCTCAGATTGCTACTCTCCTCATTCACTGTTTTTCCTCTTTCTCTTCACAACTACATTTCTTCAAGGCTTATCTATATTAATTTCCACTTACTCATGTTCTACTTACAAAATCACTTATTGCAATCTGGTTTCTTTCTCAACCACTGTAATAAAACTGTTCTTGCTATTGTCATGAGGAACCTCTGTGGTAGGCTGAATAATGGTCCCATAAAAAAGTTCACAGTCCAGCTCCCAATTATACATGGCAAGGGGATATTTGCTTATGTAATTTGGTTAAGGATCCTGAGATTATCCTGGATTATACAGTGAGCCCAGTGAAATCACAAGGGTCAAAGTCAGAGAAGGAGATGTGAGAAATGAAGCGAAGGTCAGAGTCTCTAGAAGCCAAACAAAGAAAGAAATTTTGCCCTAGAACCTCCAAAAGAAACACAGTAGTGATAACACATTTAGCCCAAGATAACCTATTTTGAACTTTTGAACTCTGGGATTATAAAATGATACATTTGTATTATTTAGAGTTACTAAATTGTGGTCATATGTAACAACAGCAATAGGCATGAATGCCACCTCCTACTTGTTAAAGGTAATATTTTAGATCTTTCTGTAACAATTTCACTGAAAACTATTCATACTTCCTTCCTGAAACACTTTCTTCCCTTGGCTTCCTGGTACCCTATTATTGGCACATATATATATATATATATATAGCTTAGGTTAGGCTTTTTCAATTTCCTTTCTTGAATTTCTTCCTCTTTCTGTTTCAAAATTTTGAGACAACTTGGTTTTTTTGTGTGTGTCTTTTCAATTATTAGACCACTTTTCCTTATAAGGGGATCTTGTAATCGCATTCATTTTTATGACTGTATGTACCATTTGATAACTCTAAAATCCATATTTCTTTATTCTCATACTTTAGATATAAAATTCTGGAACACTGAACTTTTTATTTTCCACCCACATAATTCACAGTTTCCAATTAGTGAAAAGCGTGGCTACCCATTCAGTTGCCTCAGGAGGAGACCTGAATTCCTTCCTGATGCATTCCTCTTTCTAACTGCCCAACTCAATTAATTATAGAGTTCTGTAACATATATCTCCTAACATTTGTTAAATCAGTATACACCTTTCATCACCACCACCTCTACCATATTTTAGGTTGCTATTGTCTCCTGCAGAAATTGCTGCAATAACCTCTTAAGTGATCTTCAGTTTCCACACTGCAGCGGGAAGATTGTTTCTTCAAATCAGAACATTCTCACTTCATCAACAACATTTGCTATGATTCTCTCGCTTTTACTCCCAAATCTATGCTCCCACCATACAGCTTTTTTTAAAAAATGTGGTATATATACACCATAGAATACTATGTAGTTATAAAAAAAAAATGAAATCAAATAAAAAAATTAGTCGGGTGTGGCAGTGCGCGCCTGTAGTTCCAGCTACTTGGAAGGTTGAGGCAGAAGGCTCGCCGGAGCCCAGCAGATGGAGGCTGCAGTGGCCGGGAGTGGCCACTGCACTCCAGTCTGGGCGATGGAGTGAGACTCCAACTCAAAAAAAAAAAAAAAGAAATCATGTTTTTGTAACAACGTGGATGGAGCTGGAGAACATCATCCTAAGTGAACTGACTCAGAAACAGAAAACAAACCACCACGTGTTTTTCATTTATAGATGGGAGCTAAATGGCCACAAAGATGGAAGTAATAGACACTGGGGACACCACAAAGAGGGAAGGTGGAATGAGGGGTTAGGGTTCAGTACAATATACACTGTGTGGGAGAAAGTTTCACCCAGGGTTCAATCTTCACTGCTACACAATATGTTCATGTAACATGCATGCACTTGTACCCCCTGAATCTGAAACAAACAAAAACAAAACCTATTTTCAAAATTAATAGGTTCCAAATTACCAACAGAAATATTTTGCCTTCTCTTACAAGGTGTTATAATAAAACCATCTAAATTTCTTAAAAAATAAACTCTGGAATAAGCCTCTCTCATGTCCCTTAAAACAGCAGGTCATCCAGTCCCATTTAGAATGTTTCCCCCATGTTTCTTGTATACTCTTTGCTAACTTCAGCTACTAATATCTTTTTCTTCATATCTTTTTCCTCTACTCTAATTCTGAACAGATGCACCTCCATCATTTATCTATTGGCACCTTCTTAGCATCTTGATATTTCTCTTCTATAATACTTTGCCAGGTTTATTGTAATTTTGTGATTACCTGTCTGAGTTATGTAGTATAACCCTTTCAAGAGTATGACCACTGACCTAATTATAATATACCCAGTGTCTAACACACAGTTTCTAACACATTCTTTTGCTCTTAGTAGGAGCTTAATGCTTCTAGAATGAACCAATGAATAAAGGAATGGCAAATAATTGAATTCAAAATGGTATTCAATTTTACTACAGGATGAAATAGTTGTACCCTTAGCTGTTAAACATGGAGTCTCTTTTAAATTAAATGTCTAAGATCTGAGTGATTCATTTGCAGTCTTTTGTTTGCTTGTTTTCTTTTTTTTAACTTTAAATTATTTTATTTTAAAAATGTGGGGTACAATTCAGGGTTAAGTATACAAATGTTCATTGTGCAGGTACCCTTGTTGATGAGGTGTGCCCCCCCAGGCAGACTTCCACCACTGCCAATCCCGCTTTCCTGGCCCTCTCCCAGTGGTTTCCCACTACTGCCGATTCTTTTCTTATAGTATTACCATAATAGTTCAAGGTCCGCTTTCGAATGAGAACATGTGATACTCAGTTCTTTGTTTCTGTGAAAGATCACTCAGTATTATAAATTCTAAGTCCACCCAGGTTGCTGTGAAGTCCATAATTTTGTTCTTCTCTATGGCTGCATAATATTCCATCGTGTATATGTACCCCATTTTTTTATCCAGCCCTCTTTTGATGGGCAGCACAGTTGGTTACATGTCCTTGCTACTGTGAACAATGCTACAATAAACATACGTGTGCAGGTATCTTTTTTATAGAGTGATTTAAGTTTTTTCGGATATGTTCCCAGTAGAGGGATTGTGGGGTCGTATGGAAGGCCGATTTTTAGATCTTTTAGGAATTGCCACACTGTTTTCCACAGAGGCTGCACTAGTTTACACTCCCACCAACAGTGCAGAAGTATTCCCTTTTTGCCGCATCTTTTCCAGTATCTCTTGTTTTTTGAGTTATTGATGATGGTCATTCTGACTGGAGTTAGGTGGTATCTCAGTGTAGTTTTAATTTGCATTTCTTTGATGACTAGTGAGGCTGAGCATTTTTTTATGTATCTGTTGGCTGCTTGTATGTCTTCTTTTGAGAGCTGTCTACTCATATCTTTTGCCCACTTTATAATGGAACCGTTTGCTTTTTTCTTTTTGGCACATTTGAGTTGCTTGCTTTCCTTCATTTCTTATCTTGAATCTTGTTTTGCTATCATGAGGACTTAGGACACTGGTTCATCACTTCTCTTCTGTAGCTGCTGTCAAGTGTTTTTTCACTAAAAATCAAAGTCTTATTTATTTATTTCAGCTATAAATAAAGGTGGCATTCAAACTTCTTACTTAGAGTGCTAACTCTGCACAAGGTTTTACTTTTTTTTAAATAATAGATTTTGGTTTTAGAGCAGTCTCAGGTTTTCAGAAAAATTGGCCAGAAAGTACATAGAGTTCCCATTTATCCGCCTGCCTCCACAAAGTTTCCCCTATGATTAACAACTTGCATTAGTGTAGTATATTTGTTACAGTTGATGAACTAATATTGATACATTATTATTAAATATAATCAATTATTTACATTTAAGGCTTACTCTTTGTGTATAATGTATAATATGTGTTCACCCTTACAGTATGATACATAATAGTTTCACTGCTCTAAAAGTTCCCTGTGTTTTGTCTATTCATAGTTCTCTCCCTTCCCTCGAGGGAGGTCTTGACAACCACTGATCTTTTTACTCTCTCTAAAGTTTGCTTTTTTCAGAATGTCCCATATTTGGAATTATACATTATGTAGCCTTATCAGTTTGGTTTCTTTCACTTAACAGTATGCACTTAAGGCTTTTTCATGTCTTTCAAGACTTGGTAGCTTGTTTCTTTTTATTGCTGAATTAAAAATTCAGCTACTGAATGAACATGTGATAGCTTGTTTATCCATTCACATATTGATAGATATCTTAGTTGCTCCCAAACTTTGGCAATTAGGAATAAAGGTGCTATAGACATTTGTGTGCAATTTTTTGTGTAGACGTAAGTTTTCAATTCAGTTGAGCAATGCCAAGGAGTATGACTGCCTGATTGTATGGTAATATTTAGCTTTACAAGAAAGTGTCAAATTCTTTAAAATGGATTGTCCCATTTTGCATTCCAACCAACGATGAATTGAGATTTCTGTTACTTCACATGCTAGTCACTATTTGGCATTTCCAGTGTTTGTTTTGTTTTGTTTTTTGCTATTCCAATCAGTGTAATGGTATCTCACTGGTTTAATTTTCAGTCCCTTAATAACATTTGATTTTAATTACCTTTTTATATGTATGTTTGGCACCTGTAAGTCTTCTCTGTGAAGTATTGATTCAGATCTTTTGCCTGTTTTTTATTTGGGGTGTTTATTATTGAGTTTTAAAAGTTCTTTGTACTTTAAGCTATTTTGGTATCTAAAATTCCATCCCATGGATAATGTCATTGTAAGTTTATGTGCACAATTAAAAATGCCTTCTATAAAGACTGTGCCAAGTTACATTCTCCTAATGATGTTTATCAGTACTCATTTTGATACATCCTGGTTAGCCTTGTGTTATCATTTTTTAAATATCTGATAATTGTTTACAGATGATAACAAAATGAGCTTTAATTTATCAGACAAGTAGGCACTATTTATGGAGTTTTCCTGTTTTGAAATGAGGCAAGAAAATGATAACTTCTGGAAAAAAAGAGTTTATGAAAAAAAAACTGCTCACTTCCAACATAAAATACTTCATTTCATAATTACTAATTGACTACTTACCATGTTTGCTAGATGTGAAATAAGCACTGAAACTATATGATTAAGAAAGCAGGTGAAATTCCAGGCAGAAATTTATAGTGGGAGGTATAGATTTTCAGGTGACATTTACAGTAGGAGGTACAGATCTTCTTAGATGTGAGAAACGAACTTACCTGTCCAAAATTAAAGGATGGACACAGAGATGTGGAGAGTAGCAGAAGCAAGACTTTAATGATGGTCTTGCAAGATTGGGTGTCTGGTAGGCAGGCACACGGAAGCAGGAAGAATCAACACCTTTATTCCTAAAATGTAGGTCCCTCTCCTGGTTCCTCATTGAAAGAGTACTACAGAAGATACAGGCTTTCCCATACAACGCCTACATGATACATTTTGATTGACTTACAGAACCATTTCATTTGCATGTCCTACTTGCTGATTGGCTTACAGAATCATTCTGATTGGATCCTGCCAAAAGTTTAAACATGAAGTCCACCAAAGCAAAAAGCCTGTGAGAAGGAAACACAAAGAAGCAGAAAGTGGATCAACAAAAGAGAAGCACAAAGCATTTTATAGCATCTTGAGATAAGTTAGACTCCAATTTTGAAAATAAATCATCATCCTTATTTCTCACATTAGATACATTAAATTCTAATGGTGGGATGTGTACATAAACTAATAGATTAATAACAACAAACAGATATTTATTAGCATTCAAGAAACAATTATTTAGCACCATCTTTTTAGGAAAAGAACACTGAACAGAGCAGACAAGAGTCTCCATCTCATGGAGCTTGCATTCTAGTAATAATTTATGCTATGCACTATAGGTAATTTTTAGAAGCTTATAAGTGCTGTGAAAGTCAATTGATCTGGGTAAAGGATTAGGTGTCAAATGGGGGAAGAATTAACAGGACTATACAGAGAATTACCATAAGGTATAACTCAAATAGTGACATATTTCCAAGAAAGTTGCATATTAGCTCAGATATGAATGACTGTAAGTAAACATCTTTTTATTGACCAGTTGTGGTCTATAAGGCCAAAACTAACCTGCATGTCTAAAGTGACCAAAAAAAGGCCAATGGAGTCCAGAAAGCCCTGAGTCACACATGCTTGCTTAGGTTTAAAAGAAAAGTATGGGTCAGTCAACACAAGGTTGTATGAATCTGGGTAAGAAAAACATGTATAGGAGATACCTTTAGGTTTATATCTATAAGCATATAATATTTGTATCTTCAAAATTCATATCTGTCAAATGTGTTTGATATGAATGAAGTTTATTTATTTGTTTTCTTATTTATTGATTGATTTATTGAGTCAGAGTCTCACTCTGTCACTCAAGCAGGAGTGCAGTGACACAATCATGGCTCACCACAGCCTTGAACTCCTGAACTCAGACCATCCTTTCTCCTCAGCCTCTTGAGTAGCTAAGACTATTGTTGTGTACCACCACACCCAGCTAATCAACTAAAGAATTTTTTTTTTTTTTGTAGAGATGAGGTTTCACTATGTTGCCCAGGCTGATTTCAAACTCCTGTGCTCAAGCGATTCTTCTTCCTCAGTCTCCCCTAATGCTAGAATTACAGGTGTGAGCACCACCCAGCCCTGATATGTATGAATTTCAGTACAGGCATTTACATGTTTGTGTCTCTAAAGACAACACTTAATAATATAAGTTAAAAAAAAAAAGGTACTGAGTTTGCTTTGCAATCTGCTTACCCTGAATTTTTCATATGATTGATTGAGTTACCTGACTCAGTGCTCAGAATAAAATGTTAGGTGCATGGTCAATTGATTATTCACTCAACAGGGATACAGGGAGCATAAAGTGAAAGGCCGAGGAAGTCGTAACATGAAATATAATAATCAGGTAGCAATATATGTGAGGAGGGGGAAAATAAAGAAATAGGGCATGGCATGATACTGAAATGTCGAGAACAGTATCATACCAAACAGTGCTTAAGAATTCAATCTAGTCACTGTGTTAGAAATGTAACTAGTTTTGTTTGCTTGTTTCAGAGACAGAGTCTCACTCTGTGGCCCAGGCTGGAGTACAGTGGCACAGTCATAGCTCACTGCAGCCTCAAACTTTTGGGCTTAAGCATAATGCTCCCTCCTTAGTCTTCCAATTAACTAAAACTACAGGTGCATACCACCATGTCTGGTTAATTCTTTTTTTGGCAATTTTTTTAATCAGTTCTGCTCATTATTGGCTGTCCTGACCTCTCTCCATCAGTGACATTTTCTTTCCTTTCAGATAAAAATGTTTAATCAATTTATACACTGCCATTTTCTTCATGGCATTACTCCCATAAACTTGGACTAGTATGTCCCTGATTTCATTTCCACTCTTGCCACATTTAACAAAAGAAATTTAATGTTTGTACGTTGCTTTAATTCAAACTCTGACATTCTTGTGATGACAGCGCTGATGATCATTACAGAAAAAGTTTCAAAATTTCTTTGACCGGTGGACTAGGTGTGCTGGTATCGGTGCATAACTTCCCAAGAGAAATACTTCAACCATAGTGATATTCAGCAATGAGGTATGTAGCACTTTTTCTAGGATGAGTTCATGAACTTAATTGTGAGACCCCACATAACATTTATATTACATTGTTTACACCTTCTACATATGCTTTAGTCTTAGTGCTATAGTAAAATACATTCACTAGCACTAGTGTTTTTCCTATAGTTTTCCCAGTCATCTCTTAGTTGGATAAAATTCATTCTCCTATGGTTTTCCCAAGAAAGACTCCCTAGAAAACTATTCCCTGAGCTCGCACATGTTAAAATATACTGGTCTATAGACTTTAAACCTGGAAGAAAAGTGGGATGTACAGAAAATTCTTGGTTCTCATTTTCTTAAACACTTTGTTTTCTTGCTCTATTTTCTTCTGAAATTTGTCCTTGCTGCGATGGACAGATTTGAAGCCACCTCATTTTCCCCTTACTTGGTGATTGGTCTTTCTGTTTGGCTGTTCAAAAGAATCTGTTTTTTAATCTTTGAAGTATAATAACTTCATTAAGATATGTCTTGTCTATTCTGGGCCATGTTTTCCAGGGCATATGGTGCTCTTTAAATATAAAGTCTTGTGACTACTTTTATTTCGGGCATTAAAAAGACATATAATCTTTGTAATACACCTTTGTAAATATTTGTGCATTTCCATCATTTCTGCCTTGCTTGGATTTTCTTTTCCTATTTCTATGTCTATGTGTACCCCAACTTCTGTTGAAAATAAAGAAGATAACTTTTGACTTTCCAGGTAATCTCTTTTAGGAAATGTATTTGCTGGCACATTCTAAAATCTGCCATTGCTCAGCCCCCCACCCCTTTTGTCTTTTGAGTTGGAGTCTCACTCCATCCCCCAGGCTGGAGCGCAGTGGCACGCTCAGGGCTATCCCAGTGTCGACCTGCTGGGCTCTGGTGATCCTTCCACCGCAGCCTTCCAAGTAGCCGGAATTACAGGCGCACACTACTATGCCCAGCTAATTTTTTATTTATTGTAGAGACGAGGTCTCGCCAAGTTGCCCCCGGCTGGTCTTGAATCCGCGGGCTCAGGCAGTCCACTGGCCTCAGCCTCCCAAAGTGCTGGGATTACAGGCTGAGTGAGCCACTGAGCCTGGCCTGCTCAACTCTTCAATAATCCTTTATGCTTTCTCTTATGTGCTTCTTCCCAATCTTATCTATGGTTTGAGATTCTACACAGTATGAAATGCTTTTGTATTTATCTTTTAATTTTACTGAAAATATACTTTTGCTATTTTCGTTGTTCTCCTCCTCCTACTCTTCCTTTTCCTCTTCTTCCCCTGCATGATTTCAATCATAAAACAAAAAGGTTGATTATGAGGCCATTTTTATATAGCAAGGTTATAGTAATTTAAAAATAAACTATGCATGTACAATAATCTTCCAAAATGTCATCTATGGTTTTACGTTTCATATTTTAATTTTCTAAAAGCATGTGCTAATAATTATCTTCCAGAGACACATGATAATAATGAAGTGTCCCTTATACTGTGGCCTCTAACATCACACATTTCTCTTTTCTTTGCTCTTTCTTCTGCCCCTTCCTCACCTTTCCTCTGTTTACAGGTGCCATAACAGAGATGCTATATGGCTACAATGGTTGTTTGATCCCCAGTAGTCATTCAGTCATTCCTGTCACATTTTGTTTTTTCTATACCTCTTGCTAAGAGGTTAAAAAAAAAATCTAGACGCTCTCCGTGATTGTGCCCATGCTCACCTGTCACTCTCTGTCAGCAGCTGCAAGTTGTTTTTCTAATGAGCTAATCATGGCAGTAGATGAGAACTCTCTGACCTTTCCAACAGTCATTTCAGTTTAAAACAAAACTTTAAGAAAATATATAATCCACATATGATTTCAATTTGATCTTGTTGAGGTTTTTTTGGGGGGGGATAATGAGCATTGTTCCTCTTCTTTTTGTATACTAATCATAGGCTACAGGAAAATATAAATCATCAGGATAGTCCTGAGGAAAAATTGTGATGTAGAGGTGAGTTGTGGTCCACACCACAGTCTGCACCATGCCTCTACCTTTCAATCCTAGGAACTACCCACCACAGCAATGCACAACTTCTTTTTGACCATCCATTGCCTACATTCCAAAACTATGAGGATGATGGGGAAGACTCAGATATTGAAAACAAACAGAATCCTGACTTTGCCATGTACAAGATGTATGATCTTAGGCAAGCTATTTGGCCTCTCTGAGCATCAATAATAACGAAATTTCAGGGTGAGTCTGAGCATTAAGAAGATGATGTATTTAAACTGGCACTTAGGTGTTATACAAATGCTTGTTTCACACAGACTATATAGTAAATTGGCAGTGAATGAGATGGAATAGTGGAAAGACAGTCCTTAGAGGAACAGGATATCCCACACTCTGTAATGTCGATTCAGATATATGGTTCTCCTGTGCTCTAGTGACCCTTCTGAGAACATGCCTTGGGTTACTGCTGTAGCTTTGTCTCTGCCCCAGAATAAATACACATAGGATGTCTGTGCCCCAGAATAAATACACATGGGACCTAAACCAAACTGACAGCTTGAAGTCAAGTCTAATTGAAGTATATCCTGAAGCAAAGATGCCCATTCAAGCTCATTTCAAATTACCCATCTATAGATGACTTACTGACCCATGTGCATGAGAATAAATGCTTGCTGTTTTAAATCCCTAAGATATGAGGTGGTCTTTAATTTAATTTAATTTTTTTAATTTTTTTGAGTTGGAGTCTCACTCTGTCTCCCAGACTGGAGTGCAGTGGCCGCTCCCGGCCACCGCAGACTCGACCTGCTGGGCTCTGGCGATCCTTCCGCCTCAGCCTTCCGAGTAGCAGGAATTACCAGCACGCGCTACCACGCCCGGCTAATTTTTTGATTTTATTGTGGAGATGAGGTCTCGCCTGCCCAGGCAGGTCTCAAACCCGCGGCTCAGGCAATCCACTCACCTCAGCCTCCCAAAGGCGCGGGATTACAGGCTGAGCCACCGAGCCCGGCATGGAATGATACCTTTAATAAGTTGATTTTAAAAATTATTACCAATCTAGAATTTTTAGGTCAGTAAAAATATACTTTAAGAAAGGAGAGTAAAGGAATTTTTAGAAAATTTAAATGTGAGAAATTTAGGAGTCAGATCCCAACTTAGGAAAATTTAAAACAATACATTTCATGAAAAAGATAGAGGATTTGATATTCAGGAAAGAAAAAAAAAGAAAAAACAAATGGCAAACAGGTGGCCAAAAAAAGATAGATGAATTTCACTAATGAGGGCAATTCAAACAGCCAATAAACAAGAAAAAATGACCAGCCTCATTAATCATCATAAAACTACACATTCAAACAACAATGAAGTAATCACTACATATGCATTAGATTAGCAAACATTTACACGCAAACCACAAAACTGTGACAGGCTAAGTATTGATGAGGATGTGGAACATAGATAATGCTCATCTATGATTTCTAGGAGTATATATTGGTAAGACTACTTTGGAAAACGGTTTGGATCATTTAGAAAAGTTGAACTTATAAAAACATTATGACTCAGCAATCTATTTTTCTGCCCCAGAATAAACACACATGGGACCTAAACCAGCCTGACAGCTTGAAGGCAAGCCTTGTTGGTGTATATCCCGAAGCATAGCTGCTCATTCAAGCTCATTCCAAATTACCCATCTATAGATGACCTGCTGATCTATGTGCATGAGAATAAATGCTTGTTGTTTTAAACCCCTAAGATATGAGGTGGTCTTTAACTCACAAATCTTATAGGAAATTTTCACTGAATTAAATTAAATACTTTTATGTATAGGCACCAGAAAGAAGTACACAGGTATGCACCTAGAAGAATGTATAAGGATATTTATAGCAGTATTTTTCATTATAGCCTTAAAATGGTTATAACTCAAATGTCCATCAATAATAAAACAAGTACATAAGTTGTGGTATGGCCATGCAACAGTACAGCAATAAAAATGCACAAACAGCAGGCACACGTAACAACATATATGAACTTACAAACTTAATGTTCGCTAAAGAAGGAACACATACAATAACGTTCCATTTATCTAAATATAAAAAATGGGCAAAATGAAATCATATAGTTTAAGGATGCATGCATAGTGGTAAAGATATAAAAGTAAAAATATAGCACTTGCCATAAAAATCAGGATAATGACTACATCTAGGAAAAGAGAAGCTGTTCTGGTCTGGCAGAAATGCAACATTCAATTCTTTACTAAATTAATGGCTATACCTGTGTTCACTTTTAGCTGTTTAAAATAGCTTCTCAGATGTGTGTTATATTGTTTTCTGCCTATGTGCTACATATTACAATAAAAATATTTTCAAAAATGAAAGCATACACTCTCCCTCCGAATCTGGTTCCTTAGCTACTTATTTCTCTCCCCAGAGGCAATCCTATTCATATTTTTTCAGTGTATCTTTCTTTTTCTCATTTAATTATTTCTCACTTAAAATTATTTTTCCTCCCAGTTCCCCTACCCCCCCCTTTTTAAGATTCAAAGGGTAACAGGTATGTTACATAGGTATATTATGTGGTGGTAGGTTTGGGCTTCTATTAAGTTCATCATTCAAATTATGTGCATGGTACCACATGGTGGTTTTTCAACACTTCTCCTCCTCCCTCCCTTCTCCCTCTAAGAGTCTCCAATGTCTGTTGTTCCTATCTTTATGTCCAAGTACCCATTGTTTACCTTTCACTTTAAAGTGAAAGCATGCAGTATTTGGTTTTCTGTTTCTGAGTCGATTCGCTTAGAATAATGACCTCTGGCTACATACACATTATTGCAAAGGACATGGTTTAATTTTTTTCTGCATAGTATTCCATGGTGTATACGTACTACTTTAAAAAATTCAGACCACCATTAATGGGTACCCAGCTTGGTTCCAAGTTTTTGCTATTGTGAATAGTGCTGCAATAAACATGTGCATGCAAGTGTCTTTTTGGTATAGTGATTTGTGCTCTTTTGGGTAGATGCCAGAAGTCAGGTTGCTGAGTTGAATGGTAGGTCTATTCTTGTTTGTTTGTTTTTGAGAAATCTCCAAACTGCCTTCCACAAGAGCTGCATTCCTGCCAACAATGTATAAGTGTTTCCTCTTCTCCACAACCTTGCTAACATTTGCCATTTTTGACATTAATAATAGCCATTTGACTGGAATGAGATGATATCCCATTGTGGTTTTAATTTGCATTTCTCTGATGATTAGCCATGTTGAACATTTTTTCATATGTCTATTGACTGTATGTCTCCTTTTGAGAAGAGTCTGTTCATGTCTGCTGCCTACTTTAGTGGGATTATTCTTTTTATCCTTTAGATTCTTTTAGTTTTTTTTAATAGATTCTGGATATTAGTTCCTTTATTGGATGCATAGTTTGCAAATATTTTCTCCCATTCTGTAGGTTGTTTATTTACTCTGTTGATAGTTTCTTTTGCTAAATAGAAGCTCTTTGGTTTAATTAGGGCCCACTTGTCGATTTTTGTTTTTGCTTTTGAGAACTTGGTCATAGATTCATTGCCTAGATTGACATCCAGAAGAGTGTCTCATAGCCTTTCTTTCAGGATTTTTATAGTTGGAGTTTTTACATTTAAGTCTTTAATTAATCTTGAGTGAATTTTTTGTATAGGATGAGAGGAAGGTGTCTGGTTTCATTCTTCTGCATATGGTTAGCTGGTTTTCCCAGCAACATTTTTTGAAATGGTGTCCTTTCTCCAATTTTTTTTTTCAAGTTTGTCAAAAATGAGTTGGCTATAAGTCAGAAGCTTTCTTTCTGGGATTTCTATTCTTATGTATGTCTACGTACCTTTTTTGTACCAGTACCATGCTGTTTTTGTTACTGTAGCTTTGTAGTAAAGTTTGAAGTCTAGTAATGTGATGCCTCTGACTTTACTCTTTTGAGGCTTAGGATTGCTTTGGCTTTTCAGACTCTTTTTTGTTTCCATATGAATTTGAGTATTGTTTTCTAGATCTGTGAAAAATGGTACTGGTAGTTTAATAGGGATTGCAATGAAATCTGTAGATTGCTTTGGACAGTATGGACTTCGAAAAATTTTAAATTTTATTTTGAAGATGTGGGGGTGCAATTCAGGATTAGGTCATTGCACAGGTAAAGTTTGGGCCTCTCTTTGGTCCCCATTTTGCCTGGTTTGAGATCACGTACCCTTATTGATGTTGTGTCCCATCATCCTCCACTCCCCACCCCCACCCTGGCAGTACCCTGCTACTGCCCGTTCCTTTCTTATAGTATTGTGGTAAATAGTCAGGGTCAGTATGGATGTTTTAATGATATTGTTTCTTCCAGTCCATGAACATGGAATGTTTTTCCATTTGTTTGATTTCTTTCAGCAGTGTTTTGTAGTTCTCATTGTAGAGATCTTGCACCTCCTGGGTTAGATGTATTCCCAGGTATTTTATTTTTGTGTGTGTGGTTATTGTAAATGGAATTGTTTTCTTGATTTGGTTCGCAACTTGAATGTTGTTGTCATATAGAAATACTATTGATTTTTGAACATTGCATTAGTATCATGAGACTTGTATTTTCATGAAAGGGTACCAAAAAATGTATACATGTTTTAAGTATGGCATTCACTCAAAAGATGGCGTTCATCAAATGAATGTTTGTGTCACCATGCAACAGGCAGGATAGTCAAAGAAAGTGGCAAAAGTACAGTTGAGTGAACATCATACTACACATTGCTTCCATAATTCAATTCAACTTCAAAAAGTAATACAGAGGTAAAAACTATTAAAATGTGTGTACTTTTTTGGCACCCCAGTATTTTCTATTTTGATATTTTCTTTTGAGAGTAGTGATCCTACTCATCTATCTCTTGTTCATGTTGGCTACTCTGGCACCTTTTGCTAGGGAATAATCAGGAGCCAAACTCTAATCCAGAGGTTCTCAACCTGGGGCATTTTTTTAATATACTAAGGGATTTGGGGCATGTTTGGAGACATTTGTTATTGTCACAACTGGGAGAAACTACTGGCACCTTTTATGTAAAGGCCAGGAATGTTGTTAAATGCCCTATAATGCACGAGATAACTTCCCACAGAAAAGAATTATCTGGCTCAAAATGTCAACAGTGCTGAGTTGAGAAATCTTGCTCTTGTCTGTGGCAATTCTGGTGAGTTCAAGAACAGAGACGGATATGAGCCTCAGGACTCTTTTTATTTTTTTTTTTTGAGTCGGAGTCTCACTCTGTCACCTAGGCTGGAGTGCAGTGAAACTCTCACAGCCACTGCAGCCTCGACCTGCTGGACTCAGGCGATCCTTCTGCCTCAGCCTTCCAAATAGCTGGAACCACAGGCATGTGCCACCATGCCCGGCTAATTTTTTCTTGATTTATTGTAGACATAAGGTCTTGCCAAGTTGCCCATGCTGGTCTCGAACCCATGGGCTCAGGCAATCCTCTTGGCCTCCCAAAGTGCTGGGATTATAGGCATGAGCCACCGTGCTTGGCCAAGCCTCAGGATTTTAAAAGTCAGTTAATCCGTCTCCTTTAAAATTGCTCAATCGCCATCAGAGTTTTGCTTTCAAACCATCAGAAAGAATGGGTCGGGAAAGAAGGACATCACCCTGGATTTTAAAACATCAACATTGAGTGCTTGCTGGATGTATGGTGGGGAGGTGAATTCTCAAAGCCTTCCAATTCCACTTGTTTTCTTTACTTCCTCACTCATGCTGTGCTTCTACTTAGCTGTGATTTTATTTCCAAAGACTTCTGCCCTTGTACACTGGCCGTTGGCAGATTTCTGTAGAGGGGGAGCAAGTATTGATTGTCTCAAGAGAGTGGAAGGGGGAGAGGCAGAAGAACTTGCTCTGCTTTTTTCCAACTTATCCTCTCACGGTGCCAGGAGCCCACCACCCTTAGCTGCAGCCATCACTTCTGGCCCTCGCCAACACACACACACACACACACACACACACACCAGCTCTAAACAGCCTATTTCTCAAGGAGATTCTTCTGTTCCTCTTCCTCTTTCTCTTCTACTTATCTGCCTTTCTTTTCATCTTCCCCACCTCTTCCTTTCTTCCTCCACTCTACTGCTTCTCCTCTGTCTCTCCTTTTTCTCCTTTTCTTTTGTTTTTCACCTTTTTTATCCTTCTCTTTCCTCCTTAATTCCTAAAATCCGTGTTTTCCTCTAGTTTCTTAAGGTGTGATTTTGCTGAGGTAGCCAGTACTCGATAATTAACCATCTTCGTGAGCATCCTGGCTATTATGGTGTCAACAATACTTAAGGTGACTATTTTGCAGTATTTTTATTTTAGCAAACATCATGAAATCAATCCTTTGAAGATCGTGGGTTTTGGGGCAGTGTCTTTGCAGACAATAACAATACAAATTGTTGTTCTGTTTTGTTGGCTAACTTTGCTTGTTTTATTTTTCTGAATAAGCCCCTGAAATTTAATTGATTTCAGAATTATTACTGAGAAATATTAAATACTAGTTTAACCAAATACTTTTGTTAAGTCACCCAAAAGCTTTGGATACTTGAGAGGTTGTGATAATGTCAACTTGGCTGGGCTATGGGGCCCAGTTCTCTGGTCAAACACGCTAGATGTTGCCATCATGGTGCCTTGTAGATGTGACTACTATCAGCAGTTGATTTTAAGTAAGGGAGATTAGCCTTGATAATGGGGGGCTTCCTTCAATCACTCGAAGGCCTTGAGAATAAAAACAGGCTTCTCAGGGAAGAAGGAGCTCTTCTTCAAAACTCTAAGTTAAAAATCATGCTCAAGTTTTCAGCCTTCTGGCCTTTCCTATATACTTAGGACTTGCCAAGGCCCACAATTGCATCAGCCAATTCCTTAAAATAAATCTCCATAAATACACATATCCTGCTGGTTTCATTTCTCTGGAGAAGCTTGACTGATACAGAGGTCAGACCACTTGACCTTTTCACTTCTTGAAAGTGAAAAAAAAGGGCTTTTAAAGAAAAACCATTAGGATAACGTCTCAGATATCAGTTTGCCAGGAATAAGAAGAAGAAGCAGGTGGCAGCTGATGCTTGATTAGCCCTGCCTCATGAAATAGAGGCACAGTAGAGTAGTTTTCTCTGGAGCAGAACTCAAAACCAAATTTACCCATGGTAAATTAACACTTAGATGAGCAATAGTGAAGTACTCAAATACTTTTTCCCAGTTCTTTTTTTTTTTTGCCATAGCAAAGTGCACACTTCTTGATGCATAGTTAGTAGCCCTTCAAGGCTTGCACATCTTCAAATGTATACATTAATTCCTAAATGTATTCATTCACTCATGAAATTCTTCCTGAGTAATACAGGGACTCTCTCTGTTCTGTTTACCTCCATATTACCAGCATATAACACAGTGTTTGGGGTGTGGGAAACACTTGAGTATTAGTTGAGTGAATGATGCACACACTGCCTATTTATGTGCCAATCACATAAATAAATAAACGAAAACGTCTGCAGACGGTCTTCTACTTCCTAGCTTATTCCAAACCAATTCTTGGTATAGGTATTTACAATGACTTGCCTTAGTTTTTGTTCCTACATCAAAAACCCTTCAAGTAGAAAACACTTGGTTCCTATCTGGAGACTAACCCTGGCTTTGGGTTTGGAAACAGCACAGTTCTTGAAAGCAGAACTTAAGAAGCTTCAACTCAGCAGTGTTGGTCACTCAGGGTACCACTCACTCATTTCTGGGTGTGCTTAGACCTTGGACTCCTGTGCTTGTGAGTGGGCACTTGATTAGGGTATGCTCCCACTTTTTTTTTTTTTTTTTGAGTTGAAGTCTCAGTCCATCACCCAGGCTGGAGTGCATTGGCACTCTCATGGCCACCCCAGCATTGACCTGCTGGGCTCAGGCAATCCTCCCGCCTCAGCCTTCCAAGTAGCGGAACTACAGGCACGTGCTACCACACCTGGCTAATTTTTTATTTATTGTAGAGATGAGGTCTCACCAAGTTGCCACAGGTCTCGAACCCGCGGGCTCAGGCAATTCATTTGCCTCAGTCTTCTGAAGTGCTGGGATTACAGACTGAGCCACCGAGCCTGACCTTCTCCCACTTTTTAGTCCAGATGACTAATGCCATGGTAGACTTTTCCACCCCAAAAAGGCACTGCAGTGTAGTATCATAGTCGTGAGCTTTGGATTGCCTTGCACCTGGGTTCAAATTTTAGTCCTTCCTTGTATTAGCTTGAGCCATTTTCCTTATCTGAAGAAACGAACATGATAATGTTACTGAGTAATGAACTCACTGCATAGAAGCCAAAAGTATGACACCAGCTTTTGCGAGAAGAAAAAGCTTTTGTGTGAGTCAACTGGCAAGGAGACAGGAGGCAATACTCAAATCCAACTCCTCCATCTGGTACGGATCGGGGTGGAAGGGGTCAAGCTTTTAAACCAATTAGGTCTCAGAGGCCTTTCTAACTAGTCCCGGGTAATACCAATGCATTCGGTCTGCCAGGCTGATGGTGTTCACAATGAGGATGTTAAAACTTTTTTCCATTATACGTGCCTCGCATGTATACATGACTTGTAATTTTGGCTTTGCACCATCTATAACAGCTTAAGTGACAATTGGTTGGAGCTGATCCTGTGGATGTAACAATACTCCTCTTAGCAATTGTTTTAAGTATTTAGTGATGACATAAGCTCTTCCACTGAAAAGTACAAAGAGATCAGTAAATGCTGTTTCCTTCTTCTGCATTCTGGACTGAAGGTCTATCTTGATTTTCCTTGTGCTTAGAGTGAATGCCATAATTTGGGCAAGCTGGTTTCCTCTGTGGGCAAACATTTTCCCACAAGAAAAGGCTGAAGCTGAATGTTATTTTCCAAACGATATTTTGTGAAGCAGCAGATGTTTATTCAACCACAAACACTTTTTTGTTTTGAGTCGGAGTCTCACTCTGTTGCCGAGGCTGGAGTGTAGTGGCATGCTCATGGCTACCCCAATGTTGACCTGCTGGCCTCAGGTGATCCTTCCACCTCAGCCTTCCAAGTATCTGGAACTACTGTGCCCAGCTAATTTTTTCATTTATTAGTAGAGATGAGGTCTCACCAAGTTGCCCAGGCTGGTCTTGAACCCGTGGGCTCAGGCAATCCTCTCATCTCGGTCTACCAAAATGCTGGGATTACAGGTTTGAGCCACCACAGCTGGCTACAAACACTTTTTGAGTGCTAAATTTGTGCTAGGAAATTCTGTGCACTGAGGATACAGTGGTGAGCAAGGAAGACAAAAATCACTCTTACATGGAGTTTATATCACATGCAGTAAATTAAAATTTACAGAGGCCCAAACTTTACCTCCATGATGACCACTTGTTTACCTAATCCTGAATTGTATCCCACATCTTTAAAGTAAAATAGGTTTAAAAATAAAATAAAATAGGAGTCGCTAAAATATGGTAGAGAGGGCTGATGGCTGGTTTAAATTTAGTGGTCAGGAATATTTCTCTGAAAAGGTGTCATTTAACCTGAGATTCTACTAACAAGGAGACAGTCATGTGATGATTAGAAGGAAGAGAATCTAAGCCAGAGGGAACTGCTATTCAAAAATCCTAGGATATGTTGGTGTAGTTGACAGACCAATGTGAATCAAGCATAGTGGTTGAGGGAAGAGCATTTAATGTGCTTTTGTGAAAGGGGAATCTTCAAGGGGATTATTTAATTTGCAACCTTTTTCAAGTTTATTGAATCACAGAATTATTTTTACATAGTTAACATGTCTTGGCAAATAGTTTTCCAACACCAGCTTCTGATTTATTTTTGCTTTTAGACCTTCCTACCCTTGACTCAGCTGTGGTTCTGATTGAACATCCGTTTGGAGAGAAGTCATGTGATATCAGGCATTAAACAGATTTTGTCTCTCTCCACGGAAAGGTGCTAGCCTCAGTTTTGGCAGTTGAGTGATCTGGGGCTCTGATTTCCAATCAGAAATCCTTACAGGTTCCTTTCTTGAGTGACAGCAGCCTGCCAGGGCTTCCTTTGCAAGTGGAGATTAGTTTGAGGGATGGGCTGAGAGTTGGAAGAGGTTTAACTTGAATTTCTGGTTATGGTAATTTACTTCCTTCCCTATGTCAACCCCATGCAGTTGTCCAGATTCACTCTCATAATGAATTGCCTGTCCAACAGAGAAGCAGGCTTATTCTTATTCTAATTTTTATTTTGATTCTTACTTGGTAAGTAAAATGATTACTTCAAGTTGGGATGACGATTAGGTACGTTTCTAGATTAAGAAATCCTCAGCAAAAGCTACACTACCATAGTTAGAATAATGGAAGTGGGACTTAAGCCAGGACTTTCAGTTACAAATTTTATTATTCTTTACACTACACTGTGCTACTTTCTTGAAATTAAGAAATACCTTACCAATCAGATTCATGGAGTGTCCCTAGTTTGCAAACTCTTCCTTTTTATGCTTTCACATTTTTCGTAAGTCTAACACATACCTACCAGTCATTTTTCACTATCTTCATTACACAAAATAAAGGGGGAAGCCATGCTTTCCTGGTGGGGTTGTATCAGACCTCAGGGAGAGCAAGCACCTAGTGCTAATCTCTGGTGAATCCTGTTTTATATTCTGTCCCTAATACCGGAATCAAGAGATGTTTGAAGAGAGTGCATGGCTGTATTTCTCCAAATCACTTTGAGGTAGGAGGGTGGAATCTGGGTCATCGGTGCCTTGGAAGACTTCAGTCAGGTTTAATGTCTTTTGGGGTCTGGAGTGGGTACCTGGTATTGTGAGTTTGTTGCTGAGGAGGCCACTGGCTGCTTATGAAGAAAACTTACCCAGAAAATTGGATCACAAGCACCATGAAAACAGGATCTGTGTCTTGTTTATTATTCTCTTCTCAGAAGCTGACATGATACTGGGTATATGGAGCTCAACATTCGCCAAAAGTAAATTCAACAATGTATAGAATCAGTACAACACAGTCCAGACTCTGGATTTAAAGTATAAACCTAGGCGGTGGGAGGTGGGGAGGGGCACACACAAACACACACAAGACTATAAACGCAGATTACCAGCTTTACTGGCAACTCTCATGAATTAAATAGCCCAATAAAAAAAGAATTAACTAGGAGGCGCATCCCTTATCCAGGGTACCCCGTTTTGAGTATTTTAGCATATAAGAAGCTGTACTCGATGCCAGGTGGTGTCTATCTTAGCCGTGCTGGCTCTAATAAGCCATCCTTGCCTCATCCTTGCATCTCTAAACTGTACCTCTCTTAAGTTTTCAACTGCATCCATTACCACATTCTTGGTTTACTTGAGTTATTATCCCTCAGGAATTTAGGTAGGCATTCCCACTGAAGTTGTTATGTGTGTGAATTTAGAATATTTTCTTCCTTTTCATTTTAAGAGTTTATTCTCTCAGGGTGATCTAATTTCCCTTATTTCCTAGTCCGTGGGGAGAATGGGACTGCACCCATGTATCTCCAAGATCACCCTGAAGGAACTATCAACATTCTTCATTTCTAGTGTTAATCAGAGATCTTTTCTTAAATGATTTGCTTCTTGACTCAGTTACAGCAGTGGTCTTTGGTTACTACTGTGATGATAATACTCAGACATTTATTTTTCAGGTTCTTAAGTCTAGATTCTGAGTGTCTTTCATGCTTATACGAAAGCATTTAGCAGGCTGGGTGCAGTGGCTCATGTCTGTAACCCCAGCACTTTGGGAGGTTGAGGTGGGAGGATCACTTGTTTGAGACCAGCCTTGGTAATATAGCAAGACCTCGTCTCTACAAAAACTAAAAAAATTGCCAGACACCTCTAGTTCCAGCTACTCGGAGGCTGAAGTGGAAGGATCCCCCGAGCCCAGGAGGTTGAGGCTACAGTTAGCTGTGATCATGCCTCTACACTCCAGCCTGGATGACAGACTAAGATTCCAACACAAACAGAGAGAGAGAAAGAGAGAGAGAGAGAGAGAGAGAGAGAAAGAAAGAGAGAAAGAGAGAGAGAGAAAGAAAGAAAGAAAAAGAAAGGGAAAGAAAGAGAAAGAGAGAGAGAAAGAAAGAAAGATAGAAAGAAAGAAAGAAAGAAAGAAAGAAAGAAAGAAAGAAAGAAAGAAAGAAAGAAAGAAAGAAAGAAAGAAAAAAAGAGAAAGAAAGAAAGCATTTATCAAAAACCTATGTACAAGGAAGAGGCATGTTGCTTTGTTCTCTGAGTCATCTTGAATGTGCTGTGTTAAAACAGCCTGAAGATATTTGGGGAAAATGAATTTGCTTTTCCCATAAATTTAAACTCATGTTAAGGTGCCAAATTTCATATAGTTGCGCTTGGCTGAGGTTTCATGCTACATACAAATTAGCATAAACCATATCGAAATATAATTTTCAATTTCAATCAATCTAGATATAATGTTTATCTTTACATGCTGGAGTTGTTGGACCCAGGCATGGGAGCTTAGAGTTACTCTTTTGTGTTTCAGCCTCTTAAATTTAATCCTTTCCTCCTGCTGAATAAAACCTTTTTTGGATCCTAATCTTGCTATTATTCATAGTCCTATTCAACTTTTTTTGCTGAATTTTATTTGGCCTCTTATACATTTTGATTTTCAGTTTCTCCCTAATTGCATTGAAATAATCAAGAAAAAAATGTAAACAGGATAGCATTGAGGATGGATCCCAGCAATAGGTGCTTCTAATGATCTCACCATCTGTAGGACAGCTGTTACCCTCTTAGGTCTTCTTGAATCTCAACTGTCTGTGGGAACAAATAAGGAAAACAAAACCTCTGTTCGACCAGAAGGAATAAGGAAAACAAGCATTTATTGAGTATCTTCTACATACCAGGAGCTTACTGGACTAGATGCTGTGTGTTAATTATATACTATCTCATTTAATCTTTATTGCAACCCAAACAGAAAGGTGCTATTATGTTGCTTTATAGGTAGGAAAACTGAGCCTACAATAATTGCAATAAGTTTTCGAAGGCCGCTTGACAAGAATTTTTTTTTTTTTTTTTTTTTTAGTTGGAGTCTCACTCTGTCGCCCAGACTGGAGTGCAGCGGCCGCTCCCGGCCACCACAGCCTCGACCTGCTGGTCTCCGGCGATCCTTCCGCCTCAGCCTTCCGAGTAGCCGGAATTACAGGCGCGCGCTACCATGCCTGGCTGATTTTTTTATTTATTGTAGAGATGAGGTCTCGCTGCCCAGGGGGGTCTCGAACCTGCTGGCTCAGGCAATCCGCTCACCTCAGCCTCCCAAAGGCGCGGGATTACAGGCTGAGCCACCGAGCCCGGCTTGACAAGAATTGAACAAGTAATTGAGGGAGCTAGGATTCAACAAGGACCATGTCGGTCCCCTTTATATCTCTTTAGTTCATTTAGAATTTTCCCTTCAAACTTTATTGTTTCTCAGTCTCTTCTGAGAGCATTATCTACTCTCCCAATTCAGCAGGGGAGATCGGTAAGATGAGGATGGGGTAGTTTGCATGAAATTGCTCCAGTAAGACACCCCTATCTGCCACATCAGTATTATATAGCACCATTCTGGCTGCAGGACTCAGTCTATCAGGACCTGGAAGTACTTGGGATCCTCCTTACAGCACCACGTTTCTTTTTTTATCTGAAAGACGAGCCTCATGTCTGTGATGGTATTCTGTGAGACAGAGTTTACTCCTGCTTCTCCTCTTTGAAACTATTTTTCCTCCTTCTCCTCCCTCTCCTCTTCCTCTTTTTTACTCTTCTTCTCAGCCTCCTCTTGCCCCTCCAACTCCCCTCCTCTCCTCTTTTCTTCCATCCTCTTCCTTCTTCCTCTTCTTCCTCATCTTCATCTTTCTTCTCATCCTCCTCTTCCTCCTTCAACTCTTCCTCCTCCTTCTCCTTGTTTTTCTTGACCTTCTTTTACTTTCCCTCTCATCTTTGGTTTGATGCTCTTCAGTGAGATCACCACTGCTTTGTGTAACATAAGATATTGCTTGATCATTCATGCAACAAAAATTTATTGAGTTGTTCATCATGCAGCAGGCCTTGAGCTTGGTGCTAGGGTTATGGGAGTGATGGTGGTCCAAACCCTGCCTTGATGAATTTTTCACACTTGTAGGGAGAGAAACAGGCAGGCTGATGTTTGGGATGCTGTGCAATATGACTACAATAGCTGTAAAAGAAGGTGCTACTTGAGCAGACACAGTGGCTCTCCAAGGCAGTTGGGCAGAAGAAGTTGGGGAAGGCTTCCCAAAGGATGTAGCACTTAAACTGAGACTTGAGAGTGCAGATGCGTCCTTTGTGGAGAACTTTTTTTAAAAAAAGATGTGGTGTACAATTCAGGGTTAGGTATACAAATGTTGATTATGCAAGTACCCTTGTTGATGAGTGTGCCCCTCCACCCCCTAGCAGTTTCCCTTAACTGCCAATCCCATTCCCCCTCCCCTGGCAGTTTCTCACTACCACCAATCCCTTTTTTACAGTATTATAATTGTTCAAGATCCACTTATGAGTGAGAACATACGGTACTCTGTTCTTTGTTTCTGTGATAGATCACTGAGTATGATAGGCTCTAAATCCATCCAAGTTGCTGCGAAGTCCATATGTTTGTCCTTCTTTGTGGCTGCATAATATTTCATCGTGTATATGTACCACATTTTTAAAATCCAGTCCAGCTTCAATGGGCAGCATGGTTGGTTCCATGTGTTTGCTATTGTGAATTGAGCTGCTACAAACATACGTGTGCAAGTATCTTTTTTGTAGAATGATTTGAGTTCCTCTGGGTATATTCCCAATAGGAGAATTGCTGGGTCATATGGAAGGTCAGTTTTTAGTTCTTTCAGAAACTGCCGAACTGACTTCCATAGAGGTTGCACTAGTTTGCATTTCCACCAGCAGTGTAAAAGTGTTCCTTTTTCTCCATATCCTCACCAGCATCTGTTGTTGTTTGTTTTATTAATGATGGCCATTCTTACTGGGGTTAGGTGGTATCTCAATGTGGTTTTGATTTGCATTTCTCTGATGATGAGTGAGGCTGAGCATTTTTTCATGTGTCTGTTGACTCTCCATATATCTTCTTTTGAGAAGTGTCTATTATGTCTTTTGCCCACTTTTGTTTGGGCTGTTTGTTTTTTTCCTTTCAACATGTTTGAGTTCCTTGTAGATCCTAGATGTTAGGCCTTTGTCAGATGTACAGTTGGGAAATATTTTTTTCCCATTCTGTGGGCTGTCTCTCTGCTATCTTGACGGTTTCTTTCGCTTTGCAGAAGCTCATCAGTTTGATAAGGTCCCACTTGTCTATCTTATTTCTTATGGTATGGAGAGAACTTATGTGGAGAACTTTATACTTATTGTTACTTCTAAAGATGCACCTTCCTCTCCCTTACACCCTTGTATCAACTTTGATTCCTTCAACCTAACAATGTTCTTTACATCTTAGTGCATTTCCTCTAATTCAGGTATAAATTCTTCATTTTCTCTGACTGAGTCTAATTTTGGAGAAACCTCCCTCTGTCCACTCTACCTTTTCCTTGAACAGAATGCCTGGCTTGCATCTAATTCCACATAGTTAGTTGTGGAATTACAACTAGAACTTCCAGTCAAGAGCTGTCTACTAAATGACGTGGGATCAAACCTAATACTGCCATCAATTCAGATTTATGTGCTCTGATTCATAAACAGGCAATTATGTAAGTTGTGATATTGACAGGGCAATGTTGAGACATGCTGGCAATTGGCCTCCCTTGTTTGGTTGTAAGTTTCAGTTTCCTGATGAGTCTTGTTTTGCAGTCTATCTGGTACCGATGAGCAGTGTAGAGAGCCAGGGTGAGCAGAAAGCAGGTAGGTACAGGAAAACATAATCTATCTTGCAAGTGATGCAAGTCCTTTCAGACACCTAATCACATTTTCCTTTTTGAAATTAGACTATAACGTATTTGTCATAGAAGATTTGACAACCAGCCAGAATTCTGGCCTAATTTTCAGAGTGTAAGGCTTGATCACTCTCACACAGGGATGATGAGTGCCTATCTAGTTTCTCAGGGACAAGCTGATTATCTTGCCTGTGTGGGATCTAGTTCTGGCAACATAAAGGAAACCACTAAGATTGACCTTGCAAGGAGAGAGAATGGGAAGCTGCCCCTGAAAAGTGCCAAACTGGGACTCACACTTACTATGCTTTACCCAGGACCAGTACTGCCTCAGCCTCCAGCACTGATGTCACCAAGGCCCCAGAATGCATTGCATACTTTCAGTCTCTTTAGCAGATTCATTAACTCTGAGCTCAATTTCCTCATCTGTGAAATGGGAATAATAACATCTACCCTGAAAGATTGCTTTAAGCACTAAATAATTTCAGAGCATACGTTAGGTATACAACAAACATTCCATTTATTATTCATGGAATATCCATTGGGCATATTTATGAGCCAGACACTGTGCTAAAGATGAAGTCTTTGCACTTAACATGATTAAAGTTAATTTAGTGGAGAAGGTAAATATATCTTTACAGGTAATCATACAAAAAATGTAATAGTTAAAATACAATTTAAGAAAAATAAATAGGGCACAGATAGTTCCTGCCACCTCTTAATCTTAGGTTCACAACTATACTGAAAATAAGCTAGAAGTTGAATTCCCTCTAATATAATTTGAGACAAGTAACACAATACTTTTTCATTTCTTTGCAGCAAATGGTAGCCCTTGCCTAATGGATTTTATGACATAAACCAGATAAGTTAAAAGAGGGGTCTAGTGGCTGATAAATTTTTTTTTCTTAATCTTCCCAATCTAATCCAAACCAAGCAAAACAACTAGCTAACTCAACAGCAAATCAATCAACCAACAAACATAAACAAATTAAATAGCAATATGTTCCATTACAGAAAACAGTTGTGGTGGCTGTTATTGAAGAATCGAATAATAGTCATCAGAATAACTGATATTTATTAAGTTCATTTCATGCCCCAATTCCATACTGAGTGCTTTCCTGAATGTTCTCATTTATTCTTCACAATTCTTCCAGGTATATAGTTTAATATCATGTTTTACAGATGAAAGAACTAAGAGTTAGAGAATAACTTGCCAACAGTCACACTGTACAAAAGAGGCCAAGTTAGGTCTTAAGTAAAGATTCTTATGACTGCAAAATACTGTGAATTAGCAGGCATGCCATAAGTATTTATCTAAAAAAAAAAAAAAAAAAGACTTATGAAGCCATTTCAGAAAAAATCAATTCTCACACTATCAGTAACTTTCAGGTGGGTAAAATGTCTCAATATAAAATGCAAAACCACATGAAATGATAAAATATAGTCGAAATATTTTTATACAAATATTGGGAGTGAAGAGAAAAATGTTAAAAACTAAGAGAAGATTGATTAAATAACTTATGGTGGTCCCATATGATGGACTTTGCAGCCATTAAAAAAATAGGTTGACCCATATGTTCTAATAAGAGTATGATTTATCATACAATTAAAAAGCACCTTCCTGAACAGTGTTAATTCATTTGTGTTATAAAATTGTATTTCTTATGTACAGAAAAATAGTCTTGAAACATAAGTACTAAAATATTAGTAAGGAATAGGAAGGAGAGAGAAGGCTTCTATTTTTGTGTTTTTAAAATTTTTGACACATACACATGCATTTGTTTCTCTAAAACTTTAGAGACAAGTTAGAAATAAAATATTTAGTTGTTTAATAAAAGAAAAAAGGAAAGATTATTTATTCAGTAGCCAACTGTTCAAAATATGATTTTATGCTATGGGTGATTGAATGATCACCTTCACTCTGCTGTAGCTATTTTGGGGAATGCCTAACGACAGTTTTCTTATTCTTTCTGAGGATTTCAGAGGTCTTATCTGGCTTTTATTTTTCCTGAAAAGTTAAGAAGACTATTTTATCTGACGGGTGTTGAGGACATGTCCGTTGGCCTGGAGAAGTGTGTCTTGAGGCTTCCTCAATGCTGTAGACATAGGTTGAGGCACATGTGGTCATGTCTCTAATTCTTCTTCACCTTAACTCTTCATGAAAATTCCAGTTCTTATTAGCGGTTCCTGAGTTTTCATTGCCAAGCCTGAGACAGAAGAAGCATTTCTTTTTAGGTAGACAATGTTGCTCATTAACAGACAACAGAGGCTGATCAACTTTGAGCTGGATATTTACCAGCTGGGATGTAAGTTTCTAATACCAGAAGTGCTACCATTCACTGGTCACAGGGACACTCAAGACATTCCTAAAAGGAAAGTAATTTTAAAACACCTCATTATCATGGCCAAGACTCTAAAAGTAGTTTATAAACAAGTAAAGTTGATGGAATTTGGATGGAGTAAGTGACAAAAGATGATTAATAAATGGATCAATCCCAAATTGGAGGGAAGTCTCTAATACTATGCCACTAGGTTCTACTCTTGGTTCTACTTTGTTTTGTATTAGTAACTTAGAAAAGCTCATAAATTTTGATAATCAAATTTTTGTATGACATGACACTGAGAAGAAAGAATGTCAAGTTCATTGGTAGAAACAGTAATGAAAAATCTGTTAATCACTTGACATGGTAGAAAAGGCAACTAAGCTAAAAGTAAGATTTGCTCTGCAATCCCCAAAGGAGTATGTACAAATTCAGAGTGGAAGAATATGTGGCTTAGAAATGTTATCTATGACAAAGTATTATGGTCAAAATATTTCTGAACTGTCATGTGACTACCAAAATAATTAATGATATCTTTGGAAAACATTATAAATTAAGACAAATTTAAGTCCTAGATATGTAAGTTTTCAACTTTAGCCACACATATGGATCACCTGGGAATTTGAACGAAAATCCGACTTAACTGGTCTGAGTGGAACCTGGGAATAGGAATTTTTTCTTTTTCTTTTCTTCTCCAAAATGAAGTTAGTAGAACTATGACACCCTTTAGTTTTTTGGATCTTATCTAATAATACATATAGCCTAGTAGAAACAGGTCACCCAAGACAATGCAGGCATTACTTAGAATTATTAAACTACTTACAGCATGCTAGGAAAACCCAAAAGTTGATAGATGTAGACTAGTAGTAGCAAATTGGTCTCTTTCTTGTAAGAATTAGGAAAGAAAGACATTGGCATTCGGCAGACTAGCTCAAGTCTCAACTTTGTAATGTGCTGGCAGAGTGAACTTGAAAAAACGATTTGCTCTCTCCTTGCTCTTCAATTTTAGGATAAAGTTCTTGCTTGTTTGTTTTGAGTCAGGGTCTCTGGTGCCCAGACTGGAGTGTGGTGTCATGACTATGGCTCACCATAGCCTCAACCTCCTAGAATCTCCACCTTGGCCTTCCAAGTAGCTGGGACTATAGGTGCACACCGCAATGCTTGGCTTATTTTGCTTTTCTTTTCTTTCTTTAAAATTTTTATTTTAAACGTGTGGAGTACAATTCAGGGTTAGATATACAAATGTTCATGATGCAGGTACCCATAGATTGTGATGATTAATTAACATATATAATATGCTTGGGATATTGCAAGTTATCTTTATCTTTGGAGCTAATTACTATGATGGAGTGATTGGTATGTTAGAGGCCATGAGAGGTTGATATCAGCCATAGCGTTTATTTCTGCCTTTTCCTCAATTACTTTTCTTCTGTCTCATTTCTAGCTGACCTTTTTTTCTCTTTTCTCCTTTCCTTTTTTCTTCACTTCCTTCCTTCTCTTCCTTTCTTTCTTTTCCTTCCTTCCTTTCTTCTTCAAATATCAATTTGCATTAAATATACCTTTTTTTTTTTTGAGTTGGAGTCTCACTCTGTTGCCGAGGCTGGAGTGCAGTGGCTCGCTCACAGCCACCCCAGTGTCAACCTGCAGGGCTCAGGCGATCCTTCTGCCTTAGCCTTCCAAGTAGCCTGAACTACAGGCGCGCGCTACCATGCCCCAACTAACTTTTTAATCTATTGTAGAGATGAGGTCTTTCCAAGTTGCCCAAGCTGTTCTCGAACCTGTGGGCTCAGGCAATCCCCATTTTTAAATGTATGTATGGAAACTGGCCATAACCATGCTATAACATGCAGACCCATTCAGGTGGGGCCATATTTTCTTGAAATCTTTTTCTATATTTACTTCATTTCCACGTATTTAAATCATATAAAAATGTTCTTGTAATAGCCAACAGTTTTGACTAATCAGTAGAACTGAATCTTTTTCCATCCCAGTTGTGCCCATAGTCCTAATGATGTGTTTTCCTTGAAGTCACATGACTAAAATCTGTAAGTAATTGATCTCGTTCCCACTAGCGCCAGAGAAGTCAGACTTGTTGAGAAGCTGACGCCAGATCACTGTCTATCTAGTTGATTCTTTTATCTTGTAAAATGTGTGTGTGTGTTCTTAAAAGCAATAGAAACCGCATACTTTATATGTTTACTTTTGTTGCTTTGCAGGCTCATGAATCAACTTTCTCATTCTCTTTTTTTCTTTCTCCCAAATAAAATCAACCCATTTCCCAATAACTAGGTTCATTTTCCCAAGAGTACGGTAAAATTTAAATGTTTGATGGAGCTGGTAAAATATGAAGACTATTAAAGAGAAAATAAACTTGTGTTAGCATTTGTGGTTTTTGTCAAAGAAAAATGAGCAAAGTATTAAAATATATAAATCTTTCATTCCAGTCTTTATTTATAAAGTGAATACATGTATTTTCAAGTTTACTCTCTTATTAAGTATCTTGATTAAAATAACGAGAGAATTTATCTTGAGGTTAGAAAGAAATGAAGCCCTGCTATCAGCCTAATTATTGAACTCCAAACTCAGATAAAAATTAGTTAATAAAATAGTTTGAATTTTATCATTGCTTTATCCCAATAATCTGTTTAAGAAAATAATTTTTTTATTTAGCTATGGGTCTTTGACAATCAAAATATTACTTTGTTATTGAGTTGATTATTGTTAATTTAAATAAGATTACACTTTTGAACTCTTTGTTTAAAGAATACAACTGTCTTAGATTTGATTTTATTTTTTAACTTCACACAGTGTGGAAGAAAAGGGAATTTCCAAGTAAGTCTAAATTGATAAAGGAAACTCAAAGGATTTATTCCTTTTAGGGACCAGAGATACTAATTTAAATATTATTACAAGGGCATACAATTATTAAATAAAGTAACCAATCAAAATTATAGACTCTTTAAAAGCTAAGGTTACTTCCACAAGACATATAAAAAATATTAATGTCTGGCTACAGTGTAGTACCTGTTTTCATAGATAGAGATAGAAACAGGTGGGGGGGCTGTTTCTAAAATAAAAAACTTTCAATATGGAAAAGTAAAGGCAGAATAGAAGATAAATAAATGGAGTAGTGAACACAAATGTTTTCTGTCTACATTACTGAGTCCCAAAATTTGCTGAAGATCTATGAGATAAAGGTATAACTTCCAACTTATTACAACATTTTTGAGAATTATCAATTCCTACATCCAGTAACAAGCAGAACTAGATACTGTTTAGGAAACATTTCTTAAAGATAAGTTTAAAATCATTAATTAATTTTAGAAATCTCATTAACTGATGCCAACTTAATAGCAAGAATGTGACTATATCACTGGCCAATGTTTTCACTTGCCATTCACCTCAAGAGGATGTTTATTGCTGACTAGTAATCCTTTTGACTTTCTTTAGCCCAATCATTCACCAAGTGTGCGAAGCGACTCTCCTCACTCCTGAACCTTCACACCTTATTTACTCTTCTCTCATCCGAGGACATTATTTTTGTATTTCACTGAGTAAAAGAAAGCCATAGGCCAGAATTTTCCCACGCCCTCATCTCTCCCCTATGCCTAACCTCTGCTTTCATTTCTAATGATGAGCACCTACATCCCTATTTAAGCCAACCCCTCCATTTGTCTCCTGGATCCCACACCGCTCCCACTCAGAGACATAGTCCTTGTGATTGTGTCCTTTTGCTGCTGTGTCACTCAGTTTTCCTTCTCTTACTGAATCATTCCATTCCGTTTCCAAACACGCTTCAATAGTCCCCATCTTTATGAAATAAGATGGTTCCTTGATCGACTCTTCCTCTTCGGGTCCTCCATTTCTTTCTTTTATTTGCAGCCAAACTCTTTGACTGTGTTGTGTAAGCTCACTGTCTTCAACTCTCTTTTCTTGGTCCATGAACCTATTCAGTAAGATTTGCATCCTCACTCCTTTGCCAAAGCAATAGTCTTTCACTTTTCTTTTCTTTTTTTGAGTTGGAGTCTCACTCCATCGCCCAGGCTGGAGTGCAGTGGCACACACAGCCACCCCAGTGTCGACCTGCTGGGCTCTGGTGTTCCTTCCGCCTCAGCCTTCCAAGTAGCTGGAACTACAGGCGCACACTACCACGCCCGGCTAATTTTTTGAATTATTTTAGAGATGAGGTCTCGCCAAGTTGCCCAGGCGGGTCTCGAACCCGGCAATCCACTCACCTCAGCCTCCCAAAGGCGCGGGATTACAGGCTGAGCCACCGAGCCCTGCCTGATCTTTCACTTTTCAAGGTCATTCATAAGCCCTACACTGACACATTCAATGATCAGTTCTCAGTCCTCACCTTACTTTTCATACTGAAATTGTAGATTATTTCCTTCTTTTGGAAATCATTGCATCCTTTGTCTTCTACACAACCCACTCTCTTGTGGGTCTTTTCCCACTCTGCTAGTCACTCTTTTTCATTTTCCTTTAATTCCTCATTTTCTCAAACTCTAAACTTTGAAGAATCTCAGAACTTCATCCTTAGTTCTCTTCATTTCGTTATCAACACAGACCTTCTAAGTAAATGCACCTAACCTCTGGATTGATAATTTCCAAATTTCTATTTCCAACCTGGACCTCTCCTCTATCTTACTCTTGCATAAACAGATACGCAATCAGCATCTTCACATTAATGTCCAATAAGCATCTTCCACCACAATATATCCAAAATTGAACTCTTTGTTGGCCTTATTCACTCATGTCTGCTCCTTTTTACATGAAAATTTGTGTCTCAGTAAATGACACTTTCATTTTTTATTTGCTCAGCTAAAAAACAAATATTTGATTGACCCAAAACCATAAAAATCCTAGAAGAAAACTAGAAAAAAATTTTGGAAAATGTATGACTAAGTTTTCTTTTCTTTCTTTCTTTTTTTTTTTTTTTTGTCAGAATCTCACACTGTGCCCAGGCTAGAGAGCAGTGGCACACTCACAGCCACCGCAGCCTCGACCTGCTGGGCTCTGGCGATCCTTCTGTCTCAGTCTTCCAAGTAGCTGGAACTACAGGCACACACCACCATACCCGGATAATTTTTTTTTTTAATTGTAGAGATGAGGTATCACCAAGTTGACCAGGCTAGTCTCAAACCTGTGGGCTCAGGCAAACCTCTCACCTCAGCCTCAAAGTGCTGGGATTATAGGCGTGAGCTACCGCACCTGGCATAAAATTGAGGGTTGTTTGGTTTTTTTTTTTCCCTCACTTTGTAGCCGAGGCTGGAGTGCAGTGGCATGCTCATCATGGCTACCGAAGTTTTGACCTACTGGGCTCAGGCAATCCTTTCACCTTAGCCTTGCAAGTAGCTGGAACTACAGGCATGTGCCACCATGCCCAGCTAATTTTTTGATATATTGTAGAGATGAAGTCTTACCAAGTTTCCCAGGCTGGTCTTGATCCCATGGGCTCAGGCAATCCTCTTGCCTTGGCCTCCCCAAATGCTGGGATTATAGGTATGAGCCATCGTGCCTGGCCTATGACTAAGTTTTCAAAAGGAAATGCAACAAAAGCAAAAATACACAAATGGGACTTATTAAATTGAAAAATCTCACCATACAGCTAAAAAACCAACAGAATAAACAGCCAGCCTACAGAAGGGAAGAAAATATTTTCAAAAATATGTATTCAACAAAGACTAATAGCCAGAATCTACAAAGAACTCAAACAACTCAGCAAGAATAAAACAAATGACTGTGTTATTTTGGGCAAAAGGCATAAGCAACTGTTTTCCTTTTTTTTTTTTTTTTTAATTTTAAAGATGTGGGTTACAATAACAGCTGTTTTTCAAAAAATAAAAAAGACATGCGGGCCGGGCTCGGTGGCTCAGCCTGTAATCCCGTGTTTTGGGAGGCCAAGGTGAGTGGATTGCCTGAGCACACGGGTTCGAGACCTGCCTGAGCAACTTGGCGAGACCTTATCTCTACAATAAAAATCAAAAAATTAGCTGGGCATGGTAGTGCGCGCCTGTAGTTCCAGCTACTTGGAAGACTGAGGCGGAAGGATCACCGGAACCCAGCAGGTCGAGGCTGCGGTGACCGGGAGCAGTCACTGCATTCCAGTCTGGGCGACAGAGTGAGACTCCAACTCAAAAAACAACAACAATAACAACAACAACAAAAAAGACATGCAAGCAGCCAACAAATGTGAAAAAATACTCAACATCACTAATCATCAAAGAAATGTAAGTTAAAACTATAATAAGATACCATTCACACCAGTCCGAATGGCTATTATTTAAAAAGTCTAAAAACAACAGATGTTGGCCAGGATGTGGAGAAGAGGAAATACTAGTACACTGTTTATGGTAATATAAATTTGTACAACTTCTATGAAAAACAAAATGAAGATTTCTCAAATAACAAAAATAGACACCCTTTGATTCAGCAAGTCCACTATGGGATATCTTCCCAAAGGAAGAGAATCATTTTATCAAAAAGACCCTGTTTGTTGCAGCACTATTCTATAGCAAAAATACAGAATCAACCTAAGTGTCCATCAACAGATGAATGGATACCAAAAAAGTGATACACACACACACACACACACACACACCATGGAATACTGTTCAGCCTTAAAAAAAGAATGAAATGGTGTCTTTTGAAGCAACATAGATGGAATTGAAGGCCATTATCCTAAGTGACTCCAAAACAGAAAGCAAAAAAACGACATATTCTCACTTATAAGTGGGAGATAAGCCATGGGTACACATGGACATTTGGAGTGGAGTAATAGATACTGGAGACTCCACAAGTTAGGAGAATAGGAGGGAGGTAAGGAATGAAATACTTCCTATTAGGTACATTGTACGGTACTTAAATGATGATTACACTAAAAGTCCAGACTTCACCATTACACAGTAGATCCATGTACTAAAACTGCACTTGTATCCCTAAATCTATAAAATTGAAAATGAAATACACACGCACACACACACACACCCTTGATTCTTCTCTTCCATTTGTATCACATTTAATCCATCAATAAATTTTATCAGCTTGTCTCTCAAAAATATACCCAGCATCTGACCACTTTTCCATTGCTATTATAATCTTTCATATGGGCTCTTACAGTTGCCTTCTCCCTTGTCCTCTTCTTTCCTAACGTGCCTAAGCTGAAAATCTCTCAATAGCTTCTCATTTCATTCATAGTAACAGTCTAGTCCTTTCCACAGCAAAAAAATTGTTCCTCTCTGAACCTCCATGCTATTCCTGAAAAGCATCAAACACATTCCTGTCTCAGGGCCTATACATTTTCTCTTTCCTCTGCTGGAGGAGTCTTCTTCCTCCAGATAGTTCCATGGCTCTTTCTCTCACTTCTTTTAAATATCTCTTCAGATGGCACCTCATTAGGGAAGCCTTCCATGATTGCCTGACACACACTGGCTCCTCTGTCACTCACTACCACTCTCTTTTCTTCTTTAATATTCTTCATTACATATGTTGGTCTTGTCATATTATATATTTGTTTGTCTCTTTGTTTATTGCCTGTTCCCCTTCATTATAACAAACATTCCTTAAATTAAGAAATTATTCTTGGCATTAAATCTGTAGATTGCCTTAGGTAGAACGGACATCTTAACAATGTTGATTCTTCCAATCTATGAGCATGGAATATTTTTCCATTTATTTATGTCATCTTTGATTTCCTTGAGCAGTGTTTTGCAGTTTTTGTTGTAAAGGTCTTTGTCTTCTCTGATTAGGAAGATGTTGAGGTATTTCAATTTATTTATTTATTTATTTTGAGATTGTGAATGGTGTTGTGCTTTTTATTTGGGTTTTTGTTTGTTTATTTTTGGTGTATAGAAATGTGACAGTCTTTTGCATATTTAGTTTATACCCTGAGACTTTGACAAAGTCCTTTATCAATGCAAGGAGGTTTTTGACAGATTCTCTTGGGTTCTCGAGGTATAGAATCATGTCATCTGCAAAGAGGAATAAATTAACTTCCTCTTTTCCTATTTGGATACCCCTGATCTCCTTCTCTTGTCTAATTGCTCTCGCTAGGACTTCCAATACTATGTTGAACAGGAGGGGTGACCTGGAAGCGGCAATACAGGAATTCATATGGAAACATAAACAATCGAATAGCCGAAACAATCTCCAACAACAACAACAAAAAGCAGAAGGTATCACACTCCCAGACTTTAAACTTTATTATAAAGCTACAATAATCAAAACAGCCTGGTATTTGGTATAAGAACAGGCATATAGACCAATGGAACAGGATTCTAGAGCAAAACCTCAATTTCTCAATCAACTCATTTTCGACAAAGCCTCCACTACCAACCACTGGGGAGAGGAGAACCTATTCCGTAAACGGTGCTGGGAAAACTGGCTGACCGCATGCAGAAGATTAAAACAAGATCCCTACCTATCACCATGCACCAAAAGTTGACTCTAAGTGGATCAAAGACCTAAATGTAAAACCTCAAACTATAAGAAAATCCAGGAGACACCCATATAGAAATTGGAACTGGCAACCATTTCCTGATCAAAACCCCAAGTATCCATGCCATAAGATAGGCAAGTGGGACCTTATCAAACTGAGAAGCTTTTGCAAATCCAAATAAATCATCAAGAGAGCAGGGAGACAGCCCATGGACTGGGAGAAAATATTTGCCAACTGTATATCTGACAAAGGCCTGCCATCTAGTACCCACAAGGAACTCAAATGTGCCTAAAAGAAAAAAACAAACAGCCCCATTACAAAGTGGGCAAAAGATATGAGTGGGCACTTCTCAAAAGGAGACATACAAGCAGCCAACAGATACATGAAAAAATGCTTAGTCTCACTATTCATCAAAGAAATGCAAATTAAAACCACACTGAGATACCACCTAACTCCAGTCAGGATGGCCATCATCAATAACTGAAAAAACAATAATGCTGCAGAGGATGCGGGGAAAAGTGAACACTTGTAGACTGTTGGTGGGAGTGTAAACTAGTACAACCTCTGTGGAAAACAGTTTGACAATTCCTAAAAAGTCTAAAAATTGACCTTCCATACGACCCCGCAATCCCCCTACTGGGAATATACCCGGAGGGACTCAAATCACTCTATGAAAAAGATATCCACACATGTTTGTTTATTGCAGCATTGTTCACAATAGCAAAAACATAGAACCAACTGTGCTGCCCATCAAAAGAGTACTGGATTTTAAAAAAATGTGGTACATATACACAATGGAATATCCTACATAGCCATAAAGAAGGATAAAATTAATAACTTCACAGCAACTTGGATGGATTTAGAATCTATAATACTGTGTGATCTATTATAGAAACAAAGAACGGAGTACCACATGTACTTACTCATAAGGGAAGCTTGAACAATTATCATAATACTATAAGAAAAGGATTGTCAGTAGTGGGAAACTGCTGGGGGAGAAGGAGGGATTGGCAGTATTGGGATTCTGCCGGGGAAGGGAGGTTACACCTCATCAACAAGGATGGCTGCGTAATGAACGTTTGTGTACTTAACCCTGAATTGTATCCCACATCTTTAAAATAAAAAAAATTTTTTTAAAAGCTTATTCTTAGTCTCATAATAGGTACTCAATAAATAAACACCAAATGAATGAGTAACAGAATGAGAGACACATTTTTGAGTACTATATGATAGATACTATACTCTATCTACCTTACCTCATTTAAACCTTTTTCCATATTATTGTTGAAGATACTGAGACTTAGAAAAATTAAGAAATTTGTTTTATAGTAAATGGGATCTGTTGAATGACAAAGCCCATATCTTACATTTGTATCTTTTTGTCAATCCATTAGAATTTATTCTTCCACATTTTGTTTTATTTTTATTTTGATCCTTAAAAGAATTTCATGAGAGTGACAGGAAATATTTTTTTATTGTCCTTGTTTATACAGTTAATAAAACTATGAGTTAGGAGGTTAAGATAATCACCTAGAGTCAAGAGCTAATAAAAGCATAGTCAGAATTTTAATACTTCTATCTCAAGCGCAATACATAAATTATTTCAAATTTGTGAATTTGTTTTATGAAATTTCTTGCAAAAATTAAAAAAATGAAAGGACAATTAATTTATGTGGTCAAATTACTTTATTACAAGGGTGCAATTTTATTTTTTAAAAACTTGACCAAAAACCTGGACCTTGTGTCAATAAGTGCTTGTTAAATATAATTTCTAAATTTCTCTTCCTGATTTTGTACAGTCCTAGCCCTCTATCACAAAGCTGCTGGTATCCATGAATGGATAGTAATGTATTTGGTATTTACACATTATTGTACATGGAAAAAAAGGACCAGGCAGAGGTTGAACTGGTCTGTGCTATCTTCCTTCCTGTTCCTCCCTTATCCTTTAATGGGTTTCCTGCTCTAAGCTCCTAGAGTCAATTTACTATAAAAATAAATGTACTGTAAAACAGATCCCATTTACTATCAAACAAATTTCTTAATTTTTCTAAGTCTCAGTATCTTCAACAATAATATGGGGAAAGATTAAATGAGGTAAGGTAGATAGAGTATGGTATCTGTCAAATAGTACTCAAAAATGTGTCTCTCATTCTGTTACTCATTCATTTGGTATTTATTTATTGAGTACCTGTTATGAGACTAAGAATAATCTATTTAAAATTTTTTTTTTTATTTTAAAGATGTAGGGCACAACATCTTTGTCTTGCTCCCTGGCAGTTCCGGGGGCTTCATTTCACCCTTATTCATTTGTAGCATTTAGTCCAGGTCTCACATTTCACTCCACTTCCACCTTCCTCTCTTATCTCTAGTCTTTCTTTTTCTTCTTTCCCTCTTATGATAGGCAAAACCAAAAGTAGATGAAATACTCTCTTTTGTCCTCTTGATTTTCCCTCTGGAGTAACCCCTGCCCCTCTTTGGGTACCTGGCAACCTGATAGTCTTTTCCCACAGAACAGGGAAAGGCATAATGGTGAGGGCTTTACTATACCACATGTTAGGTAAGGGGGCTTGGAAAGAATTTAAACTCTTTGTGGCTCAATTTCCTCACCTGTGAAATGCTGAAAAAAATAGCACCAACCTCATAAAATGCCAGTACTTTGAATGAGGAGTCATGGAAAACCTTTGTAATCCAAAAGAATGAATCATCAACATTACACACGTGATTACATAATATATTATGACAGTCGTGCAGCTAAAATGTGTGATAAGCCCTCTAACAATGTATTATTATGAGTTAACTTATCTAAGCTCACTTATTATTACACAACTATAGGTGAGAAAAGTAGATGTTCTTGTGCATTGTTGGCATTTACTTGAGTGCTGGGAACCATCATGCAGAATTGGACTTAGCTAGTAATTTTACATGAGTAGATATGCATCAGACTGAATTCTTCAAAACATCATAAAGCTACTTCACTTTCTTAACAACAGCACATTTAAAGCAAAATATATTCATAAAGGTGGTATGAAAAAGCTTTACACTGGCCGGGTATGATGGCTCAAGCCTGTAATCACAGCACTTCAGGAGGTCGAGGTGAGGGGATTGCCTGAGGCCACCAGTTGGAGAACAGCCTGAGCAACTTGGTGAGACCTCATTTCTACAATAAATCAAAAAAGTAGCTGGGCGTGTTGGCATGTTCCTGTAGTTCCAGCTACTTGGAAGGATGAGGTGTAAGGATCGCCTGAGCCCAGCAGGTGAGGCTGTGGTGGCTGTGATCGTGCCTGGGCGATGGAGTGAGACTCCAACAACAACAACAAAAATAAATAAATAAATTTGGCTTCATGATGCAAAAGAAAAATAAATAACATTTATTGAATACCTGCCATGTGCCAGGGACAAATCTACATAATTTACATCCATTCTCCAATTTCATGCTCAAAACCACGCTAGAGATAGCTACAACTTTTTAAAATCTTAAAGATAACACATGGATTTCAGTTTTTTAAACTTAAAAAGTATTTTGACCTACAACTTAGTAACACACAAAAATTCTGACTAAAAAATGGGCAAAGGACTTGAATAGACATTTCTCCAATGATATACAACCATATGAAAAGATGTTAAAATACCGCTAATTATCAAAGAAATGCAAATCAAAACTGCAATGAGATCTCTTCATACTTGCAAAGATAGTTACTATAAAAAATTGAAAATAAAAATTGGTGGAGTGGATGTGGAGAAATTGGGATCCTTGTGCACTGTTGGAGGAATTGTAAAACAGAGCATCCACCTTCGAAAACAGGTTCCTCACAAAGGTAAAAATAGAACTACCATAAGATTCAGCAATACCACTTGAAAATAGGATGTTGTAGAGATATTTGCACACCCATTTTTATGGCAGCATTATTCACAATAGCCAATATGTGGAAACAATTTAAATGTCTATGTATAAATGAATGAATAAAGTGAATGTGGTATGTACACACAATCCAGCCTTTAAAAAAAAAAGGAAATCCTGTCATATGTTGCAATATGGATGAACTTTGAGGAGATTATGTTAAGTAAGATAAGCCAATCACAAAAAGGAAATACTCCACTTATGTGAGATAATTAATCAAACTCATAGAAACACCGTAGAATAGTGGTTGCCAGGAGATGTGGGGAGGGAGACATGAGTTTGCTTTTAATGGGTTCAAGTTTCACTCATGCAAAATAAAAAAAGTTCCAGAGATCTGTTGTACAAGAATATGCATACAGTTTATAATACATACTGTACTACACACTTAAAAATTGAAGGATACATTTGCTATGTTTTTTACCACAATAAATAAAGAAGTATTTTTAAATGGAATAGAAATTAAACAATTTGATCCAGCCAAGATTTCTCATTTTGTGTTTGAGAAAATGAGATCCAAAGAGGAAAGTGACTTGGTTCAATTCACATGGCTTAATAGAGAAGAAGTTGGAGAAAGAACTCCAGTCTTGGTACCAGTGCCCTCTTTGGTATAGCACTAAGTCTGATTTAAGTCAGTGGGTCTCAGAGGGCAAGCCCAACCTCTGACTCACTTGGGAAGAATTATTTATCTCATTCTTTGTCTCCCTTTTTGGCTTTACAGATATCATTCAGCTAATCCCGTTTGATATCCCAACAGGGTTAGATTTAACAGTGATAATAAATTAATGCATCATCAACCTATGACTTCCTTTATTTCACGATTTCCTAAAATGCTCAGGTATGCAATGCAGCGTCATTGGTCTGAGCTGGTACCATCCTCAAACAAGAGTTCAAGACAGCACACGGTGGCATAAAAGCATAGTATGTATAAGGTAGCCATGTTTAAGTGCCTTCATCTGTGTATATACATAATTACCTCTATTTTCTTTCACAAATGTATAAAGGTATTTAATAACTTTTACTGATAAAAGAAAACATAAGTACATGCTTGTAAAGATATCTATCTATTTATTTATTACATTCTTTAGATTTGTATTTCCCTGTCTGGATCAGGATAGGAAGACTCTCTAAATTCTTTCTTGGATGTAAAGGAACAAAGAAGTGGACCAGGGGTCAAGCCCTGGGTATGATGCAGTCAGAATTTACCTCAATGGTCCATGAGTTGGAATTGGAGAAATAGTGATCTTGAACTTCATTTTTTTCCAAAATAAAACACAGGCTTTGGATTAGACAGATCTGTGTTCAATTCCCAGCCACTCTACTTATTTACTGTGTGCCTGGGGCAGGTAACTTGATATCTCTAGGCCTCATTTTTCAATAAAAACTTCCTGTGGGATCACTGGGTGAATTTGATGGGAAAATACACATCAGGTGCCAGTCCCAGTGTCTGGGATTAACTTCAAAGTGATTTTCACCCCCAAACAAGCCACTAAGCTTAAAAGCTAAGTACAAATAGAGTAAAATTATCCATTGTTTATTACCCATTCAATTATACATATGCCACTATAGTAGGCTTGAGGACATGTCCTGGGGGAGAATAGCTATGGTGTCCAATCGGTGACCAACCACTGACACAAAGATGTGTGGAATTACAGTCTTGCTTCATTGAGGTTTTTCCCACATTTTTTAATCACTGATATAAAATGCGTGGTTGATTGTATTCTCTGTCTTGCCATCATAATTAATCACCTCTGGAGACAATTAGCATTTTACGTGTGACTCATAACAGACTGTTTGAAATACTCTGTGATACTGGTCTCACAGCTGCTTCTAACTCTAGATTTCCAACTCTGGCTCCCTCTTGCCTAATGAAATCAGATGACATTGTGTCTTCATTTTTATTATTTTTCCAACTAATTGAGTGCAGTTTAAATCTTTGCTCAGTCTTGCAATAAAATACCTGATGTGTGTGTTCAAGAGTTACTCATACTCAGTGATCTATCACAGAAACAAAGAACAGAGTACCATATGTTCTCACTAATAAGTGAAACTTGAACAATGACAATACTATAAGAAAGGGATTGGCAGTAGTGGGAAACTGTAAGGGGAGGGGGGTAGGATTGGCAGTTGAGAGAAACTGCTAGGGGAGGGAGAGGCAGGTACCAAAGGCACCTGCATAATCAACGTTTGTATACCTAACCCTGAATTGTACCCCTCATCTTAATAATAATAATAATAATAACAACTACATGATCTTAGGAGGAAAAAAGAGTGGAGAGCAAAAACTCCATAAATGATTATAGCCAAATTTTCTTAAAATTCTCTTGAGTTGTCCTTCTAACCTCAATGTCTCTTCACAACTTTCCTGTTCCCTTCTTCCCATAGCTTACCAATTTTTCTGTACCCCCAGCACACATGATGTTTTCCTTCCTGCCTGTCTTCTTTCTTTCCTTTATAATTAAATGTAAATTTTACCTTTATATACGTAATTCATACATGCTTCTTCACATCATACAAATTCCAACAGTTCAGATAATCAAAATGTCCCCTTGAGCTTTTAGTCTCAATCTCCTTCCCAGAGATAACCATGGTTGTTAGTTTATATATATATATGTGTATATATATATATATATACACATATATATATATAGCCATCTATATCTTTTCCTCTGTAATATTACTGTAATATTGTAATAATGCTGCAATTGCTGCTTTTGTGGGTCACAAATGATCAAATATCATCGATTTTATTATTCAACCTCCAAACTATTTACTCATCTATTAATGAAAGTGTAGGGTGTCATTTTATGGATTAAAATACATAAATAGAATCATATTACACATATTTTATTGCAGCTTGTTTTTTTCCCCCCACATAGTAACATGTCCTGGAGCTCTTCTAGGTCAGTGCATGTAGTTCCACCTGATTATTTTTAACTGCTGGTTCAGCAGTTTTTGACCAAAAAACGGCATGACCCCCATGCCCCACTCTCTTTATGTACGTGTTCTTGCCCTAAATGACTTTTTTGTTTGTTTGTTTCCCAAGATGAAAAAGTCCTCAAAGGGAAATATTCTGTCAGTGTGGAAGAAGTGAAACAAAAAATGGTAGAAGCACTAAAAGGCATCAAAATGGACAAGTTCACAAACTATTTTGAGCAGTGGAAAAAAATCTCGATTGGTGTATTACATTAAATGGACAGTCTTTTGAAGGTGACTGAAGTTTAAACATGTAAGAATAAATACACAATTTTTAATAAACAAATTCCGTTTTTGGGGGGGGTCTCCCCTCATATCTGGAAGAATAGAAAACACATCCTGGAATTTATTAAAGCGAAGTAAGTGATTTAAAAGAATTGCTAGAAATGTGACTTTGAAAATGTAACTTGCCAAGATACGGTGAAAGTCATAGCATTTTTAACAAAACAATTTCAAACAAGTAGGGCAAGAAACCCTTGTGAAACGTGCCTAAGATCCCTAAAGATCCTCACCCAAATCATATGTGGTGAGGATCTTCAGTTCTTGGGGTGAGGGCTGGATCCCCTGGAGAAACTGATGCTAAGGCAGTGGTGTGTGTACAGTATGGACTTAGGGTTATAGTAAACTTGTGCTCATGGCTGCCCTGGGGACAGAATTAAAAATATAAGATGTTAAAATCAGAAGCCAGACATTCCAAATATGAACGTGAAATTCCAATTTTTTTCTTGCACGTGCCCATTTGTGTTACAAATGAGTCCTAAACATAAGCAAGTCAGTTATGAAGCTACATCTATAAAGACGTGTCAGTGTGTCCGTCTGTGTCCTGGTGTTTGGTAAATATCCCATTAAGCCCTCTCAGAGGAAGGTCGTCTAGAATGAATGAAGCTTGTGCCTGGTGAAAAAGACCTGGATCTTGTGCTCAGACCTTCACAGTCTAGCTGTGGAGTGAGACATATAAATAACTCACTGTATACAACACAAAATGGAAGAAGACTATTCTGGAGGTCCAGAGGAAGAAAGATTTATTCAGAAGAAGAAAATTAGGGAAAGTTGGACAAGGGTTTTGTACTAGGGCTTGAGGGTAAATAGAAACTTTTAAAGTTATTTTCTGCATATAAAAAATACATACTCACTATATATTTTGAAAATATAAAAAATACAATGAAGAAAGTTAAAATATTTACAATCTCTATACTAAAAGATAATCGATATTTATATGTGGCATATATACGCCCAGTCTTTTTAATTAATATACACATACATACATGTGTGTTTATATTTTTTATTAGAAGAATTGGGATTATAAGGTATGCACATTATTTTAACCTACACTTTTTGGTTTTTATACTATGAGAACATTTAATGGCACAGAATATTTTGAAAATCATGATTAAAGACATAGTAGCTTCTATCATACAGATGTGTCATAGTTTATACTTTTTTTTTGCAAATTCCCTTTGATTGGGCATTTAGATTGTGTACAACTTGAAAGAATTATAAACAAGCAGCATAATACATATTTGTGTTCTTCTCTGAAATTGTCCTCAGGATAAATTCCTAGAAGTGGAACACAGGATAAAGATTTAGATATTTACAAACATTTTTGAATCTTTTGTTAAATAGTTTTCCAGAAAATCTGTTCCCAATCATACTCTCATATGCAAGAGTGGGCATGGATATGAATAAGATTCTGCTGGTCAGAGAATTGGACTTAAGCTTGTTGAATTTTATGGGCAAGTGTGACTGAGTCCAACATATTTAGAGAATTATAAGGATCCCATGATGACAGAAGCATAGGGTACATGACAGATGTGGCAGGAGGTGAGCTTGGAAAGATGGAGGCATGTCATGGTAGAAAGTTTCAGGTTTACTTTGCCGGCAGTTGGGAGCTCTCAAAGCATTTAGAGCAAAAGAAGGTCCCATTTGACTTCAGTGAGCCTGATCTGACAGCAACATGAAGATAAGCTGTGCTGTTGGGGGCACAGGGACCAGTCAGGAACCATACGAATGGTACAGTTAAAAGGTATAGAACATCTAAACAAGAAGTGGCATCAGGGTTGCAGAGGACAAAATGAATATGAAGTGCATTAGGAAAGTAAAATTAGTGTGATTGGAAATACGTTTCCTGTGTGAGTGGTGGCTGGGCTGTTTGGGTGATTATATTTCTTCAAGGCTGGCAGAGTCTATTACAGGCAGATGGTGTGTGAGAGAGAGAGAGAGAGAGACAGAGAGAGAGAAGGAGGGAGGGAGGGAGGGAGGGAGAGGAGAGGAGAGGGAAAGAAGGAGGGAGGGAGGGAGAGGAGAGGAGAGGGAGAGGGAGAGGAGAGGAGAGGGAGAGGGGGAGAGAGAGAGAGAGAGAGAGAGAGATTTTTTGGGTCTGTGAGATGATGGCTGTGTACTTTGGAGCAAAAATGGGTTCTTTGGAGTTAGGCTTCAATTTGAACCCTCGTTCTGCCCCTTCCTGATTAAATGACCCAGAGCCAGTACTTTACCGTCTCTGAACCCAAGTTTCCTCATCTCTGAGATGGAGCAAATCCCACTCACCTTACAGTGCCCTTGTGAAAACTAGAGATAATATGTTTCAAGAGCCTCCATAGCAACATGAGAGCTCATTCCTTGCTTTTCCCCCAAGGCAGCCAGTCCATCTACTTTCCTGCTGGAGTGAATAAGCAGCAACAAGTCCTACAAATATCATCTGGTTTTGTTGCAGTCAGAAGAAAGTTGACTTTCATAACAGCATGTGAGCTGCCCCCTAAGCTCTTTGTGTATGTTATCTTTAATACTTGCAGCAACCCTCCAAGCAGTGCTATTATTCCCATTTTAGACAAAAGGAAAATGAAACTGAGAAATCCAGATAGCACTGCTAGAAAACACCAGAGCTAAGAGAAACATTTTTGCGTGAGTTAACCTCACTTTCCACCAGTCTGGCTGCAGTGGCAGTAGGCAAAGACACTTACTTCTAACACTCCAGTCAGAGAAAAAAAGCGTGTTTCCTGATGGTCTAAACCATCTATTTTTAGAGGAGCCATAGAATGTGACAAAACACTGCTTCCTATGCTCTTTCTGTGAAAAGACCACCCTAGAACTGTTTGTGAAGGCTGAGGAAAGGGGGGTGATAGGAAGGAATAAAGGGGAAGTATTATTCATTTCCCTTTTTGTTCTGATTCAAGTTCTCTGAAACAGACTACTTGGAAACACGAGGCCTCAGGCGAGATGTCATAGTGATACTTCCCAATCATCTGAGCTTATGCTAGCATGTCTTGGTAGAGAATGGAATCCTGCTCAAGAGGATGGCAC